>OX457097.1:7545000-8795000 GCA_949752805.1 Deilephila elpenor
AACAAAACCTAGATTGTAAATCGGCAGCACTTTTCGTTATATTGGTAAGCAGAAATACCGGATAATCGCAGAATCTCATGCACATTAATTTTTAATTCCAATACACAGAATAAAATATATATTCCTAATTAGTGTTCCCGAGCTGCGGATATCTAGTGAATCGCATACCAATTGGAACTATTTTTCGGCTCATACTTTTATTTGAATGCATTTCGATTTATACTTTTTTATATTTTTATATACGTGTTTCATTAAACTATAGTGAATATTAATTATATTATATTATTATAATATTATGTCATCAAAAACATGTTCAAAATTTAAAAATGGAAGCAAGTACAAAGTGCTTTGAGTAAATTATGTGTAATTTACCTAACAGGTACATAATTCATGTTGTAATTGATTAAACCGAAAACAACCAAATATTGTTTCCAATACCTGCATTAGCCTTATGAATTGCCTAATGTTTAACTGAGAAAATATTTTATAGTTTTATTAACTTATTACAAAAAGAAAAATATTATCTACTATACATAGAATGTATAAATATAATTATTAGGTAAGATATGTTAATTAATCGTGTATTATAGTTTGTATAAAATAAAGTTGACTAATATCTTTAAGTTCTGTTATGTAGAGATTTTTTGTTTGTAATATTGTTGCAGTACTGCGTGGACTTCTCACATGTGGTCCAATTTTTATAATCTAACCAATAAAATATCGATGTGGTTGTACATTTACATTTTGAATAGAATGTATTTATTAAATTTCTTTTGTTGAAACCATGCTCTTATCCCATCTGTTTCAACGTATACCCCTTTTCTTTTTTGTAGTACCTTTTTAATTATGAAGAATATTCTCCCTAGCAAATAAATTATGAATGCCATCGCCATCCGCACGAACGAACAAATTTATAGGAGATTTGTTTTGGTAGTACTTCATAAAACAGATTTGGAATTTATGACAGCTCAATATGCAAACATTCGATTTCATGAAAGTGATGTCAGTAGTTCACAAAACGGGCCGTAACGTATTTAAACCGGACTATGAAGACTCATCATTATAAAGCATAAAATATTGTAGATATGCATAGACTAAAGAACTGCAAATAACATGAAGAAATGGTTCATGGAGATATGAGTGTTGATAATACTACAGTAACTTGAACAGACAAGAACATCGGAAGGGATTGACGAAAGTGGATAAAGCGAAAGTCAAGCATCAGGATCGAGGAAAGTAAAATACAAGTCCGTATGCTATTATGGGATACAACCATGATAGTAAATCAATCAAGTGACTTATCTGAAATCAAAAACACCAACACGATAAAAATTGTTTAATAGCACAACAATAACTGATCTCGTAAAACCTATAAAGGTCATCAACACATGTAACATTATTATACGTTTACAACAGTCTGTTAATATTAAATTACTTCAAGAAAAAATACATCAACATAGCTATAGATGTTATAAAATATAGTGAAATTACATGGCATTGTTAATTTACATATGTTATATTCAAAAATAGATCGTTATGAAAATTGGTACAGAAGTACCATTTAAATAAATTTCAAAGGGCAAACAGCGTACGCGCAATAACGAGAAATCAACATCCGATTAAATATCATTGTTAAAGCCATAAATATATATGAACTAAAGTTTAGAGGAGACATTGCAAACAGTAGGCTGTTTTGTTAGAGATAGGTCTCTGTCACTTCTACGCAGTCGCATTATTGTTATATTTCGCTCTTTCTCCACTACTTTCTGAATATGTTCGCGGTGTTCACTGAAATTTAATATTCTAATTTTAACATAAAAGCTTTTTTGCGAAGCAGCCGTAGCCACAGTGACGCGTACTAAATATAACAGATGAAAAAAGTGTGGTACAACTGTACCTACAAAGGACACGTTATTTATTTAAATGGTACTATATTAATAACATTCGTCTTTTTAATGACACAAGTGTAAATAAAACTTAATTTACTTTTCAACACTTGCTAAGCCACGACTATAAATGACACTGAAACACACTGCATTAATCCCATGAAATGGGAACAGGGTTGTAACTTGTAAGTAGCAATATAAGGACTGAATCATTGTAGGGCATACAACTGTTAGCCGCCCTTTCAGTTAATCTTTATTACTAAATAAACACAATGAAGCAATTTCCATATTATGTGCTTTAGTGCTCTCTTTATGCATATGCAAGTTATGCCCTCTATTTTACTTAATTCCTTAATGTAGGCTTATAATGGTACGGACATACACGGGATTTATTTAAGAATTGGTTGGCCCCAATCGCTTGTACAGCAAGATTAGAGGCAGCTATTACCTAAGTAGATACGGGAACCTTCTACAACTGACAAACAAATATAGTTATAGCAGTCGCATAACATTTAATGCAAAATTGACAATAGATTCTAAATAATTTGAAGTTATATCTACGTACTCGTACATTGAAGCATTCAATTTCCTTCGGCATATTTACATTTAAAGCCAATTTAGAGTGAAAGAAATAAGAAAAAAGCATGGTGCTTAGGGTGAGACTACAAAAATCGTAAAGCCTTCTGCTTGAACTCCAGGCGGACAATCCCATCCATCCAGTTCCATGACTGCATACGGCGCAATAAGGACAAACAAATTTTTTATAGCTTAAAAACCAAGCGTTCATCGATAGAATAGGTTAAAGCCTACACGCTGGTTTTAATCCGGCACGGATTACCTATGTCTCACGAAGTTTGTCAGAAATTGATGGTCACTAATTTGTAACAAGACATAGTTTTGGCATGGGCTCTGTGGCGTAGTTGGTTAGACGCAGCCTTTGAAACGAGAGGTCGCGGGTTCGATCCCCGCACAGAGACAAATATTTGTGAAAACCACAGGTAATTGTTGTAACAAATACTGATGGTTTTCACCCAGACCTAAAGGTCTGGTTGTTTGTGAGACCGAAGAGTCTCTTGTAGTTTCTGATACCCACGACACAAGAATCGATGGTATCTTAATATGGAGTCAGGACTATGTATGGGACTGTTGGGTGTATTTATTTACTATCTCATTATGCACCCAGTTTCGCATTTTTTCGAATAAAAATAACTAAGATAAAAAATCGTGACAATCCGTCCCGCATGAAACACACTTCCATAATACTTGCAGGGATATACCTAAGTAGTTATTACGGTATTCAACTAAAATTATTGCGATATTATACTAAAGCGGACACCAAGAACAAATTAATGTGTGTTAAAGTAATGTCAAAACTTTAGTACCGTAATTTCTATTCTGTTCTAAAGCTCACTTTTCCTCGCGCACCAATTTCCCGCGTCCCTGGTAACGCACACCGATTTTTTTGCCTGTCTTACAGTGTAATTGTTAAATGCACTTGCTTTAAAATATATCTGTTATAATAAGATTTTTCCTAATAAGCTGCGACAGATAGGTATCTATCCTTAAATAAAAACGTATTTATTGGTACCAAAACAAGCACATAGGATAACAATTTTTGATGTCTTAATACTAAACACCCGGAATTATTTGTTGAAATATCAGGGCCAGATCTGTTTTTATTCATCACACGGCCAAATTTCCATAAAATTTTACACTTGTACCTATTTCCCTTTGTAAATAACACTAGCGTATTCGATAAAAATATGGCAAGAAGCATTCCAATAAATTTAAACAACTATCGTATGTTAAGTGCACACAATAATTCTCACAGGACATGTTAAGAGATCTCGAAGAATGAGTAATGAACAGGCTGTGTTTAATATACATGCATTGTTCATATTACCTATCTTAAATGATTTTAATCGATAACACTTTAATATCGCTTGATAAAGTACACAAACAAATGTATTACCGAAAACAATTTTGGGATTAAATCTAAAAGAAATAAAGAGACAAAAACTAAATTAAGCTGGAGTTAGGATATTCGCTTCTGCCCGGATAGCAATCACCGTACACATTGGCTAATTACCTGTCTTATGAGCCACATGTGTGTAGCGTTTCAGGTTCATGCACAGGTATATTCATCAGAACAACCAACATAGTGGTATATGCGGAAAACATCGTGTGGGCCTAACTAAATGAATCCACGGGCCAGAGATCTCATCTCGGCGGATACCTTCTCCGCCTGGCCCTTTTCATCACTTGCATTATAGTCACTTTGATGTGCCCGTATAAAATAAAATAAATATAATCGGCGCCGATAACTCTCGAATAGTAACCAAAACAGGTGCTTATCTCAGATAGGTACAACTACGTAAGCATTCCCTTATAATCGTATTCATTTTCTTGATAAAGTTACAGTAATGAGAAATTGTTTTTAGTCAAATATTAAGTTAATAAAATGCATTCTATGACTTGTATTATCAGCTGTCGCCGTTGTACAATTCGCTTATTTTTAAACATATATCTAGATTTCAAAAACATCTTCACATACATTTTGTTAAGGAAAATGGTGGTAACCATTTTAGTACAAATGCTAATCGATAAAGCTATGGAATGTCACCTGTGGAAGCCTTTGTAATAACAATGAATTGTTTGTGTTTGTGGGTGTTAAATACTGTCATAATCTTCATAGTTAAAGTTAACAGCGGAAGAAGGCTCTAATAAGCCCTGCTGTGGGTGAGCTTGTCTCTTATCACTCTTGGATTTTTTATGTTTACTCTTTTTTTCTCTTCGATCTGACTTGTCGCTATAATCTCCTCGATCCTTGTCTTTTGACTTCTTCTTTTTATGCTTTTTCTCCTAAAAATATAAATCAGTATCTATCAGTAACATATCAGTAATCAATTTACTATCTTAATACAGCCAAAAAGCTAGTTTATATAAACTGACAATGAATTTATTTACAATAGAAAATATTACCTTTTCTTTGTCATCTGCTTCTTTAGATAAATCTGGGTCTTCTCCACCTATAAAATATATTTTATGAGTTACAGTAGCTACAATTTCGTAATATAATAGACTTTGATTATCAAAAGAATATTTACCTTCTGGAGATCTTCGAACACTGGAGTCACCCACCCACAGGGTAAAATCATTGTCTAATGCTAAAGGTTCATTGTGATTTCGTTCAAAAAGTGGTTTATGATCAATAACATTTGTAACCGTGTCTTTTTCCCCGCTTATTGAAACTCTTCTTAGTAAATGATTAATTTGATCATCATTTGCAATAACTTTTGTGGTTTGCTCTGTGGTGATCTTTGTTTGTGTAACTATGTTCATAGATGAAGTAATGTCGATATCAAAGTCATCTTGGTCTACTGTTACCTTTGGATTTCTAGAATCGTCTTCGTCACTGAAATATTGGTAAACCAATTAGCATAATTTTTACTTTTCAAATAATTTGATTTATATCTGTATGTAAACGACGTAGATTACTGTGTTACCTTTCACTTTCATAATTATTATTATCATGGGTGTCAGAAGTCAGTGGTGCCAGGTCTTCTAAAAAGCTACTATCTAGTGTTCCAGCGTAAAATTCTTCCAAAGATCCCGTTGGAGCTGGGACAGTGGTGTCTGACTTACTGACACTACTGAAATTGTAAACACAAGTCAATTAGGATTCCATATAATATGACGATGCTCGCCTAGCCTAGTTAATTATCTTAGTCTAAAATATTCAGCGTTCTAGTATTCTTTCCGATATTTTTCATCTCAATATGCTGTATATCAAACTTAAATTTGCCTTATCTAGTGACTATATTCTGGTCTTAAATCAGAATCAATATCAATATAATCTTTAAAGACTAAATAAAGAAAGTGTGTATTAATAGCAAACGACAGTAACAGACGGCGTATAAATGAACTTATAATTGCCTACATTTGAATGTATCAATGACATATTTGTGGTCAGTCTGGTAACAACCTAGAGGTGATTGTGCAATGCATACACTCGAAATCCGAGAAGTATAAAATACATTGGTATGTGTATTTTAGAATTGGGAGTGAATATAGAGCCGAAACGCCTGAACGATTAAGTATAATTAAAATTTTACGATTGTTTTATGTTCTATTAAAAAGAGTATAGATAATAAAAAAAATTTTTTTAACAAAATCAAATGGTTAAATTTTATTTACCTCTCGTGTTGCGGCGCTCTAGGTGGAGTTGTGTCCATACTAACAGCAGGCTTAGTTTTCAATAGTTCTGGACTTACATACTGAATCTGCTCTGGAACCACCACTTTTGGTGTAAGATTCAATGACTGAGCCAACTAAACAAAAAGTGTAAAACATTATCTTCTATATCAGCCCATATATAACTACCGACACGGATCTTGAGCGCTGGCCGTTACTTGCGCAGATGTCGATTTTTGGGTCTCTTTAGAGGTATGATGAAGTAAGCGGGCGGGGGCATCATCGCATCGGCCAGTGATTGGTTCACTACGCAACGCCATATTGTTGTTATGCCTAATTCATTCATTGCGTTTGTTCAATTCATTCATTTATTTTGTCCTTAACTTCACGATGCGCAAAGCAATCCCCACTCTGTCGCCGAGCGCTCAAGATCCGTGCCGGCGGTTATACGTCCCACTGCAGGGCACGGGCCTACTCTACAATCGAGAGAATCGTTTGAGAGTGGTTAGGCCATATAGTCCACCACGCTGGCCTAGTGCGGGTTGGCGGACTTACATACCGTAGAAATTCTTTAAAATCGCTACGGTATGCAGGTTTCCTCACGATGTTTTCCTTCACCGTTAAAGTGCGTGGTGCTTGACTATCAATACACATAACTCCGAAAAGTCAGAGGTGTGCCCTGGGATTTGAACCCGCGACCACCGTGAACATGTAGGCAGCCGCGTCTGGTCCGTTACCAACAGGCCACCAGGCACTTTTCAAACACTATCTTCATTTTATTTAAATGTACAAGTCGTACAAAATACCATTATGCTAATAACTGTCGAAAAATACCTACAAGAGGGTTAACATTAGATGGCACAATAGGCTTTCCAGCTCCAAGAACAATACTTGGTGAATGCTCATTGTTAAGTTTAGTTTCTGTTTGACTTTGACGCCTTTTATTAGCCAAACGATCTACGAATAAATTATAGTGTGATTCTTCAGAGTTCTGCAAAAAAAAGTTTTATATAATAACAATAATAAATTGATAAACAGTCATGACTTTGAGGAATACTCTTACTTGAAAATCATCAAGTTCTTTTGCAACCTCTTCCATATCTTTCTGATTTCTTTGCAATTGCTCTAATAAGCTGGTCTTTTGAAGGCGCAGGAAAGGAATGCTGAGAAACTTGTGGAGCAAACGCAGGCCAAAACCATTTCTCATTGAGGACTCAGCATAGCGGATTGGCGCAGTCCTGTAGAATTTAGTAAGTATACTTACCTTTGAAAATTTTACTTCTATTTTAAAATAGTATGAATAATATTATGCATACATCACTAAAATTACTGTTCAAATATCCATAATGTACCAGGTTGACTGTAGTACCAAAATAATGAACTATCCATACATGTGGTTTGGACAATCTAGATTAATGAAAAGCCGGGTGTAACATAGCACATGTGTGCATCACAGCCAATGTGTTAAAATTGAAGTTATGTAGTCTCATATTGAGGTACCAGAACATACTTGTGTAATAAGGTGAAACAATTTCATTGACAAATACTGTAAAAACTTTTACCTGACAAGTTTAGCTTGACTTAAAGCCGTCTCAATGTGGTGTGAATGCACTTGGCGATGGTGCTGCATATCACAATGATTACCAAGCACCACAACTGGCAAGTCTGCTGGCACTTGTGACAACTCCTTCACCACATATTCAAAGGTCCTGGTGATTGTGAACACATTAATATTGATGAAAGAAAAACCAAAAGAGATAAATGGACTCTCATGATAAACTGAATGGGCTTAAGTTTGTAGATTACTATATACTTCTGTATTACTTGCCATGCTTAAAACTAAAAAATTGAATTTATAAACAAAAAAGTAATAAGAACTGTTAAAAGTGGTATAAAAATGAATACAGGTTTAGACATAAATGAAATGTTTGAATTGAACACAGAAGTGTGCATTCAAATAATGATAACAAATAAAATACAAAAACTAAAATGCACTCATACAATGTTAGTAGCTTTCAGACCTGCAGTGAAATTAACAAATTTTCTTTGCACCCATTAAAACCTTACAGAATAAAGTGTTATTATTTACACATGCAGCATACCATGATCTTTGGGTTAAGTGGTTTGTACAGTTTTATCAGTACAATTAATTAATAAATAACATTTGAAGTGTTTGATATCTATTTACCAAGGTTTTGTGATATCCATCATCAATATAACACCACTAGCATTTTTGTAGACATCCAGAAATGTGGCGTCAAGCACAGGAGTCTCATATCCCTCATCTTGTGCTGCAGGTGTAGATTGATTTTCAAGTTTAAGCCCTAAAGGTGGCTTCTTTTTAGTCCTTCCTTTATCTACTACCTCCCAGACTTCCACCTGGATTACAAAATTATAATTCAATAATGTTACCACATTAGTAACATGTTTATCAGCTTTTATAAAACATTGATTGTGGATTCAAATGTTAAATAACATATTATATAGGAAATGGGTTTTATTACTGGGAGTATATTTTAAGACATATCTTTTGTAGAGTGTGGAATAATATTAATTTATTTTCTGCATATTATATTTTCTACTATACTATCATAATATTAATTTTAAAAAAACTATTGTCACAGTTCTCACTGACAAGATCATATTACAAATTAATAAATATAACTTTCACTTACTTTTACTATGTAATCAGTATTTTTATATGTCCAATGTATCGGAGCTACTTGAATCTGATCTGTTGGTACATAATCTTCAATAAATGGGCCACCTTGAAGTCGTTGGAGTAAACAAGATTTACCAACATTTCTATCGCCTTTTATTAGTATTTTCACTATTAAGAATAATTAGATAATTAATTATTATTATAACTTAAAGTATTTATTATACGTAAGTATATAATATTTACTGTTAAAATGGACTCCTCTTGAAAATTTCTTCTGTAAGGAGGAAGACATTGGCATTGGAGCACTACAGCGGTCATCATTACTCCTAGTTAACTTTTTAAGAGCGGAAAACATTGTTAAATCTTATTGATCTGTTCTTTTATTCCTAACAACAAAATTCGCATAGAAAACACAAATTCCGATACATCATACAACTGCTGACTTGTCATTGTCAGTGAATTGTCAATAGTACTGTACTCTTTCAGTACGTTCCACTTGACGATCGCAACGACCACGCTCACGACCGCGATATTTACCGTTCCATTTGCTCGTGAGCGTTATGATCGCAAACCCAAGTGGAACGGGTTATGAGGCGTTTTGAGCGTTTAAGTAACAAATACCTATTTTAAAAAAGCTATAAAGAGTTAGATTGCATTATGGGTTAAATCTTGACGGTAAAACATTAAAGTTTTATCGTCTTGTATTCTGTGATAAGCATTAATAAAATTAGATAAATTTATTGATGTTGAAAAAACCCATTTTACGTTCGAAGTAACAAAAATATCCCTCCGTATCATATAATGTAATTTTCTCTGTTGACATTTATCTTGTTTTGACGTTTCAAAATCCCGCCAATTTTCTCAACGCGCACCACGACCCACCTCTTGACATGGGTCGTCGTGAGCGTATGTCATGACGTCATCAGTGACGTTTTCACCGCGACCACGACGATCGTGATCGTCAAATGGAACGGCGAAATGAGTGTTTTTAGCGCCGTGAACGCTTAATGGAACGCGCCCTTTGATTGTCAATCTGTCAACTCAATAAACTCTTTGCTGTCAACAACGCACGAACCAACTCCAGTAACAAGGATGCTAAAAATAATCGATGAGGGACCAACTTGATCAACATATTTCAAAAACCGATTATTAAAGATTATTATTAATTCATATGAATTTTTTGTAGATGCTTGCCCTATTCATGTGCCTTCCAAAGTTACAAAGATTCTCAAGTGTTTCAAAAAAAAAAAAAAATGTGTGTGTGTATTAGTGTACACACGTAAGAAGTGAAACTTCTTTATGACATCATTTTTCGCAAAATGATCTACTATTTACAAATTTACAGAATTGGTAAAATAAAGCTAAATTAAATAAAGTTTAAGTTTAGGAGGGGGGAAATTTTTGAGGGAATTTGGGATTTCTATCGGGGCCAATTTGTAGCCCTCACCGAGACGGTTCCGAGGATACCAAGCTCGGTGGGTCCACGACCTTTATTGGCCGAGATAGGTTTAGGGGGGGTGAAGTAAAAATTTTAGGTGGGGGCAGGGGCGGGGGGGGGGGTTAGGTTTCGTGGGGAGGCTATTGGGCACCTTAAAATATTTTTGAGTGGGGAAAGTTGTGAGGGGGTATTCGGGAATTCTGTTGGGGCAGGATTGTAGCCCTCACCGAGCCGGTTCCAATGAACCCAAGGTCGGTGGGTCTACGATGGATAATGCCGGAGATATGAGTAGGGGGGGTGAGGTAAAATTTTTAGGGTGGGGGTAAGCGGGGGGGGGAGGTTTCGTGGGGAGGCTATTGGGCACTGTTTTGGATTTAGGGTAGGGGAAGGCCAGAGGGGGGGTAAGGATCAAATTACAAAAAAGTGGGTGGGGCTTAAAATTTTGGGTGGGGCTTGGAAACGGTTGGGGGTGTGGCTTACTGAAGTGGGTACAGAATGTGTTCTAATGGTATACACTGTATTATGTCCAAATGTGGGATGATACACTAGTGTGGGATTCGTACTAAATACAGTTACAATACACAGGATTACTACTAAGTATTACTAATTTACTAAATAAATAAAGATGGCGCGTAACGCAAAAATGTGACGTAGAAATAAAGATGGCGCGTAACGCAAAATTTTTTCCAACCCCGATAAAGAAGTTTCACTTCAACAATTGGGTATTTGACTGTTGTGGCAATAAATTATAAAATGTGTTGCATATGATAGCTTTTTGGTAAACAATAATTATAGGTATTTTTATTTACATTTATCTAAATTATAAATATTTAAATTATCTAAAATAAGTTTGCCATTTTTTATCTGTTGATTCAATGTAACAAAACACGACAAGCTGTCATTGTGCAGCGTGTGATGTCACGATTTTCAATTTTCATTCATCTCTGCCACTAAGATCATTCACCATTTTTAAAGCGTGACGTAACTTTTTCAAAGTCACGTGACCTACCGTTTTGGTGACATAATATATGATGATAAAACTGAAAAATATGTTTATTCGTTATAAACAACTCTTTAAAAATAAATTAATAGATTGAAGAGGTATAGAGTGATTATATCTAGACTTTAAAACACTTTTCAGAAATTAGTCAAATAGCCAATTATAATTATCATTGTAAGTAATACTATTTTAAGGAAATCAATGAAACTTTAACAATATTACGTTTGAATATTTAATCTTACATAAAGGAAACTTACACTAAAATGGCCAAAATATACTATATATCAGCGGCGCGGTGTATTGAATTTATAGCTTAAAATATATATATAGCATCAAGTATTCCATAATTTTATATTTGATAAAAAAATTACATTGTATAAAATATTATTATTCATCAATTGTTATTTAATCGATTTAACAAGAATTAAATGATCGATTTTTTATTTGAATGTCATGTATCTACTAGGTAGAGAACATAGCAGAAAATTGGATTTTTCTATTCATTATCAGCCTGGAGCCAGGAATTTGTGCCCGATATGGCGATAGGCTCGCCCCCTATCATATCGTGGGACGGAACATACAAGACGAAATGTGAGTGTCCTGGTGGCATCTCTGCCTACCCCTTTAGGGATAAAGGCGTGAGTTTATGTATGTATGTATGGTTAGGCCACTGTTATCTGAAAATTATACAACTTTGTGCCACATACTTCTAGTGTTATCTAACTTTCTAATGTAGTAAGTAATATGTGACTAATAAGAATCTGGGTAATTATAGCCTTCTAGTTTCCATTTTAAAACCAAAACGCTAAACAAACTACACAAATGAGCCTATATAAATTATTCTTCTTCTTCGTTCAATGGCTCAAAATGATGAGACAGTGTAAATTATGAAACTTTTCATTTAATGTTTACTGCTTTAATTCCAGACTTTATTTATTTGAAAATTAATGCCGCTGGAAGCAGGCTGGTTCCAACAGTTCAATGTGGAGATCCTTGGGGGAGGCCCTATGTTTAGCAGTGGACTTCCTGTGGCTAAATACATAGATAGATTAATAAAGCATTAATAAATACATTATATTCTTTTAATAATTTAATAAAATACTATTGTTATATTTACACACAAAGGAATAAGGATTGAATTATTGTACATCAATCCCACTTTGATTTCTTCTTTTCAAATATTTCTTTTCCATTTTCATCAACAGCTGCATAATATCCCATTCCTTCATATTTTTTCCTCATGTATGCTATGTATCCAAGTGTAATACCAAAGCATGCAAGGCCTATACTCATTATTACTATGTTCTGAAACAACAACAGAAAAAGGATATTAAATTCAATAATAAATGTTTATCTGATTAAGATAAGACAGTTAAAAATTTATACAATTTGTTTATGTTTTATGAAAATAGAGTCTATGTTATGACTTTATGAGTATTTAAACATATTATAGTAAATATCAAATAAACAGCAAGAAGGATTATTATGTTATTACTAAACATTGACAGAAGAGCAGTTTGTAATTTGTATTGACAGCCTCCATGGTGCAGTTGATTAGACGCCGCCTGTGAAACGAGAGGCCGCGGGTTCGATCCCCGCACCGAAACAAATATTTGTGTGATCCACAGGTATTTGTTTCAGGTCTGGGTGTTTGTGAGACCGAAAAGTCTCTCGTAGTTTCTGATACCCACGACACAAGACTCGATCTTAGTGTGGGGTCAGGACTATGTATGTGACTGTTGGGTGTATTTATTATTATTTATTTATTTAACGTACTCGTTTAGTAAGACAGTACTCTTTACTAAGAGATCATGGGGCGAGGGCACTTACAGGTTTTGCGTATAGCTCAAAATTGATTAGCCGGAACGCAGTCGTAGACCGCATAGATCTAAGTCCATCTCCAGGTTTTTCGTTGTTGGACATGATTGCTATGAATAACTGCAGTGATAAACGGATATTATTTAATTACACATTAGGTAACAAAAAAAAATATTCATAGTACAAGATTGAAGATTTTGTCTTTCGGACACTTTTTTTTACATTTGACATGTGACAATGACAGCTTGGGTTAGGTCACAGAGTACATTTTTTAAACTGAAAGGGTAGGTTAGATTAAGACTGTGCGTTCCACTTGACGATCACAACACCCACGCTCACGAACGCGGTTTTTTTCGTTTCACTTGTTCGTATGCGTTACGATCGCATACCCTAGTCACAGACCCTAGTGGATCGGGTTAAGAGGCGTTTTGAACGTTGACGAACAGCAAGTTATTAAACAAGCTAAAGCTTTATAGAGGTTCGGATAAAGTTAAAAAGTTTACCAAACACTTTAATATTTATTGGTCAAAATAATATAAACTGAAGTAAATGTAATTTATTTTCTTTATTTCATTTTAGTGAATTCTTTTATTCATTTATCTTCGGACCTAGCCAAAATTGATAATGCGTCGTAATAATCTTCGAGAAAGTAGAAATTCATCCAGTCCATGTGAAAAAGCGACGCATTCATTGCAAAAACATTTACTTCTACCAAAATATTTTCCTCTTGACATGGGTTATTGTGAGGATTGCGTGAGCGTATGTCATAACGTTTTTACCGCGACCACTTTGAATTTCGTTTCGGATCATAAGAGTAACCCCCATAGTCAAGTGGAACGGTGCAGGGCGTGGAGCGCGGCGCGGCGCGGCGCGGCGCGCGAAATGCGCGAATGAATATTTTGAGCGCCGTGAATGCTAAGTGGAACGCAGCTAGATTAGGAAAAGTCTGGGATGTAGAATCTACATTGTAGATCAATCATGGTTATGTAAAAACAATTTGTATCATACTCCCATGGGATAATAAATAATAATAAATACACCCAACAGTCACACACATAGTCCCGACCCCACATTAAGATCAATTAAGTCTTGTGTCGCAGGTATCAGAACTACGAGAGACTTTTCGGTCTCACAAACACCCAGACCCGAAAGAAATATTTGTGGGCCGCTCAAACATTTCTCTCGGTGCGGGGATCGAACCCGCGGCCTCTCGTTTCACAGCCGGCGTCTAACCAACTGCGCCACGGAGGCTGTCAAAGGATCAATATGAATTGAATAATTTTAATGAAAAAAAGGACATTACAGTAGAATTTTGATAAAAATAAATGCATTTAAAGAAACCCAACTAAGCAATTAATTATATTATAAACTATATGTGTGAGGTGTTATATTATGCGGTCTTATTAATATAATTATGTATAATTAGGAACGATTTTCTAGTAAATATTGAAAAATCTTTTTTTTTTGTAGTTTATGATTTTTTTTTTTATTTATATGAACTTATTCTAATTTGTATTCATAACATTAATATACATAACTAACAATAATGTTTGTTATTTCCTTTGCTACCCATGTTTTTCAGAACGAGAAATAATATGAGACGCCAATATACCACTATGGTGTTTTTAACTATGGCAGTCGTAATCTGTCAAAAAAGATAATTATTTTCTGAATTTATCTGAAAATGTTATTTGTTGACACTTAATTTCTATGTAGAATTCAATGTTTGTTAATTTCGAATAAAGTGGTACTAAATATTGGCGCACGATGGATTCAAATTCCTCTCTTCACAGTGACGAACACGATGGCGCGGAAGTGTCGCCTTTAGCCGAAAACCAGGCTGCGGATACTGTAGGGGAAATATCTGAGAATAATGTTACGAGCCATGATGACCGCGCGGCAGTCGAGGAAGCAGGTGAGGATTTATTTAAATACACATGTGGCATCGCTTGCATCGGAGTAGGTGCAGTGTTCAGCGTCAACAACTGTAGCTTTACCGTTAGTCTCTATGCACTTTTATGTCGTTGAACGTACTAAGCCCAGATTTGCAAAATATAGTTTTTATAGCATATGCTTTGGTTTTCCATTAATATTTGTATTTTCCTAGCTGCTAATGGAGGTCCAACAAGTAGCAGCGACGCTCTGGACATAGAGCCGTCTGCCCCGCCCGCCGACGAGGATCCCTCAGCGCCCGGACAAGGTACTTGAAGCTTCCTATATGTTATTACAACAATAACAGTAATTTTTGGATATATTTCTTATTGAATGATCTAATACAAGTATTGGAACAGAACATTAATGCATATAATTGTGACATTTAACGGATTTTGTTATAAATAGTGAGGTTTAAAATTTTAAAGTAATATTGATCTGATATCAAATATAAATGACATGATTACCAGTATTATTAATTTTCTTTTATGTCTTATTCAGCAAACGCGGATGCTGAGGATGAGATGGACATAGATGATACAACTGCAGGAACAGCAGCTGATGAATCTGCATACATTGGTGACAATTGTTTATCTACTCCTGTAAGTAATTTCTTATCATTACAAACAATAAAAGTCTTATGTTTCATAATTATTAAAATAACAGTTAACATTTCCTTTTCTAATTAGAAAATTAGAATCTCAAAGTAACTGAAAAGAACCTAATGTGAAACTGTTTAAATAGATTTTGTCGACAGTTTCGGCCTGGAGTCATTCGTTAAGTATTTTGTTAACGTATGTGCAGGATACAGAGAGTCAAATGGACCCCATGATGAAGGATCCAGTATTGGACGAGGCAGAAGGTATGGGTGCTGCAGCAGAGGAATCTCCTGACCAGTCAATTAGTTCTGCCATGCCCACGGACAGTGGAGTGGGAGAGGGTGGTGAACCACCTTTGGTACAAGATGGTAACTATTGACAAATGTCTCCATAATATTTCAATTCAACATATTCCTTGTAATCCAAATATATAGAATGAGATACATATTAAGTTCACTTGCCATAATAGGCTTGTTTCCACTTAGAATAAATCAAGTACATGAGAGTTTCTAGTGATTATTTATCAAATGTATTTAAGATAAAACCAAATTATTTTCAAAAATAATTAAAGATTATTATTATTTTCAGGAAATAAATTCAATAAAAATTAGGCATATCACACGTAAAAATAAACGCCAATCAAAACCTGCTATGTCACGCCGTGCAAAACATCAATAATGTTGTTGACAGAACTGTATGTGTTAGTTGTTACTCAGTTTAATTTTCGTTTTGGGGAATTTCTGCCAAATTGATACAGTTTTTTTGGAGCAAGATATTAAGAGGCAACTATAGAATACCCATAAAAGCAGGATTTATTAAAGCAAATTCTAATAACTTGCCCAAAATCGACGTGGTTATGCTTGGTAATTTTTTTGCGTCAAACAGTAACTTTTGCTCATCGGAATTTCGCAATATTGAAACACCAATATAAGTGTAAATTATTTTTTATAAGCTACAGCAATATGTTATAAATGGCTATTGTTTTGAGATATGTATTGTAATTCGATCGATCATATTTATTATCTCCATTCTTTGTTTTTTAAATATGTATGGACGTTCTGTAGATTTGGATGTCAGTTTTCTTCTATCTTCTTGACATGCAAATTTACTTGGTATACAACCAGGTTTCATACTTATTTTTGATACTGTTCCCATAATACGATATTCGGTATGATTAAGCATATCATTCGGTAACTAGAAGAATAAAAATAAATTCAGAGTCAATCGGTAAACAAAAATTATTTATAACCCTAACTAGTATATTTTTCGTTTTATTTATTAATCTTAAGTGAAAAACAACATGTTTGTTTTAGAATTAGAACATATATGTTAGAGATTACACAAGTTTGATCCACGCAGGATGAATGCCATACGCATTGATGTTACTTATTTTATTGGAATTGCAACACAGTCCGACATGATTGAAGTCTTGTAAGTTATCGGTTGCCTATGGTAACGCTGAATGGTCTGTCAGTAGAGTCTGTGATCGGTTTAACAATATTTAATGGTTTCTATTGTAATCTTGCCCGGAACAGCGCCAAACGTGCGCACTGACTGATTAATAAGAATCATCATGTCGGACGGCAACGACGGCCATATAAATCGCAATCTGTATGATTCTCCGACAGCAGCGGTGGGATCGATCTCAAAATCATCCCTTGTGCCTACCGCATTGCCTGCTACCCAAACTGAAGAATATTTTCGGTCGGAACGTAAGACTCAGTAGTGCGGCCACGTACATCGAGTATTCTACCAATAAAGCAGCGCTGATAGATGGGCTAGATCCTGACAGCTCTAACGATATCGAGATTTCTAGAATCACAGACGTCTAGGCCAAGAACTACGGATGTGGAGAATACGCCAGGAAATATACGCTTACAATGGCGAATATTGATTAAGATTCAAAATCAGCAAAAGCAAGCGTTGATTCTGGCATTTAAAACTCCATTGGCATTGAAAAGAAGATTGATAGATCAAATTGACGTTGAAAAAGATAATGCGCTTTCATCAACATTTTTGGAAGTAATTATTTAAAGGTATCATCTTGTTATAACGATTGGTAAAGTATTGAGAGGAGCCATGTGGTTTTTGCGGATAAATTGTCCAGGTACGACGTGAAAGTTCGAATAACTTTGTCGTACGAATTGTACCTAAAAGTTATGATGACACTTTTGGTAACATTTCTATTGTGGTCAAAATGTCAATAGTCCGAAATCTACTCCGCAGTCGTAAATGAATTGTCATGCCTGCAATAAGATTTGTCATGTATAGAAAATAGGCTAAGGTATCATTAATTGCTCCTATGACGAGTTTTGGCTATCGCCAACAATCTTGCTTGCCAGTATGTTACAGGTATGGTTCATCAGTTCACATGGTGAGTCGCTGTCCTCACGGGTCCAGCGCCGCAGCATCGACATCTGTTGTAGAACGTGTTGACATATTATGTGTGGCCGAGCTGCTCCCCGAAACACTAAAACCCTTTATAATTGTTTTAAATTTGGTTTTACTTTGGCGCTGAGTATCTCTTTGCAAAAGAGTCTGCCGCAAGTTAAGAGGTAAGCGAATTGATATTGTTTGGCCAGGTGCTTTTCTTGATGTAAATTGTCACACGCGTTGATGGTGAGGGAAAATATAGAGAGGAAACCAGCATACATTGCTGTGATGTGTTAAACAAATCAACGTACGCTGCCTGAGCATAGTGGTCTGTGGTCTAGCTCTCTTCAATCGAACTCTCGATTATGGAGAAGTCCTATGCTAAACAGGGATACAATACTTACTGTGTAATTGTTATATTTGGTAAAAATTAATGATTTAAGCATCGAAATTGTATTTCACTTTTGGCTGGTAAAGAATCGTCGCAAAAATAAAATATTGGGTTGCGACATTTTGAATTATAGTTTTCAAATAAGAATGTCCGCACATTAGTTGTATCTGACAAGGTTGGCGTCTGTAAACACAAGTCTTAACACATAGCACGTTTAATACTGTTACACAGATGAAACAATTTGTCCATAATTCATCAATTCTTATGGATCCAGCATTATAAATTGGCGTTCGGTAAATGCCTAATTGAATTAGCGAATAATTGCTACAAGACACGGCAGTAGACAGATCATATCTTAACCAATGAACCAATGATATTTAAGCCACAGTATCTATACTAAGTTTCATGCAGATGCCAGTGCCAATGGATATGGTGCTATTTTATTCTAACCTGTAAGAATGAAACTAAGGCCTATCGCATACTTTAGCAAAACTACGATGTTAGCAGAATCGTGTTGTGACATAAGCAAGCCACGTTACAGCCAGGTCTGTAGTATGAGGATTGAGGGCTGGACCGAATGTTGTTTTGCCATTTTCTTATAGAAGGACGGCGTGACGTGTAGGAATATTATTATTATTATGTGAGTGAGATGGCTGAAGGCCATTTTGCTAGTGGTAGGATTTTCATTCTGCCCGGATGGCTACGACAGTGAATAGTGGATAGATACCCATTATGGTTACTTACGTTAGCGTATCGAGACCATCCCGTGTATATCCGTGTGTAATGGGACCGGCATAGTTGTGTGGATCGGCGAGAGTGAAACATATAGTGCCAGTTGATATTCCATTTGGTCTACACCGCGCTTGCCATCGTGCGGGTTATGGTCACTTTGCTGTTGTAAAGTGTGAAAGTAAGTACCAACGACTTTTAAGGGATTTCTTGAATGAATAAAGTAGCGGTTACAAATTACAATAATCGATACATATGAATGAACTTTCTGTTGTAGAACGCTGTCGACTATATTAATTGCCCGGAGTGTGGCCAGCCCGGCGCCGCAGACCCTGCACGGTACCTCCGCATTGCACCCTGTGTCGAGTGGCGCCGATGCCCAACGTGGCACCCCCGTAATCTCCGCTAAGGAGTTTTTATAACTCTGTCACTAACAGTCGTGCCGTTATAAATAATAAAACTGGAACTCTTGCCATGGTAAAAGCAGTTGGTCACTTCAGACAATACTTCCATGGCCGGACATTTACGATTATGACTAACTCTTTTGAATTCATCATTTTATAAGGTAGAATGGGTGGATTAATATTGATTATTGCGTTTTACACTTTCTTATTGGCCAAGGTAACTTAAAGTCTTAAACTGTACTATAAATTTAAGCTCGTTGATTCGCATGCGTGAACACGCAACATGAACATGTTCAGCACTTAATGGCGAATATAGACAGTCCGCGCATCATTTACTTTGGGAGTCTAGTCTTTAACAAAAAGAGCATAGTGTTGGTTAGTATGCAAACATTATCTGGAATTGTATGCTACATGGACCTAGTGCAGACTAGGACGAAATTTCGTGCTTTGCGGCGTTCTGGAGTTCTGGAATCAAGTAAAACAGTCTCCAAACCTTTGATTTTAACATTAATACATCCGTAATGAGCACATCCGCGGCAGCCTTGGTGTCCGCGATGTGACAGATAAACTCCAAGAGTTTCGCTTGAGATGGTAAGGTCATGTCCTGAGAAAGCCGCAGGAGTACGTCGGCAATGTGTGCCTGAGCCTCAACATTCCAGGACCTCGACCGAGGGGTAGACCGTAGAAGCGCTGGCTTGATGTCGTCAAGGAAGATAAGAGAGTCAATGGCCTTACTATTGAGGATACCGAAGACCGGGCGAAATGGAGGAGACTAAGCCGGAAGGCGGACCCTGGCACCGGCTGGGATAACGCCTAAGTAGAAGTAGAAGAAGAAGAATAATAGATGATATGTGTAGGCACATGCTGGTTTCGTTGTACTGAATTTATAACTCCTGACATAAAAATAGATGACAAGCAGAATTAATTATCTGGTAGATCAGGCCTCTAGCAAACTTAGTAACACAAAGATATTGAAGAGGTAATTGCCATTCCCAGTCAGGGAATACTAAGGAATGATGCAATTAGGATATACGAGTTAATACCAGGAATAAGATAAGAATAGGATGGACGAGCAGGCGACGAAAGATAAAAATCGTTATGACTAATAAAGCCACTGTTGTGTAAAAATGCCAATAATTGTTTGAATTTTAGTGATAATGCTGTAGTAATTCTGTGCTGAAAAATAATAATCTTATATTGGAAGCTTGTGGTGTGTGTGTTGGTGATTGATAAAATGTTCTATTGAAACTCACAGCTGCTATGCTTTATTGAAAGATGGATTGAAAGTATTATCACTTTGTCCTTGTGATCTGTTGAAAGCCATGACGCTTTGCAGGGTGGATTGAAAGCAAGAGCGCTTTGTCCTTATGATCTGTTGAAAGCCATGACGCTTTGCAGGATGGATTGAAAGCATGAGCGCTTTGTCCTTGTGATCTGTTGAAAGCCATCACGCTTTGCAGGGTGGATTGAAAGCATGAGCGCTTTGTCCTTGTGATCTGTTGAAAGCCATCACGCTTTGCAGGGTGGATTGAAAGCATGAGCGCTTTGTCCTTGTGATCTGTTGAAAGCCATCACGCTTTGCAGGGTGGATTGAAAGCATGAGCGCTTTGTCCTTGTGATCTGTTGAAAGCCATCACGCTTTGCAGGGTGGATTGAAAGCATGAGCGCTTTGTTCTAGTGATCGGTTGAAAGCCATCACGCTTTACAGGGTGGATTGAAAGCATGAGCGCTTTGTCCTTATGATCTGCTGAAAGCCATCACGCTTTGCAGGGTGGATTGAAAGCATGAGCGCTTTGTCCTTGTGATCTGTTGAAAGCCATCACGCTTTGCAGGGTGGATTGAAAGCATTAACGCTTTATCCTTGTGATTTGTTGAAAGCTACCACGCTTTGCAAGATAAATTGAAAGCATTAACGCTTTGTCTTTGTTGTCTGTTGAAAGCTACCACGCTTTGCAGTGAGATTGGGGTCTGATTTATTTTGACTGAAGGTCGATGCTGAAAGCTACGACGCATTGCAAAACGTTAGAAGTCACGTGCTGAAAGCTGTTACGCTTTGCTTTGTGTGTGAGGTTGAAAGCTGTTTGTGTAAATACTATGCTTGTGTGCTATGCGCTGTTCCATCTAGCTTGGCTCTGATGTCAATAAGCAACGCGAGAGCGCGTTGAGGCGCAGAATGGCCGTGTTAGAGATTACACAAGTTTGATCCACGCAGGATGAATGCCATACGCATTGATGTTACTTATTTTATTGGAATTGCAACACAGTCCGACATGATTGAAGTCTTGTAAGTTATCGGTTGCCTATGGTAACGCTGAATGGTCTGTCAGTAGAGTCTGTGATCGGTTTAACAATATTTAATGGTTTCTATTGTAATCTTGCCCGGAACAGCGCCAAACGTGCGCACTGACTGATTAATAAGAATCATCATGTCGGACGGCAACGACGGCCATATAAATCGCAATCTGTATGATTCTCCGACATATATATAATGTAGTGTGAAATACTTACATCAAAATGACAAAAGTACATTCTTGAATTATTTGATAAATAATGAGCATCGTCCCTCCTTGAAAGTTTTAGCCATTTTCTCCGCATTATTTGATTGTTTGGGACATATAAACTTGTTTGGTGTTTTTATGGTTGTGCTTTTACATTGGGGCACTATACAGTACTTGTAATATGAGGGATTCATTATTTATTTAAAGAAAACCAAAAATCGTCATAGAACACTGTTTAGTTTCGCACGGTGTGACGTCATGACAGCCGCCATGACAATTTGAAGCGTTTTCGAGGTAAACATGTCATTGCTGTTTTGTAAAGCAAAATACATTAAGTATAGATTCGATTTTCTCAAAAATATTGGATTTTTCGCATTAAGGAGATGCTACAAAATCATAATAAACAATTTTTCAAATTTAGGCAACTAGCCTATTGGGCATAGACCTCAAACTTTATGTGAACCAGATTGGCCCTTAATAAACCACTCTAGATTGTTACCAGTTGGTGGATGAATACATATTGTTAGTGATCAAAATTAAATGTTAGATCTAGCAACTTCCCATTCAGAAATAATATCACTAAGTGGTACAAGCATTATGGGTGCTCAATATTTTTGTTCATGAAAATGACCTTCACTAGCTGGTTTCAATCAATATTACTTTGATGCCACCAAGAAAGGTGTATATATTAATGTTAATAGAATTAGGCATGAATTCTTCTATGATAATGTAAATTCAGATTTGTCACTAGATGAGTCAAGTACGATGGACGAGGACATGGGCGGCGGCGAGGGCGTCGCCAGCAGCGACGATGTTAACGACATCAGCAGCGCCGCGCAGGAAGTACTTAGTACGGGTATCAGGTATGTATTACGGCGGATATATCTTTAATTTTCATTAGACTTTTTTAATTTTAAGTACAGTAAATGATGTGAAAATGACGGAAAAAGACAATAATAAATATTTTTTTACTATGTTTAAGAATAAAGCTTGAAATATTTACTGTAATTAGAAATATTATTGTTTTGAATATGAATTTATAAAAATCAAACAATATGAAAAACTTTTATCATACTTCTGTATAAATTATCCAATACTTAATTTTTAACAATGCATTCTAGCTCAAGCACAACAGAAGGTGGTGCGGACATATCTAGCAGTGGTCAATCAGAGACCCCACTGATATCGTCCACAGCCAATGGTCCTGCGGTTCTGCATTCTTTCTCCCTCACGCCGCAGCAACAGACCACCAACGAGTTAGTATCATTTTATTATTAGCACTGAATGGACTTGATATTAAATTTCAATAGATATTTGAAATTCCTCTCGACCAGGTTCAGTGACGCCGATACGTCGGAGATGGAGGGCGCCGCGGACACCATGCCCACAGTCAGCGAATCTATGCCGCTGCTCGCTATCGGACCCGATCGGACTAACGGTTCGGCGTTACTTTCTCCGACTTTATTGCAAGGTAAAATTGAAATTGAACTCTTGTTTGTAGGGTATTTATCTCAATTTTTTAATTGGAAGTAAATAGAGTCGCACACTTTCACATCTTACTTAGTTTTAACAACCATCGTTTACGTAGAAGATGCCGCATAGAGGAGGATGGCATGTATATTTGTATAAACTCAAACCTAAAGTATCAAAGGTAATTGCTCGACAACAAGTGGAAGTAACGCGTGCATTTTGTTAAATTGCAAACCAAGCTGCTGTAGGTACCAAGCGTCTTCCTAGCTTGCAAGCTAAGCCAAGGTTTGTAAATTTTCGGGATATGTATTCTCGGCTTAGTTGTGTAATTGTTTGTACAGACAGTGCATCGGCAGCGTGGGCGGGCGAGGAGGGCGGCGCGGGCGTGTCGTCGTCGGTAGCGGGTGGCGCGGCGGGCGGCGCGGGGGGCGGTGCGGGGGGCGGCGCGGCGGTGGCGGCGAGCGCGGGCGAGGCGGAGGGCGCCGTGAGCAGCTCGGTGGCGCCGCTGCCGCCCGCCGACGCCGCGCACGCGCTCGCCACGCTCGCCAGCGCCGCGCTGCACCACCACGAACAGGTCACTATTGGAACGAAGTTCCTTATCGCGCGTTGCGAAAGGGGGCTAGACGGAAAAAATTAAGACCAAAAGTTGTAACGACACTTTTTGCTATAGCTGTAAGCCGTGCGGCGTGCGCGTGTTTCTCTGTCTGTCTCTCTCTCTCTCTCTGTCTTTCTGTCTCATAAAAAGCAAGCCAGTTAATTTCGTTTCGTCTTTCTATTTTGCATTGAACAGTGTGGTTTTGCGACGATAATTTTTGTTGAGTGTATACAGGTTTTTGGAACATAATAAATAATAAAAAAATTATAAATTGAACTTCGTTCCATCACGGTGTCCCTTGAAACCTCTTCAAGATTTTTTAATAAATAGAAATCCGACGAAGAAAAAAAAGCTGTAGACGAGGGAGACCAAGTCGAGTGTAGCTGGACAGGTTATCTGGTTAGCTTTTAGATGGCAGATGAACTAAGACAATGATGGAGTGGTTGCCAAGAGAGTCACAATGGTTAATCGGGAGACCATCTGCCAGATGGCCGGATGACAGCTATGTCGTCCGAAAATCTCTTGCTAACTCTTGCTAAAGAGTTTCAGGAAAACAGTGGAGTTGCTTGGGATAGGATAGAACCATGTGGCGTGCAAATGTGGAGGCCTAAAGCTAGCAGAAGGTTGATGTGGGCTGATAAAGATAGGAGGTAACCAAGCATTACGATTTACGTG
Organism: Deilephila elpenor; assembly: GCA_949752805.1. Taxonomy (NCBI): domain Eukaryota; kingdom Metazoa; phylum Arthropoda; class Insecta; order Lepidoptera; family Sphingidae; genus Deilephila; species Deilephila elpenor. Next base: position 7,569,665 of record OX457097.1, read on the forward strand.
AATCTAAGTGATTGCAGCCGCCCATGAACATCCCATACAGCATATGCCATGGATGTGTTGCCGGCCTTTAAGGTGGAAATATGGAGTAATAAATTACCACCCAACACTAATGTAGCTACAACACCCACTCTATAACTGTAGCAGGCATACAACTAGTTGTCCGTTTTGTATCTTTCTTGCAGAAGTGTATACTGTATAGACTAGAAAAATAGAATTTATGAAATCAATTATTTGAGTATAATTTAATATCCTAGAAAATTACACTAAATAAAATTGCTAAATATGATATCTGTACAACCTCATTACATATTTATTTTCAGACGGAGCCAGAAGAGCCCAAACAGCACGATGAGGACGCGTGGTACACGGTCGGCATCGTGAAGGGCACCACATTCACGGTATTTATATTCACTCCTTTATTGACATAGTGTGTAAGTAACAACTCCTCTCAACAGTAAGCTGGTGATAAAATAGTGTAATACTGTTAATATTCATCGCAATATTTTTATAACTGTAATAATTACTAACAATAATTGCAGTAAGAGTAACATACATTCATACAGAAACTCACGCCTTTATCCCAGAAGGGGTATGTAGAGGCGCCACCAGGACACCCACATTTCGCCTTGTATGTTCCGTCCCATGATGTGATAAGGGGCGAGCCTATGGCCATATAAGAGTAACAATAATTGCAATAACAATACTTTACGTTGATAATACAGATAAAACCTAGGATATTGTTTTGTTCCCCAATGCTACTAATGAAGATTATAATTTATTTAAACGGTGGTTGGATTTATTTACTTTAATAGGTGTTTTAATTCTATTCAGGTTCAAAACTACATATCAGATCCTAATGTCGACCTGTCTAACCTTTCCCTGGACAATCTGCCCGATTTATCGGGACTGCCCACTACGCCATTAGAACACGGTACCGCGTACAAATTCAGAATAGCCGCGATAAACTCGTGCGGCAAAGGAGAATTTAGCGAAGTAAGTATTTGCTTTGTATCATGTTAATTTTCAATGTACACCTAATTAAGGGGCATAATACTCGCAAAATGCAAAATGGTTTGTACTATGGTCAGCTTGGGCATGTCATGGCTTAGTGAAGAAATTTTATAAGGTCAATGGCCACTAGAAACCACATAGACTTAATGAGGCCTAAAATAATATTTTTCTGTAGTAAGAACATAATATTGTTTGCTATCACAGTAGTAAATTTTTATAGATGTGTAACCTATCATTATTAATCTATCAATAATTCTTCAGGAGTCGGCATTCAAAACGTGTCTGCCAGGGTTTCCCGGCGCTCCGTCAGCTATTAAAATATCGAAGTCAGTTGAAGGAGCGCATCTCTCGTGGGAGCCGCCGCAAGTCGCCGCTGAAGGCATCTTCGAGTACTCTGTATACCTTGCAGTGCGGTCGAATACACAACCAAAGGTAATTTCGTATATTATGATTATTGTATTAGGAAATATCGTTATTTACGTTGTATGTTTTTGTTAGGTATATTTTATTGCAGGCCAGTTTTTTTTATAATCAACAGTATCATATTGCGCACTTATATATGTAAGGGATGTGGATTATTAAAGTCCTAGGCTAGATTGCCAAATCAGGCAATCCACTCTGACAGATTTTTTAAATTTCACTTCACTTTCAAAGATGGAATTTGTGCTTGACAATGGGCTTAGCTTAACTCTATAACAAGTCTACTCACATTTGCAAGGGCACTGGCGTGAGAATTGAGATTATTTTTTATTTTTTTTCTCTTTATTTAAGGGGTTTTTTTCAATTATGAAAACGTCACCCCTGATATCAAATACAGCATATACATTACAATTATATTTTAATAGTTCATATATCACTAATATTATAGAAAAACAAACAAATCAAAAAAAAAAGAAAAAGAAAGAAAGTAATCACCCACCCCGCAGTTTTAAACCTTTAACAATTACTTGATAAAGCATTTTAGCTTCGTCCGTTAACGGAGATGCCAAAATGGTGATATAATAACCTAGACTTGAGATTATGGATGTAAAAAATATGTAACATCTGTTTGTGTGTGCAGGAGGCGTCCAAGTCGCAGCTGGCGTTCGTGCGCGTGTACTGCGGCAAGGCCAACACGTGCGTGGTGCCGCAGTCCTCGCTGAGCGCCGCGCACGTGGACTCCTCCACCAAGCCCGCCATCATCTTCCGCATCGCCGCGCGCAACGAGAAGGGCTACGGACCCGCTACGCAAGTCAGGTGGCTGCAAGGTAACACTCATCTCTCTCTCTCTCTCTCTCTCTCTTCAGCAACAGGAAGTCCACTGCTGAACATAGGCCTCCCCATAGATCGTCACATAGACCTTAACGAGGTCGCACTCACACACACACTATCTACTACTACTCAACATACTGGTTTCATCAACTCAGAATTCAAAAACCGTATTTGGTGCTGGCATGATTAACTGATTAATCTCCATGTGATAGTGAATCCTGTGGAGTCTAAATGGAGTATATGTGTGCAAAAGATAACCGTCTTTAGTTATCACACTTATACCTTTCATTAGTTAGTCAGAAGTAACTCAATTTTCTGTCAGTTTTAACAGCCTAGCTATGGTAGTTAAGACGCACACCATTGTAAATTGAGAACCTTAATTAAAGGCCATTTAATTTATGTATATTTTATAATAAAAATAATTGTAGAATATTTTGTTACAAAACAAAATTTTACATGCTTATAATTATTACATTTTGTTTTCTGTATTGTCATTTTTGCATGCAGCTCCATTAAATTACAGGTCATATGTTTTTCATTCATAGCAAAATTTAGGCAAAGTAAAAATCAAAGAAATCAGCTCGAATGTATCGTATATCGTGTTATTTGCGCAGGTTTTTATCAATAAGATGTATGTGATGTGTTGCAGACATCAAGTCGACGGGCGTGAAGCGCGCGGGCGAGGGCCGGCTGTCGGGCGCGTCGCCCTCCAAGCAGCCCAAACAGATACCGCACTAAATGTTATATCTACATGTTTGCATAGTATTCATTAACTACTAATTAGCGACAGATCTTCAGATCACTATGTGCATAATGTTCGTTTATAAAGTTAAGTACACACCAGCCGTTTGTAATAATGATTACACTTTTTTATTGACTCTTGAATGTTTCTGTTCCGTATCTGTTGCCTCTGTAAGAGTAAGTGTTGCACTGGAGAGGTCGAGAAACTATTATATGTATGTGCCTGATTCCGTCAAGTGTATTTGACGGTAACAAATGACTGATTATGAAATGATGTAGATGGAATGATAATGTTAAACATATCTACACGCATAAATAAAACTATAAAATATACATTTTATTTTTTTGTGATCCTGTATTGATGAAAGACATGTTATGTTAAGGTTCTAAAGTTGTTATTGGAATACAAAGAAATAATGACATAAGTATAAAAATAAAGTGAGGGTTGTCTGTAGGTGTTGAAGAAGAAAGATTATATAGGATTTCCATTTGGTTTTAATCCTTAATTATATTTTATTGAGTACACTAATCATTTGTTTCATTGCTATAAAATGCTATCTAATCAAAACTCCGGTAGGCATTCAAAAAGAAAAATACAAATCATTATCTTTTCGTTTTATAGAAAATTTACTATATTTAAGATATCGCGTTTTATCATGATATTAAAGCAGTATCAATAAATGTTATTTGGACAAGTTTTTAAGGTGATATATTCTTCGTATAGGGCCGACGCTGCTGCAGTAGCAGTTACTGAAACAAACAAATGAATTAGTATTCATCATTTTATATTGTGTGCCAAAATCGTACAATAATCAAAATGTCGGAAATAGTTGCGAGAATCATTTATAGTTAAATAAATTTAGTATCATTTTATTTAAAAGGAATTTTAAATGACTTCTGAATTTTAAATCACTTCAGACTTCAGAGTTCGCAAGGTGTCCGACATCTCCAACGAATATAACGTTGTGCTAAAGTCCATGTTGCTTACTTCTATTCATTTATGTTATGGGACATCAATATATTCTGGATGTGTAAAAAATAGTAAAATTAGCTTACCAATGACGTCGTCCCGAAGAGTTTGTACCATCCAATGACGATGTTAGAGAGGTTTAGATCATCGAGCATGATCTGAGCTACGCCCATAAATACTTTCTTCCCTTCGATGCGGCCGTAGTCACCCCACACCGTTACCTAATCAATAGACAATATTATTTTACCCGACATCAGAAAGAGGTTTCTCAATTCTCCCATTTCCCATTTGTTTTTTATGCATGTTCATTTTTTTAGCCTGGATTGAACTCTCCTTTGTCACGAGGCAATACTAGGTTCTGTACCGGCTAAAACCGCCATGTTGGTCTTCATCTGCGCTTTAAAAGAAAGTAGGACCTCATGTCGAACATGTCGATTATCCTTCAGTTCGTTGCTTGCTTCTGCATTAATAGAAACTAGAAAGAAGTAGTTCATTCATGTAAGGCCCTACTTATCTCCCGTTAAGTAGCCTCCCTAACCATTCTTATTTCCCAGTAGGGTTAGGTTTGTGATTACTTTTTCTTGCTAGTATTGCTATAATGACAGTCCGCAGAGAAAGGTTTTGACAGTCTGGTTGATCAAGCTATATTGATCAGTTATTTTTGCTCTGTAGTTAATATGTTTATTACCTATTATAAAGAAGTGGCACTTACTTGTAATACACATCCTTTAAAGTTTTCTCTAAAAGTGAGAGTTTGTTGGTACAGGGGATCGAGGGTGCGCCGCGCTGTGCTCGTCTTGGCTTTAGCTATACAACGCTTGCCGCTGACGAGGTACACCTTTACGTAGGGCGCAGGTAATGTTCTACTACCTTGTCTAGCTTGTAACCCCCGTGCGCGTATCACCTCCACCTGCCAAGAATAAATTAAGTCCTGATTGTTTTCAGATGTTGCCATCGAATAGCATGAATTTGAAATTTGTGAAATTGTTTTCAAAAACCCGTTTTATGCTATTGGAGTGATTTACATTGAGAATATGTAGTTTAGATTTTAAAATACAAAATGATCGTCTTTGACTAAAATCTACCCATTAAAGCCATTACAAATGAAATTGTAACCTCAAGAAATCCCTTTTGGTAGCACATAGAGAGCTGCACGTCTCCCAGCGTAGGTGCACCGAGCAACTGTCTGCCCACAAGTTGTCCAGGTCCTAAGCCGTCAATAAAGTCCGACAAACCGCCGCCCTCCGACGAGCCTGATCCGCGCATGCCGGGGGACCATCTGACATTTCAAATAAATCTTAATTACTGTGATCAATGGAAAACAAAAGCATTTCTAAAAATTAAAAAATATGCGTAAATAAATTCATGGAGGAGACGCTAAAAAGCTTATCTTGTAATGCATATCGACAACTGACAAGGTATAAAAATGTTAAAAAAAATTATTTTAAATGTATAAATATTCGGCCCTTATTATTCTGAGAAAATATCGCAGTAAAAATATTTTAAAAGCTGTCGTTATACGAAATATATATTTATGGAAAGGCAAAGGATACGTTAAGAGGCGATAATTAGTAAATGGATCTATAGTTACCACCAAATAATTCCTAATATTCACTACTACAATAATAGATGACCATAAATATATATACAACTATAATAACAACATTGATACAATAGTGAAAAAGGGCGGTAGTCTTCGGGTGTATTAATAGTTATGTTAAAAGGTATACGTGGATTTCAGTTGCTATGTAGGTACTATAGAATCAGATAAAATTGACAAACTGTAGAAGGGTGCTAGAGAAACGCTAGAGAATGGTCTGCAACTAATTTAGAAGAGATTAAGAACTTATTTAAAGTGAGGCATTTGCCTATATTTATAGGAGTACCTAACATGACACTATTATGTTACACTTAATTTATTATCAGAACAAATGTATGATATACGAGCCATATCATTACCATATGTGCTCGATTAAATAGCTTCTCGATATAGTTTTTATAACGGACTTAATGTTTGTGTAGTTATGCTTCGGGGTGTGAATCATGCAATATTATGGTAGTTGTGTATGGTGTGTATACGTGTAAACATCAATTAGACAAATGTATATTGACCAAACAATTCAAACAAAAATGTGCAATACATCGCAATCTTCCAGGCAACATTTATCGTCCAATCATAGTCGTGCATCTCTAAAAAACGGTTAACGGCACCCTCAATGCGATACCGGACCGTAAAACTTCTTGTAGACCATCGTTGTTTAAAATTTTACAAATAAAATATTCACGGGCTCTAAGTACCAGAGATAAATGTAGCTTTCACAATGCATGGCAGTCGAGAGGGTGCGTTGCCTATGCGGTTATCGTTGCGTGCTAAACAGAAAAGAGAATGAGTGAGATACATCAATACAGACCGTCATGCGTTTAAAGACGTAAGGCAAACAGAGAGAAGATTAAAAGACAACAGCAACATCGAGGCGCACATAGAGGAATCGAGTCGAGGTTCTCGACGAACGGAGCGGACGAGCGAGCGACTTACGAAGATCCCTCCGAGCTAGATATGGAGACGAGGCTGACGGCGCACACCTCGTGCGAGCGTTGGAAGCTCGTGGTTGCGGGCCCGGAGCGCTTGCGCCGAGCGCCGCTGCCGCCATCTACGCGAGTAACGCGCGCTGTCGCCACGCAACGCGCCCGCGCCCCGCCACACACATCAGCGCAATACACATTCAATACACCAAACAAATATACCCTACTTATGTACACAGTACAATATACATTCACTTCAGCTCCGGACTCTAAGGCCATACACACGCTTGTCGACGTTAATTAATCAATCATTTTATTAAAATTTTGAAATTTTGGATTCCGAATGGTTATCTAAGTTAAAAAATAATATGGATATATTATTAGCAAAAAGTAATTTCAAATTATGATCGGAAACGGATCTAAAATTAATAGGGGTAAAACAGATGAATGTGCATCGCAGATGGTTTTAAACAGTTTGTTGATGCTTTTAAAATTTAAACCCATGTGGACGTGGCTGAATCAGTTTGATCATTGATGTGCTCAATATTAATTAATTTTATCAAAGAAAACATCATAAAAGGGTGGAAACCCGCTATTATATTTCCTCTGTAATTTTTATGATGATGGTTCCTACTCAATATTTACATTCGCCTAAATTTTGCGATCAGTGTATACGTGTTTAACTCTTTTAAGTACTTAGACAATTATCTCGAAGGTTGTAGTGGATATGTAGGTTCTTGATTTATTTACTTTATCGACACAAATATTGACAATTTAAAGCTGACTACATAGCTCTATTTTTACAAAGCAACATTCCACATTTACCTAAAGATATTTTTTGTCTTGTCGGGCATGCTACTTTCATCTTAGTTTATGTTAAGTTCATGCAGATTCTCCCTTTCGTTTCTCATTTAATTATATTGTATTAACGATTGGCGTGTCAACTGTAATGGTCGCGCGTGATCTACCGCCCGGATGTCGAGTGCACTATTGTTTCAATGTCGTATTTCAAGTGCACTGCGAACCTGTCATCGTCGTTTTCGCTCGAAGCGGAAGAGGCCCGCGATACTCCGGCGCCACCTCGCATTTCGCCGGGTACCACTTCCTCGCTGCGTTGCACCGTAAAGGAATTTTTGCCTCGTTTACCGAAACCTAACCTCCGCTTACGTCCTGTCGATGATTTTTTAGTAATACTTTTTTGAACTTCTAAAAAGACGTTCACTTAGAACTGGAATATTTTTCATGTAGGGTGTTTAGTAGCTGACGGTTAGTTGCAGCAGTGCTTAAAATATAGGTAAGTGTGGAGATAAAAAGTAGGTACCAGTTGTGAGTCTAAAAAGTGTTTGTAGTGTGGAGTTCACCTGTGGCGGATAGCTGCGAAGTAGAATTACTCTTCTTGCCCATACCGGGACCGAAGTAATCGCGCGGTTCTGCTTTTAGAAGTACGTCGTCACTGGCTGGCTCCAGATCGTTCGTCCCGCCTAGTGCCGTGTCACTCAAACTTCCATCTTGTAAATCACACACAGAACATTTTGGTCAACATAGAAAATACAATACAATATAAAAATACTTACATATTATATTATTAATAACAAATAGGTAGGCAAATAGTAAGTATTATTAATATGTCTTTACCTGCTTTTTCATCAGGAGGCACATCCGCGTTACTAAGACTGCGAGTGAATTGACCGCGTCGAGATTCCCGTCTTTCTAATGGTTGTTGATGATTGTTGGTTCGTCCATTCTCCCGACCACCGTAGTCGTTGCTGCGTTTTTTATCCCGTCGCCTCATCGAGTTGGGTTGTTTTTGCAATGACGATTTTGAAGACGGTTGATTATTGTAATATTCATCATACCATTTCCAATGTATTGGCGACAGTTGTGGTGATTGAAGATTGTCGAAGTCCGTCGATTGTCCCGGAGAAGGCAGTGTGGTTTCATCGTGATAATAGTGATGAGTGTCGTCGAGTGGCGGGTGCGAGGCGGTGGGAGTGAGCGCACGACGTTGACGCGAGCCAGGGGTCGAAGGAGAAAGAGCAACAGACAAAGAATTAGCTATAAAACTAAATTCATCTTCTAAATGTTTGCTAGTCGATAAAGAATGTGAACGGACTCGAGCATTTTTTATAATAGGGGGTAAGGGTTTTCGTAATGAGAAATCGATGCTAGATTGTGGTGACAATGAATCGGGTGAATGATATTCTTTGTATGTTGGAACTTCATTAATGCTCACAGAATGACTGTGTTTTCTTGTTTTTATCTTGCCATTTTGTTTATCCACGGTTTCTTCAGAACGAAGGGTCATTTTTTTAAACAACTCTCTTATGTCATCAGGAGTTGTTATAGCAGGCGAGCCTTTTAATACTAGTAAAGAATCTGAATATCGTCTTTGAGAATCTCTTCTCTGTCCATGTGAAGTATTTTGCGTCTCAATTGATTTTTTAGATAGGGGTTCGTTTTCTATTTTATTTTTGGTTTCAATTAATCCGGATTCTATGGGATTATCTTGATCATAAGGACTTTTTAAGTCAAGGGATAAAACCTTTTTTCTTTTGATATTTAGTATCTCAGAACCGTTTATTTTATTTTTTGCATCATCCATAATTAATATTTTTTCGTTTTCATGTCCTAAATTGGTCTTGCGTTTGTTTTCGTCAATAACTTTAGGCATGAATCCTACTTCTTTATCTATATTATTATAATCATCGCATTCCGGTGGTAGTTGCTTTGAAGCTAAACTGTTATTTATTGTTATTTTCGAATGTTCAATTAATTGACCTGCCGTGGGATCAGTTATTGAAGGTATTTTAGGAAGAGATCTTACATTCGATTTTCGTATTTTTTTTATATCCGGTAATTTTCGTTGTACTCCGTTGGTTTGTTTAAAATCGAGATTATTTAAAGTTCCTATTGATGATGAGCGTTGGTAATTAGTTAATACTCCACTAGGTAAACTATACGCTCTATTCATTAAACCATGCGAACGCGGTTTTATCTGATTATGCGGTGGAACGTGACACATATTTTTTGGTTGATGGTCTTCTACATCTAAAGAATGTGTAATATCATAATTATTTGGAGTTTGTAAAGGATGTAACGCCATTTGAAATATGTAATCTTTCTTGTTTTCTGTGATTTTATGAGTGTTAATAAATACTGGATTTTCGGGGCAACTTTGGCTGCGTTCATAAGCGTGACGATAAAAGCAATCTCTACAGGAACCGGCAGACCGACTGCGGGCTAGAATGCGTCGCAGGCGGCGGGTGGAGCGGCCACGATGCGCCATTGGCATCGACATCATACTCATATCCCTACGTGATCTCACCCGGCGACGGATTACGCGCTCCACACCAGCCGACATGCACACGTGGGGTAATATACGACGAGGGGCTCCATCAAAATGACAGAATGATTCAGGGACGAGATTAGCGCTATCGCACGAGGAAGACGTGCTAATGGGAGGGAGAATTCGTTTGTGGCTGTAAAATTACGCGAACAATCAATGAATATTAGTAGATACTTAATCCAAAAGTTTATTCGAAATGTTAGATGTAACGTGTAAATCTATTTACATAAACGGATCTCAATCACAGGTTTGAGATTATAGATAGCCCTCATGGACAGTTTAATTACCTACTGAAATATTACTTACCTGAGCATACGAGTGGGTCGTGGTCGTTCAGACTGCGTGCTGAAGGCACTGGATGTGACGGACGCGACGGATTCCAGATCGGAGTCAGCGGCGGCGGCATCAGGCGACAGCCGTCGTCGCGGAGCCCACGCGCCGCCGCTGCGGGCCGCCAACTCAGAGTCCGATAATCCAGCATAGTGCCGCTCCCACCCTAAATACACAATCTTATAGATTCAATACTTACTATAAAATAAAAGTATATTTTCCAGTTTTGTCTTGTTATGTGCGCTTGTGTGGAAGCGTATTTTCGTATGATCGGGTTTTATCAACATAAGAGGGATAGTTGATAGCTGAAAGCTGAGCAGATCAATTGACATCTGTAGAATTTAGGGGTGTGTATTCACAGGTAAGGGTATGCGTGTATTGACCTTGCGGGGTGCTGCGGTACGTGAGAGTGGCGCCAATGTGGTGCGGGGCGATCCACTTACGTTCTTCAAGGTCCGCAGACACCTGGGCTCGAACCGCTTTCTGGGCACTCTGCTATGAAAATAAATCATATTTATTAAGGCAATATACGTATATTTAGGTTGAAATATAAATTGTATGAGGTCGTTATGAAGTACCTGATGTGGTATCTGTGGTAGCTGACGCTTCTTGGGGCTCGTGGTGGGAGTGGCGGTGGCGGAGCGCGACTGGAAACGTGGCGTATACGCGTGTGTGGGTAAGCGCGCGGTATCATTGCCACGTTCTTCTGTTGCTGTAATATTTTCATTCCCGTCTTTATCTCAAAAAAAGTGGATCAACGATATGGGATTGACAGAAAGTATCACAGCTGCAGACACGAAAATAGAGATAAGTAGTAAATATTGCATCGATTTATAGATTCAAAATATGAGACATCAAAAGATATATTTTTAATCTCGACACATGCATAAAAGTATCAGATGAAATGGAAAAAATAATCGTGACGACGTCGGATAGTATTCATGGATTATTCATAAATAAATGTAAAAATCTACATAAAATGGCTGAGTGAACACCTAAGTAGAATAGCGTGCTCTTATCTGTTAGATAAGGATGTGGTTAGCGGAAAATGCGTGAAACAGAACGAGGAAGTCAAAACAGTAAGTGGTAGAGTGAAGTGGTGATGAGCAGACGCGAAGACAATGTGCACGTTTCAACAGTGTTCCGTGCGGGGTCGGGGCCCGCAGTCAACTCCCACGTCCACGGACCAATCGACACTCGGTCAAACGCCGATGCGATTCCATTGCTCATTGGCGTTTGGCACAGGGAGATGTTAGCAGAGTCGGATCGGCGCCGGGTGCGGCACCTGTGTAGCGCCACGCGTCGCGGTCAGCTGGCGGCGACAGCGAGCGCCGCGGAGACTTGCTGCGCGCGCGCGCCGGCCGCGCCACGCCCGCCGCCGACTGCGAGCGCGCCACGCTGTACCCCGCGCTCTGCCGCAACAACACAGAACAATACACAGCGTCAACATTACGGCGTATCACCCCGCCGCGCGCGCCGCCGGCGCTCACTACAACCTACTAACCCGCTCTCTAGTCATGCCGGCAGCTCGCACGCGACCCGCCGGAGACATATCGCGGCGGCTGCATCGCACTCCTTCCATTTCTATTCGCTGTAACACGTCATTATTATAAGGCTTTAACAATTTTATATTATCTCCAATTTTATTAATGGCATTTCTACTTACGTCGTTTGATGGAGGAGGACTAGAGCTGGAAGCTAGACTAGAAAGGGAATGATGCCGGCGCAGGTCGCATTCGCTTGGAGTATCAGAGTCTGAGAGTCGAGATGTGGATGTGGAAGGAGGCGACAGGTGTTCTCCGTCGGCTTCCTCTTCGCGGTATCTCTGCGCAAATAAATAGATAATAAAATCATATGCCTACGTATATTTTATATTTGAATGTTTTCAATAACTGAGTAAATAAGATTGTTACTCACACTATAACCAGAACTGTCTTCGTGAGGTTTAAGCGTGTACCAATTTGGCTCATGGTTTACGACCGCGCTGTCAAGATCGAGTAAAACTTCTCCCAAAAAGTCATTGGGGCCGTAGCGATTTAGGTCCCATACCGTCACCTGAAATAATTACGTCATTGTTTTAGGTATTTTTCAAGGATTTACGTCTAGAATAAATGCATAATTAATCGTTTTCTGAAAAATACCTCTAACATCCTCTTTTTAATGTCGGTGACTCGTATGCCGCAGTAGACAAACGTTTGATTCCACCTCGGTTCTAAAGTATTTGCCAATGTTTTAGTCCTGCGTTTGCTTTTTTCACTTTTATCGGGTAATAAAAATATTTTGGCATATGGGCATCTGGGAGATCCGTCGGCGCGGGGGTTGAGACCGCTGGCCGACACGACTGTCACCAGCAGTTGCAGAGCAGTTATATCAAAATATATCTTCAGCTGTGCAACAAAAGGTTCAGTTCATTCCCTAGTTTAGATGTACGTTACTTGAGGCACATCATGGCAGAAACCTACTTGTATCCGCCCAGCGACGTATGCGTTGTGGTGATTGTGGCGCGCGGGCCGGCGACGAGAATGTACGTCAGGGGAGCCTGGAGACGTGATTAGGACGCTTGGTTTTTCACCTCCACCTATCACCTCCGTGTATACTTCTGTACATAGAGACCAAATATTTTGACAATTCTACAGTTTTATTATAAAACTAATAAAGTTTAGCGTACCTTTGTGAGTCCTCCAAGGCTGTGCAGGTGGTCGATTAGGTGGAAGCGGACGAGACACCACTAGTTCTACATGAGAATCATGTTTACTATCCGCAACTACCGCGGCAACTTCGTCTGCACTTCGGTTCTGCAATGGCACACCATTCCATTGCAACACTTCATCTCCTGCAAGAGGAAAGAAATGTAACCTCTGAATCATAAATGAATGTGAAATTATTTTGTATTAACTATCAAACATTACACTTACCAATTCTAAGTTGGCCTTCTAAGTCGGCAATGGATCCTTTTTTTACTTTTTCTACGACTGCACCACGTGTTCCATCGGGTAGCAGTTTACCCCCTACGACCTTAAGGCCCAGGATTGCCGCTGATGAATGCGAGCTGCCTTCCACTACACTCTTGCGAAGAACCATGTGGCCAATCATGCGTGTCCCGTCGACAGACATTTGCCAGCTCAGCGGAAACTGTTTAATAATAATAAATATCATTTTACATTCTCTATTCAATACAAGCTCTCTATTTAGCAACTACTTAGTAAATTAAAAAACATACACACGTGTGAATCTTCATGGCTACAATAAAATTATACGGAGATGTATCGAAACCGTATTAGTACAATCGACAGAGTAAAAGTAATAGTTAGACACAACACATCAGTAGTGAAAGATACAAAGGTGCACATTCAGAAGTAGACAGTCGGAGCATGCTGTAATGCAATCATGCCTCAGCCAAACCAAAATACTTTACCTATACATCGATACACTTAATTTATAAAATAGGTACCTACATAAGGTAGACACAGAAACGAATGAATGAGAATTAAAAATAAATGGGGTGTTTTATTCAAAATATTTAAGGTACCTAATATAATGTAGTATAGACAATATTAAACTTCGTTTAAAATGTGCTGCATATTCTCGGATTTGGATATATGGACTAAAAGAATCACCAGTGTTTTAATGGTTCGGAGTAGAAATATCGAAGTCTGCAACATATTAGGTATGTTATAGATCTATACAAAGCGGAGTAGTTGCACTATAACATGCTGAAATGCCTACATTTATGACAAGTGGTGCCATCGGGGGACCATTTTGTTTTTAAACTAACCTCAAGACCTAGGTATATACCTAATATAGTTTACGTATAAGCAATCACTGCAATAGAAGTGGTATACCTTTGGGCAATCGCCTCTGTTCGAGTCTTCACTTGAGGTGAAAGTGCTAGAGGTATCTATGCCCGAGTCTTTGGTGGCGGAGTCTTGGCTGGTCTGCCGCTCGGACTCCCAGCGCAGAGAGGCCCAGTCGTGTGGGGCGCCTGACGCGTCGCGTCCTCCGCGTGGAAACGTCGCAGCGCCTTCGTGTCCATCGAAACGAACTGTTTTTTTTCTTCGCTCCGTAAAACGTCTATTGTCTGCGGAGTCTTCCCACAAATAGGCACTCTTATACACGGTTCTATCGGGACGCGGTCCCAGATCCGGAGCGTAAGGCCGTAAATATGCACCCTCACTGTCATCCCGAGCTCTCCATCGACAATCAGTCACAGAATCAAAACTGCGGCCGCCCGAGGGAGCTGTCCTCGCTTCGAAATGACTGCCCGGCTCCATTTCGTAACCGATCGGTGAATGATTAGTCAAATTGTAATAATTATTGGCAGCCACGTTGGCGCTGCGCAGATGCGGGTGCCGAAGGGAAGCACACGCCTCTAGTTGTCCTAAGAACGATATTCTGTATGTAGCAAAGAATAACTATTGCATATACGAATAGGTTCGCGTAACGGTTTGCTTTATTTGGAGGGATAATCCCGCTCGTACGCGCCCGGAACCGATTCATCTCATAAAAAGTCCACTTTTTATTTGGCGACATTTCCCTAAATGCAAAGCAACGAGGCGGATGGGTTCACAAAACGCGTATACGGTATAACGCACAGTTATTAATGGTAGTTCTTCATAGTTTAGATTCTTATTCTACTGTGTCGCGTCCAATGACAACTTATGGGCAACATACAAAACAAATACACACATTAGTGATTTAAACGTAATAAAATGACACGTTTGTTCTAAACAAATTAATCGAAAGCGGTGAACACGCACAAGCGGAAAGAATGTGTCAACTTATCCAAGAAACATAGACAACCACCATAAAATCAATAGGAATATGCATTCACAAATCTAACAGTTTATAAGAGACATATTAACAAGTACACTTCTTTTCGCCCAAGCATGCGTTTCATGTTTGAACCAAAAATATAATGTCTCAATTTGTTAGATAGCGCAGCTAAAACCGATTGCAACGGTGTAGAATAATTTCTAGTGGAACAGAATAGCAAAACAAAATATATAATATGTAGAACATATAATGTTAATTAAGACTCGTTAGTTTTGGTTCAAACTTAAAATGAGAAGTACATTCACTATTCACTTGATTGTTAATATTGAATATATCGGCGATTATACTTGGTATAGTAACAAATGTAAGTGTATTTGAGATAGTCTGTGAATATTGTAAATGTACTTTATGTTTAAAACATGAAGGCGTTGCGGCCTTTCAGATTTATTTTTAACTTAACAGCCATCACAGTTGGTCAGTTAGAAGAAGAAGGATTTGGCGAAAACATTAAACAGTAATAATATTGACGTCTAAAATCCAGCAATATAATTACAACGCATAAACATGTTCCCGATAAAACACGCCCTCTCACCGATAAAAACTTATTCATTTTCTCGTTTAACATCGCCTCACGTTGACTTCGGGAGCTGTCAGAACTGCTCCTATCTCTACTAGGACCTGCAAACAGGGCATGGTTTGGTGAAGCTGGGGAATCCGGGGAACGGCAGCGCGGCGCGGCTACCGGGCGCGTAACTGGGGTATTTAAAGCAACACGTACGCACAAGCATTTGGGGAGATACGTTCATATTTAATATTTCAAATATTAAGATGTTATTTATATTTAACATAGAATTGAGGCTCATAGTAGATGACACTATCTGAAAAGAACTAATATAGTATATTAGGAACAGTAAAAATATAAAAACATCACATTAACACAAGTGGACTGAGGCTACGTGGACTGATAAGATGAAACGACACTAAAACTACGTGCTCGATATATCATTTTGTGAATGACGTAACTTGATGACCTGAAAAAAACCTGCGACTTTACTAATGTCAGTAATACCTCGCACGGAACACCGTAACTTATCATTGAACACCTATTCCAAATGTGATTGATGTGCCATTTACGTACACCTTACACTCGATATTGGTATTGTACTGAATTGTTGTGTGTATGTGTATTTAATTAGGTATGCGTGTCTGTTACAAGTACATGTGTTTATGTGCGTATCACGTATAAGTGTAGAGGGACCAGAACCAAAATTCAACCGGATGGGTAGGATATGTAGTGTTACAAGTGGCAGGATCGGATCATGGGTGATCGGCAAGCGTGCGTACTTACCGCGGTCACGGTACTCGTCGTTCTCATCGGAAACACATTCTGGCACTTCGTCGTCGGAGGAAGAAGATCGAGGCGGCAGAGCGGGATGAGGCACGGGCGCGTGCGGCAGAAGCTGCGTCGGCGGGGGCAACGGTGCGTTGGCGTCAGCCACACCGTACGCAGCTTTTTGTCTCGGATGTACCAGATGGGGATGCGTCCGAGCCAGCCCTTCCAGTTCGCCGTAGCATCTCGGCTCCTGCTGGCTGTACTGACGACGTAGAGCGCTACCTGACCTTTGGAACGGCTGGTTTTCTTTTTCAGCGGCACTATGCGCTCTCTCTAACTTTGGCCTTTTGTCAAGAGAACCGTCCGGTGGCGGTGCCAGGCCGCGCATGTCATTCTCCATGCGCCATAACATTGAGTCTTGGCCAGCACTCTTGTGTATCCACTGACCAGTTTTTGATAATAATTCTTGTTTTTTGCGGCATAATATACACACCCATATAACCTGCAATGTTATTTACGTACAAATATAATAAAGTTGCATGCACCACGACGTAACCAATCGCCTTCCGTTTTTACCTGCTATATTGGAATTTTCACTTAATATAATAATTTAAGGTGACTGAGTTATACAATCTGACATTGCTGACTGCTGTAGACATAAAAATGTATTTAAGGCCTATGCCTCTCCATGTATCGTTTGATAGTAGTACTCGTATTAATATAAATCTATGTAAAGTCGAGCAATAATTTCACATTTCTGTAATATTATGATTGATTATAAACTACCATATAATTAAATGCTACTTGCCCGGTCCGATGTTGACCTTCTTGTTGTACCACTATAGAAGACAATGTTTTCAGAGATTGAGGTTAATCCGCCAAAGGAATAAGGAATTTATGGTTTAAGTTATCTATTGTATGTTAGAACGCGAAAAACAACTTATCAATGTTTTATCTCAACCGGTTGAATGGTTCGTCCTACTGCTGAGGACAGGTCTCCTCTACCGTTGAGAGTGGTTAGGCTTTGGTCCACGAAGATGATCTAGAGTATTGATCACTTTTATAATTGAAGTAATTAACCATAAATAGACGTAGCCACTAAAAGCTATAAGAGTGTGTGGTGAAAAAACTTCGTAGAACCCAGGCAGCTGTTCCGCTCTCAACTACAGTATCGCTCATTTCTAAAGTATTGATTTATTAGATGTTTGGACTACATATACCAGAACCAAAATACGAAACAATATAACAAATACATATCTACATCTGAATTCTCTCTAGTCTTTGTAATGCACTTGTAATGGGTATAATTGACAGATCAAAACAAATATTAAATTTAAATTAAGGTTTTCTTTGTTTACATTAAAATTTATCGTATCTTGAATGTGGTATAGACGCGTGCATGTGAATACTGCTTTAATAATTTGCACAACCGTTATATGAAGTAAAAAAAGAAAATATAAACCTTGTTGGAACGTAAAGTGACTTTTCCGCCACACCGTGCACAACATCTCACTCTACAATAATGGCAAGAATGTCCCACACCGTCTGCAAACTTAGTCTTGAGGCAAATGTGACAAGTCGCTGCTAATTCAACACCAGCAGCGCGCTGCATCTCGTTCCTCGTGCGGATCGTTTGTTCCAGCACAGCGACTTCATCCTGCTTACGTCTGCCAATATCAAACAATTGTTCGTCATCAACCGCTTCAATTAATCAATATAGTTTTTTACAACTAAGTTCAAATTCCTACGGTAAGAGTTCCATTAGATACCCTTGGTTATTTTTATTAAAAATACTTCCGTTTCTAATTATTATTTTGTTATTGGGTTTCATGAACATTGATTTGACTATTAGAATATATTTTTTAAAACTAATATGTTCGCCATTACGTATTATGTCTTAGCGCAAGTACACGCATTACAAGATATTGACAAGTTGCATGAAGTTTTTCCTATATTAAGACCTTTATTGGATTAAGTTCTAACAGACTGTATTTATTTCTATTTTCAGATATAAGTTACGCAATAATATCTACGTATATAATGTGTTTAGTGATGCCATGAATTATAGGTCCTACGATTATGTATCAAAAACGCCGTAGCAAAGGCTATAAATATGTAATTATAATTGGAAGTTACACTACCTATAACAAATAAATAGGTACACAATCAACGTCTAAGGGGAAAAAATCTGTCGACGTCCTTTTGCAATCCAGTACCTTTATTTTTATTTTTTATTTTTATTTTATTATATTTGGGTGGCTCACAGCTATCAATAGCAAACGAACATAATATATCTTACAAATTGAATACAAAGGATAGCCAATTACGAGCTACCGCAGATAGGTTTTGAGTGTTACAAAATCTTATTATCTTAAAAGTTAGGTAACAAAGCTTACTACATAACATACTTATATTAAGGATAACAATAACAACAACAAAAAATAGGTATATATAAAAGAACATATAAAAAAAAAGAATATAAATACAATGCTCTTGTGATTTCAAAGCTCGGATTTTAGCATAGAGAAAAAACAATAGTAAAAATACAAAAACAATAAAAATAAAGATCATTCAAACTGAAAACTAGGTAGCGAATCGCCATGAAACTCAACAAAAATCTTAGTTAATACTTTTCTCGAAAATGAGATGTTGCTAAAAAACAGATCTATGCCTACATCTTTAGGTAGATCATTAAAGGCCTTAGCAGATCGTAGCATAAAGCTATTGGCTCTATAGTTTGTTCGTGCAAGCGGAATGGACAGAATATTCTTTCGTCGTGAATGTCTAAACGAACAATACAAATTCACTTTGGCTAGAAGTTGTGGAGAATCGATCAAGGACTGAGCGATTTTCATTAATAAAGATATATCGGCAATGTTTCTGCGAATTGACAATGGTAATAGATGGTACCGAACACACCGCTTCTCATACTTGAAATTGGGAATTTTAAACTTAAATCCTAAATATCTTGTAAATTTCTTTTGAATCCTTTCAATTCTATTCGAGTGAATGTTATAGAAAGGATTCCAAACTTGGCTAGCGTACTCGAGATTACTCCTAACATAGGCACAATACAGTATTTTTAAAGTCTTCATCTGTTTAAAAGAATTTGCACAACGAAAAACGAAACCAAGAGCACGGGTTGCCTTTTTGACTATTTGATCTATATGAAGGCCATAAGACAACTGGTTATCCATTATAACACCCAAGTCACGCGTGAAAGATGTTCTCGATATTGGTTCCCTCATGATACAGTAATCATAATGGAACGGCTGCTTTTTACGGGTGAAACTCATCACCAGACACTTTGACACGTTCATATCTAACTTGTTGACGCGACAATAATCATCTAATCTTATTAGATCCTCCTGTAGAAGAGTGGCGTCCGAAATATTGTCGACAATCCGATATATTTTCATATCGTCCGCAAACATGAGGTAATTAGAATTTAGGAAACATCTGCCGATATCGTTGATAAATAAAACAAATAGGAGAGGACCAAGAAGTGAACCTTGCGGGACGCCTGAGGGTATATCAGTCCAAGAGGATGTTGAATTATTTAAGACCACTGCTTGAGTCCGATTTTTGACATAAGACGAAAACCATCTAAACAAATTTCCCCGAATGCCCAGACACGACAGCTTTCTTAAGAGTGTGTCGTGATCGATTCTATCGAACGCTTTACTGTAGTCCGTGTAGACACTGTCTACTTGATGCCCATCATCCATGCTGACGGTGACAAAATCAGTAAAAACAAGAAGGTTCGACACCGTGGATCTTCTTTTCAGGAAGCCGTGCTGATTTGGAGAAAAGCTTGGCTGTAAACAATTGTAAAGTTGATTGTATACAATTCGTTCAAATATTTTGGCCAACAGACAGAGTTTCGAAACAGGTCTATAGTTTGCAACATCATCTTTGGAACCTTTTTTGTGGATAGGAGTGATAAATGCCGATTTCCAAAGGTTAGGCATAACACCTTCACTTATAGAGCGAGTGAATAAAATTGAAACCGGTACTGCCAGCTCACCTGCACATTGTGTTATAAATGAGGCTGGCAGTTTATCAGGTCCAGCCGATTTGTTAAGGTCCAAAGATTGCAGCAATCCGCCAACTTGCTCCGTGTTTATATCAATAGAAGCAATGTCACACAAAGAGTCATCTAAAGAAGCTTCGCTAGTAGAAAGAGACCCAGGATCTGAGAAAGTTGAACAAAAATAGCTCGAGAACAGTTCACATATTCCTGGACCATTATTAGCGGTACTACCAGCGTATGACATAGTAGACGGAAAATTATTACATAATCGTTTACTTTTTACATATGCCCAGAAGGCTTTAGGGTTCTTAGTAATATTACGCTCGATCATATTTAAGTATTCTTTGTAACATTGGTGCTCCATTTTTTTAGCCCTGTCACGTAGTAGGCGAAACGAATTGTGATCTGAGATGTTACCATATACTTTATATTTGGATAGGAATTTAAATTTTTCTTTGTTCAGTTTGATGAGAGGCGCGCTAAACCAGCACGGATACTTGTGGCCGTAAGAAACTCGACGGGGTACATACTTATCTTTTAACTTATTTATAATAGTATAAAATGTACTCAGAGCGTCCTCAATACTATCACTTGCCAAAATTGTGTTCCATTGGACGCTTGATAGTTCAGAACGAATTTTAGTATAGTCGCCTTTGCTATATTGATAAATTATGCGCTTAGTTACTTTCATTAACTGAAGCTGCAAAAAATTCACTTCCACTAGCAAGGCTTTGTGATAAGGGTCTTCGGGAACTAAAGGGTCCAAACACGCAGACACAGTCACGGAATCATTACTTAAAACTAGGTCTAATATTTTATTATTAATATTACTAATGAAATTAAATTGTTTCAGATTACATATACTTAAACTATCTATAAATTCCAACATATAATCGGTAGTAGAAGACACAGAAGGTCCGTCCTCAGTTGAGGACCAATTAATAGCACTCATGTTGAAATCACCAAGAATTATGAATTTATCCTTGGGGTTACTATTAATTAACACAATTAGTTTATTGAGATAGTTTGAGAGCTGAGTAGCAAATTTACTACCAAGATTTTGGCCGCATAAATATATGGTACACAAATGGAGTTTAAGAAAAGAGTTCCGGCGACCAGTCTGTATTGACAAAGACACCCACAAATCTTCCGCACTAGATTGCCAGTCAGTTCTGACAGTAGTCACTAAATCACGACGCACTGCTATGGCAACCCCTCCCCCCCGGGACTGACCAGTAAAACTATAATCACGATCACGACGCCATACTAAATATCTGTCATCAAAGAGTTCACTATCGCACACGCCGTCCAAAAGCCAAGTTTCGGTCAAAGTAATAATGTCATAATTACTCAGACTCAAGTTCCGCAAAAATGTTTCAGTCTTAGTCCTCAATCCACGCACATTCTGGTGATAAATCTTTAAATTAGCCATTTATACGTTAAAAACAATAACAAGATAATCAAGTATATATAATGAGAAATATTCCGAAAAATAATAATTATAAAAATAATATAGACATTCCAATCTTGCACAAACAAAAGAAAAGCATAGGGCTGATAGATATACAGTGGCGTAAAATTATTAAGCATGAATATCCATATTATGCAAAAGTATACTAGAAAACATATAAATCCATGAATGCATAATAACCAGCCAATCATACAAGAACTACGCAAATAGCAAATAAAAAATAAAAATAGGTAAGACAATAAAAATATGAGTGAAGGGTACACAAAGGCGATCATTAGTGAACAAAAGAACATGATACGACTCATTGCGATTATCAAATTGTATAAAACAAATGCATATTTTAAATAAAATATTGTGACAAAAATACTTAACAAATAGCAACTTAGCATATTCTTCGCAGATCTTCTTGTGACCGTATAATAAACGATTTGGTGTTCGCATCCTTCCTGACAAATATTTTGGCGTGTTTCACCCACACAAATTGAAAATTATGCTCTTTGGCAAGTGCTTTGGCCTTAGATAAAAGAATCTTATTGTTAGTGGTCAGATGGTCGTTAAGATAAATAGCACCTTGACCGGTCAGACCAATGTCGGTAGCAATTAAGGACTTCTTCAGCGAGCGAGCAGCAGCCAGGAAATCTTCCTTAGTATACCTGTTCGTAAAGGATACCACAATATTTTTCTGACCAGCTATATTAGTAGGGACTCTGTGCACAAAATTAATTTGAGACTTATTGACTGGATAGGATATCTTGTTAGCGATTTTGGACACCACATCAAACAAATTCTCCTTGTCTCTCACTGGAACTCCCTTAACCTCTAAATTATTAATCCGGAGCCACTGATCCTTCTCATCCAAACTAGTTTCCAATTTGGAGACCAACTTTTTTAGTGAGACAACATCCTCTTGGGTATTCTCCATATCTACTACTCTTTTTTCCAAATTGGTAATTTTAGTGGCAAACTGTGATGTAGTAGTCTTGAGATCAGCAAGTTCCTTCTTTACTTCCTTTATGTCTTCAGCAAGAGTAGAGAGTGGCACAAGTTTGAGATTTATGTTAGATAGTTCACTCATAATATTTTCCAAGGTGATTGACGATGATGGAGAGCCCGATGGATTACTAGTGCCCGAGCTCTTTCCAGCGTCTTTACACGACAGACACTTCCACTTCGAGCGTCTATCACCTAATTTGCGATATCCGGCCTCCGATATTCCTGAACACGGGAAATCGAAGTGCTTCTCACATACGGAGCACTGAATAGCATCAAAGACGTCATCACCACATCTTCCACAGTTGACCATTTTTGCGTGAGAAGCGAACTGAATGATAGTTGAAAAAAAAAAATAGAAAAATAAAAAATAAAAAAAAAACAAACAAACACCAGCAAACATGCACGAATGTGCCGGAGCAATAATAGAGTCGACTATTTCGACACGGCGGCGAACCAAGCTCTTGGCCTCAAGGCACAAACACACCTCAATCGCCGCGGCGACCGCTGGTTCGATCCCAAGCAAAGCGTTGATCTTTTTCAATGTTTCTACACTCGTTCACACCACAGTGTCATCGACCCGTCTGCGTTGCGATCACGACGCAATCGAAGAACAGCCTGCTATCTCACTCAAACTCCTCCCAGAAGGCGGGGCACCTCGGTAAAAACACTGCAGGTGCGACAAGGAATCGCCAAAAGTTGCCAAAAACCAATCACGAAGAGCGGCACAAAAGCAAACTTCAATAATACAACTGACACCAAAGCGCGATGCGACACACGTCCGTTCACTTTGAATAGCAAGAGCTGGCTGACTGTTTTCCAAGGTTGTTCTGATAAGTTGACTTTGTAGTGTCATTTTTGCAAATATGTAAAGCATTTCTGTTTTACACGTATATATGTTGACCCAATTTTACACTTAATTGATGTAAACTCATTGTATTGATGAATTACGAATGTACCTCATAATCTATCTATATCAGCCCATATACGTCCCACTGCAGGGCACGGGCCTACTCTACAATCGAGAGAATCGATTGAGAGTGGTTAGGCCATATAGTCCACCACGCTGGCCTACTGCGGGTTGGCGAACTCACATACCGTAGAAATTCTTTAAAATCGCTACGGTATGCAGGTTTCCTCACGATGTTTTCCTTCACCGTTAAAGTGCGTGGTGATTGACTATCAATACATACATAACTCCGAAAAGTCAGAGGTGTGCCCTGGGATTTGAACCCGCGACCACCGTGAACATGTAGGCAGCCGCGTCTGGTCCGTTACCAACAGGCCACCACGCACTTCATAAGCTACGTTGCATTTTACGTACTTACTCTCGTCAACATCTGTTTACGTAAGATCTTCATCTCTCTTTCACGTCGCAGTTTATTTTATTATTGAATACGGTACGAATCAAATTTATAACCACATTTTTTAACAAAGTAATCATAATAATAAATAGCGAATTTAATTGTATAAAAAGTTTAAGTTGGGCAAATTAAACTTATATGATTGGCAAGTAATTAAATTATAATGCAGTAACATGCAAGTTTATGTAATTGCTACTGTCGTTGGTCACACATTTATAATTTTATAAATAATGATCTCTACAAAAAGTATTTAAAAGATTTCTAGGTCCTGCATAGACTATTAAAATGGGAAAGCGCAGATGGAAAACTAATTACTTTATGACAAAATGGACGGAACCTCCATTATATGCAACTTATAATTAAACGCTAGCTCTACCAAGCAACGCATTTTCTCATTGATTTTCCTCACTTATCAGAATCTATTAGAATTTCGTTTATAACTTATATAATGAGTAGGTGTTTTGAAGAAGACAGTTATTACACTTAACACGATTTTGGTGCATTACGTATGATCTACAGAATGGCAAGTCAAATGAGAGATCGACGGGGAGGTGGGGGCGTAGCGGCATACAGAGATGAGAGAAGTAGGCAGTGAGGCACACGGGGTGGTTTGTCGGACACACCTCATAATTTCGTGCTCGCGCTGTTCCTCCTGTCGCTGGCGCATAATAACTCCTTCGATGATGGCGCGCTCCTCGGGCGTGAGGTGCGACAGGTCCGGCATGTCGGCCATGGCGTGCGGCGGCGAGCCGCTCGCGGTGCGCGGTGCGCGGAGCCCCGTGCGCGGGCTCGCCGCGACGCGCGTGCTGCGGTGCTGTGCCCGCGACGCGACGCTGTGCGCGCCACTCCGACGGTGGTTTATTTAATAATGCCGCCCGAACTAATGGCGCGCGCTCGCCTGCTGACGTCAGCGCGTTTATTGATCACCTCGCTGGAGAAGCGCCCGCCTTGACGCGCCGCCGCGCTGTGCTCCTTATCGCATGCGTGCGCATATCCGAGTGCTTATGTGAACTCTTCATGTAAGTATGTATTTATACTTCACATAATATAGCTATCCTTCGACATCATTATATACAACCGATGCACATCCATTTTATTTATATTATTTATTAAAAATATAAACTGCCTCGGTGGCGTAGTTGTATTACGGTACGGTTACAAAGCTGAGGTCTCGGGTTCGAATCCCGGGTCGGGCAAGGTGATATTGGATTTTTCTATTCATTATCAGCCCGGAGTCAGGAATTTGTGCCCGATATGGCGATAGGCTCGCCCCCTATCGCATCGTGGGACGGAACATGCAAGGCGAAATGTGGGTGTCCTAGTGGCGCCTCTGCCTACCCCTTCGGGGATAAAGGCGTGAGTTTATGTATGTATGTATTAAAAATATATACTTATATAAACGTAGGTACTTACATATACCGGGTATATCCAGACTGCGACCGAAAACGAAGCCAAGTGGTAGTTTTAGTGATTACAGAGTACAGACACAATGGAACTAAAAAATTCACTGAAAAAGCGGCAGTATTTTTGCTAATTTTTTTTAAATTTCATCGTGTTTGGGTGGACTAATAAAACATAGTATACTGGATGCTCCGCATAGATGTACATCAGGTTCTAGATTGTCTAAAAAAATTAGCAATCCAATAATTATTAATGTTTATATTTAATATTTTGTTATCCCGACCATATGGTTCATGATGGGTCGGTTAATCCCAGTCTATCATTAATTATTATTCATTGTTAAATATAGGGCCCAAGTCGTTGACTTGACAACGCCAACCATCCTGTTCTTGGGCAGCCCACATCCATGCGCCCCACACCACTATAATTAAAATCATTCATCTATCTTACTTTGCCCTTTGCCTTGCGGGAAGTTATGTCATTAGTAAATAAAAAAATCGGAAGTGGTATACGTTCAGGTCACTTTATTTCACGTTTCAAGGGTAATATACAGAAATATTTAGTCGCATTCAAGCGGTGGAAGCTCACAGTCTCCAGGTAAATGATTTACGCGGTCGTTATGAAAAAAGGTTTTTACTCCATCGCCCCAGGGGAACTTCTTTGTGCGTATACGCATGTACTCATAGTCCCGGCATTCTCCTTTGGGAGGCTGCTCATGTCCTAGTGCGTGAATTGATTGTATTATAATTAGTGGAAAGAACAGGAAAAATGTGAGGTTTCTGTACTTCTTCCACGTGTCTTTGCCGTGATGGTAGCGAGGCACGCAGGGGTTGGGTGGGATGGGGCCAGGTCTGCAGTCAGTTGGTGGAATTATCTTTCGCCCTGCGCCCGGCACTTGTGGTGGACAGCCGCACTGACACGGAGGTACTCTCGGTGGACAGCAAAGACTGTAATTTTGCGATCCGTCATTTCGCCCCGCAATCTTTATTACAGGGCGTATGGCAATTATCTTATTGTACATTTTACTTATGCAAGATTTTTAAATATTTTCGCTTGCTTGGTGTTACATTTTTCTGCGTTTTTCTGATGGATAGGTATGTCGAAATGACTTTTCAGTTTTTCTACGAGCACTTTTCAGTCAAGTATGTAACACAATCCATAAACACGATTTTTGGATAAAAAATACTTTAATAGCATTTCACTTACGCAACTAATAAAAATATCGACTTGTAACATAAAATCCTTGTAGCATTGTTTAAAAATTTGGTATGCGACCACAGTATGAGCTTTCTCTTTACTGTTTTCGTTTGTTTTCTTTTTACTTTTAAAGTTTAAGTAGGTAATCTTCTTTTATTAAGAAAATATAGAAAACCACTCAGCATTTCCAGCAATATAAATATTAATTTGTTTATTGCTTCTTTCGCCTTCTGAATTACACGTTTATTTTGGTGACTAGGGATCTATTAAGAACGAGTAGCATTATCTTCCAAAATGTAGGTATTTTTCGGACAGGTACTAAAGGTGATTACCGAAATGAGTTTTGTGAAAATCCATTACACTTTTTCTTATCTATACAATTTTTTTTAATTCTAAATTTGGGGGTTTTTCACTAAGTGAACATGTCGCACTGGTAATGGAAATATAAACTGTCGGAAATATCTGTGAACCTAGCTGGAATGCGGTTCACATTTAATTTTTTTATGTTCCCCTATCTACTATGTTATTTTACATTAAAAACGTTTTGAGATGGATGCGAATTCTATTTATTATTCTTTTTTCTATTTTAATTCAATTTGGTCAACCTATATTTTGAATTTTCCAATGACGTCAATTATATTATAATTGAACCACCAATTGGAAGAAGGGAATAAATCCAAAAAATAGGAACGGAGATAATAAAAAAAAACTTCATAACTTTTTGCTTTCAACTTATAAACTTATAGGACATCAATGATTATTAAGAAAATATCAATCCTGATTTATTCACCGACAGACCTGCCTTAAATGTATAATATTTATTTATGTGTGTTCATCGAAATGTGTTGGATTTATTCCCTTCTTCCAATTTATCATATAATTCTAAAGATAAACCATTTATTACATGTTTTTATATAATATATTAATAGTATACAATAATTGTATACTGGTCCAGGTCCAAAATATTTTGAAATAATAGACAATATAATGACAAAAACTATTTATTTATTACAAACTTGTAAAGACACTATGTTATCCTTCTATTCTTCATTTTCGGATCTTGTAGTTGGCCAGGTCAGAATTATATCGTAGAAATCTTTGAATTCGTCAGGAATATATTGGATTATTTTTTGTATGTCATTCATTTTTTTCTCATTTAAGGGTATTTTAGTGACATATGCCAGAGTTTCAGGTATTTTCGGGTTTGTAGAAGGTTTTTGGAGCGTCAAATACAACTACAATGGCGGGTATTAGATCGCTAGTATGACGCCCCCTACCACTATGTGATGCGATTTTGTTTATCGAATAAAAAAAGAGGCAAAAAGAAATATTATTTCTATACACGTAAAGTTGATAGTTGGAAGAAGGGAATAAAGGAAGGATTTGTTTCCTCCTTCCAACTAACAATTTTTTTAGCCCCATGAATCTATATGAAATGAATGGACTTTTTTTCTTTTTTCGAACTCACTACTTAGCCCTACGTCTAAAGAATGTAAAACTGTATAAAAGTGAATATGTCGAAAAGTGGCGTTTATTCCCTTCTTCCAATTGGTGGTTCAATTCAGGTCCACAGATATTTCCGACGGGTAATACATGTGTAAATAGATACATAGCCTAGTTGTACTACGGTATGATTACAAAGCTGAAGTCTCGGGTTCGAATCCCGGATCGGGCAAAAGTGGTAGGTATTGGATTTTTCTATTCATTATCAGCCCAGAATTAGGAATTTGTGCCCGATATGGCGATAGGCTCGCCCCCTATCACATTATGGGTTGAAACATTCAAGGCGATATGTGGGTGTCCTTGTAGCACCTCTGCCTACCCCTTCTGGAAACAAGGCGTGAGTTTATGTATTTATGTATATATTTAAATAAATTTTAATTAACTTGTTAACTAAGCATTATTGACTAATACATAGGTAAACCTGTGGCTACGTCCGATTAAGGCTAGAATACTGTTACAAGCTCCCAGATTGTATGCTTTTATGCCACAACGAGCCGTGATGCCATCGTTACGACTACATTCCATTAAAATATGATACAAATCCTGTATAATGCCACAGTCAGGGCAATTCGCTGATATAGATTTCTTCATTAGAAATGAAAATTTATTCGTGGAATGTGGCCAGAACGGAGTCTTAATGCAGCTGTAGTGTCCGCTCTATTCGGTGGAGTATTCTAAATCAAAGTTCTACGCATAGGTTGAGACTGCATCGTCTTATACCAGAGTCCAGATCCCTTTTCCTCGCGATCTCAAATAAAAATATTCCTTGAAGAGATCAAATACTGAGATTTTATTGGGTAAACGTAATAAGTGTAGTAAGCGGAGATATTTATAAGGCAACCGTTACCTACAGTGTGTCAGGCTATACTTAATATCAATGAACAACGATTATGCACTTACAATTAATTTCAGTTATGAAACTGTGAAATTACAAAATATTTTATTTTTGGCTTATGAAACTGACTGGATTGTACCATATAATTAATACTTAGTAGATATTATATTGCCGATCAGATATGTAGAGTATCAATTGGCGACAAGTGATAAAGAATTTAACTCGCAATTCGATACAATTAAGACGGTCTGTTCGAAAATGGATAGACACAGGTTGATCTCGGACTGCCCTGTGGCAAGTGGGCGCTTAGAATTCCACCACGGTATCCCCTACTGTCGTAGAAGACGATTAAACGAGGCCGTTGGCATCACTGGGTGCACTTGGGGGGCGCCCTCATCCAAGATGATCCCGAGGCAAAATCCTGTCCCGTCCGTCTCATTCTCACTCAAGGCATGTAAAAATTAAAATCAAAATATTCTTTATTCAAGTAGTCTTTTACAAGATCTTTTGAATCGTTAAATTCTGCTACCAGCGCTTCGGAGCGTGTTGTAGCTGTGAAGAAGAAACGGCGCAAGATACTCCCTCAGCAACAGAACTGTTATCTGATGTAATTCAGTCCCATGCCATGCCTTTGAGTACCTATAAAAAAGTAACAAATATATCGGAATTCCTTCCTCATCCCAATGGAACACTAAATTTTTTGAATAAAAAATAGCCCAAGTGTTAAACCAAGGTGTCAGTCACCTCCCTACCAAATTTCGTCGAAATCTGTTAAGCCGTTTCTGAGTTCATCGCGCACAACCGTATAGACAGACAACAATTTTAAAAATCATTGCTTTTATTACGTTAATACAGGGGGTCTATATTAGTTTTTCTCGTTATTCTTCCATGTTTTTTTTTATTGCCGTTATAGGCAGATGAGCTAGCGGCCCGCCTGATGGTAAGCGGCTACCGTTGCCCATAGACCTTCGCAGTGCCAGGGGTCCAGCACAACAAAGTCACTGGCTACCTTAAGGAGAGTACTCTCTTTAAGCCTCGTTTGAAGAAGGACAAGTCATAGCGCTCAGTAAACACCGATGCAGGGAGTTCATTCCAGAGCTTGCATGTGCGTGGTAAGAAAGAACGCTGAAAACGTATCGTTCGGGAGCGGTACGCTTCCAGGTGGTAGGAATGAACTCTGCTGCCGTGACGGATGGTGCGATGGTGAAAGGGCGACGTTGGTACCATTTCAAACAATTCCTCGGAGCATTCCCCATGGAACAGACGATAGAACACACAGAGAGACCCGAAGTCTCTCCGCAGTCCTAACGGTTCCATTTTGTCCGTAAGATTGGGATCATCGACTAATCGACAAGCTCGTCGCTGTAAGGAGTCAAGTGGGTTGAGCTGGTATTTTGGGGCACCTGCCCAGAGGTGAGAGCATTACTCCACGTGGGGCCAGATTTGTGCTTTATAAAGTGTCAATTTATGACCCGACGTAAAGTACCGCTTGGCTCTGTTCAGGATACCCAACTTCTTGCTCGCAAGTTTGTTTGTCTTTGTCCTCCAAATGACTCCTAAAGTCGACATTGCTCGATATTTCATGTATAGACAACGATCGGTTACAAATTTATAATATGTATAGATAGATAGGGTCTCAAACTTGTTTGGGCCACCGACCCCTTTGTAAAGAAAAAAATATTTTGCAGATTATTTTCAATATTTCCCTTCTCTTCTCATATTCATAATTCCTTTTATTCGTATTATACTATTATTATTTAATTTTTGGTTCTATACAATTTGTTTCTTTATGTTTATTTATTTTTAAACATTTTAAAATAAATAAACATTTTATGTGATCCAAATTAGTAAAGATCATATTTCTAACTTTTTAAATTTGTAATTACTGTTTCGCCTTATCTTAAGATTCAGTTATTGTGTGCAGGACGACTGCACATAACTTTAGTCTTAAGTGTCTTTTATTATGTACTGTATTATATAAAGCTTATTGTAAATAATCTTATTGGAAATTGTGTATTGTGTTCTTATAAGACTGAAAGAATTAACAAATAAAGGCTGCGATTATAATAAAATAGGTAGAATAGTATTAGAATAAGTGTTAACCAGTATTATGTATAATGTTATGTAAAATATCGAACAATATATTTTTATAGTAAATAAGCGAACACATGGGGTAACGCCCCGCGCGCCCGCGGACCGAGCTACCGCCCCGCGCGCCGACGCAGCGACGCATCGAACCAAGGCGTCCTATTGGACGAACGCGTCGCCGTCGCGCGCGGACCCGGCACCGGGGATTAAGCCCGAACTAGCAATAAAAATAGCAGCCCCGGGCCGGGTAAAATCAGTTCGGTTCGGATCTCTCCAAGCGCACAAGAAACCTCAAGAAGTCAAGAAACCTCAAGAAACAGCAAATAGTCAGCAAGTAGTCAGCAAGTAAGAAGTGATCGTGTCAACGTTGGACCGCTGCTACTCCGTGACGTCATCGTCGTGTCGTCACTCGCCGTGCTGCCGCCAGTCAAATAGATCGTCTTTTGTACTTTTCAGTACGAAATAAATTGTTTCTTCCGAATCATAATCACTGGTATTATTTCCGCACACACCCAGCACGTATCCTGATCTACATTAAATTGTACGGGATTGTTCGAAGGCGGTCCCGTACATTCTGGTCCTTCAGTTCGCCGGATACGTGTGTGGAATAATGCCAGTGACAAGATCGGTGGGAAGGCACACCGCCTCGGCTTCGGCCTCGGCGTCTGCCACGGTGACATCCGCCACTGCCACGACGGACGTGACCGGTGCCTCGCGCACCGCTACGACCGTCACCGGCACTGATGAAACCGCCACCACCTCGGTCACAGATCAGTCAAAACAACCCGCCGCGGTCGAACCTCTGGTGACGGAACCCGCCACCTCCGCCGGGATTGAAGACCAAGAAAAGAACAAATCGCGGACGGCGTCAAGAAGCAAGAAGACCTCAAAGTCGCGCCGTCTCGCCGCCGCCCGAGCCGAACTCGCTCGACTCAAGGTCGAGCTCGCCGCCGCTCGAGTCCAGGAAATCGAAGAGGACTCCAGCTCTGAAGACGATAACGCAACCGTCACAGAAGTTGAACAGGAACTCCGTGTCCGCACATGGCTGCGGAATAGTCAACTTCTAGCCATCGACAGCGAGCCGCATCAGGCGACGCCGCCGCGCGCCGATGCCGCCGCGCTCGCACCGTCGGGAGTCACTGCCGCACACCCGCCGCGCCCGACGTCGGTTGAAGAGGGCGCACCCGCGCCTCTTCTCGACCTGCAAGCGCCTCCGCCAGCGACCACTGCCGAGTCCTGGGGACCGAACTCCGGCGCTGCGCACCCGCCGCCAGCGGCCACTGCCGCGCCCTGGCAGGCGAACCCCGACGTCACGCACCCGCTGCCGACCGCCGCCGCCGCTGCCGCGGCCTGGCAGCCGAACACTCAAGATCAACAGCAGCCGCCGCCCGCCCTCGCCGCCTGGTTCACCGAGCAAGCAGCGCGCGCCCCTCCGCCAGCGACCACTGCCGCGTCCTGGCGACCGAACTCCGGGGTTGCGCAGCCGCCGCCGCTCGTCGCCGCGTGGTTGCGTGGCAATGAAGCGCCACCGCAAACCGCGCCATGGGGCTCGGCCGCAGCCGCTACCACCGACGGCCTCACAGCTGTCGCAGCCGCCAACGCATCGTGGCAACTAGGCCACGCCGCACCGCCGCCGCAGCTGCCACCGCCGCCGAACAGGACAGAACCTGCCGCCGCTCCGCTCGCACCGGATGGACAAGTCGCCGTGCCGCAGCGGAAGACGGAGATGCAGCAACTGGCTGCAGCCATAACGAACGCCGTGCAAGCCGCACAAGTGAAACAAACGAGGTATGTCGAGTTACCATTCTTTAACGGTGATCATCAAGAGTGGCTTACGTTCCGCGCCTCGTATGAAGAATCCGCGCATAACTTCACGAACCTAGAGAACATGTCCCGCCTGCGCCGGAGCCTGCGCGGGACAGCCAGAGAGGCAGTGCAAGGCCTCCTGATAACAAACGCGGATCCAGACAGTGTTATGCGCACATTGGAAATACGTTTCGGCCGACCGGAGTCCATCGCGGCGGCCGAAATTGAGCGGCTCAGAATACTACCACGCCTCGCCGAAACTCCGCGGGACGTGTGCACCTTCGCCACAAAAATCAGTAACGCGGTAAACACGTTGCGAGCATTAAGGTGCATTTATTACATGTATAACCCGGAGACTGCACGCGCAGTAATAGAAAAATTAACTCCAACACTGAGGCACAAATGGTACGAGTTCGCCGCCGTTCAACCAAGAGAGGAACCGGACCTCTCAAAATTGGAACGCTTCCTCCAAAAAGAAGCGCAAATCTGCAGCCCATTTGCAACGGC
Organism: Deilephila elpenor; assembly: GCA_949752805.1. Classification (NCBI taxonomy): domain Eukaryota; kingdom Metazoa; phylum Arthropoda; class Insecta; order Lepidoptera; family Sphingidae; genus Deilephila; species Deilephila elpenor. The sequence continues at coordinate 7,603,138 of OX457097.1, forward strand.
AGAAGCGATCACAAGCGAACGGTTCCGAGCGCCTCGACCGGAACCAAAGACCCGACAAAAGGTGTTCACTACGGAAGTCACCCACAGGCCGAATTTTGCGTGCGTCCTATGTCGCAAGGAGGGACACGCAGTAACCGAGTGCACGCGATTTAAGCAAGCAAGCATCGACGAACGGTGGGACACAGCGAAGAGAAATAAACTATGTTTCCGATGCTTACGGCGCCGCACACAGCAACACAGTTGCAAAACGAAGAGGTGCGATATTGACGGGTGCGAACACCTGCACCACCAGCTGCTGCACTCAACAAGGGGCGCACCACGCAAAACTGAAGAGGAGCGAGAACAAGTGAACTCCGCGTGGAACTCTTCAGTGTCATATCTGAAAATAGCGCCGGTACGAGTTTCGGGACCGGCGGGAGTCCACGAGACGTACGCGCTGCTCGATGACGGGTCTACCGTAACCCTCATCGATGAAGCACTCGCGGACACGATAGGCGCCGACGGACCGGATAACCCGCTTCGTATTAGTACATACGACGGGCACACCACGGAGAACAAAACGTCGCGCCATGTAAGGATAAGGATCCAGGGGCGAGGTCGTCACACCCAACAAATACACGCCCGAACTGTTCCTGACCTGCGCCTGGCGGCGCAACGAATCTCTGAGGAAGCGATTGGTGACTGCCCGCACCTCAAAGATGTACTCCACACCGTCACCACGAGCCAGGTGGTACCAAAAATCCTTATCGGACAAGACAACTGGCACCTCCTGATCGCCACGAAGACGCGATCAGGGAGAAGAGACCAACCAGTGGCATCGCTCACGCCACTGGGATGGGTGGTGCATGGCAGCAGGACTCGAAGCCTCGGACACCACGTGAACTTTGTCGGCCACACCGCCGCGGATGACGAGATAGAAAAAATTGTGCGAGAATTCATCACGGCCGACAATACGTATGTGTCACCAAAGCGCCCAGAAAACGACCCCGAACAGAAAGCCCTCCAAATACTGGAGGCCAAAACGGTCCAGCTACCCGAGGGGGGGTACCAAACGGCGTTATTATGGAAATCGGAGGAGGCGTCGCTCCCCGATAATTACGAAAATACGCTCCGTCGACTTTACGGAGTCGAGAAGAAAATTGACAAAAATCCTGCATTAAAAAGCAAGTATAACGCCGAGATGAACAAACTGATCTCCAAGGGCTACGCAGAGCCAGCACCGACTACAAAAACGCCAGGAAAAACCTGGTACCTGCCTCATTTCGCCGTCGTCAACGCACTGGAACCGGAGAAATTAAGAGTCGTCCACGATGCAGCCGCCAAGACCAGAGGCGTGTCACTAAACGACATGCTCCTGACCGGACCCGACCTCCTGCAACCGCTCCCGGGAGTGCTGATGCGCTTCCGCGAACGTAGGATCGCCGTCACTGCAGACATCGCGGAAATGTTTATGCGGGTCCAATTACGAGAACAAGACAGGGACGCTCTCAGGTACCTGTGGCGAGGGGATCGCCGAGACGACGCACCACCGGAGGAATTCAGGATGAAGTCGCTGATATTCGGAGCGTCGTGCTCGCCCGCCACCGCTATCTACACAATGAATAAGAACGCACGAAACCACGAACATCGGTACCCGGAAGCGGCAGCGGCCATTATAAGGAAGCACTATATGGACGACTACTTAGACAGCTTCGACGACGTGGAACGAGCCGCGACCATAGTCAATCAAATACAAGAAATACACAGCGCGGCGAATTTCCACTTGAGAAAATGGAAGTCCAATTCACCTGAGCTTCTGGAAAGGATAGGCGAGGAAACAGAAAATGCATCAGTAAGTTTTGAAGGCAAATCGGCGGAAAAGGTACTCGGTTTGACGTGGGAACCACAGGCGGACGCGTTCCAATTCAACCTGGACGCGACCCGCATCCCGCCGAGCTTACTCGAAAGACCGCCGACAAAACGAGAAGCGCTGAAAATAATAATGTCCATATTTGACCCACTCGGACTCATTACTCCCGTGACAATAGAAGCAAAACAACTTTTACAGGAAGTCGTGCGAAACGGAATCCAGTGGGACGAACAACTTAAAGGGAACCTGGCGGAACATTGGCAAAAATGGATCATCTTATTACGTAAAACTAACCAAATAACCATCCCTCGTCTATATCCTAATTACAGCACAGCCGAACGCCTTGAACTACACGTCTTCTGCGACGCGAGCGAGAGGGCGTATGCGACCGCACTATATTGGCGCGCGGTCGACCGACACGGGGGCGTGTCCACCACACTGGCGGCCGCCAAGGCGAAGGTGGCGCCACTGAAATTATTATCCATCCCGCGCCTCGAACTACAGGCAGCCTTGCTCGGCGCGAGGATGGCGGCAGCAGTGAAAAAAGAACACTGCAGAACTCCCGACGCGACTACGTACTGGACGGACAGTCGAACCGCGCTCGCATGGATAAGGACCGGCGCGAGGTCCTATAAGTCATACGTCGCACATCGAATAGCGGCGATTGAAGAAATCACACAAACGACAGAATGGCGTTGGGTACCGACCCGATGGAACGTCGCGGACGATGCCACCCGCGACGTCCCAGAAGATTTCAGCAACGAACACAGGTGGTTCCGGGGCCCGGAATTCCTGCAGCAGGATCCGGTGACATGGCCGTCAGAAGAATCTACCACACCACCGACATCGGGTGAAGAGCGCGTGCACAATTTGCGCCGTGTGGAGCGCAAAAGTGTACTGCCCGAAGCCACACGCTTTTCGAATTGGACCCGATATTTGAGGGCCACTGCAAGAGTCTTGCAAGCAGTGGTCGTGTTTAAAAATCTCATTACAGAAAAACTCCATTACAAGCGGACCAGGAAGAGCCCGCGCGCTGACCCCGAGTGGCGAGTCAACCCAAGGAGAGGTCGCGCCGCTGAAATACAGAAACCAAGAACGGCGCCAGAAGACAGATTCCCCACTCTGCCAGCGGAGTTACAAAAAACCGCGGAACTACTCATAATACGTAACATACAAGAAGACGCCTTTAGCGTCGAACTAAAGGCCCTAGAAGCCGGCAGGACTGTGGAACGAGGCAGTCGTCTCTATCGCCTCAGCATTCAATTAAAAAACGGCCTGATAACACTGAAAAGCCGTATCGATGCCGCCACCGGGGTACCGGAGGAGGCGAAAAATCCCCCGGTGGTGGATGGAAATCACCACGCCACACAGCTATGGATACGACACGTGCACGAGTCATTGCACCACGCGGGTGTCGAAGCTACACTGAATCAAGTGAAACAAAGTAAATGGGTAATTAGATTGCGACCCACGATCAAGACTGTAATATCAAGTTGCAGATTTTGCCACGCCAGAACTGCAGCACCACCACAGCCAGCCACAGGGGACCTACCAGCGTGCCGACTGGCACATCACCGCCGGCCCTTCACATACACAGGGCTGGATTACTTCGGCCCACTGACAGTCACAGTGGGACGTAGCGTGCAAAAAAGGTATGTCGCACTGTTCACATGTCTCACAGTGCGAGCGGTACACTTGGAAGTGGTGTCCTCGTTGAGTACCGAATCGGCGGTCATGGCGTTGCGCAGGATGATCGCGCGCCGCGGCTGCCCGCAAGAAATTTGGTCAGACAATGCGACCAACTTTCGTGGCGCAGACGCCGAGATCCGTCAGACACTACTACGGGGCGCCGAACAAGAGGCGTCCAAGAAAACTATATCATGGAGGTTCATCCCTCCTGGTGCACCGTTCATGGGGGGCGCCTGGGAGAGGTTGGTGCGCTCAGTGAAGACCGCACTCACCGCCGTACTCCACCAAAGAAGCCCGAACGAGGAAACCCTCCACACGCTTCTTACAGAAGTCGAACTTACACTTAATAGTCGTCCGCTTGTTTGTTATGTGTCAGTAGATCCCGCCGACCCTGAGTCTCTGACACCTAGCCACTTCCTGCTAGGCGGTCAGGGACACTCTGCTGCCACAAGCCTGCCAGCGGACCACAGCACGAGCCCGTACGCCAGCCTGCGTGCGACGCAGGCCCTCGCCGACGCTTTTTGGGCGCGTTGGCTGAAAGAATATCTACCCGAACTTCGCAACCGGCGGGAGCCCCATGGACGGGGCTTAGAACTCCAAGTCGGCGACCTGGTCAGGATCGTCGACAAGAACCTCCCGAGGAACACCTGGGTGCGTGGGCGCATCAGCGCCACCTACCCGGGACCGGACAGCGTCGTGCGGACCGTCGACGTCGCCACGAAGGGCGGCGTGCTGCGACGGCCAGCTAAGAAGATCATCCTCCTTCACCGAAGCGAAGAGGAGCAGTCGCCCTGCACCCAATGAACATGCACCGTCGTCGCGACACGATGCACGGCGGGAGAAATGTGCAGGACGACTGCACATAACTTTAGTCTTAAGTGTCTTTTATTATGTACTGTATTATATAAAGCTTATTGTAAATAATCTTATTGGAAATTGTGTATTGTGTTCTTATAAGACTGAAAGAATTAACAAATAAAGGCTGCGATTATAATAAAATAGGTAGAATAGTATTAGAATAAGTGTTAACCAGTATTATGTATAATGTTATGTAAAATATCGAACAATATATTTTTATAGTAAATAAGCGAACACATGGGGTAACGCCCCGCGCGCCCGCGGACCGAGCTACCGCCCCGCGCGCCGACGCAGCGACGCATCGAACCAAGGCGTCCTATTGGACGAACGCGTCGCCGTCGCGCGCGGACCCGGCACCGGGGATTAAGCCCGAACTAGCAATAAAAATAGCAGCCCCGGGCCGGGTAAAATCAGTTCGGTTCGGATCTCTCCAAGCGCACAAGAAACCTCAAGAAGTCAAGAAACCTCAAGAAACAGCAAATAGTCAGCAAGTAGTCAGCAAGTAAGAAGTGATCGTGTCAACGTTGGACCGCTGCTACTCCGTGACGTCATCGTCGTGTCGTCACTCGCCGTGCTGCCGCCAGTCAAATAGATCGTCTTTTGTACTTTTCAGTACGAAATAAATTGTTTCTTCCGAATCATAATCACTGGTATTATTTCCGCACACACCCAGCACGTATCCTGATCTACATTAAATTGTACGGGATTGTTCGAAGGCGGTCCCGTACATATTGTTTCACAAAATAGTTTCCCAAGAAATAGGCTAAGTCGAGTTTGTTAACCCCTGACAAGGACAACTGCTATTAGTTTTAGAAATTACTTTTATTGTAACTAGTTTTAAGAAATTGTAAGGCAATTTGGTTATTGAATATATACTTTACTTTAACAGATTTCAGATTAAGTTAAGTACACGTCTTGTGTCGTGACTATCAAATATTACGAAAGTATTTTATGTTTCAATTTTGATTCGAAACAAATAGGTATGTATTATGTAATGGGTACATTGTTGATGCAGGAATCGACGCGTACCTAGTCTTTGTTTACCAGCTGTCGTTCTATCCGAATGATCTAGTCTGATATAAACCAAAATTTTAACAAAAAAAATAACCGACTTCAAAAAACTGACAAAAAATCCTATTAAAAATAAAATTCTAAAAAAAGAAAAAAATCTGACTTATGACAAACTAAAATGCACTAAAAAGTAAAAAAATAATTGCGTGTTTTTCACGCAAGATTGTATTTATACACATATATTATGTATCCAGTTAAACTTTACATCTAACTCAACACATACATATGAGTGACAAATAATTATAAAAACATTTAATTACAGTTCACCTAACTAAAATTTGAAATATATGTATGCACTACAGCTTAAAAGACAATCAAATTATTAGAATAATGTACAATTATAGTTATTTTTGGAGTCGGTGTCAGCCAAAGATACCTGACAATATTAAATGACAACAACTTTATGAAATCTATTTTATACGAATATCCTCTTATACTATTATGTGGGCCGCGTAGAGGCGCGGTTAGTTTTGATTTATTGTTTATTAACCTTAATTCAATAAAATATAATATATGACGTTTATGTAGTTACTAACTCATAAAACTTGGCTGACACCGACTCCAAAAATAATAATAATTGTACATTATTCTAATAATTTGATTGTCTTTTAAGTAGTGCATACATATATTTCAAATTTTAGCTTAGGTGAACTGTAATTAAATGTTTTTATAATTATTTGTTACTCATAGGTATGTGTTGAGTTACAATAAAGTTTAACTGGATACATAATATATGTGTATAAATACAATCTTGCGTGAAAAACACGCAATTATTTTTTTACTTTTTAGTGCATTTTAGTTTGTCATAAGTCAGATTTTTTTTCTTTTTTTAGAATTTTATTTTTAATAGGATTTTTTGTCAGTTTTTTGAAGTCGGTTATTTTTTTTTGTTAAAATTTTGGTTTATTTTTTCATTTTTAGTGACTTAAATGTTCGATAGTCAAATTTTTACGTACACAGCTTTTGGTAGCTTAAATAAATTAATCTTAGGTTCTCATAAGAAACAATAGACCGTATTTTTTTTTTACATCATGGTACTTTTTTTCTCAATCGGCAGCAAGAAAATACTGTGTAGCGTTTTGCCAAAAGTTTGACGAGCAGCAACCCCGGTTAGCGACTGGACTTCCACAAATTTAGGCTTCGTTAGGTATATCTATTGTTGGTGCGTAACAACGTTTGATATGCTCCGCGATTAATTTTAGCAGAAATGATTTACCATTACCTGCACCACCCGTGACAAACTAACAGCTGACTTTCTCGTCCTTTCAAATTGAGTTTGATTGCCGTTAAGACTTTCTGAAACACATTCTTTTGTTGGATATTTAATCCTCGAATGCTTCTTAGGAACAATTCATCCGACATGACGGCTCGTTCTTCCATGTTTTCACAAAAGTTATCATCGTCATGTACAATTTATTCACCAACACATAACAATCGGCAATGCCCCCAATTGCCGATATCTGTTTCATTACGGAATGGTATATGGCATACTATTAAACTGTAATAATATGATTCTTTGTCACTATTACAATTTACAACAGATCTTCATGATTTATTGGTATAGTCGCCGAAGATATTGACTATTTACATGTTTGTTCTTTTTATCAACCGCCCCCCTCGCCCCTACCCCTACTTTCATCCACCACTGTAACTTTACTTTTATACTGAATCCAATGCAAAAAGAACCATTGGAATCGTACTCAATTTTGAGGAGTTCTACTCTCCAGATCTGAAGATATTCATCAGATTTTCATAACTTATTGGTGAGATCAAAGTATTAATACGTTTATTCTGATGCAAAAGAAATCACCAAAATCAGTTAAAAGCTGCCGAAGATATTGACTATTTACATATTTCTTAATTTTCTCACCCCCCCCTTGCCCCTACCCCTACTTTCCTCCACCACTGTAATTTTGGTTTTATACTTAATTCAAAGCAAGAAGAACCATTGGAATCCTACTTTATTTTAAGGAGTTCCCCTCTCCAGGTCCGAAGATATTCATCAGATCGTCACCATATTTTTATGGGACCAAATGACAAGCACCAGCTTTCAATTAAAGAAAGAATTATCGAAATCGGTTTACCCAGTACAGAGAAATGAGGTAACAAACATAAAAAAAAAAAAAAGCAACATACAGTCGAATTGAGAACCTCCTCCTTTTTTTGAAGTCGGTTAAAAAGAAGATGTTTCAAATAAAATATCTTCATAGTTGAACGACGTATCTCCATAGAGTCATAAGATACCTACGCATTCCAAATACATGCGATAATATTTAAAATGCTTTGTTGTAGGCGATGTAAAGTTTTTTTTTTTGGTATGATTTTCGCCCGCGTCCCTTCTCCCTCTTGATGCGCTTAACGAATAACGAATGACGCCCCTTTTATTTTAGTTTGAGCCATACACCGCCTAGCGGCGAGGCCATAGATAATACTGTATATATGAGGGCGAGGCCCCCCAGAGAACATCCAGCGCGTAGACATCGAAAGCGACATACATTGCTATCTTTGAGAAACTCGACTTTAAAGATAAGGGTTTACAATCATTGGCTAAAAGACAAAGAGTCTTGGCAGTCTTAAAAAAAAATCAATCAAATTTATTGACATTTTCAATTCAAAATAAACATAAAATAAAAGAACATGCTTTTAATTTCGCACCCCTGTTTATCTACATAAAATATGAATCACTGTTAAAACTTGGTGAATTAATTTTTACACCGTATTCCATTTTGTAGATAAGATATAAATGTGTACTGCGATTGGACGTTGTTTATCTATTTTGTGGTATGTAAGTTCAATAATGATTTAAAGGCTGTAATTACTATAATGTTTCCATTTTCCTTGAGGACACCGTGTCTGCTAAGTGAGTAATTCCAACATTATAATAATTTTGTGGGTTACATGTAGAAAAACGTTTTTAGTTATTGTCCATACCCGCGCATTTGCGAGAATTGTGATTCACTGACCAAATAGATAGGTACCGTGTTGTTTTCCGTCTACGGATGATGTCATCAAACCCAATATTGGATTCCATTAACTATTGTCGGACTCAACACAGGCGTCTGCCTGTACTCGGCTCTAGCGTTGTACTCGGAATAGTCGGAATATTCGTAATTCGCATTTTACATTTGGTTTAAATTTAATTTTGTTTACAGTTCCCTTTTTTCTACTACAAGTGAACAGTTCGACCGCTAAAATGGACGCGAGAGCACTTTCCTCTGCAGTGGCCAAGTTTTCTGCTAAGTTCTGTAATGTAAGTGCTTTTAACTATTTAATAACAATAGTAGTATACATATAACTTTTTATTTACTGTATCTATTTAGACAGAAACAAAATATTACTCTAGAATGAGTCAGTCCAAAATATTTTATATACATACTTACATAGGTTTGAAAAATGTTTTTTTTCCTCTTAAAAAAATTGATTGCATTTTTTTAAATTGCTTCTTTGATATTTTATTTGAACTTTAATATGACAACAAATACCTATCTTTAATTAAAATATTTTTAATACAAATATCAGTGAAAAACATTGCAACAAGAAGTGGCAAAAGTTCATTTAGAATTTTAATCAATATTGCATTAAAGATAACTATATTCTGAGAATCTTTGTGATAATAATGATTGATTAAGTTCTCAATGGTCCTAATTGTAGATATCATTTTATAATCATGTTAGTATCTGTTAATGTATAAGTGAGGTCATAAATAATTGTAGGTACTTAAAATTTAAATTTCATACAAATATAGAGCTACTTGACATAATAATAATATTATTTATTAGTCCTGCTGATGTGACAATATGTGTATAAAAATAATATTCATAGACATCAATTTATTTACAGGAACTGGACAAGTCTAAGAGTGTGGTGTCGTCGCCGCTGTCTGCTGAGTATTTGTTAGCATTGCTGGCCTTGGGCACCACGGAGCCAGCTCACACTGAGCTGCTCACATCCCTAGACATCCCAGACGATGAGTCTGTAAGTTACTTTTAGTTGTTTTGCTAAATGTATTTAAATAGTTTTATAGTGTGTGAAGTTCTGTAAAATAGTTTTTCCTATTCAAGTTAGTGAATATGCTGTTTCAAGATTGATTAGTCACTGCAGTTTCTACTTGTATTTTTATATTATTTTCAGTAACTTGAGTCACAAAAGTCTTATCATTATATATGCAATTACCTTGAAAACACTTACTTACTGTAATGCAGTGCATGTTTGTGGGTTACCTGTGTCACATAATGTATAAATCACAGGAAGTCATTATTTCATTGTAAATGCAGATATTATCTGGCTAAGCTATTTTAAATAATAACATACTTTTGGAGTTCATTCATAATTATGTGGTGATACATTATCAGATTGAAGATAATAACTTTTGATTGCAGATCCGTTCATCATTCTCAGCTGTTTCAGCAAGATTTAAATCTATTAAGGGTGTTACACTGAGTGTAGCCAACAAAGTATATTTGAAAGAAGGTCCATATGATTTAGTCCCAGAACTGAAAGAAGATGCTATTAAAGTTTTTGATGCTGGCTTTGAGAAAATTGACTTTGACGACAGTGCTGCTGCTGCTAATATTATCAATAAATGGGTAAATTTACCTTTTTTCACATTGCACTAGTGATTAAACTGGATTGAGAGAATCAAGAGAAAAATTAATAAACCTTTGTATGTAATGTATGTAAATTATTGTTTCATTTAGGTGGAAGACAGGACAAATGAAAGAATTAAGGATCTGATGAGTTCTGATAGTTTCAATGCAGACACTCGTTTGGTGCTTGTGAATGCACTTTATTTCAAGGTATGTACAAATGTTCTTTTAGATTATTTTAAATCAAATTTCATTATTTAATTACGTATATTCATTTTCAGGGCACTTGGAAACGTCAATTTGAACCATCAAACACAATGGAGCAACCATTCCACATCAATTCCCAAACTTCCGTCAATGTACCTATGATGTACCAAGAGGAAGATTTTGGTTACGGCGAGAGTTCGGAGCTGCAAGCTCAGGTATAAAAATAGAATTTATTAATAGCTCAATATAACGTACATTGCCTCAACACTTACTCATGTAAATAGACCTTGAGTTTTCTTATACAACACTTGTGGTTGTATAATAATATTTTTCTTGCATTTGGTGTTTTTATAATGGCATTATACAGGGTATATCAAGACTGCGACCGAAAACGAAGCCAGGAGGTAGTCTTAGTGACTTCAGAGACAATGCAAGTAAAAATTTCACAAAAGAAATCGACAACTTTTTTTTGTATTTTTTTACTTATCGTCGTATTTGGGTGATAATAATATATCCATAGTTTTCCTAAATAATGATGTACACCTCTTTATTTTTAAACATGCAATGGTACGTATGGGTTTAAATTAGTATTTTTGCAAAAACTAGGTATTTACCACCCAAACAGGGTGTTTTTTAAAAACATCTAAAAAAATATCTAACTGTTTTGGCGAAATTTTTATTTGCATCGCTTTTGTAACCACTAAAACTACCACCTGGCTTCGTTTTCGGTCGGCAGTCTTGATATACCCGGTATATACATATTTATCAATGTATATAAGTAATACGCAATTACAATTATATTATAAGTAATGCGCAATTATGCCCGCTGTTAATGCGTATATTCGATTCCGAATATGCCGGCACATTAGTTTCTGCTGTCGAGAGACATATCTCACTTCAATGGATGCTCTTTTTGATATGAATTCCACTTACAATTAGATTTTAATCACTTAGTTCTGTCTTGTAAAATAAGCTGTGAAGTCATTTGATCCATCATAGATGTTTTCTCTGAAAAAGATTATAATACAGTATATTATGTTAATCTTCGTGGATTACACGCAAACTATCCAGCTATTTAAAATTCTGCCCCAACCTCTTGAATATCAATGAAGTTGTGAATGTTAGGTACTTAACTACAAATATTTGTAAATCGTAGGAATGCCATACATTCTATAAATCAGTTCTTCACCATTATAATTTATTTCGATGGATAAAAATACAGATTTGGTAATAATAAAACAATATTTCTTTTTTTTCAGTTGTTAGAAATGCCATATGTAGGAGAGGAAGCGAGTATGATTATTGTGTTGCCTCATCAGATAGATGGTCTTGATGGAGTTTTGCAAAAGCTAGCTGATGGTTATGATCTCATGTCTGAGATAGAGAAAATGTTCCACACCAAAGTTAGAGTTACTTTTCCCAAGTTCAAGATTGAGACTGAAATTGATCTGTTGGAGGTTTTGCCGAAGGTAATTGAATTTGGTTTTATTATACTTTTCTTTGTTTTAATCACCTTCCCGTTTTATTTATATGTCATGTTAATTATATCTCATGATTTGATGGTTTATTTAGCTCGGAATTAAAGCTATCTTCGACCAAGGTGATTCTGGTCTAGACAAGCTCTTGAACACTGGTGAGCCACTGTATGTGTCGAAGGCAGTGCAGAAAGCCTTCATTGAAGTGTCTGAGGAAGGAGCTGAGGCTGCTGCCGCTACAGGTATGACATGTCATTTCAGATTATATTGTTGTACTTTATAAAGGTATTCATTAGATTTGTTATGGTTTCAATCACATTGGTTGTCTTTCTTTTTTGGGAAGACATTATCGAACATATTAATTCTTTGGATCCACCTAAATAGTGTGTTGCCATAACAAGGTTTCTAAATAGCATATGTACATGTGTGTAAGAGCTTGCTGCTAAGATCTGTTTGCTTGAATATCTGGTGTCATATTGTCGTGTATGATTTTGGGATTGCCCAAAAATAATATCAACGTATATGTACAATAATATATTGTAGCAAATATTGCATAATCTTTTAAACTGAACGGAACTAATAAAATCCAGTTCGTTGTGGACTAACTGGACGTGCATGTGAACGTAACCTTAAAACCACGCTCGGGGATGTCGATGTCGGGCTGATGCGTGCAAACTGCAATGTATGTGGTGGGAGTTTGACAATGTGCGTTGTGGGCGTGCGGTCGACAGCTATGAAGGTGCGCAAGCGTCGCAGTGCGTCCTTGCCGCGGGAGGTGAAGGTGAACCGGCCGGCGCTGTGGCTGGTGTGCGCGGCGCGGCAGGCGCTGGTGGCGGGCGTGTACCGCGGCGCCGCGCCCCCCGCGCCGCCCGCGCCCCCCGCGCCCCCCGCGCCTCGCTCCGAGCTATAGTGTGGTGTGTGTGCGGCAGGAATGGTGATGATGCTCCGGTGCGCGCGGCCGCCGTCACCGCGCTTCCACGCCGACCATTCCTTCCTATACCTGCTCGTCGGCTCCGACCGCACTCCGCTCTTCGTTGGCGGTTATCGTGGCAATTAATGTGCAATGAAACGTTGTTTCCGGCTTTTGTACGTAATTTTATTTTTATAATTTTAACACTCGTCGAATTTGCTTCTATGCCCCGTATATTCGTACGCAGTGCGTACATCACTATGAGCTGGAGATGATCTTCACGAAATAATACTTTAGGTCCTATAAATGAAGATATATTTTTCGTGATTTATTATTAAATATTGATTTTAAATTATTTTGTCTTTATTAATTCACGGTAACGGAAAATAACATGGAAATCACCCTGTCCATTTTGAAAATTTTCCATACCAATTGAAGGGTATGAGGAACTGGGGTTTGTTTATTTTTGGTGTGGTTGCTAATAAGTAATTTCTAAATAGACAATTAGTGTGTATGACCGCAAGCACTAACAAAAAAGTAGTTGAATAAAGTGAGAATTACACTAGAAACCGTTTTCAGCCTCAACATAATTATTACCCAGATATTTGGGATCACACATATTTTCCTATCCGCTGCACTCATTATCAAACCGCGCTAAAAAGCTACACACTGGTTTAAACTTTAAACATGTATCGTTTTCACTGCACAGGCTTCTACATTTTTATTTGCGCGTTTGCGCCTGCCGGCTTCTTGTAGCAACAAAATATCCTTTCGTATTATTTAAGTATTGCATTTTGTGTTGTCCGATCCAGCATAAATGCATTGAATTTGAATTTTGAATAATATCGAATACTATAATATCCTACTTTTTTAAAGAAATACCACTAATGAATATGAGTATACACAAAAAAAAACATGGTATGCTAGCGGCCACTATATTAATATGTTGTGTATTCACAGCAACAGTCTCACGTTGCGCCATACTTCAATTACCTGCTATGTTATTATGCATAATTGTGCATTGTTTGTTTTGTGGTGTGCTTAATCTCTACTACAATTGGGAGTGCTTTGCAGTTACACTAAGTATCTGTTAACTGACTGTATGTATGTCACAAAATGTGTTTGTGTTACTATGTGTTTAAAGTTAAGCATAAACAGTTTTGATACTCCCTATAGCAAAGTTGGTTAAAATAACTGTAAAACGAAAGACCGTGGGTTCGATTCTCACGCCGATATAAATGTGTGTTTGTGTGGGTTAGAAATATTTGTTTCTGACCGGGTTTTGCTAGACTAAAAAACCTCGTAGTGTCTGATACCCACATTCAAGTTTGATATCTCAATTTGGAATCAGGATTAGTGTGTGACTATTGGATCAATTTATTAAAATGACGTTAAATGCGGTGCTAAAACAAAGAACTAACCACCATTGTGTCACCGGCGTATTGAGTATGGAAGCGTGTTATAGCCGCAAACGTGAGCGCTCGGAAACACAACGTGTGTGTGCGCCGCAGTTAACTTGTTAAAACCAATAATGGATGGAATGGATTTAAAACAATGTATTGGACTGTTTGTTTTACAGCAATGTCGTTTGTGATGTGTTCGGCTATGATCGGGGAACCTCCGGTGCGTACGTTCATCGCTGACCACCCCTTCGTCGCCGTGATTGTGGTGGGAGGCACGCCGTTCTTCTACGCAGCGCACCGCGGCAACGAGGAATAAACTCCACGCTCTCTGCACACCTAATGCATTTACATGACATCGCACCTCTGTACTTATTAAACTAAACTTGTATACTAAGCACAAACGCAATATAAATGATATGTTATTTATTATTGTTATATTTATGATAAAATATATATATTTGTTGTGTATTTTGTTGTTTTATTACAAATAAAACTTACTGATAATTTCCAACAGACAGAAAATAAAATAAAATTTTCCAAAAAAAATCGACATAATAAAAATGTTACTGATCGCTGTCTGTACATGGAAAATATATGAGAAAAACTATCATGGGGCCTGGGGGGACTTTACTAATACAACCCAAAACTATAATTGTTAAAAAAAAATTAACAAGCGCTTTAGAACTGAATTCATTAATTATGGATTTTTACGTCTATTCCTACAAAATAGTTTACAATAATATGATCGGTAGATTTGATAGTTACAGAAAAACAAAACCCTTTGTAGAAAGGCAGGTGGATCGCCATTTAAAATAGGGGTAGATTTATAGCATTTACAAGCTTACGTCTACACAAGCTACTCCATGGAAAATGACCACCTGAAAAACTAAAAGAAATATATCTATATGCTCTAATTCTTAAACTATTGGTTTTGATTTTTTTTGTGAAGAATAAGTACATTTAAAGCTTTAATTCAAGGTTAAAATATTTAAAAAAACGTGTCGAAGTAACTCAAAAATCGATTTGAAATGTTCACTTCCGGTTTACTATACTCAAAAAAAATCAAATTTAGAATTCTATAAAAAAATTACAAACTTCAACTTTTTAACTATCAGAAACAATACGTTTTAGTTTTTTTTTTACAAATTAATTGATAAAGATAATATTATTTCAGTGTTAGTGATTTTTTAAAAGCTCATAACTCAGCAATTAAGCATCACACGAAAAAAATATTGTGTGTTTTCACGTGATTCACGTCTCCTAGAAGTAGAACTGACCAGAGTATAAACAAAATTCACGACCACGTCTTTTTTGGTTGTCCGCTTGACGTGAAATGCCCCATATAATATTTAACTTTAAAAAACTTTCAAAGTGGAAGTCTTAAGTACTTGTTAGTATTTAATTAATTCTAAAATTTATTTTGTCTCAGGATATTTTTTTGAAATGTTTTGCTTATTTTATCGAGCAGTCACTTGTCCCTGTAAAATCCTGCCTAAAAGAACAGTATCGCTGCCAGCCTTCCAATTGGCTATTTGACTAATTTCTGAAAAGTGTTTTAAAGTCTAGATATAATCACTCTATACCTCTTCAAACTATTAATTTATTTTAAAAGAGTTGTTTTTATCGAATAAACATATTTTTCAGTTTTATCATCATATATGTCACCAAAACGGTAGGTCACGTGACTTTGAAAAAGTTACGTCACGCTTTATAAATGGTGAATGATCTTAATGGCAGAGATGAATGAAAATTGAAAATAGTGACATCACACGCTGCACAATGACAGTTTGTCGTGTTTTGTTACATTTAATCAACAGATAAAAAATGGCAAACTTATTTTAGACAATTTAAATATTTATAATTTAGATAAATGTAAATAAAAATACCTATAATTATTGTTTACCAAAAAGCTATCATATGCAACACATTTTATAATTTATTGCCACAACAGTCAAATACCCAATTCTATGTTAGCGACATATTTTTTGCGAGGCTTTAAGGTGGAGCAAAATATCGGTCTATTTTTCGCCCCATAAGTTGCATATGCTAGGCGGTAGATGGTAGAGGCCGTCAGATTTGTACGATACGAGGGTTTATACGAATTTGTGCTAATAATAAAGGGAACGCTTAATGGGATTGGGTATAATAACTACAAATAAAGCGTTTGTTCTCAGGTGTAGAAGTAACGCGGCTTTGCGTTGATTTTGACGAAATCGAGTTTTCAGCCGACCATCCATTCCTTATGATAATGCAGCTTCGAGAGATAACACAGTTTTGGGCAACTTTTAGAGGATTCAATATGGACGAAGGAAATAATATGTTATTCATCTATTATTTTATTACGACTACAATCTTTTTAATCTTAATTTCGAAGTTATTTAATTCATATTAATTAGATGTAACTGTTTGAAATTCAAATGAGAACATTTTTTTTTTAAATCATTGCTGTAAGTCTTATTCTACGTAATTCAGTAGGCTATTTATGTACATGTAGATATAAGTTTATAAATAGTCAATAGTTATTTCAAGATAATGGGAATACAAAGTAGGTATTTAAATTATGTCGGCGTCCGTAGTAGCACAGAATACTAAGGTAGTCGGTAGATAATATAGGGGAGACCAGGGACGAATATAACGATTTTCATTTTTTTTGTTATATTTCACAGACCCTATTAAATAACAAAATAATAATTTCTACATATGATATATTGGTATATGATATATTGGCCAGTGTGGTGGACTATATGGCCTAACTCCTCTCAATAGTTCTCTCCATTATGGGGAGGCTCGTGCACTGCAGTGGGACGTATATGGGTTTATACAGATCCCTAGGGTTGGTTGTAACATTGTAAATAAAAACATAGGGGGAGGGAGTGGTTTCCGAAATCACCAGTCTATGAAACAACTTTTCAGTGTAGATGACATATCTTTTCACAAATTCATGTGTCACTTTTCTCCCTGGTCTCCCCTTGTTGCATCAGTTGCATATCTAGTGTGTAGGTAATTAGTTAAAAAAATATATATTCAAAAGTTACTCTGTGGTCGAATGACAGCGTTCATAGATTGTGAACCGCGATATCCTGAGTTCGATTCCCAGGTCCGACATTCCACTTTATATGAGTTTTTGTTTGGGAAATCTTACATAATTTGCCCTGGGCTTAAGTCTGTGTCTGGCATGGCAATAGGCTACTCGTTGCATCTTGGGACGAAAATAAGCTCGGCGAAACGCCTAACGTGGTTCTCGGGGATACAGGGACTTCATGTAATTTTGTATATCAACGGTGTACAATTTTTTTTTTAAATAAATAAATAAATATCAAAGTATGTATAAGTCTTACGCCCAAATACTGGAACGACATTCAAATAATAAGTTGCTCTTAACAGCGCACGGCTCACTTAGCCAGTACATTTAATCGGGATTAACGTAGTTAAGCGCAAGTTATATTTAAGTTCCGTTCCAGTATTTGGGCGTTAGTCCACTGTCTAGTGACATACATAAGAAAAAATAGTACAAAGTACAAAAACATTTGTATATACTGCCAAATTCTTCCGCAACTAGGTTAAGCATGGGATCGTTGAACTGAAATAAGAGGCTATCCCATGGCCCCACTTATTTTGTCGTTTCATTAATATATTATGATGACCTATAAGATCTTCGTGTAGGCTAAAAACTACATGGGCCATGGCAAAGTATTTAATATCTGCTCGGTACTGAATGCGTATAGTGGACAGGCGTGTATCCAGAGTGTTGTATACAGGGGGGTAAGTCTATAATCTTATACGACGTTCGAATGTTCGAACTTCGACGTCTACATATAAGTTATAAGTTTTCCATTTCTGAAAATCAAACCTATTCTCTATGAAACTTAACATTAACTCCGTGCTTGATCTATAGTTACGACGTACGATAGAGGATTCGAATATTTTGTAGAGTAAGAGTAGGTACATTCGTGTCGTCGTGAATATCGAACGTTCAAACATTCGAACGCCGTATCGGAGCATAGAGTACCCCCCTAGATTCATAACGATATTAAACTACAGGACGATTTCTACGAAGGCAATTAGGAAACTATTTTAAAATATCAAATCAGGGGTCACTAAATATTTGTGAAGTCAAGACTTCGATATTACCAGAGACTAGTCGAGTTTAATTGCTAGGTGTTATTAAAATAGGCGTCTTTGTCGATCCTGCATATAGGAGCCACAGAAGACGGTGTGATGGCCGGACAGTAAAATTAATAATTAAACATACATACATACATAAACTCACGCCTTTATCCCCGAAGGGGTAGGCAGAGGCGCCACCAGGTCACCCACATTTCGCCTTATATGTTCCGTCCCACGATGTGATAAGGGGCGAGCCTATCGCGATATCGGATAATTAATAGAAAAATCCAATATCACTTTGCCCGACCTGGGACTCGAACCCGAGACCTCAGCTTTGTAACCGTACCGTAATACAACTACGCCACCGAGGCAGTCAATTAATAATTAAATATTATAATATATCCCGAAATAAGCTATCTCGTTTAAAAAGATCCCATGAGTATGCCGTGGGATATCATTTGATTATTTAAGAACGTCCGAACAGCTGACGTAACACGTACTTGGTTTCAGTTGATGTCTTCGTGTCTCCATCCCTCGATATATCTTGCAATAAGGAATTACCTCTTTTGTAAAAACAAATTCAAGTAAACTTCACAAGTATCAGAATTGATACGTAATCCAATACGCACTCGGTATAGGAGCCAACTGTGTAATGTAAAATGTAGAACAGCCTCTACTATAGGCAGTAACTAATTATTTTTGGCTTAAAATAAACGAATGTGAGACTGCTAATCTGTATGTATGTACCTACGTCCTAATGGCATTTTAATTACTTAAATGTTAAACCATAACAAAAATACCTAATGTTTTCATTACGTTAAGTGTATTTGCCAAATAAGTGGTTCTATATTTTACACTTTTTTAACTAGATTCGTATTTCCTTACACCCAAATAGCCCAAGAATACTTCAAGTAGTGGATATAAAATATGAACTCTTAAATGAGAGTGCAAAAATATAATAATTATGTAGTTTACTGGATAAAATAAAACATTAATATTGCATTCAACAATGTTATCAAGTTTATTTTTTGCGGTGTATTAATTATGCTCATTAATCCGCCGTCAAGCATACATTTCTCGTTACGGAGTGTTGGACTGTTGTGAATATTTTATGTACACGATTTACAATCACCTGCAGTTTGATAAGAGTACTCGGTCTGTATAGAAGCTATTGTGTTTTGACTATTATAATGTGAAATATTTTACTTTTTGTATTTCACACGTGTCCATGGTGCACCGGTGTTTAAGAACATGTGTACAGGCATATAATATGCTGTGGCTACTCAAAGTTCAACCATGTATATTGAAGCAACGATAGTTTTAATTTCTATGACTTCTTTATACGTCACTGCATATAATTTTCCCATACCTCAAGTGAGCCACATCGACTACACAAAAATCGCTTCATATTTGTACACGCCTCCACAACTAGTGAAACCGCAAGTTTTTCATCCTAAATGCTACAACTACATCAGTAATCGATGGAGTTCATGTCCAACTGTCAATCCGATGAATCACATAAATTCAGCGATATCCAATGAAGGTTTAACGAATATGTATAGAGGATATTTGGGGCAACTTCCCCGGACGTATAATCAATATGGTAATGCCGACACATTGAATACCGTAAGCATCGAAAAGCCAGTACAAAGTAATAGAAGAAGGATGTTTTTGCCACAAATAATGAATCCCTTGAAACTTTTACCATTGCCAATAAGTATACCAGATAAGTTATTTTCATCGCAATACTCTGAGATTCCAGTTAGTGACAACAATCTCAACTTTAATAGACCACCTGACAAGCCTGAACCACTATCGAGACAGCATTCTGTTACTGCGATGAACGTCAAGCAAACAGATGCCGCCCCTGCGATATCTCTTGTAGCACCGCAAACAACTGTGAAGCCACCCGAAAACATATATGATAGTTTCAGACGCAGTCTTGATCAGCTGGAACGGAAGTTCTATGCGGTAAGTAGAAATTTTATTACAAATTAAAATAAACAAAACAAGGGCGGTCCAAAATACAAACGCACTTCCAAGCACGATGTACCGTATCAGCCCATATACGTCCCACAGCAGTGCACCTTCCTTTACAATCGAGAGTACGTTTGGGAGGGGTTAGGCCATATAATCCACCATGCTGGCCCATTGCGGGTTGGCGGACTTTACACACCATAATTCTTGCAAATCGCTATAGTATGCAGGTTTTCTCACGATGTTTGCTTTCACAGATATAGTGCGTGGTGATTAAGCATGAAGTGCGTGGTGGCCTGTTGGTAAACGGACCAGACGCGGCTGCCTACATGTTCACGGTGGTCGCGGGTTCAAATCCCAGGGCACACCTCTGACTTTTCGGAGTTATGTGTGTATTGATAGTCAATCACCACGCACTTTAACGGTGAAGGAAAACATCGTGAGGAAACCTGCATACCGTAGCGATTTTAAAGAATTTCTACGGTATGCAAGTCCGCCAACCCGCACTAGGCCAGCGTGGTGGACTATATGGCCTAACCACTCTCAATCGATTCTCTCGATTGTAGAGTAGGCCCGTGCCCTGCAGTGGGACGTATATGGGCTGATATAGATTGATATATAGATTTTTTTAATATACCACCCCCACATAAGTTTCCAACAGCTCTATGTGGCGATCAATGGGGGAGGCCTATGTTCAGCAGTGGACTTTTTTGTGGCTGAAAAGAGAGAGAGATAAGTTTCTAATGTGTACTAAAATTACAGTCTTACTTCCTAAAATATAAAATTATGACAGACACTTGATATTACAGATAACATTTGAAAAATTATTAAATATAAGTCCAACGAACCGAAAAGAAAATGGAATCAGTTTTGTGCAGTCGGGCCTATTTTTATTGTTAGGCCTGGTGGCTTTGGCATCTGAGATAGATTTTGAAACTAATCAAGAAATCGCAAACTGCATTAAACTACAACTTACGGAATACGTAAGTAACAAAGAAAATCATAGATATAAAAAAACATTTATTAGTTACATTGTATTGTGGGGGTGGTATATTAAAACAATACGGAGTCCTCGAAACCGACGAGCGTGTATGCAAAGATTAATGACAGTGGATGAAGGCGAAAGAGGTATGAATGGACTGGCAGTTTGCGCTCAATAGTCTCTGCCTAGTGCCTACCCCAATGGGACATAGGCGTGAGTTTATGTATGTATGTATGTATGTATGTATTTCGTAAATAAATGGTTGTCCATAAACCACGTGGGAATGTCTACCTACTAGATACCTACATGATGGACAAAATCGAATTGCGCCGTCACTTTGTGTGTATAAGGAATAATTGATTCATGAGCAATTTCCGTTGATTCGTTACGGTTTAATATAATCAGTAATAATATCCATTTATACTGCAAACATTATAAGATTACCTAGGCGAGAAAATAGAATCAAAGTATTAACGTTATTCATATTTAAAAAATACAAAATGATTATATTAATGTCTCCGTGGCGCACTTGGTTAAACGCCGGCGGTGTAATGTCAAACGAGAGGCCGTGGGTTCGATCCCCGCACCAAAACAAATGTTTGTGATCACAAAAACACAGCTATTTGTTTCTGTCTGTTTAATAGACCGAAAAATATCTAGCAGTTTCTAATACCCACGACACAAGACCCGATCTTAGTGTGGGGTCAGGATAATATATGTGAGTATTGAGTGGATTAATTTATTTTGTATGCATTTTTAATTTTAACTCTAAATCACCAGGATAAATTATCAACAATAACAAAAGAAATATTGGCATCATTTCCACCGTCAGACAACGATTTGAAATTCCGTTGGTCGACTCGGTTGTTACTCTGGCCGAGTTACAATGTGAGCGAACAGTTCAAGACTGGACCCGCTGCAGCACTACGAATGCATGTGGATACATTCAACGGCACTGAAACACCAAATGAAATCGCAGAGATTCTTAACGACATGGTACGTAACAGTTAACAGGAGCCACTTAAGGCTTATTATTCCTAAACCCTGCATCGTAATGCACTGCACTCGGTACGCCGAAACTAGCTGAGTTTGTAATTACAAATTGCACTGACTACTTTCTTTAAACCGGAAATACATCAGTGCTTCCACACATTTTCTTGATGACTGTACAAAGCAGTGTTTTAACCCAACAGCCGCATACGAAGGACCTACCACCTTGTTTATATGAACTTTTATTTTAAGGTGGAAATAGATTCAGGTGGATCAATTAGGAACACATTTGAAGAGGATGATTTGTCGGAAGGTGCTCAAGCGATTCTATTGACAACTTTGTATCTCCGTGGCCGGTGGCGCTCCGCCCCCACTATGCTGAACAGCTCGCGACCTTTCAGAGACACAGCGGGAGCCCCTACTCGCTCCATGCGATGTATAAGAGTCAATGATGTCATGAGATACGCTGATCTAGCTGAATGGGACGCTGAGGTACTAATATGATATTAATTATTATGTATCAAATAACAAATATTGTTTACCAATTTATTTTATGTAAAGCATTTATTTCTACATATACATAAACGAAAGCAATATCTTGACTAACTCTTATAAAGTATTTTTCTACAACAAAAATTAACCAATCACATCTGATGGTGACACTTAAACACCGCAGAAGATTACAATCAATTATCATACGGTATGTATGTACATATCAGGACTAAGTATACTAAAAGCGCTAGGATGAAAAGAACACTGTTCAATAAGTTGGCAAATTTTATCCAGTCTTTGGTGTCCGTGTTCGACTGCCCCATGCCCACTTCTTCAGCAAGCGACTTGTTGTCGGTCGTGTCGATTGGCTCGATTTCAGTGAACACAACGTACTGGCCGGCGCCACGGTACACGAGTCTGTTCAGAGACACAATCCATGTCGGTGGTGGCAGTGTCCGGCGTCGTAAGTACATCAGCAACAACGTTTCCAAAATTCCGGCTAACGTGACTATCATTGAATCACGGAGAAACAAAAGTATAATGGGCGTTTCCGAGCTATGTTTCGGGATTCCGTAGCCGATTTCGGTCAAAAATATAAAATGTCCGTAGAGACTGAAACATATCAATAGTAATCTCGTGATGTCCTTGACACCAAGCACGAGAGAAGTGAGCGTAAGGATAACGATGACGACCGAAGGCACTACTACAACTGCTGCCGGTCCCGCGGCTTCCCTTTTCAGTTCAAAAGTATACTTCAACATGGGATACGTGCTGTTTGGGCAGCAGTGATAGTTTCCCGGCAGCCTCTCATTCACAACATTTAGTAGTTTCCATCCGGGGCCATCTTGGAAATCCTCAAGGATGACTGGTTGTTGTTGATAGAAGGTGAAGTTAACTTGCTCACCTGTGTGCATCCATGAACCGAAATACATTGTGCAGTTTTGCACGTCGTAGGGCCAACGTCGGAGCGCAGTGTGGCACATTCCTGTGTGAGCCAGGTGCGGCACGCAGGTGACGGAGCCCGTGTTGGACAATAAACAAGTTGTGTAAAACTGGTCCGATTGATACATCGCAGATGTTGCATCGGCGTTGAATAGCGCCATACGCGGCGTCCATATAACATGACTCTCCACTTGAATTTCTGTTATACCGCCATAATTAGACGGTATCCACGAGAGAAATTCATCTTTCCACGTCAGGGCCACCCAGCTGTGAAGGGTGAAAGTTTCTTCTAGCGCGTCAAAGCTGATGTATTTGATTGCAAATCGAACTCTTACATTGACTGTGTTCTTGTGATCCTTAACCGGTCGAAAATCATAGTTATAGGCGCAGAACAAATCTTTATGCAGTTTCGCTTCGTCGTTATTTGATTCTTCTTTATTGGTCGGACATTCGTAAGCTTTACCTCTAATTATCAAAAATATAGTCACAAATAAACAAATTCTAACGTGCGGCAACATGATTGCTCCAACAACAACTGCCCTCAGCTATAGACTCGTATAACATTTGGTCAGGAATTCGATACGCATAGCCGCCCCCAACGATAACACATACCATTTGCTAGTGTTATGCTAGAGTTACATATATGATATCGAAGCTTTGTTTTTAGTACCTCAGCGTTCTAATTTAGTCTTTGTAAGAATCCCTGAATATAAAATATACGAATTGATGACCTGCAATTCATTAGTCTCTTTAAATTAATAATACCAAGGAGTATACAAGGTAACAAACACTGTTAAGAACATTGTATTTAGATAATTTGTAAAAAAGTTTGCGGTGACTAACTGATAGCTGAGAAGACGCGACGTGACGTAAATTACCGAAACAGTGGTCGCAAGTCTGAATCCGAAATACGAGGGCACACATTTCCCAAAATTGCGATTAGATAGATACATTTAAATGTAGATATCATTTTGATTAGTGACATTGATGGAGGCCTTACACATTTTTATTAGTGAGCTTAACTCGTCCCCGCCCCTCTTTATCTCTTTCAACCCCCATCCCTTATTCATTTTTAGAGGTTTGCATTATTTTAAATATTTTGCGTTTTAAGCAGCAGTGATCTTCTTGGCCATTAGTTGACCCACTTTGATAGGAACCTATGGTTGTTAGGCCTTTGATATAAGGAAATAATTATCCTAAAATATTTTATATTTTACTGGACACAACAAGATCTACAATACAGTGATGTAAGTAAAGTGGACTCTTTGATAGATTCCGGACCTCTATAAGATCCGTTGTTCATGGCGTAGTTTTAACGCGCCTAGGACGCGCAGAAGTCGCGTGCTAACGCACTTCAAACGCAATTCAGACGCAGTGAGTAAACTTTTGTACTCCTTGAATAAATATCTGGCGCCTTGAACGCGATACATAGGTATGCGCTGATACGGCGATACAGACGCGTTGCAGTCGCGCGTATATATTTGGATACAGAAATCAACAAGATGGAGTGAGCTGTCAGCCTTGCTGCGCGGCGTGCTCCTCTCCAGCTTCCTTTTCGCCGACAATGCATAAACAAACGCAATACAGAAGACCTTCGAACGCGCTTGTCGCGCGCGTTTGTATCGCTATGTCCGCGCGTTTGAATCGATATAAATGCGACCATCTACTTTTTGATTATCTACAGCGCCGCGAGCGCGCGTTCGTAATACGCGCGTTCGCACCGTCGCGTCGCGTCGGCGCGTAAAAAATACGCCGTATGCAAAGGCCCTAAGACTATGTAGGCAGCGAGCTGTGCGCTCTCCAAGGAGATACGAATATCCTGCCTACCACCAGCAAAATTTGATATATTTATTATATTATTATTAAAAATTGTAAGTCAGCAAATTAGATAATAAGCATGTCCGTGACATGGAGATAATGAACATTAGTCATAATCCCTCACTTATCTAGTTCTGAAAATTGTACGATTTTGATAATAATTTCCAGGCTATAGAAATATTTTACGCGACTCCGGGTCTGAGTCTATTGATGCTAGTGCCTCGGGACAACTCTCTAAAGCGGCTGGCGGACCACGTGGCCAACACCAGCACCCATTACATCACACAGAGAATGCAAACGATACGCATTGCTGTCACCATGCCCTTGTACACACTGCGCATGACGCTCCTATTGCCCAACAAATTGCAAGCTGTAAGTATGTCAGTTTGAATAGAGATGAGTATTGATATATTTGCAGAGTGTTAATTCTCCACCCCCATAATGTGATGTTATATTACTTTGGGAGAATCTTGAATCACTGGTCTATTGGCGTCAGGTCAGCGTTTTGTTGTGGGAACCGTTACATCTTGGGTTTGAATCCCATATCGGAGACTTCACTTTGCGTGACTTTTCGGATCTAGTAATCTTTTATCTAATATGTCCACAAATGCGGTTAACTGTATGGCCTCATGAGCTCTTGTATTATATTATACAGTAGGTACATTACTTTTAAATACATAAATGGGCTACTACCTACACCCTACTGAATGTGGTAAAATATTCACAATGGTATATTGCCCATTTTCGAACAGATCTGTACAGTCATCGGTCGACCGGCCGATGACATCAAGCCGTGGGATACTCTATCAGCTATCTAAATTGTATTGCACTGAGCTTGTGAGGCGCTGTAGTCACATTGTCGAGCCAGTACGTGACTGTGTACGTAACAAGGAATGAGGATATACAACCGCAAAATATTTTAGTTACTTATAGTTAATTGTTAATTAAAGAAAAAGTATATTAATTGTCCTTATTGTTTCATGTCATTAATGTATAATGTTGTATGTACAGTCACCAACAAAAGTAGCTGAACACATTTAAAACGCCAAAAGTCATACACACATTAAGCAACAGAAGTCGGTGACGAGTGTCGGCCACAAAATTTCATGAACACCTTAAAGGTTATAAAAGTTGATGAACAGCAAAAGCAACAAAAGTTATTGAACAGCAAAAGCAACAAAAGTTGATGAACAGCAAAAGCAACAAAAGTTGATGAACAGCAAAAGCAACAAAATTGCTGAACACTTATAAAAAGTAAGATTGCCGTAGATGTGTTCACCTACTTTTGTCGCGTTGTTATGTATTTATTTTTAAATTTTATTTCACATTTTCTTTTTTGGTTTTTCTCTGCACTGACATATTGTATTCTATTTTGAGAAATTATTATGTTTGCAGAGTTTGTCGTGTTCGTCTGTTATTGGCAAGTGTACTTTTATTGAACAATAAATTGTTAAACATCTAATAATACGCACCTAATGTTATTGATATCGTGCTGTTGGTGTTCCAAATATAGTAAATACATGAAATAAAACACATAAATATTTATTTGGGGTCTGGATCCGTGTATAATAAATAATAATGCATAACAATATTGGCAAAAAATTGAGTATGTATAAGTGTTATTTCAATTTTGTTTGTACCGACTTCGTGTGTACGGTTTGGGTACTAATTTAAAAAAGTAAATTTATAAATATTTTTTTAATTGACCTACTTCATCCCACTACTGGGCGAAGATCTCCACCCTGTTCCTCCACAATTCGCATTCTAACGAGATTTCGGGCCACATGGGCTCGAAAGCATCCAGGTCGTCTCGCCAGCGTTTTTAGGTCTACCGCGGCGTTGTCGACCATCAGGTATCCATTGGGTAACGATATTTGCCCAACGCTTGGATGCATTCGATTCACATGGCCTGCCTAGTTCTATTTAAGGAGTGCTGTTTTGCTTCCCACGTCTGCCACGCCGGTTTTTAAGCGAATTTCGCTGTTTCGCACTCTGTCAGTCCGCCTTATTCCCAGGATGCTGCGCTCCATAGCTCTCTGACAAACCTTGAGCTGGGACTTTTGTGATTCGGTCAAAGACCAAGTCCGAGCTCCGTAGGGTAGAATAGGCAAGTTATAAATGTCGATGAGTTTCCTTTTTAAGGATATTGGAAGGTTCCAGTAGCTCTTCTAGGCATTTTCCATCCGGCGATGAATTTCTAGATCTTGCCGGCCTTGGAAGGAAACTAACTGGCCCAGATAGATGTACTCATCGACATAGTGTGTCCTCTCCATCCACTTGGATGTGGACTTTTGTTTTATTTGTCATGACTTTAGTCTTTGACCGATTCATCATTAGACCCACCCCGAGGCTTGCCATATTTAACGTTTCAAACATGCATTGGAGGTCTTGCGCCGATGATGCAAATAGTATATCATCGGTATCAATAGTACATAGTGTCATCGGCGAAGCGCAAGTTGGTAAGTTTCTTACTGCCGATATCGATACCCTTACTCCTCTTTGTATATGGTATGATGGACCAGTACGTTTAAGTTTAATGGTGGCTGTGCTGTGATCATAAATATGCTGGAGTAAATCTATGTAGATTTTATTTATTCCCTGTCTATGTAGTGCTTGGAATATGGCTGAGTGATATACGCTGTCGAAGGCCTTTGTATAGTCTACAAAGGCAAGGTATAATAGTTTTTCATATTCCAGGTGTTTTTTCTATAATTTGATTCAAAGTGTGAAGGTGGTCCGCGGTGGAAAAATTTGGGCGAAAACCGGCTTGTTCTGGGGGTTGGAGTAAATCAAGTGTGTTCTCTATTCGATTCTGTATTGTTTTTATGAACGCTTTATACAAGTGTGATGTTAGGCTTATGGGTCTGTAATTAGCGATATCAGCTTGTCTCCCTTTTTATCCAAAAGAATGATGTTGGACTGGCACATTTCATGGAAGTTTCCCAGTTGCAAGGATAGATTTGCTATGTAAGGAAGCAGCGTAGGTGATCCGATTCGAAAAGCCTCAGTTGTCATGCCATCTTCTCCAGGACTCCTATTGAATTTCATACTGCGGAGAGCTTTACAAGCCTCGCAGCCAGTTATGTAGGGAATAGTGTCCGGATTCGGGCTGGAATAATCTGATTGAAGTTCTTTGGTAGCGTCAGAATAAAGTTTTTGGTAAAATTTCGTGCATATTTCAATAAGCTTAGTGCGGTTACTATGTTTAATTCCTACTTCATCTTTTAACTACATATTTATCCAACACCTTCCTGTAGATATCCCCTGTTTAGCTACCCTAAGCGGTGTATGTTTCTTTAAGGCCATTTCTATTAGATAACAATTATGCTTGCATAAATCATCCCTTATGCTACGTTTAACTTGTTTATTGATTTCGCGATATTCAACGGTATTTATTGTTGTATATAACCTTTTCTGTAAAAACTGAACTGTTTTGGGTTTTAATTTAAGTTTATTGATTTTTTTATCTTTTATCTTATTGTTAGTTTTAAGTATTCCGTACATACTATATTTCCATATTGTTTCTCAACGGTATCGGAAACTTCCTTTTCTAGATGAGAAAAATAGTTAAAGAGTTCAATGTTGTATTTATCTGCGTTATCAAGAAGATAAATTTTGGATAGATTTTTCATCGGTTATTTAGATTTAATGGAGAACACATTACTTCCTACGGTCAGAATGCATATGTCAGAGCCGATACACTTTCTCCACAACAACAGCCCCGTGCATAAAGCTAGAAGATGTCAAACATGGTTCTGCAATAATGAAAATGCGATTATTGGGATACCGTTCCCACCGAAGAGTCCAGACTTGAATCCCATAGAAAATCTATGGGGTCTCATTGTCTAAGCCTGAGAGCCCGACACGCCACGCACAAAGGAAGACATTATAAGGCACGTGGAACGTATGCGGGATCCCTCAGAGGAGGTGATGTATGTGCAAATATGGCAAATTCTATGCAAAGCCGACTACAGGCCGTCATCGAAGCAAATGGAGGCCACACAAGAATTTAAAAATTATAATATTTTCACAATATTTATTTATATTGTTGAATTTTATTTTATTTAATAAATTTTATTTTTATATTTATAAATTTACTTTTTTAAATTATTACCCAAGCCGTACACATGAAGTCGGTACAAACAAAATTGAAATAACACTAAATACATACACATTTTTTTGCCAACATTGTTATACATTATTATTTATTATACACGGAACAACACCCCAAATAAATATTTATGTATTTTATTTCATGTATTTACTATATTTGGAACACCAACAGCACGATATCAATAACATTAGGTGCGTATTATTAGATGTTTAACAATTTATTGTTCAATAAAAGTACACTTGCCAATAACAGACGAACACGACAAACTCTGCAAACATAATAATTTCTCAAAATAGTATACAATATGTCAGTGCAGAGAAAAACCAAAAAAGAAAATGTGAAATAAAATTTAAAAATAAATACATAACAACGCGACAAAAGTAGGTGAACACATCTACGGCAATCTTACTTTTTATAAGTGTTCAGCAATTTTGTTGCTTTTGCTGTTCATCAACTTTTGTTGCTTTTGCTGTTCATCAACTTTTGTTGCTTTTGCTGTTCAATAACTTTTGTTGCTTTTGCTGTTCATCAACTTTTATAACCTTTAAGGTGTTCATGAAATTTTGTGGCCGACACTCGTCACCGACTTCTGTTGCTTAATGTGTGTATGACTTTTGGCGTTTTAAATGTGTTCAGCTACTTTTGTTGGTGACTGTACGTGCCATTTTTATAATTCAATACAATTCTAGTAGTGAATTACATTTAATATTATTTATTGTTGGAAAACAAAACCGTTCGGATAACGTGTTGAAGTTCCAGTTTTGCGTTATGGTGACCCAAATTTTTATTGATACGATAATGCGCATGCACGAAAATTGTATCGCTTTCGCAGCATAAAAGTTCGTGTTTCATTTCTCATATTGTTAATTTTCTAGTTCTACGCTTTACAGACGACTGGAAGGACCATATTTCATAGCTATTGAAGGCAAAGAAATATAAAATTTCTTTATTTTGTATACGATGATGAGTAGGTACCTGATTGTTCCTAATTTTCAATTGTAACTTTTATATCGTAGATGGGTATAACGAGACTTATGGATACATCAAAAACTGCGAACTCCCTAAGACTATCACACGCTGTTCAACGTCTCATGTTCTGGGCAGAAGCTGGACGCAACGCTTTCAAAGATGATGGTAAAGTAATATTTTAATAATTAGACTTGCACAATGAAAATACCGGTCGAGTATATCTTTCTTTAAATCCGTATTTTAAATGTATCTGGCTCAAGGACGGGCTTACGAAGCCGATGCGTCTTGTTCGGCGCTCCTTTATAGAAGCATTTCGGTTCGTTATTGTGCCAATTGAGCCAGTTTGAATATATCCGGCCTGTGAGCACAGCGCCTGGGTGAGTTTACATCTCAATTATTTCCAAAGATAGCAATCTCTTATGCCAAAATGGTGTAAGATAAAACTAACATGTACTATGTGGGAAGATATATAGACTAAGAATTTCCTCTTTTTAGGCCAATCTTGAATAAAAAAATGACTCATTCATGAAACATACAGGTATTTACTAACGCAATGACGATAAGGAAATGTATTATTAGTAAAAGTTGTGTTTTAATGATATGCTTATCATGCGAAGATTAGGGATCGAGATTTGAATTTTCTAACTATACTATGATACATCAGTTTTTGTTAGTGGCGTGGTAATATAAGTATGTAACTATATATTTTAAAACGCAGACACTAGAAAGGTGCCGGCAGCAGGTGGTATAGCAGCTGATCCGATTTCATTCAAGAATAATTTTGGCACTAAATGAGGTTGCTATCCTGGGAAATGATTTCGACGTACGGCGTAGGTACTCCGTAAAGAGATGCGATTTATAATTTATCTCCTGCATGTATTACTATACTGTCTTTTGTCCTAGGTATCGAGTGGGACGAAACACCTGAGCTAGAGTTAGTGGTGGACCGGCCCTACATATTTTTTGTTCGGTGGCGCAACCTTACGTTAATGAGTGGAAATTTTGTCCTCTAGTGTAGTATAAGTATTATACCTATCTGTATAAATGAACTATTTCTTATTTTCTATGTAAATGTATAGACCGAGAACATAAAGATTAATTATAGGAAAAGTGTTTTTTTATTAATAAATCAATAACACCCAATAGTCGCATGCATATCCCACACTGATATGGAGCCTTGTGTCGTGGTTATCAGAAACTACGAGCGACTTTTCGGTCTCACAAACATCCAGACCCGAAATAAATACTTGTGGAACACACAAATATTTGGCGCGGTGCGGGGATCGAACCCGCCGCCACTCGTTTTCCAGTCGGCGTCTAACCAAATGCGCCACGTAGGCTTTTATTGCAAAAGCCCAGATAACAACAAACGGTTCACATGACATTGAGCACAGTGGTATGTATTACCACTATCAAAATGACCTAGGTACTTCTTATTTCTTTTCCCGTAATAATATATTTTATTTATTTTATTTTATTAGACAGCCTCAGTGGCGCAGTTGTACAACGGTACGATTACAACGCCGAGGTCTCGGGTGACGGGTTCGAATTCCGGGTTGGGCAATGTGATTTTGGATTTTTCTATTTATTACCATCCCGGAGTTCGGAATTTGTGCCCAATATGGCGACACGCTCATTGTGGGATTGAACACAGTACACACAAGGCGGAACGTAGGTGTTCTGGCAGCACAACTGCCTACCCCTTTTGGGAAAAGGGTGAGTTTATGCATGTATGTGACTAATAAGTGCATAAACAATCGAAAATATAGTTTTGTAGTTGACCCCATGTGACAAATAGCGCTTACACAAATCTCGCCCACGCATAGGTACAAATTATCTTGATCATCATCATCTTAATTGCATGTCGCCTTTATATGTATGTACATGTCTACTTACTATTTTTATCTTCGTAAGTTAGCCTCGGTTTTACTATGGCTTCTAATTTATAGACACACTCATACCCACTCTCGCTTTATTCCGATGCATGTGATGAACATAATAATTTATGCTTAATAGATATCCAAAATCCGATATCGCTTTTTTTCTGTGTTGTAGTAGATTCTCTGAAAAGGACTTGTAGTAGAGTGTCTGGTAGGTTCGCGACCAGCCAAAAAAAATAAAATTAGGGGGCACCGTGCGCATACAATGTCTTTTCGTTTCTTGTTCGGCAAGTTCATTGGTTGTAAGATACCAAAATAAAAATAATATAATACCTGAAATAATCCGTATGACAACAATATTGCAGTTTTATTAGAATTACCTTTCGTTTTGAACGATGCAACCGTGCAACGTTGAGGAAAAAGATAAATAAATCCCCAATAGGAACACACATAGTCACTAACCTTACACCACAGAATACTTGCCTATACTAACATCGTGTCTTTGTGTCGTGGGAATCAGAAACTACGAGAGACAAATAATTGTGGTTCACACAAATATTTCTCTCGGTACGAAGTATTGAACTCGTGGCCTCTCGTTTCGCAGCAGACATCTAATCAACTGCGCCACGGAGACTGTCAAAGATGATTATGACTTCATGTTTCTTATAGTCCTTAAACGGCGTTTATTATTGAATATGGGTAGATTCGACATAATAAATATCCTAAGCCAGAAGCCTAGCCATACTGAAATCAACGCTTATTTACACATTGTTTTGAAATTTTATTAAAAGCTAATTTTAACCGCCTCATTCTGATTACAAATAAACCTACGTAACACAACCATAGGCCAGTCGATAATCCGTAATTTCAGTAATAAAAATAAAAAAAAACAGCTTTATTTCTAAATACATTGTTTTTTTTATTTTTAACAGTTACAAAGTTATAGATACCTACTTCTATGGTAAAGAAGGCTTACTTCTAATCTATTTATTATTTCACTTCTTAATTAACTTTGTGTTATATATAGAATTAAAGTGTTCCTAAAACATTCAAAGAAAACTAATATCTAATATTCACAAAGCCCAAGTTCTTCGGAATGATAATGTGACCAACAGCTCATAACACCAAGCTTTAGATTAATTATAAATATATTGTTAGTTATATAACTTTCGTACAACAGGAATACTCAACTAGCGTTCTTAAAATAGTATAATATAACGAGCAACTTTTAAGACACTTTTAATCATTCTTCCCTACTAATACAATAAAAGCCTAGGGGATAGCATTCAAGATTATAATTTAACTTTATTTTTAAAAAACAGCACAAGCTACATCTTACGGCCCTCGTAATATTTGGACGAAAAGCAGTAATATCTCATTAAAACATTAAAATATATGTTTAAACCAGTTAGTTATGCTAATGGTGGGTTATCGACGTATTCTACCAAAGTCAAACAAGAAATCATAAACTTGTTTATGTAGACACTCAGTAACATGGAATATTTTAACGTTTAGTCCAATGCATAATAAACACTTACATGAAAAAAATCATTTTTTTTATATAGATACTGTTTAGTTAAATTATTAATTACCTAATTTGTTGAACAATTTAATTAACCATGGTTCGATGTTTCTGTAAATGTAAGCATAGAAAATTTTAACATTTTTTAACATGTAACTTGAATATATCAATATAATATCAAATAATGTCTCATAGTGGACATATAAATACAATTTAGTACTGGCAAGAAATTTGTTTTACATCTTAAATCAAAAAAAATCTTATAAAAATTATAAAATATATTTTAGCAATGAAAGCCATAAATACGAACAATAATACAGTATAAAAATATTTCAGGTGAAGAACAGTAATAGCTATTTAGGCTTAACATGGTTGATAATGGTGGTAAAAGAAGTCAGTTCTTCATTTCTCTTACAAATTATATTAGACTAGTTCGTTACAAATACTTCATGTGTATTTTGGAATACTGCTGCCTGTAAATAAGAAAAAAAAATATAAATAGAAATGTGAAATTTATAGGTGATGATGAATTTGTAATGAAAGAGAACCAAAACTTCACTATATGATGGAGAAATAAATAGCGATATAGATATGATTCAATAAGAGATGAAAATTTTCTTATGCAGATTTATTAAATTGAAAGATATCAAGTGTAATTACATTTCAACGTTGTCAGTTGACATTCTCGTTATAAATACTCGTTGACTAGTAGCATAACATTATAACACACAATAAATGTAACAGTTAATACACAAGCCCATGGTGTGACGACATGGGCTGGTGGGACTATAATAATTTGCAAGCTGAATCAATTAACATTACATTTCATTACAGTACTATCAATTCTAAATACAACAAGTAACATTATCACTCTGATTGAAATTGTATATATGATGTAATGTATATAGGTAGGATTAATATACTTAATTGTGTAGCACATTATTTGTATTTCACAGTAAGCACTGGTGTTATAGTTGAAATTTCTTATTTATTTTTAATAATACAATTTTATGTACACAAAATAATAACCACATAAAGTTTTTGTAGTAATAATGATTATTGAATATTATAACAACATTCTTTAATATGGTTTTATAGGAGAAGCATCTTCTTATTTATATAAAGTTAGAAGCACTATTCCTAATGTCAATGTTTAAACCATACTATTTTATAGGATACTGCTAATCCTAATATTCATACAATTTATCTTATGAATTCACGTAACAAATTTTACAAAGAATGCTAGAGAACATTTCCATTTACATGAATATCCTTACGATGTATTTATTACTCAATTTAATCAAACTACATTTATTAAATGTACAATGTAATAAGACACTCAAACAATGTGCAGCTAATTGAAAAAGCAAATAAACAAAACACTTTCTCACCTAGCATTCTAATGGAACAGATTGTATTTTGACAATTCCTACAATCTTATATATTACCTCATAAGTTTCATTGGTCAATGATTAAACATTACGCTAACAAATTCATGTTATGAGGACAAAACATTCTCATCCAGATCCCCATAATATTAGCAAAGTGATGTGTAGTTTCATACAGTAAGAAAATATGCTTACAATTAATAACAAGATATGAACAGGTCTCAGCTATCTATAACCAACTTAAGCACTATCTAAATTAATAATTAAATACTGTTAATTATAGTCATTGCAGGTGTTAAAAACAATGGAATCAATTTTGAAAAAAATAATTCATATCCTATTGGTGTTTATTTTATTATAATCTATTTTTCCATAAAGCTAAGAGTTCTCCACTCTGAGACAGCAGTTGTTTTTATCATAGTTCATATTATCAACTAAATAGAAACTATTTCATAAGAATATAAAATACTATTACTAAATGGAGCTAATTCTGACTGTTATTCAATTGACATGAGGTAATCACACTAGGAAGAAGTTATATTAAACAGGCAAACCATTGTCATGATAGAAAAGTATATTAATGTAACCTGGCTGCAACAATATTATTTTATATACTGCATGGTGATTACACCAATTAAGGAAACATAATAATTATGTTTGTCATAAAAATATGAATATAAAAAACTATTGAAACATTTTATTTGGAATGTTCAATTAATGCAGCTCAACTCTGAAATACAATACAAATTCAGCACTTGACAAAATAAAAATATTCACATCTTATGATGTTAGGTATATCACTTAAATATTAAATTCTGCCCTGAGCATGGTCTTTCGCCACAATGGCACATAATTCATATGTAAAATTATTTTGACATAAATAGCATGCAAAACATTAATATTCCCAACAATATGTGAGGCATTATAAATATTGCATTATTTGACCAAATTATATAATATAAACGAAACCATTGGCACAATAATATTATTTAAGGGTTTCTATTGGAAATTATGATCTTGTAAAAACTAGTTCAAAGTCATCATTTAATACCAAACTTTAAGGACAGCAAGTTTAAAGCAAAAATAGTGGGGTGTGATAAATACATTTTTACAATGGTGTATATTTATTGAGCAACTGTGACTAACATATATATTTTTAAAACAGATATTTAATGAAGACACACAAAATAAAAATATAAATTACAGGATCTAATATTTTGGGGTTCATTCATGTGAGGGTTCAGGTTGATAACATTACCAAAATAAATAATTAATATTTTCTTATTTTAGCACATATCATATTATAGACTACAATAAAAGTTAAAATTCAATAAATTGGTGGTCAAAGGATTGTGACATGAAGATATCAAATGTGATGCTCAATATAGTGTTTAGTCAAATAAGTCAAAAGAATGATTAATAGTAAGAACATACCAGCCAGTAATGAGAATTTATGCTGCAACAAATGTATCATTAAGTAAACTGTTACACAAGATGGAGGCATAAATACATTTAGATGATTATACAATTTATGAGATTTATTATGCATGGTATAACAAATGGAAGATATAAATTGTCATGTTATATAACATATAGTCCCTTTATGTGATATTGAGAATATATTAATGAAACATGAATTTCACTGAACAGCTATGAAATAATGTACAAAGAAAATATGTTGATTCATCTTAGATTTTTGTCTATCAACATAATTAAGTGTAAAAATCTTGTATTATACATACTACTAAATAATAATTGAGAGCATATTAATTGAAAACCCAATCACTGATATTGAAATTAACAGTATTATTTCAGTGAGTGTTTTACATAACAGCAAATGGTAAGGATAAACATGTCTTGTCAATTAACTGCTAATTCTTTAATTATTATACAGCTGCCATTGACAAAATGTTCACATCTATTAATGAGCAGCTACATTATTACCATAAAAAATGTGACTAAGTGAATTCAGTAGTTTGTAATATGAAAAGTTTATGTGAACATATTTCTTTTCAACTACACATAAACATGGAGTTAACATTAAGAATATAGATCAATGACACTTATTATGTTAATGTGAAATTCCGTAATTGACCCCACCTGTGTTCAAGCCCGTATTTTCGGAGGGTCCCGCGGGAAGCGGCGCAGGCATCGCGATTGGGGGTGCCTGTTCGCCTTTGGGCCGGCCCTCGCCGCCGGGTTGGGCTGTCACCGGCTGCACACCGTCGGAATCGTCACGCTCCAAAGTATGGTAGTCACCAGACTCTTCCGGGGGACGGGGCTTGCATTTACCACAGCAGCAATTGCAGCAACAAAACAGACAACAACAGAAATAGCATCCCGTGAGAATTCCGCATACTATAAACAACGCTTTGCACCAAGTGCTCGTTACTACGAAATAGGCGTTGACGTTTTCTTCGCCAAACTGTTCTGCGATGTATAATCCAAGCGAGCCGTAATTATCATAGATGTTGCGTTTCGTCCCATCGCTTAATATTGTGTGAGCACGATTTACTTCTTTAAACTTCTCGGCCGCTTCTGGGTTGTTCAGGTTTTTGTCTGGATGATATTTTAATGCTAATTTTCTATAGCTTTTTTTGACATCGTCCGCCGTTGCAGTTTTAGGCACTTGTAGTATTTCATATAAACTGTCGCCTGCGGTAGATAATTTCCTCTTATCCATCTTGGAGTTGTATATTTAAAATCACTAGCACTGAAACAATTCTGTGAAAGCTACGATTATCCCCAAAGTCCAATGAAGAAATTAAGATAATTTAGGAACGGATGGAATGAATGGGGAAAATATCATTGCGAACATGTACAATGTTCTAATCTACAACATTACACAGAGACGTTGTATTCAATACTGCCATCTTACTTTTACTTTTGTGAAATAGTATAGTGCATCCTTCTAATATGTTAAAAATATAATACTGTGTTTATAACTATGAAACACACATTGGATGACATTACCTGTATCGTCAAATACGATCAAATACGATCAATATGCATTGTTTGTTTACTCCTTAGTCTGTGATTGTATGGGATAATCGAATTGATGATCAAATATAACACGCAGGGTCCATAGAGGTAACTTAGAACCAATTACGTGTAGATAACTCACGAATTGGCTATTTGACTAATTTCTGAAAAGTGTCTTAAAGTCTAGATATAATCACTCTATACCTCTTCACACTATTAATTTATTTTTAAAGAGTTGTTTATAACGAATAAACATATTTTTCAGTTTTATCATCATCACGGTCACCAAAACGGTAGGTCACGTGACTTTGAAAAAGTTACGTCACGCTTTATAAATGGTGAATGATCTTAGTGGCAGAGATGAATGAAAATTGTAAATCGTGACATCACACGCTGCACAATGAC
The DNA here is from genome assembly GCA_949752805.1 of Deilephila elpenor. Taxonomy (NCBI): domain Eukaryota; kingdom Metazoa; phylum Arthropoda; class Insecta; order Lepidoptera; family Sphingidae; genus Deilephila; species Deilephila elpenor. The sequence continues at coordinate 7,641,754 of OX457097.1, forward strand.
AGCTTGTCGTGTTTTGTTACATTTAATCAACAGATAAAAAATGGCAAACTTATTTTAGACAATTTAAATATTTATAATTTAGATAAATGTAAATAAAAATACCTATAATTATTGTTTACCAAAAAGCTATCATATGCAACACATTTTATAATTTATTGCCACAACAGTCAAATACCCAATTACGAGTTATTCATTTCCTACATACGATTCATGACTTAAGACTCTAGGAATCATAAAATTCTACTTGTGTTAAGTAACCAACAAAATACTCATTGGAAAACTCACTTCAAAATTCAATGCAATGAACCATTATTAGTGATTTGACAGTATGCTTGACCTTGGTCCGATCCTTGCTGAAAAAAAAAGTAGAACCAACAATCTGCAATGCATGGACGTAATATACAAATAGGGCTGCGCACTCACAAAATGGCGTTTTCCTGAAATAACACTAACCCGTGACCACGAAAGCTGTAAAGTAATCGAAACGTCGGGAAGTTAAAAAATGTAAAAATTAAACCAAATCGCGATAAAATCCGTAATAAAATAGTTTTATTTCAATAACACTTATTCTTGTGGGATAAGGTTTAATTTGCTATGATAAAAGACATGGAGGCAAAACGAGCCGAGCGAGATAGTACATAGAGGTCTGTGTCTCTTTTCTTTCGCTACGGTGACTATAATAAAACCCTACCCTAAATATTTTTTAACTCGCTTTTATTAGCTGCGTCTGTATGTATGTATGTAATTGATTGTTTACTTGAAATTTTGCACACTTGTCAAGGATTCTTTGATGAGATAGCCGTAGATTTAAGTTTTTTCGGCAGCCTCCGTGGCGTAGTTGGTTAGCCATTTAGGTGAAATGAGAGGCCGCGGGTGTGATCCCGCACACAAATGTTTGTGAAGCCCACAAGTATTTATCTCGGGTCTGGGTGTTTGTGAAGTCTCTCGTAACTTCTAATGCCCAAGAAACAAAACTCGATCTTTGTGTGGGGTCCTGCCATATATGTGAATGTTGGGTCTGTGTGTGTATTAAATTTATTATGGTTACCCTATTAGCATGAGACACAATCCTACACTCAACATCTCTCGCTCGGCTCGTTTTTTCGATCAGAGCTGTTTGTATAAGTCCATAGCAATGTGACACGAATGTGACATTGACATGTATCCAAGTCCCAACGTTGAACGTGCTGCTTTTTTTTGTTTGGTTGTTGTTAATGTTGTTACCTTACGAAAACTACAACGCTTATTCGTGTATTAGACTCTTTAATTGAATATTCTTTAACACGGATATATTTATAAATATTAGGCAGTATATTATCGCTTTGAATAAATATTTAATATCATCGATTAAACAAGTGTTCGAATGGAAATTTAATATATTTAGCGAAAATGAAGGCGCGTGGACTTTTTAAATTATATCAGGACGCGTTAACCCGTAGGCCCTATTTGATGCAAGCAGTTCAAGCAGGGACGTTAATGGGTGCTGGAGATGTCATATCGCAAACTATTTTTGAAGAAAAGCTCTTAAAACATTTTGACTTCAAGAGGTCATTAAAGTTTGCTTCAATTGGCTTCTTTGTTTGTGTAAGTATACAGTTGCACATTTTTATTTGTATACTTAATACTAATTTTTTAATTTTTATTTGTATTTTACAGGGTCCTGCATTGCGTGTGTGGTATGGAATTTTAAATCGTCACATAGGTTCTCAAGGCAAAACTGTTGCTGTTAAAAAAGTATTGATGGACCAAATTCTATTTGCGCCATCATTTCTTTTACTGATTCTTATATGTGTTGGAACTATGCAGGGTAAAACTTGGGACAATGTAAAGAGGGATGTACATGCAAATTATTTTGATGTGTTAAAAACAAACTATTATATTTGGCCATGGGTGCAACTTGTGAACTTTTACTTAGTGCCACTTCATTATCAAGTTCTGGTGGTGCAATCTGTTGCTCTGTTCTGGAATACATACCTGGCATGGAAAACAAACAAGAAAACATTATTAGATAATTAGGTCATAATGTGTGTTAATGCAGACACAAACATAAGCAGCAATGTAAAATGAATTTTGCTTTGTAAAATATATTTTCTTTTTAAAACTAATGGAAAAGAAAAAATATTGACTGCTTTTTGTGTACAATTAGTGTAATAAATATAAATAAAACAGTTAAAATATGAACATTATTTTCATGTTATTTTAAATATTTTATTTAGGATATAAAATATCAATATTTGGAGAATTATTGTGTCCATGTAAACATTAGATGCTAAAGGTTAGGTAACATTAGGGGGAGAGGTTCTTGAGTGGAGACCACGGACAGGCAAGCAAAGTGTTGAATGCCTGCCTACAAGATGGATGGACCTGGTTAAGGTTGCAGGAAGTTGTTGGATGCAGTTTGCTTCCAACAGTTTGATGTGAAGATCCTTGAGGGAGGAGGGGGGCTATGTTCAGCAGTGGACTTTCTGTGGCTGAATAAATAGATACATAGATAATAGACACATACATACATAAACTCACGCCTTTTTCCCAGAAGGAGTAGGCAGAGGCGCCACCAGTACACCCACAGTACATTTCGCCTTGTATGTTCCGTGCCATGATATGATAGGGGGCGAGCCTATCGCCATATCGGGCACAAATTACTGACACTGGGCTCATAATGAATAGAAAAACTCAATATCACTTTGCCCGACCCGGGATTCGAACCCGTTGTCGTACCGTAGACCAACTACGCCACCGAGATAATAAAGACAGGAAATTTCTTATTAAATCTCGCATAATTTAATAATAAAAAATATTGATCAAGTGTCACATTGGAGACTCCTGTCCTTACTATGTGAACCGAACAGTAAGAGGAATTATACATAGCTAGATAGTCTTGGCTGTTGAGATATTACTTCTGCATTGGACCAATTGTAAAATGTAGGTAATTTAATTATTGCAACATCTGTACTAAAACTTTAAGCCTATATGTAAGTTAAAAGACAAGCAGAAAAAGTCATTGATATAAATATATGGTCATGGCGAAACGCGCGATTTACGGCGTAGCGTAAATGGTGCGGTGTTCAGTGTTACCGAAAGTACCTACCTAGTCGTCGCTCACAACGATTTTAATTTTCCTATATAGTCAATAGTGTATTATCTATGATTTTAATAATGCCTGCTTGTAATATGAGAGAAAGGTTAGGAAAATAAATTAATACCTATCAACGTTAAAATTTATTTTAGCATTTTATTTCTACGTAGTTACGAAAAAATCGAATAGACGCTATAGACGGCGCGATTTTCACCACAGACCAATGATTTTCTAGGCCATATTATTAATACTCCCAATGTATTGAAAGACCTACCCACAGTTTTTAAATGCATGCGCTTAGCACCATGGATGTAGTATACTGCATCTATGCTTAACACAATTTTTTAGATACCTTTATAGGTTGGAACCCTAAAATTCTACATTATTGTCGACCAAAACTGTGATTGTTTTAGTTATTACTTAAGCTCAAATCGGATGTACATACGACCCCGCAGACAAACTTGTTTTTTATTGTTTGATAAATTACATTATACTTGACAGTTTCGTATACAAAGGTATGTGTAGCGAAAAGTAGGTCCTTTTCCTTTGACATAAATATATGAAAATGGCGGAGCGAGCGTGGTGTTCCGTCGTTAGAGTATAATTATGTCAATGGTTTCAGAACCTTGACGTAAATGATACGGGGCTCCAGTGCAATTCCAGTAGAGCGTTACATCTCGGTATCACAGATGGACGTAGTACGTCCATGCATGGTAACACACGCCTTCCAGACTGGCGCGTAGAGGCTTCTATCCTCACCGCGCTGATGCTATGGTCGTGCTTAGCGTTGCCAGATCGCCAAACCTAATAGCCGGACAGACCAGCCAGTTTGGCCGGACATTTGGTTAAAAAAGCCGGACACCCTATATTATTGAGGATTTTGTCTTAGTATTAATAGGTACGACAATTTTTTTTTATGTAAAATCAAGTATTTTTGATTATTATCATAAATCTCGGCCACGCTCGGCGGCGCGGCGGCAGTGCTCGCTTGTTTGCGAAATGTAAAAAGCCTAACAAAAGCCGGACAAGACGGACACCGTTTATTTTAGCCGGACATGCAATCAAAAAGCCTAACTATGTCCGGCTTTATCCGGACGCCTGGCAACGCTAGTCGTGCTCGTAGCTCTCATTAGTCAGTTTGACTAGTCTCAGCCGGTGCAGTGCTATTAGATGGCTAATCACGATTAGGAGAGAGACCACTTAGATATTGTACGTAGGATAATCACGCTAAGATAACATTCCCTCTTAGTGCGCTAAGCTATGCTGATAACTCTTTTAAGTTGCCTGTTACGACAAGCAGGTCATATCATGGTGGAATTCTGATGTCCCTCAACGAATAAGCGGGGAGGTCGTGTAATGCATTTCTTTATCAGTTAGTGGCTACCGGCTGGATTGTTCTGCTCACTAACCCGCTCCACTCTCTAGGTACTTCTGCGAGATGACTCAATCACAAAGGACGCCATGCCCATGGCATGGCCTACGACTCTCTACCGTGGATGGAATGAAGCCCTAACTTATAAGGTTCGCGCAACTTGTCTAATATAGGACACATTACCACGATGATCCAAGCGCCTACATTAAGATTGTTCAGCCGAGAATACTACGGCTGTCGTGCGGTCGGAGGCTTACGGCCTGGATCTCTCGAATAAACAATAAAACATGATCACAGCATTTAAATTGACTGCTTCCATGGCGCAGTTGACTAGTTGCATGTAAGTTGGTTGAGAGCCGGCTGTGGAACAAAAGACCGTCTGTCCGATCCCAGAGATCCCAGCACTGAGACAGAGGTGTGTGCGGCATACAAATATGTACTTGTTTCTGGTCTGGATGTTTTAAGACTAAAAACGACTGTAAAATGCTGCATTATCTAGCATAGTGTGGGGCAGAACTCAGTAAGATGAGGTGGTTTAATTTTTTGAAATACCGAATTAAATGTATGTTAGGTAGGTAATGGGTACTAATCTGTATGTTGTAGATTATAATGCATTGTTATCACAATATATGGCATCATTAAGTTCTATTCATTATTAATACATTATTGACGTTAATACAATGTTTTAATTCCATGGCATTTAGACCCGTATTCCACTTGCGTTTTAGGAGCGTTAGCGTTTCTCCAACGTTTGTGCAACGTCGGAGCTGCGCTTACGCGACCTTGTCGTCCCTATTAGGGGCCTTAAAATTATTGTGCCTATCTGGCAATTGGCTATTTGACTAATTTCTGAAAAGTGTTTTAAAGTCTAGATATAATCACTCTATACCTCTTCAAACTATTAATTTATTTTTAAAGAGTTGTATAAAACGAATAAACATATTTTTCAGTTTTATCATAATATATGTCACCAAAACGGTAGGTCACGTGACTTTGAAAAAGTTACGTCACGCTTTAAAAATGGTGAATGATCTTAGTGGCAGAGATGAATGAAAATTGGAAATCGTGACATCACACGCTGCACAATGACAGCTTGTCGTGTTTTGTTACATTAACACACAAAATTAATAAGCAATCCCAATCCCTATCTAAGGATCGATCCTGAAAATAGACCAATCAGAACACATCAAATGTGAGCGTGTCGGCAATACCTTGAGCCCATTGGTTTATTTTCGCGATCGATCTTTAGATAGAAACGAAGATCGTTTATTAACATCGGCCATAATCAACAGATAAAAAATGGCAAACTTATTTTAGACAATTTAAATATTTATAATTTAGATAAATGTAAATAAAAATACCTATAATTATTGTTTACCAAAAAGTTATCATAAGCAACACATTTTATAATTTATTGCCACAACAGTCAAATACCCAATTGCCAATTTGATAACTTTTACTTGTCTGGATTTTTGCCTTTCCGATATTATACTTCACACTTGTCACCATGACAATTGACAATTGACATGTGTCAATTACACTTGATTGCCCAATTCGCAATTCGTACATCAATCCAATCAATCCCCATACCTCAAGTGTCCAGTATCTACCTCATTTTTCTATAATTTTGTAATCTTCGTATTTTAGTAGCCTGTACACGCCATACGGGGCGCCTAAAATTCCGGTTTTGTATTCGTGTGGAGTTTCTCTGTGTAGGTAATGTGACTTTTTATTAGTTGCTATCTCATTTATTGAGTTAGTTCCATTATTATTTCGCAAATAATTTTAGCAATATTTTTCTATATACTTTTGACTCGCACGTTTTCATATTGTTAGTTGTACTGTATTATATTACATCACACTTCACAGTGCATTGATCAATAATGGTTATCAAAGTTCAAGGTCACGTTTATTAGGCATTTTACCGAAAATTGATAATTTGTCGTTGCATATGACACAAAAAAACTATAGTAAGTATGAATTGGAATCATAGGTAACCTGGAGATTTAAATAAGTACCTACCTCACCTAAGACAAGTAAAGATGTTAAATTGCTAGTCCTAGTCATAATTTTTATCATCATCATAAAATATAAAGACAGACCTATTCACTGAAAAATTTTGCTGAGAATGATTAGTGCCTATAAATTATCATCATATTGGATACTGAAAGAAGTAGCAGGTAGAACTATACCCATAGTAGTTATAAAGTAATGATTTTCAACACAGAAGATTTCTATAATCCTGTTTTTAATGTGTATCAGTAAAAAGTATAGTCATGCTAGTACCACCAAGTATTGGCAGGTCATGATGTTAAGTCAGTAAGGCATACAAACTACAATGGTTAAATTCTTGGTTTCCAAATTGGACATTAGTTCTAAATGTGTTGTATGTGACTTTATGATAATCAGTTTGGATCAGCCCATTTGAGTTTTGTTATGCCATTTTGGGGTGTTTGGTCATTAGTCCATCATTTTTTTATTTATTCATAGTGAATGAAATATTAATTTGTTTACAGAACAAAAAAATGGAGAGTTTGGAACAAGTTTCAACTAATAAGATTTTTGGGGGTCACCAAAAAGTGTACTCTCATGAATCTTCTGAACTTAAGTGTAAAATGAATTTCTCCATATATCTACCACCACAGGCTGAAGGTGGAGATGTGAAGCTGCCAGTTATTTTTTATCTTTCTGGCCTGACATGTACTGAACAGAATTTCATCACAAAATCTGGCTTCCAAAGGTATTTTAATAGTATTGGATTTTTTGCATGTGTTGTTGTTAGTGGTCAGCTGGTTACAAAACAAGAGGTCATGGGTTCAATTCTTGCACTGAGACAAATGCTTTGCGCCCCACAAATATTTGCCTGAACTCTTTTTCTGTTACTCACAACACAAGACTTGAATGTTACTGTTGACAGTACTCTGTGTGCATTTGTTAGATAATTTTTAATTTATTTATTTTTTATAAATATTTGGAAAAATATACCAATCCATAAATTATGAAATATGATTATGATTGTGCATTACTATTCTGCAAAAACAGCCAAAGAATTACAACTGACATAAATGAGAAATCCTCAACAGTATTTTCTTCCAATATCCATTCATTTTAAACCAAGGTCACATGATTAAGGCATGGTTTGTATTTGTATATCATGATTAGATTACCATTTTCTGTCAGTATACTTCTGATGGTTTTTGGACTAAAGTGTAATCTTATTAGAAATGTTTATACCCAAATATAACAATAAAGTCAATTTTGGTATACTCTAATTAGTTCTAGTTACTCTATAAGTACATGTTAATTAATTGATTAAGTAATTAGCTGGACACAAATTTACTTTGGCTTGTATATAGAAGCACACAATATTCTTTACCAATGTCAAGAAAAATATACAAGGGGTTAATTAGACCTATTAGGTATCATTAATTTTATCTAAAATTTTACACTGTTATCAGTGTTGTTATTAAAGCATGGTATCTTATGTAACAATTAATGTAATTATGTTTCTGGAAGATATTTTAAATTGATGTTATGAAGATTGAAGATAATAAAGTGACATATTCTCATTGACATATATTCTACCGATAGACAAGACATGTCATAGAAATTATTTGTCCCAGCTCAATAGCGACATCTACTTTATTGACTTGATATCATACAAATTATGGCCAAAGAAAAACGTGTCACGAATAGATAAGACAATTCATATTAATCGTAACTCTTCGTTATATGATGTCTACATATTAATACCGACAACTAAAATATAATATAAAATAATAGTTTCTTTTACATAAAATAATATGGTTTCTTTTATTTACCGGATTTATAAACATGGCGCCTGGTGAGCACATTATTTATTATTAATAATCTGAAGGTAACCACGTTTCTTCGCCGCGATGAACAATTCTCTTGTTTCACGACATGGCCGAGGAAACCTTTTAATTTAAATAATAATAAAAATATTAATTTAAATGCTTTTAATTTTTTATCTTATATAAATACTTCAGTATCCGTTACAAATCTGCGTCGATATTGTCGACTCTGCGCATACAAATACTCGTTAGTCTTTGACATGCATGGCCGCCCGTCATCAACCGCTGCCACACGTCACAATTGTTGATATTAAATTAGATTAAATGTGTTTTTAATATAATAAGTTAAACTCACTGGTGAAAAGTCACACCTTGACTTTTACTTATGTTTTTGGAATTGTTCGAGCAGTATTTTAATGCACACGACGGCATTTTGTCGAATAAAACTTCGCACTGATACGTGTCTAGTTCTAGCAAGCGCTTGACATAGACTAAATGAGTTGGAGCGCCTGGACTCCAACTCGTGTTACAAACTATTTGCTTGAGGTGTCTTCTCTAGTACGTAGTACATTATAACTCAATGCATATTCTTTGACATCTCAGATATTTGTATATGAATAACATTTGTGTATTTGCTACAGACCATCTCTTATTACATATTTGAAATGGGTGTGGTTGCTATCCTTGTTTCATCCTCTGTTCTTTTACAAATTAATAGTTTATATTTGGGTCTTCTCATTTTTCAGATATGCTGCTGAACACGGCATTATTGTTGTGGGCCCTGACACCTCTCCCCGTGGTGTAAAAATTCCTGGGGATGATGAATCATGGGATTTTGGAGTGTCTGCTGGCTTCTATTTAGATGCTGCCAAAGAACCATGGTCAAATAACTACAAAATGGGAAGTTATTTGAACACAGAATTGTATGACTTAATATTAAAGGCATTTAGCAATGTGGTGGACCCAGACAGGATTGGTATCATGGGACACAGGTATACAATATACTATGCTTACATACACAAATATATTTCTCTGCTCAGTGGCTCTCTTCTCCCAGTTTGCTGAGATTATTCCCATCCCCAGAAGTAATGAGTGTGTAGCCTAACACAATATTGGGCACTCATTTCACTGCGGAGCATATCATATGAGCTTTTTTTTTTTACAAAAAACATACAAAATAGATTACCCAAGCAGGAAATATAATCCAGAAATCAATATGAAAATGAATGTTACTGTGAAAAGGATATTTATTTGTTTTTATTTTCAGCATGGGTGGACATGGTGCTTTAGTATCAACACTTAGAAACCCTGGCCAATATAAATCTGTCAGTGCATTTGCTCCTATTTGTAACCCAACTGCCTGTCCTTGGGGTGTTAAAGCTTTCACTGGTTATTTGGGAGATGACAAAGCCAAATGGGTGGAATGGGATGCCACAGAATTAGTAAAAAAATATGATGGACCTCCACTAACACTCCTCATCGACCAGGTAAGTCTATTTTCATTATAAGTATAAATAGTTCAGAATTGTCAATTATAGCATGAACAACAAATGAATGCCTAACTTTATAAAAGCTAATTAGAACATCTTTTATTAATAAATATGGTTTATTATACTACCTACTAAATATTTATCTTTAAGTGTAATTCTATTCAGCTTTGCATTAAAATTTCAGGGAGCTGCAGACAAGTTCTACATCGAGAAACAACTACTTCCTGAAAATCTAGTAGAAGCGTGCCGCTCAGTTGGAGTACCAGTCATTTTGAACCTACGGGAAGGCTATGACCACTCATATTATTACATTTCTACATATATTGGAGAACACTTTGATTTCCATGCTAAAATACTTAAAGCCTAAGGGTTTTCACTACAATTCAACATTGTTGAATGTTAAAAAAATGCATTTCATGTGTAATATTTTTTTTATATAATAAAATTGTTAATTTTTTTACAATGGCTTTAATTTGAATATAAAATCTCTGTTAATATTTACATTCTAAATTTCGAGTTTAGCTAATGAGGAATAAGTATAATACAATCAACCAAATGACAATAAATATATTTATTGTAAATAACAATTTTTTTCTATGCTAAAGCAACTTGTAGATACCACTACCTGGTATCGTTCTTCCTTAAGTTGTGGTAGTACTGCAAGAATTTGTCCCTGTTGGCCCAAATGTGTGTATTTCCCCAGTGGCACCAAGCACTAGACAAAAAAAATATTTATAAGTTTGGGCTATTTAAGTTTAAATGAATAAGTGTAAAAATGTATATATTATTATGCTGTTACTTAACCCATTCAGTATTAACGTAAAAGAATTAAAAATAAATAGTGTTGCCTAAAAAAAGACGAAAGATTTTGATATTTTGACTGTGTTTTTCGACATAAAAAATGACGAATTTTTTGATGATAAAAATAAAGAATATTTATATAGAATAGTGGTGGGAATAGGGCGAATAGTATGCAGCCATTCTGTATCTAACTATATATGAAAGTTGAAAGTATAAAATATAAAGACAAATTAACTTACATTCCAAATAAGGCCCCACCCAGATGTGCCGCATGGTCAAAGAATTTCCATCCAAAGACAACGCCAGCTAAATCCATACTCATTATCACTTTGATGGCCTGAAAATAGATCACATTATTGTTCTAAATGGTAAATAATATCACCAGTTACCAGTATGACCAACCCTATTGCTGGTGAAGAAAAAAGGACGATTTTGTAGAACTATATGATGTGCTTTATTTCATAACATAATGTTTTATCCAAAATTGTAATATCAAAAAAGAAATTTAGCATTGGACTTTCTGTGACTGACGACGATTATAATATGATGATTATCAATGTGAATGGGAACTTGCTAAATAAGGCAATATGAGCTCTTACCGTGCCTGCAGCAAATGTGTACATCGGCAAGAATACTATGCTTAATCTGGTGTCGGGATATTGCACACACACATAAGACAATACCGACATAATAGCACCCGACTGAAACATTAAAAAAAAACATTAATGACACTCATCAAAAAAATTCTTAAGCAAGCAAGGACAGTTTGAGAGTAAAAAGGGAGTACCTATTGTAGGCGTCACGACTTCATCTATATACATCTTACGTGTTAAAGGGGAAATCCCATAAAATAGACAATTGTTGTTAATGTTGAAATCCTGATTACAATGACGTCCAAATGCGTTGTTATAAAGCTGTTGTCAAAATATTAGGAACAGTTTTGCTCTCTTCGCATTTTATTATATTGTACATGTTAATAATATTAGAATACGAGTATAAATGCTTGTTGTTTATATTAAAAAACATATCTCAAACAATGAGTTAAATAGATATTTAAATATATGTAGTTCCAAATTTGGCCATACGCCAAATTAGATGAATTATATTGCAGCATAGATTGATTGTTTCAAAATTCTAATAGTTTTAGGTCTACGACTCCCCGAATTTTTGGCTATGACAGTACCTGTAGATATTTTGTATGATTGTTATTTCATATAAGACACATACATACATAAACTCACGCCTTTATCCCCGAAGGGGTAGGCAGAGGCGCCACTAGGACACCCACATTTCGCCTTGCATGTTCCGTCCCATGATGTGATAGGGGACGAGCCTATCGCCATATCGGGCACAAATTCCTGACTCCGGGCTGATAATGAATAGAAAAATCCAATATCACTTTGCCCGACCCGGGATTCGAACCCGAGACCTCAGCTTTGTAACCGTACCGTAATACAACTACGCCACCGAGGCAGATATTCATATAAGAGATATTGTAAAACTCACTGCGCCCAGACTGAGGCCAGGTTGGTTCAACATCACTTTGTATAAAAAGCTAGCGAAACTGCTTATGACGCCACCACTTAAATACATTGCGGTAAACTGTTCTTTGCCCAACGAAGCAATGGCAGCTGTAAGAAAATCATTAAATTAAGTAAATATGACAAAATAAAACTACAATGATTGTTGATTTGTTAGGCACACCTTACTTAATAGTTGGTAATATCTTATTCAATAGTCTTTAGTCAAAATTTATAGAGCAAGTGCACCACTAATAGTTTATCATAAGATTAAGCACAAAATGATTTCTATTAATTGGTATATTTTTTTGATTTAATATTGTAAAATATATTAGCAAGTGTGTATTACCTGGCATGAAACTGTAGAGAACATACATGTTGGCAGCAAGATGCAGTGCAGAGTAATGGCTAAATGTCGACAGCACCATTGGAAGACACACAGCTCCTGCAAATATACACAGATGAGATAATTATATTAATAATTAATTAATAACATGAGAGTCCTATAGTAAGTTAAATATTGTAATATGGTTTTTATAGCAATATAAAATAAGGATGGCCTTTTTTTTAATAATTTCACCAAACATTAACAGTGGAGTTGCATTAGATGAATATTAAAATATTAGATGCATTATACACAAATTAATTTTTACACTTACTGCCTGTGGGATTGGAACAGAAGTATTTGACCATGAATGGTTGAAAAGCTCTGACACGCCAAGCCCCAAACACTAGCACATTGGCAGCCAGTATTGGGTAGAACACTTTCTCGCTATCTTTTAACGAATGCCACCATTTTCTTAGTGGGCCTGGTTCTTTTTTCTGTTGTAAGATAAACATGTTTTAATTAATGAATGCAAAATATAATAATATTATTTATTATGGTGGTTTAAAAGTATAGTCAATAGTGTTCAGATACTATATGAAAGGAGTCAATATATTGGTTGTATTTTTTAATAATTGAAAAAAAAATTTGGTATAATATAATATTATGACATTTTTTGATTTAATAACTATGGTGCATATCATCTATTGTAAAAAAGATAATCATCTGTAACCAGTTGATACTTTCTTTCAATTGCAGTGCACATAATGCCAGGTGAATTGTTCTCAGTTTGATGAGCCTGTACATCATATTTATCAAAATATATATTTCTAAATACTCACAAATTGAGCAAAAACCTTTTTCTGTTGTGAACTGAGCCAGTTGCTTGGTCTCTTCAGCAGTGAGGAGGCGTGAGCTCTGAGGTTCTCATATTCCCATATTACACAGCCTGTGAGACTTGCTGTTGACACCTACAAACAAAAAAATGCTATCATAATAAGATCTTTTGCTATTATTTGTAACCAAGAATATACATTGCTAATTTTTAACAGTGTTATTGATTTGTTGTAATATAATTTGATACAATAAACTTCACTTTATCATGAGTATATAATTCGGTATGTTGGCAACTTACCCCGATTGTAAAGAATAACGGTTTGAGCAATTTCTTGGTGCTTAAAGGCCCGGTTTCTACATGAACACATTCTAGAGGATCCGGCTCTAAGGCCGGCCGGCGCCCGCCGCGCTGTGCCTTGTGAAAAGATTTGCGAAACAAACGTACATTGCCCGTTGAGCTATATATTTGCTGAAAACGCGACGGCTTGCTAAAACAATTATCAATTTTTTTAAAGGACAATCCTAATACTACAAAAACATAACCTAAAATAATTATTCATACCAACTATTCGTCAATTCCGCCGCCGACAAGACATTTCTACAGAACATATTAGTATTTTTCGTTTCAAATGTAATTTTACATTCTTTATTATGGTTGAAATTTAATTTGGTGGATAAATGAAAATGAGTAAAATAAATAATTTGATTAGGTGACAAATGTCAGTCAAATTTCTTCTAATAAAAATCACGTCTGTTTAGTGATGTATATTTATCGATGTCTGTTTAGTGTGAATCGATTAGTAAGTAATCGATTTAAAATTTTCCGTTCAATGGAGTCTGATGTCTATTTAGGTAATTTTGCCCCAGTGTTTATTGTGATTTTGAATCAAATTTAAGTCTTATTAACTGATATTTACATGGTAGAATATAAAGAGTTTTATTAATTTTAGGAAAATTTTGGCTCGAACTTACTTATGTAATTTTCCCAAAATATCTATTTATGGAAAAAATTACAAAATGGGAAAGTAATGGAAAAATTCAATTACAGCCATTTATTGAGACTTGTAAATCGTAAAATTGATTCTAGCCTTTTATATTATTTATAAATTTGCTAATAAAGTAAACATTCGTAATGTAAAGTCCAAATTCACGGTAGAGATTAAGTTTAAACTTTTGAATTTTACAAGAATTTGTCATGACCCATCACTCAACAGTAATTGGCACGGAATAAAAGAAGATTGTTGCAACCACATTTTTCCACTTTTTGAAAAGTCCTGAAAACTGCGCCTTATTTAAATCCCATTTTCATTTATATGAGAAAGAATGTGTGTGCGGATATGGGGTTTAAAACTAAAATTACAACAACCTATTTAAATTAGTTTCACTTTTATGACATGCTTTAGACTTCTTGGGTCATAGACCCAAATAGGCTTCGTTTTCGGTCGCAGTCTTGATATACCCGGTATAAACAGAAGTCACTCTTTATTTTTTACCGGATTATTATCTGGTACGGTTTTTTCATACAGGTATATAAATATGTTATATTGCTTGGTCATTGACGTCACCAATATTAACTACCTACAGTATTGTTGTTATACGAGCCCGTTGTTCTATAGACTAAACGATAGACCCTGTGTTCAATTCTCTGGTAGGTAATTCGTGACAGGGTTTTTACAATTGGGAAAACATGTTTTCGGGGTTAGATATTTTTCGAATGACAATTTCGCACGACAATCAGGTGGTTTGTTGTAATATAATGAGCCAAGTCACAAACATGGTATATTATTACACAATACAATCATATTATGTACGTGGTTGGTTCCATAACGAACTGACCTCACATAGTTCTAATCGAGATGTCAATGAATGCTATGTTGCATCGTATAGAACACTTTATGCATAAATACTCATGGCCCTGGAAAGTCTAGTCTCTTTGGAGTGACCGCCATTTACAGATTAGAGAAATTGCAGCAAAGCTTGGGTTTTGTAAAAGTATAGTTTAAACCCAAAGAATTTGCGAGCTACTGGTAAGAATGTTCATAAAAGTAAATCTTGTATGATGATCCAGATTGCAAACAGGAGTTAATGGAATGGCATATAATGGTAAAAAGCCACTCCAAAGGCAAATGTTCACCATTTCACTAAAAAATAATGTGCACAATCTTTTGGGATTTTCTTAGGGTTTGAATGAAGCAGTTTAAGGAAAGTAATACAGTGATAAACAGCAAATATTTTAATTTATTATTACATAAACTTTGTGACCACATAAAAGAGAAGCGCTGAGGCAAACTGTCTAAAAATGTCCTATTGCTTGTTCACATCGAACTAGAACATCGACTTTACAGTCCCGTTATTACCCTATTAAATTATTATTTGTCTCCAAATTTGAGTGGGGACTTACGTGGAGCTAAATTTTTTTGCAATGAAGAGTTGCAGGTGGTCGATTTTAGACATTTTTTTATAAAAACAGATTGCGTTTTTATAAAGGTATAGAGATGTCCATTGAAAGATGTTAGATGTACATTAGTATTTGTGCACGCTTCCTTGTTGCATCGTACACTATTTGTATGATAATTCTCACACTCAACACTTTAACTAACACTAAAAATACCGCGTTAAGGCGGATCGTCTGATGCTGTGGTCTGATGATTGGCGGGTGGCGGGAGACGCTCGACCCTCTCCTCTACCGGATCCTAATGATCGATCTCGATCTTTTGCTGCGATTTTTTCCGACAACTATGATCACAGCTAGCACTGTAGCGATTGCCAAGATCACGGTGTAGTATGTAAGTACATCATAATAAGAAATCTGCTGACCTATGCCCTCGTTCGCTTTGAGATTGACTATCTGCCTTTTGATTGTGTCGAACTGTTTTTTAATACTTAGAAATGAATGAGTAATTGAGCAGTAAAGCAGTTGGAACGCTTACGATAATTAGGTACGTGATAGATTGGCTCTATTCCCGAATTCTATAAACTGATTTTTGATAAATAATTTGTTTGAGTCTTTATTGTGTGCGTAAACTGTAAAGTCGTCAGTTTGAACAAGGCATCCTAGTGCAACGCTTATAATTCTTAACTTCTGTATTTTCCTATTGATGCTTGATTTTCGCATAATACCTACACGTATTTGACACACTCCGCAACCAAAATACAGGTAAAACCATTTATTTGTGCATGTGGTGTAGGTAACTTATGAACTTATTCGTTATTCTTGAAATGGTACACGGGTCTTTGTAGATAGCATAGACATATATCAGATTCATCATGAAGACATGATGCGATGACTTGTTCATATAGGTTGATGCATATATTAAAATAAAATGTAGGTTTTACTTCAATATCTTTATTATTTCACAGTTAGGCCAAATAATTAGGGGCCGCCTGTGTATGTACTGCGTGACTCCGCGTAAATCGCTATTGTAGATTTTGGATTAAGGGACGCTAGACAAGCAGGGAAGGACAGTTATGGATTAAAAAAGCAAGGAGTGAGAAAACAAATGAAAAACTGTTTTACTGGGTTAGGAAAGGGGGATTTTATTTATCTTGAGGTGGAGATGGAGGATTTCGCTTGTTTGCGTCAGCTGCCGATTGGATGGCAAGAAACATGCAATAAAATCAGGAAAGAGTATACGAAGGTAACCTCATTCATAATGGCAAATCCCGCACCCATTGATGGGGATAGAGGTATAATGAGAGATAAAGGTCTCTGGCTGATTGATTTATCGTTTCATACTTTGTGCACACACCAGATTCATACAATGTTCGCTTTCTCGAAGAAAGAAAGATTATACCAAGTGAATATTGTATTTGCGTAGTTTTTTGTAACTGAAATAGCAAGTGAACACATCGCTCGCTTTATGGGAGGCAAGCGTCTCGCCCTAAAACAGAAACAAAACCACTCACATTTTACTAAGCTAGATTTTCAGTGCGCTCGTAATAACGACACATTACATCTTTTTAGGGCATAAGTTTTCTAATGCACCTACAATGATTCGGTTATATTTACCCCAAACCGGAACACAATATTACGCACTGCTGCTTGACCGTAGAAATAGACAAAAATATTTCATGAAAGTTATCCGGTCTCAGGAAGAGCTTCGGCTCAATTATTGGCTCAATTATTTACTTCCAATTTGTTAACAAAAACTATGGTTTGGTACTTAAATGATACTCGCACAAATAGTGGTATGACCATAAAGCAGGAAAATAAATAATTGGTCTTTAATGTTGTGTAAAACAGTAAGCTAAATCATAATTATTATCTTATGCGGAGAATTTGGTTCCTCTCTTTATTATCTTGGCCGAAATAATATGAGTTCGAATATGAGACGACACGCTGCGAGAAAAGGTAGGTATTACTCCGCATTTTAGTGCGTCTTAGCTTGGGCAATACCGTGATTCCAGTTTTGTACTAAATGATTCGAATTTATTGTGCCCTTTTGATCTACTGAGAACTAGTATGGAATTTGAAGTATGAGACACTGGGTTCGATTTTCAGTCTACTTTGTGCATGTTGGTACGTACGCTTTGAAAATTGCCGCATAAACAATTATTAAATCTTTTTAAGCCACGTGTTTATAAATGGTATTGAGGGAAAATTTAAATAATATTAAATATGTATATTGCAATCCAAATTGATCGAATCTTATTTGACCATAGGGAGTTTAAAAATTCCAAAATATATCTAAGAAATTTTACTACATCAATATTATTTCTTAATGTTCACTGCAAACCATATACTTATGGAACCAATAGAGATAGAAACTAGACCATTCTATTTTACAAGACAATTGTAAATTAAGGCAAATTGTAACAGTACGAGTTTCTATTTCTATATCATGCATGTAGCGGCTATAGTTCCTAGCTACCGGCTTTATTATGGTAGTTACATCTGTTTTACGAGTTGTTGCTTACCCGTGTAAGGTCTTACTATAGAACAAACAAATTTATTGTGCTTCACATTGAAAAGGGGTTGTTGGGGCGAGGCCCCCAGCTGCCCTCCGCGCATGCTCCATTCAGTTGGAAACCCGTCGCGACCCTCATCAACTTCAGTCTGTATTCGGTGGACTTAGAAACGGAGTGTTCCTTCTTTTAATTCCGAGACAGGAATATAAAATCCTACATTTATCAAAAGTGAGTATTAAACCATTTTTATCCGTCTGTGATCCGTTAGTTAAGTGGCGTCAATTATCGGCTCGTTTTGTTGCAACACACCACGTGTATGCGGCTGGTTCACCTTTATAAATATACTGTGACGGAGATGTGTGACGCAATTGATCTCATCTCCCCATCTCTATTTAATGAATATATTTCACAGTTTTTATATACCTAGCTATTTTGATTGCGCAGATTTCGAGGCGTTTTATTTACATTGGGAACGTTTTAGCGCGAAATGTCTTCGAAATGGCGTCGTAGACAAATCGATATGTTAAAAGCCATGTGGGTTTTTAACATGTGATTGTTTGGTAGTACGTATTTTCTAGCGGAAATAGAAATACATTAATGGAAAACCATCTCATAAATATATAATTTACACAATAACTTAGCTTTCATATTAGAATCTTATAAGACAGTTGAACAAACCATCGAAGATTGATTTGAGTAACGACCTATTGACATACTTTTTTGCAGAAATGATGAAGCCAAAACCTTCAAGATATCTTCAAGTCCTTGAAAAATTATTTAAGCATCAACTATTGTGACCCATACAGACTTAATCTCGAATCATATAATTTATATTTTGAATTTAATTATAACGTTACTTTTCGAAACTTAACTGTTTGTATGTATATAAATAGAAACTTAGTTTAATCAGTATCTTAATCAGTATAACAATTTATTTTTCTATGGAATTGATGTTTAGATCGCACGATATTCAGAAAACTGTTAAAAAAATTATAAGCAAAGCTTAAAATTGATTAAATAGGGTGCTATTCCGTTTAATTTTAATCTAAAAATGGATTTGTAAAATAAGATAGCAAATTTTTAATAATGGAGCCGTACTCAGATGATATGTTATGGCTAGTTATAAGCGGCTTTTTCGTGGCATTTGTACTGGCATTTGGTATCGGCGCAAACGATGTTGCTAACTCCTTTGGAACCAGCGTTGGATCCAAGGTGTTGACGCTCACACAAGCATGTATCCTTGCAACCATCTTCGAAATTTCGGGAGCTGTCCTAATTGGTAAGTTTTATCTTAAAACCGTGTAAATAAGGTTATAAAAGATGTTTAAACAGTGATATCTAATCAGGAATTAAAAGCTTTACGGAAAAGCACGAATATTCTCTTGTATGAATTACATCCTATCACGAGAAATTGATGAAATAGCATGCAATTATCTTTCTACCTGTTTATTGTTTTACTTTTTATTAAGAATAATAATTTTACAGGTTATAAAGTATCAGATACAATGCGTAAAGGCATATTGGATGTATCGCTGTACGCGGATGGCGGCGAGAGACTTCTTGCCGCCGGTTGTCTTTCAGCGCTGATAGCTGGGGCCACGTGGCTGATCCTGGCCACTGCACTGCGGCTGCCGGTATCAGGAACTCATTCAGTAGTCGGAGCCACTGTTGGATTTACACTCACGGCTAAGGGTCCCATTGGTGTGCGCTGGTCGACGCTTGGCGCTATTGGTAAAAACTTTTCTGCGTTTATCTCTTGTTTTTTCTTATCTCCTTAACATCATGATAATTATTAAATAAGATACATAAAAAATATAATCAGAAATACTGCATTATACCTAATTTCAATGTTATTGTCTGGTTCCCTAAACCGGCTTGGTATGACAGTGTTATTACGATCAAAGTACGTACTTAATTTTCGTGATACAACTTTAGGTGTTTATTGCATATTTTATGGCAAAGGTGTGGTAAATTATTCATCGTTACCTCTTTAAGTATCTACCTTTTAGGGCTGTAAAAGAGTCATATATAAGATCAAATGAATGGTAAAGAACCATCCTACTACTTAATGTTTTATGAAACGTATAGTGGTTCGCTATATTTATAATATATATATTATGATATTTAAAAGAAACAGTGTTATTTTTAAAATCGCTATATTCTACGTGATTATCGACATGGTAATCGTCAACAATGTACTTGATGATGGTTTTTATTCATGTCTATGTTTATCAAGACGCAGTCTCCGTAATTAATTTAATTAGATGTTTTCAGTCAACCATCCAACTTCTTCGAACATTGTAATAATTCTTTCAACAATGAATATTATTGTTCAGAATTCACGAGACATCAAAATACTTTATAACATGCAATAAACTCTGACCTTCATTTCACTTTTGCCATGTCTATATTTTTATTAGGGATTGTAATTCTACGAACTTTTGTGCGTGAGGTATTATTTGAATATTCGGTTTTAAATATTAATTTTGTTTTCAGTTCTGTCGTGGTTTATATCGCCGGCTCTTAGTGGTACCGCATCAGCAATGCTCTACTGGGTTGTCCGTCGTTTTATATTACGAGCTCCTCAACCGATTAAATCGGGACTTCGCGCATTACCTTTCTTTTATGGAGCTACTGTGGCAGTTAATGTATTGAGCGTGGTACATGATGGACCGAAATGTGAGTCTTATAATCATATTTTGTATAGGTTTTCCTTATTATAGTCGACTCGACTTTCAGGTAAAGAATTGATTCGGTAGTTCATATTGCTTTCCCAATATTTTACTTTTAAACGTAGGTGAGAAATAAGTTGGCATTTTAAGGAATGGAAGTTTTTTGTTCATTTTGTGTTTGCAGTTCCTATTGAATGGGGTGATGAAGGCTAACATCAGTAATGTAAATTGCCCGGCAGTGTTGGCGATGGACAAAATCCCGCTGTGGGCGGCGCTGGCGGGGTCGGTGGCGCTGGGCGTGCTGGTGGCGGCGTGTGTAAGAGCCTTCCTTGTGCCGCATTACCGCAGCAGGCTCACCGCGCCACCTGTTAACTTCTCCCTGGGGCTCTCCAATGGTATCTAGCGACATCTTTACTGTTTAAACCTTTTTGGGTTGCCCCTTACTACATATAGACATTAATCTTTATGTGAAGTGAAATTAGTTAGGATTCCTAATGTTGTTCTGTTATTAAATGACTTACAAACATCTTGTAACAAGCCAGCATAATTGTGTCGTATTACGACTCACGAGTAATAATTGTAGTTAAAGTATATTTTTTCCTAATTTAGAAACAACTCCAGCCAACACTCCAACGCACTCGAACAAGAGCAGTGTCCCACAACGTCCGACGTCGCTACTATCAGAAGACGGTAAAGTTCTCGAAGCCATAGCAGAGTGCGCAGAGATGGTCACTCTAAGCGACGCTGACAAAGCATCGGAGGGAGTGCGCGAGATGAACGCCAGGAACCGAGCTCTATTGGCCACCATGGACGACTGCAGCATTCTCTCTCGCAGCCTCAGCCCACCCAACAAACCTCGCCTGCAGCTAGTAGACGCAGACCCTCAAATCAACACGCTTAAATACATAGACGAGACTTTAAGTTGCTGCAAGAGTCTGGACTCCGCACAGATGGCAGGCATGGGCGAGAGTTACGACTCTCGAAATGGTTTCCTCGGGGGTTCTTGTGACACTATCGCTCGAGGAGAGTTTGATCGGTTGGCTGCGGCGAGATGTCTGCCTGTCGTGGACTTCGAGACACCACCTCCGCGTATTGAAAGAGAAGATAATATATTCAAAGGAAAACCACAGGTAAAAAACTAACTACGTTAAACTGATTTGTTCTTAACGATTTTAGTCGAAGGTATGCAGAATATTATAGACCTCATTAGTAAAGTCATAATAGTAGAAAAGTTTTGTAACTCGGTTCGTAATACACACGTTGATTTGACGTCGATTAAAATGCATTCTGCACCGTGCAGGCTCCAATGAGCACGAGTGCGTGGAGCATCGAGGGCGACAGCAAGCGGTTGCCGGCCATCACACCCAACTCCAGCGCCGCGCCGCTGTTGCGAGTGCCCACTCCGCCACCCGCGCCGCCACAGGTCTCCGCCCCACCGAACGACACCCTACGACTCTTCTCCTTCCTACAAGTGCTCACTGCCACGTTTGGAGCATTCGCACATGGGGGAAACGACGTTAGGTATATAACAGAATTGTATTTTCTTATATCAATTGTCAGTCGTCAGTTAGCGATGGAATAACTTTCAAGTTTAGGTCATGGTTCTGTAATAATCTTGTACTATTGAAACGCGAAACTATTGCTAAGTTATACCAAGATGAAAATAGAAACGGCCATTGTTAATAAAGTTTTGCACTTTCGGACTTTTTTTCGCACTTCGGACTTAAACGTCGGTTTTTTGTCATTTATTAAATATAACAATTATGTAGTAAAGTTGTTTAAATTAAAATTTCAATTTGCAGCAACGCCATAGGTCCTCTAGTGGCGCTGTGGCTGGTGTACTCGGAGGGCGCAGCGCACAGTCGCGCGGAGACTCCGCTGGCCATCCTGGTGTTCGGCGGCGTGGGCATCGCGCTGGGCCTGTGGCTGTGGGGGCGCCGCGTCATCCGCACCGTCGGCGAGGACCTCACCAGCATCACGCCTGACACGTTAGTACTCTATTTTATGAATACTGCTTAATCATACCTGGAACGTCTGTATAGGTTATATGATGTGGTTATTATATACAAGCAGCTCATCTGATACTAGAGCCACCAATAATACTAGGATAATTCTACGTATATTACCGACTTTTAAAAGGGAAGGCAGAGGGAAACGGGGAAGAGAAGAGAAGCGTTATCGTTTTCATCTCTATTTATACTCAAAACTTGCCTCTTAACACATAAAATAACAATTAAATCGGATAACTAGAAGGCATTACTAAAGAAAAGGGTCTTTAAATTAGATCAACCAACAGTAAATTCCACTTTTGCTAAAAGGTTTCCATATTATTTGAGTCAGTTCTTTATAACAAAGTTATAAAATAGTGCGACATAAAAATAGCATCAGTCATCGAAACCAAAAAGAAGATCACAAAGTGGTTAAACAGCCTTAGCTGTCATGAGACAGAGTCTCTTCTCTCCTCATATTCATAATGTCATTTTTTTCCGTATATATCTATCTATATCAGCCCATATACGTCCCACTGCAGGGCACGGGCCTACTCTACAATCGAGAGAATCGATTGAGAGTGGTTAGGCCATATAGTCCACCACGCTGGCCTAGTGCGGGTTGGCGGACTTACATACCGTAGAAATTCTTTTTAAAATCGCTACTTAAAATTCTTTTTAAATTTCCGTATATATAATTCATATATTTTTATTTTAATCTACGATTATAATATTATTATTTAAATATATTAATTTTAGTTCAGTACAATTTGTTTATTAACTTTTAAGTATATAAAAAAAAAATATCCAAATTACAGTTCATATTTTTAATCGTATAAATTTGTAATTACTGTTTCGCCTTAACTTAATATTCAGTTAATTGAATCACAAAATGTTTTCCCTAGAAACAAGCTAAGCCTAGTTCAGGAACCCCTAACAACTGCTATTAGTTTTAGAAATTAGTTTTATTGTAACTAGTTTTAAGAAATTGTAACTCAATTGGGTTATTGAATATACTTCACTTTACCTATATTTATGAAAGAAATGCAACAGGCAAATGCCAGATAGGTAGATCAAGTCGGTACAGGTGTACCAAATACTATGTGATTGATCCGACAGATTTAAGCTGCAGTTCACTACTTGCTGCAACGCGACTCTACCAATTTAAGAGCTTTTTATCAAGCTATAACAAATATTGTTTAAGGTTAATGACAATGAAAGTAACTTAAGATAAAAACCTTTCAAATTCTTCCTGCTAATAATATTTTGATCTGATCTTTCAGTGGTTTCACCATAGAGTTGGGAGCGGCGTTGACCGTGTTGGTGGCGAGCAAAGCCGGCCTGCCCGTCTCCACCACGCACTGTAAGGTTGGCTCCGTCGTGTGTGTGGGCTACTTCTCGCAGAAATCTGTTGATTGGAGTCTGTTTCGGTCAGTATCTATTTTATACAACTTCTCATGAGGAAATAATATCTGGGTATCTCAGAACCTAGTCGTAATATTTTTTAATTCAAGTTTTGCAGTTTTTAATAAGATTGTTAATTGACTTTAAGAAAGTTAAAGAGATTTGTGACAGCCACGGAGAAAAGTATAACAGCCCCTACAACGTCTTTGGACAAAAATATGCTCGATGAAATTCGGCTGCCAAAAGTGGCACAGCTATTTACCACTTCGGGATTAGGTACATGCCTAAGCTTATGTATGTTATATAATGTGACAATATTGTTACAGGAACATAATATACGCGTGGGTGATCACCGTCCCGGCCGTCGCAGGCATCGCGGCGCTCTCCATGTTAGCACTTGAAGCGTTTGTTGTTTAAAATACATTCTATCAATTTGTGAACTCTATATTAAACTGTTTGTTTTTTACTAAAAATAAATGAAACTTCAAAAAAACTTGTTCTTCTCTCGTCCACATGTCATGTAACATTAAGAAATAGAGAACTAGAAATCAATGAAAATTGCAATATTATGCAAAATTATATTCAATGTTAAAGAGAGAGTCATAGTTTACACGTTTAATAGTGATAAGTGTTTGTGGCCAGTATTACAGTAGAACCACCTTTTGAATATGGAATTCTGATAAATAGGTACTTTACACAATTTTACAAAAAAAAAAACTTTATTAATTTTTAAATGTGGTGTTTCATACTTTTAAATGGGAATTATTCAGTGTATTGTATAAGTGTTCATATCAAAAAATAAAATTAGTCATGTGGACGAGCTCTAACTATAAATCTTCGCATTTTCCGTAGATTGACGTGTTACCTTATAAGACTTTCCGCCAAGTAGATCTAAGTGCAGTATGCCGATACTAGCCAGCGTGGAACTGTGTTAATTAAGTGATAGTCAGATCAATTCTTTTAAGGGTCTAAGTATTCTAGTATTTGGATTTTTAGTTTATCAAATTGATATGTCTGTATTTCAGTCAATAAAAATTGTGATTACAACCATAGTTGGTCTTTTAGTCAATGCTCAGAAAATATTAATATATAAATTGCATAAAATGTCTTTACCTATCTGTAGCGATCCTGAGTGTGAAAAGTACCCAAAAATAACCTTATAACAAGTACATGGACACGTAGGCGAATTAAACTTATAGACAGGTGCTATGAAACAAAAAGGATTTATTTAATTCATTCCAGCATCGTAGATTAAGATTTCATTGATAAAAGAAATTGTCATGTTAAATGAGACCAAATACAAAAGAGAGATTGTGTGAATTTTCTTAGAATTGTTTTAAAAATGTATTGTTTACACGTTAAGCGCATTTAAATAGCATGGCCAATATAAATGCATTTTTATATCATTTATATGATTTGATAAGAAAGTTATATTAACAAGAAGAATCTTTTTAGGTGAAGAAACAAAAAGGAAAACAAAAATGCGATTATAAAAGAATTAATCGAAAACTGACCGAGGCCAATTCTGCATAGGTGATTTATGTATGGACACACTCTTTAATACAACTAATATAGATAACACTATTGTTGAATAAACTTATTAGTTGAAATAACTTCTTTCATTTCACATTAATTTTAATTACTTGTAGTTTTTACTTTTTACTTGTAACTCCTAATTATCAATATTTACATATCTACATATATACATACTAAACACACGCGTTTTTACCAGAAGGGGTAGGCAGAGGTGCTACCATGACATCCATATTTCGCTTTGTGTGTTACGTCCCACGATGTGATAGGGGGCGAGCCTATCGCCATATCAGGCACAAATTCCTGACTCCGGGTTGATAATGAATAGAAATTGAAAACTAATACCACTTTGCTCTACCCGGGACTCGCACCCGAGACTGCAACGTTGTAATCATACCGTAATACAACTACGCATCGAGGCAGCCCATCAATATCTTTTGGTTTTTTGGATATTGGCGTCACCACTTAATCGATACTGACATTATGTAAATGTTATAGATATCTATTTAAACATAGTATCACTCAGATGTTGCTACCATTAATGTTAGTTCGCATGTACAACTCGTTTGACCCGTACGTGGGTCGTGTGGCCAAATTGGAAGCGTCTCAAGTTCATACATTCCGGCTAAACAGGTTTTGCGTAAAAACACAAATAAACAAAATCCGGGGTAAGTTTAATCAAAAGTTAGCTACTTTAAATGAATATTGTTTATAATATCCTGATGCTACTATGCAACGTATTGTAAAGGTTATATTATATTGAATAACATCCTTTAAATTAAAGTTTAAGTCATTAACATTTTCAAGGCGATGTCTTAGGTGACGGTCACGTATAAATATTAATTATATTTACTTTGATCTCAGATATTAGTCATGATATCAGGCATTACAATAAATTGTGATATTCACTTTTATAGGATACGAAATGGAGAATGATGGAGTACAATTACATGAAAATTGCCAACATGTCTACCCGACTGTACAGGTAAACATATAATCATAATATTAAACAACTTATTTAAATTAAATTAACATTTTGAATTACCTGAATTAATATAAATAAGTGTAGCAAAAGCCCTTATCGAGAATAGCATCAGACAGATTCAATTTAATTTTTTTTTTAACAAAGATGTTGTGACTTAAAAATTTAGTTCTACTACTTATGCTTTTAACATGCTAAGATCGAAGATGTCAAGTCCCAACTCATATCCAACCCATAGCATTGTGCCTCTTCCAAATGTAATGCTTGTCAGTTACTGCAATTCTTCTTTAAGCTTCGGGGTTTTAGTCCTGTATATTATTACTTGTCCTGTATGTCAATTGGTTCAATCCTTTTGATGATATTTCCACGAACAATTGATTGCCTACACTGCACCTGATTGAAGACCGGAGGTATATTCATAGGCTTTAGCATGCAGACCCGAATATAGCTCGCAACCGGATATAAATAGAATAGACATGAAACGAGACCCGCTTCTACGGCCACTATGGCGTTTTTTCCACCATTTCATACGGTCGTTGTAATAGTATAAAGTAACTTAAGTATTTTACTATTAATTTAAACATTTGACTTTGTGCGAAATATATATTTTGTTGGCTGCGCGAATATTTCTCGGTACAGGGATCAAACCTGCGACCACGTTTTACAGCCCGTTTTCAACCAACCGTGCAACGATTGTCAAATAAATGTATTAGGCAGGTATTAAAATACATCCATTGTAAATGTTGTTGCAGTCTGTGAAGCCATTGTTAGGCCCTGATAACACGATCACCGTATGCAACTTCTGCCACGCTTCAATCAAGACTTCTGTCAAGTACACGAATACCACGCGCACTCACATAGCAGCGGCGCTCTGGGGTCTATTATGGTACGTTGAACTAAACTAAGTATATTTTATTTAAATTGTGTTGTTTAACGCATATTATATTATATTCTTAGTATTATCCATTGTGTCTGGTGGCCTGCCCGGACCGAAGCGGGTGCTGAGATCGCAGGTTCCAATCCCAGGTCACGGTCTAACTTTTCAGAGTCATGTGTGTATATAACGTTGAAGGAAAACATCGTGCCCACCATATAGTTCTTAATAAGGTTTTCTAGGGTAGGTAAGTATGTGTAGTCCGCCAACCCGGCCTAGGCCGACGTGGTGGACTGTGGCCTGTATGTATCACAAAATTACGACAAGTAAAAAATTCAAAAAAAAAATTGCCGAATTTTTTTTGCAAAATTTTTAGTTGCATTGTGTCTGAAGTCACTAATACTCGTAATACCACCTGGCTTTGTTTTCGGTCGCAGTCTTGATATACCTTGTATATGTATATTGTATGTATATAAGACTTTTATATGTTCACAATAAAAAAGCTCCTAATAGAGCTCTCGGCTGTTGAAGAGTGTCGTGTTCCGCCAGTGGTGATTATGGGCTGGTACACATATAAATATAATGAACGTGTGAATAAATTTCCGCACAATCTGCAAAATTTTGTTATACGACGTTGTTAAATGACGCACTAGTCTAGGTAAAAAATATTTCCGATTAACCGGGCAAACTCACTATTTTCGCGTGATGTAAACAATTGGCGGTAACTATTACATTAGCTATCCTTTATAATATTTTTTCTATTTTCAGTTGCCTCTGCTGTGTAATGTACGGCTCTGACTCGGCCAAAAACACAGACCATTACTGCCCGAACTGCCAGAGGTATCTCGGAACGTACGAGAAGTAAAACTATCGTACCACAATTACTTGTAATCTATGCATTTATTATTTAGAAATGTAATTAATGATTGTGTAAAATATTTTATAGCGTGATGATGGAATAAAATTAAATATAAAAGTAATGAAAGGAAATATGGTTATTATGTTTCTTAACTCGTCAGAACGGAGGACACGTTTATAAAGGACAATTTAATATGAATAATATTAAAAACATTCACTAACTGATGGGTGCCATACAGATATTTACTTTTAAGCAAATGTATTTCTGGCGAATGAGATTTACAGATCTGTGATTGCGATCTTATTGTTTTATTATTGTTTAACATTTTTGTGATGCTTTTAAGGCAATAATGAAGGAATAAAGAAAACAATTATATTCTTTATCATATTTATTTACACAACTTCTCTTATTGTAATAAGCTCAAGTTATCCACGTTTTACTAAACACCTTAAAACAGTGTGTCTATGGAATCATCCATGGAAACATAATTATAAAGTAAAACACGTAGTGGTTTTAAAAACATTATTATTTTGACGAAATATATTGATGATCCAATAATCCAATCGATAATGTTTCGCTGGTGATAAGAGAATTTTGAAATGGGCGCTTACGAGTTTGACATTAGCAGTCAATTTGTGTCAGCCGTTAATTTTAGAAGATAGTGATTAGCATTGGGCAAATCTTTACAGAATATATCGATCAACGATAAAACCTTCATAATTAAAATGAGCGACTGCAAAATTCATTCTGGATTCTTGTCACAGTACCTACTTGTAACCAGAGCAAGTCCTAAAATTGAATATGAGTGTCTTTCAAAAATACTCATAATTTGTAGAGATCATAGTAAAATTGACACTTCGGTGTTTTCATTATTGTAATACTTTCGTAGAAAAAAAATTTTGATAGTATTAAGAGACGTATTGGTTGGTGAGTGCTCTGAGCAGCCTCGCTCGTCGGATGGCGGCGGCTTCTCGTTGTATGTCGTCGCTGTTGTTGGCGTTGAGCTCGAGCGCGCCGGCCGCCTTCACGGCGCGCTGCCGGCGCCCGCCCTCCCCGCGCCGCGCGTGCAGCGCCACCGCCACCTCCAGCAGCGTGCCGTCCCACAGGCACCCGTAGTACCCGTCCATTGCGTCTGCTGCGTTGCCCGTCTGAAATTGTAGTCATTTTAATATCACATCCAGTTAATAGTAATAGTTTCTTAATATAATCGACAGCCTCCGTGGCGCGGTTGATTGGACGCCGGCTGTGAAGCGAGAGGCCGCGGGATCGATCCCCGCACCGAGAGAAATGTTTGTGAGACCGAAAAGTCCCTCGTAGTTCTGATACCTGCGACACAGGACTTAATTGGTCTTAATGTGGGGTCGGGACTATGTGTGTGACTGTTGGGTGTATTTATTTATTATAATCAATTTTAAAATAAAACATTAATGAAGTATAAAAAGATACATGATAGTGGCAGTCGATTCCACTGTAGTTTAAAAACTGTTTAAATGAAGACTGGAGTAAATATGTTGTGTTTGAATGAGTGCGGGTATGCTACCTTCTCGGCGAAGCACTTGAAGGCGGTGGTGTAGTCGGGCTCGTCGGGCAGCTGGCACAGCGCGGCGGCCTGCGTGGGCGCGCCCAGCGCCAGGCAGCAGCGCGCCGCGCGCCGCGCCACGCCGCCCTCCTCGCCGCAGCGCTTGCTGAAGTGCAGCGACGCGCCCGCCAGCGCGCACAGGTAGCGCCGCAGCGCCGCCGCCCAGCGCGCGCCGCCCATCTCCACGTCGCCGTACAGCCGCAGCCTGCACGCACGCATTCAGCTATTGTACTGGAGCGAGCCTTGGCAACTGTCTGATTACAGACAAGTTGACATTCAGGTCGGGCAAAGTGGATTGGATACTTCTATTATCAGCTCAGAGTCAGGAATTTGTGCTCAATATAGCGATACGCTCGCCCCATATCACATCGTGGGACGAAATACACTGACGAAACGTGATAGCACCTCTACCTACTCCGGAAAAAGGCGCGTGTAACGTGTTTATGCATGTATGAGCGAAGGCGAGGAATAGCGAAACGGTACCGATATCTCAACACGTTGACTACTGTCTAGCTTATAAGAGCTACATACGTGTTGCACACGAAAACATTCTTTCACACAAAAAACTATCAACCAAAAAAAAACCGTGTTGATTCATTTAATTTTCTTAAATAAACAATAATATTTATTTAATTAATCACATGTTAGAAACTTTAACTTACCAAGAAGTATTGTAAGGATACAACTTCAAACTTCTGTCGAGCAGATCAGTGAGAGATTCTAGCACGTGCTTCACGGGGTAATTATTTATATTCGATATGTTGGAGGGCCAGAGATTGGTGTACTCCACAACGAGCTCCAACGAATTATCATCTATGATTAAATTGTGTATTCTTGCGAGGAGGGACAGCATCACTCCGATGGCGAGGGGCTCTCGTAATGTCGCTAGGAATGCGTTGAATGAGTTCCTGACTTCGGCGGCGGCGTTGGGAATATCTCGCGAGTGTGATGCGATCCCGCTCGCATTCCTCTTCACAGGGCCCGAGCCATTGCTGTATACTGACAGAGCTGTAAAAGAAAAGCAAGACTTATAAAATTGTAATGTAAACCTGGGTTTATCACTATATTATGATAAAAGACTATACGTATAGCGATGGATAATTTGTAAATTGATACCAATTAATCAGATTATTTGTCAATGTGTAACACAGTGGGAGTATTCTCAGCTACTATGTTTTTACCGTAATCCCAAAGAGGTCTAGGGAATTTCCTCGTAGTCTTTCCTCGTTGCAGCTCATGGCATGCGGTACAAAGCGCAGCGGCCAGCTCTCCCGGCCCGGTGGTGACCGTCGCGCCTTCCCACTCGCGCGAGTTCAACAAGCAAATCCAACACGCTTCTATCACCTACAAGGATCAAATCAATTGTGAATAACGTATACATAGATAGGATAGTAACTAAATTTCCAAGTAAATACCTGTGGTCGAGGAACGATCCCATCACCAGAGGTAGCAGCGGCAATACAAGCCCTGGCTTTGTTCGCCAACGCACTCAGGTTAAGGCGGTGATGTGGCCACTCGCTGAGCATCACGTTGATTTGTAGGAACAATACTTCCCAAGACAGCTGGCGACACAGACGATAAAGAATTGGGTCATTGCCTGTACCCAGCTGGTTGCGAGACTCACTCTCTAGCACTGAGAGTAGAGATAACGCGGCGCGCGCACACCCCGCCTCCGCCCGCGCCCTCGCCGCCCCAGATATCACGTGACCAAAGTCCTGCAGGAACCCTCGAGGCAGCGCTACTAAAGCGGTCCCCAACATGCCAGCCGGCTTCCACGAAGGACTTAACTTCCACAAAGGAGCAGATGGCGACATCATTGCTAGCTTTAGGAGGCACATGCGCACATCATCCGCAGTGGACGCTTCGATTAGTCGCTTCTTCAACCTGCCCAT
The DNA here is from genome assembly GCA_949752805.1 of Deilephila elpenor. Classification (NCBI taxonomy): domain Eukaryota; kingdom Metazoa; phylum Arthropoda; class Insecta; order Lepidoptera; family Sphingidae; genus Deilephila; species Deilephila elpenor. The sequence continues at coordinate 7,673,681 of OX457097.1, forward strand.
TTCCAGCTCTGGCACCGATTTGAACTCGAAGTCGGGCGTTTCCCAGTCGTCAGTGAGCAGTTCACGCGGCAAGTCCATGGTTTCATCGTCAGCATTTATTGGATCGTTTAAAATAATGTTCAGTTGGGAGTCACTGATCAATTTCTTTCTAATGGTTTCGCCAGATTCACCGACATGCTTTTTTAAATATTCGTCAATTCTTTCAATAGGTAAACGGCATTGGGATGTGGCCAGATGCAAGAAAAACATTCTTAAGTTCGTCCAATCCTCTTCAGACAGATCTGACACCAACACTGGCGCAAGAGCCCAAAACAGCAGATCAAAGAACTTAATCCCCACAGTTTTGATTTTTTTTAGTATCTCTGGGTGGGTTGATGGAATGCCGCCTTCGAGCGCGTATCGCACTGCGTTCAATGCTGATACTCGGTTCAGGAGATCTCTAGCTACACACAATGCCCCACTGGAAGAATATCCCTGAATGTCCAACTCGACTACCTGTCTGTGCACCATAGGAATTTCGCGAGCTAAATTATCTGCTTGTAAAACGGCTACGATTCCTGCATATTCATTAGCGACAGATTCTTGAAGCTTTTGTAACAGAGATGGCTCTTCTTTCAACACTTCATAAGCTAAATTCAGTGCTCGTATGTACCCTAAAATATCGTCTTGCGTCATACTCGCATAGTAAAATTCTCCCCAAGGCATCTTTTTGTGCAGACCATAACCATAAATGGATATTTCTCTCTCTAAAAGATTGGAATTCTCTCTACAGCCAAGAATGTGCTTTTTAGCCATATCATGTTGTCCATAGAAAAAATAATTGTAGCACATATCAAAATGAATTTGCATACAGAGCTCATAATGATTTATAACAATGTTACCAGCATCCCAGTTGTGGTTCATGTCATCTGAATCTTCAGTAAGATGGACAAAAGCTTCCATTACGGGAATTTTTATCTTTTTGATTTCTTGTTGACCAGTCTTTGTTGGAGGTTCGTAAATAGCCAACAATTCATCTAAGAATTGAATGCTTTGCATACGCGATGCCTCACACATTCTTAAAATCTTTTCAAAGTTTTGACTCATGGGGGTATATCCACTTTCAGATTGCATTCCTGGGCTAAAAACAAAGGTAGATTGTCTATAAAAATGCATAATTATTTTACTTGTAGAGATGCTGAAAAAAATATTACTTACATGTGGATGAATGACATTTTATTTGATTTTGCACTAAGAGAAGCTTTTACGGGGAATCTTAAAACCCATCTGTGGTACAGACCTAAAGCAAATAGTACTTGTGGTTGTTGTAACATTTCAGGTGCAATTTCCTGCAAAAAACAGATAATTCACATACAACTGTGGCAGTTGGCAAGTCACTCTTCATACTTCCTTAAGCAAACAATTAGTTGAATCTAGAATCAGCGACAAGAGTAATAAGTGTAAGTAATAACACATGTTACTAATTAGCATCCTATCACTATCTTGGTATAAACATTACAACTTTACCTGTGGGGGTACAGCAAATGCAGTGTCTGTTGCCATATAAACAAGATCCTGCATGAGTTGTTGTTGGATGTGTGGTGGCACCTTTGATTCCAAGATGTCTGTCAAGATAATTTTGAAGATGTCATTATAATTCATTTATTTATCGCCTATTAACTGTGATAACTCCTTCTAGTCTAAATATTATGAACTTTATACATGCAGTATACTCATTTAATATTTGGCTAAAAGAAAAGAGGCTTAAATCACTTGCTGGGAAAGGATCCACTTAGGAATATGAAAGCTTTAAAAAATGAAATCAGAGGTTAAAAGTTATATGTTTAAAAGTCACAAGATTTAAGTTCATTTAAAAAAATAACCGAGGAATCCTTTGAAAAGGTTTGTAAGTACAAGTGGAGTAAAAATTATAATTATTATAAAGTTGTGCTATTCCTTATACCTAAATTCCAGTTAAGTGTGGAGGCCACCTTGAGTGCAAGTATCTTGAGTGCGAGTTGTTTTCTGGTGAACTGTACTGGTGCTGGTGTAGCGGCTGATGGTGGACTTGGAGGAGCGTCCACATCCACCAGCCTCTCACTAGTTGGCTTTGAGCTGGCATTTTTAGCATCCACCGATAAAAATTCTTCTATCAGTTCACATGCTGATGGTTCTGTTGACAATTGAAAGTTATTTTAATGTGTAAGATTGTGTTTATCTGATGCAGTGTTAATATTATGACGAAGTCAATAAGAGGATTAAAATATATTAATTCAACCTTGACAATACATACTGTATAGGAAGCAACAGTTTTGAATTCTTTTTAACAGTACAATTAGTGTTATTCAGCTTTAAGAAACCTTTAAGAAATCATTCCTGTAGGATTAAGTGTACATAAACAAAATTACTAATCCGTTCAGAATGAGAGTCCTACAATACTTTAGGTATACTATGTCACATAATATACTTTATGAACTAACCTGAGTTGGGTTTACTAAGGTGTTTCTTTAAAAGATTGGGATCCAAAAGAAATTCGAACCAGAGTATAGTGTCCGGGGATATGGGCACTGTACCCGGGCGTAACAAGTCGACATCCATACTTTTGTCCTAGTATATGATATTTTTTAACACATAATAAAATAAAATTAATAAAATTTCGTAAATAATAAGAACGCCACAGTTTTTGATGATCATTAATAATTTCGTTTTGCTTGGTTTGGTTATAATTTTGACGTTTGTCACTGTCAATAGGTCGTGTCAGTTTGATAGCAACTTTTTTTGCTAAGAAATAGATAAAGGTACTCATGTTTATACATTCTTACCTGTGTTTATTGAAAAAATGAAAATGTAAAAAAGGACATGTTCCGTGATGCTGTGAGTTTGACGCTGGCTGCGAAACGAGAGGTCCCAGGTTTGATTTTCGCACCGAGACAAAGTTTTATGTGTGCGGTGTTCCACAGGTATTTGTTTCGGATCTGGGTGTTTTTCAGACCGAAAAGTCTCTTGTTATACGTTTGTAGTTTCTAATTCACAAAACTCTATCTTAGTATGAAAGTATGTGACTATGTGGGTGGCTGCTGGGTGTATTTATTTATTTAAAAAAGTTTTAGACTATAAATACGAAAACAGAAAAATAAACAACGCTTCCCCCAAATCAGCGTCTGCGAGATGTCTAGCTCTAAACAGTCATTTTCAGTTAAAAAATCCTTTTTAAATGAAAATGAATGTTTAACAAGCATGGACCGACAAAGAGGTATGAAAATTACTAATTGAAAAACAATTTTGAATTGAATTTTTCTTTTGTAATAATAGTATAGACCAGACTTTATTACTATTTTGGCAATCAATTCCAATTTTTACTATTCTAGAAATCTAAAAATATAGTACTACGTTTATAATACGATTTTCAAATGTCTGTATACATTACCACTACCAAATCATGAATCGAAATTATGCTCTTGTCTCAATGGGAGGGACCAAACTTGGTCTTTTAGTAAGGTTTTTGAAAGCTATATTATTCTTCTACTATTGCATCTTTTAATACCAGTAACACTCCTGGGGTTACTTGGATATTGTATTTATGGTGGGTATTAAATTATTCCTTGGTGTATTAAATTATTCCAGTGACTCGATCAGGTAAGCTGATTTTGTATTTGCTTATATAAACAAGATTACATAAAGGTCAATTAAAGGTATTTAAAGGTCTCAAAGAACCTTGAATAGAGCGATAGTTCAGTAAAATCTTAACTGGACTGTCAAATCGGAACTCACGGGTTCAAACCGACCATTGACTTTTCAAATCTACGTGAACATTTCTTAGTAAATATATCTTTTACCACTGTGAGGAAACCGGCATATCTGACGCAAAAATATTTTTTATACATATATGTGAATGTGAGTATACCAATCCCTATTTTGAAAGGGAAGAAACTGTATGTTTATACGAAGAAATAATACATAATGTAACACTTCTTCTTCTTTCCAGTGCCTCTCCAACTAGTGAAGGTTGGCAGTCAGCTCCGCATATTTCACTGTCTTTTGCCAGGTGGAAGAGGTCCTAAGCACTCGCGATCCCCGTCCATTCCCGGATGTTGTAATGTAACACTGTTCATATATTATATACTAATAAATTCATCCTGTTCCTGTGTTGAGTTTGAATAAATGTAGGCACAAAGAAAACTCAACAGAAATAGTATTTTGGAATATCTTTATTGTTTTGCTTATGAAATAAAACATTTCATTCAATAATATTTATGCAACATACTACAATAAGTACCTATATAAGTTAAGAGTTATCCTTTATAGGTAGGTGCACGTGAACGTAAATTATGTTTACTTTCCACATAAAGTATTATGACCTATTTGATCCACATTACTAGAGGTGTTATCTGTACGATAACCGATAGATATCAGCGCTTCATAGTTATCGTGGCTTCCAACATAATACAGTATACACCTCAGTGGTAGCAGCAGCAGATAGTTTACAATTTATTTGTTTCATAATTATCGGCGCCACATTTATCTAAAAATATTTACATAAGAGTTCACCAAAATGCTTTAAAATATAAGTGTTCTTTATTGTGGTTTGTGTGATTTTCATATTAAATTACCTATAGGAATTACGACCAGGTCGGGATTTCACCATCACAAGTAAGCAAAATAATTTTATTTCGTGCTCATTATATGTACCTATGTATTAACCAAATATGTCTTAAAATCTTTTTATTTATCACATATCGATTAGATATATGTATTTGTGCAGGAAACAGTCATCACTTTAGGAAAAATAACGAAGTTAAAGAGATTTTTACAGATATTTTGCTCATGTTTTTTATTTAATGTTGATATTTGTTGAAATAGGTACATTGCATGTTTGTGCAATTTTATATGTTTATTTTTATGTAACTTGTAAGTTAGATTAAAAAAAGTATTATCATTGTTAACAGCCAACTTGTGCCCTTATACAACCTTCCAACTTAAACCGTACCTTTTTGTCGTAAAACTAACAAGGCTTTAAATTCCTTACCCCAATTAAAAAAAAAAATCGCTTTTTAAATGGGACTTTTGGCGGGAATTAAAATATGCTTATTTCCCATTCCGTATACAAATATAGCGAAAATATTGATAATTTTCAGTGGATACGAATAATTACCAGCAGATTGGTCAGAGTACGGAGAATACGCTATGTATCGAGATGGATCTGTTGCAAGTCGGGTCGGAACCGGTGGGAATGCGATGTCCATTCTGCCAGGAGGATGTGATGACTCGAGCTATCTACAGAAAAACAACGCTGACGCATGTTGTGGCTGTTATTTTAGGTATATTTTTCTGGTAAGTGTAATAAGATAATATCATATAGTATCTATTCCATATTATGGTATGTGATCTATATCCCACGGTAAGCAGGTACGTAAAGGCCGCCAGTCCGCACTAGGCCAGCATAGTGGATTATTTATGGCCTACACCCTCTCAATCGAACTTCCGGTTGTGAAGAAGTTCTGTGCTTGGCTGTGGTTCATTAAGGGCTGATACATTTCAGTAGACTATTATTAGATTCTTATGGCCATGGCGGTTAATATAATTAAAATACGAATACAATATATTTTTGCGTATCGATTAGTATGCCAGGCCCATGCTATCCAAAATAGAAACTATCCTACATTAAAATAAATGGATGCCTGTATTCGAACCAGTAGTAGTTTATTTTTACTATGTTCAATAATTAATGTGGTGAAGTCGTGCTGTCTACGTCATTGGTGCAGTATTGTTAGCAACACATGCAAGTAATACTAATGTAGGTATTAATTAAAATGGTGTAGGTCGTCCAACGTTTGTAATTATTTTTTAACGAGCAGTGACATATTAATGTTGTTATTAAAGTTACGATATTTTAAACGAATTTTATTCTTTCCCCGTTCTTGATTTAATACTTCTACTTTCTTGATACTTCTGCGCAGATTTTTATGTAATACGATTGGTTGTTTGGTATTTACATGTGAGGCCTGAAATATATTTCTAGACAAACTAAAATAACATAAGCGCAGCCTCTCGCTGCACTGTTGCTATCTCACCATCTGCGCTACATAAAAATATTAAACCCTAGATTAAATAAATAAAATCCTTACTAAAGTTGGCCATAAATTCTCTTAAACTTGTAGTTCTCATATACCAGACTTTTTCTAAGGAACATAGTTCGTATGGCTAGTATTCTTTAATATGCCGAAGGCATACCTAAGTACAACTTGTGTTTTGATAGATAGTTGATTTCCTGGTACCTAATTGTCAATATGCGGAATGTTTACTGCACTGATAACACACTAATGACACACAACCGCACATAACGTATAAAATGAGCTATGGAAGCCCATATGCACAGAGAACCAAGTTTACCGCGGTTGGAGATCACCTAGGGCGACCGATTAATCAGCAGGACGTTGGTTTTGATCGACGAGCTATAATGATATCCTTATTCTGGACTAGAATTTTTTGATATTGGAATCTGAAATGGAACTTCATAATTACCATGAGATAGTATACTCATAGTTATTCACCAAGATATGTGGTTAAAGACCTTACCAGTGGTTGATTTACGCTGTAAATGTTGCAGTCAGACACAGGTACTATAGCGAAATACCTGCCAGATGGATTTACTTGGCAGTTTGCGCTGATCAAAAAGTATAGCGTGTAAATGAGACCTTTATTTAGCCCTGTCTTGACGTAGATGGTTTATAATTTTCAATGCATCACATAACGAAGGACATACGTTTTGTAACTGTAGCGACATTCACGGGTACATACTAATTAGTGACGCGAGGACACAATGCCACTCGGATTGGCGTGCATTGTTTATTATGCATTTGTTACGATACTACAGTCGTATGTTGTACGTTATGTATTAAAACAATGTTTATTTTTATAACAATGTTCGGCATTTTTAAAAGTACGTGGTAGCCTGTTGGTAACGGACCAGACGCGGCTGCCACACGTTCACGGTGGTCGCGAGTTCAAATCCCAGGGCACACCTCTGACTTTTCGGATTTATGTGTATTGATAGTCAATCACCACGCACTTTACCTGTGAAGGAAAACATCGTGAGGAAACCTGCATACTGTAGCGATTAAAAAAAAATCTACGGTATGTAAGTCCGCTAACACGCACTAGGCCAGCGTGGTGGACTATATGGCCTAACCACTCTCAATCGATTCTCTCGATTGTAGAGTAGGCCCGTGCCCTGCAGTGGGACGTATATGGGCTGATATAGATTGGCATTTTATCATGTTAGAATTAAAGGAGTAAATGCGGTATAGACTGTGGCATATACATACATTAGCGGCCTTATTCATAAACAGTTTTAGGACCCACTTTAGTTATTTAATGCTTTGCCTCTTTCGAACGACTTTTGGATTCATTTTGAGCTAAGAAGACAAAACATCCGATGGCTAAAATAGGTTTTAAAACTGTTTCTGTTGGCCGTAAGTGTTTTCGCACGCGAAAAGATTTAGTCCTAGCAGTCACTGTGGTGTTGCTTACTCCTAATCTTCTGGTCCTGGTAACTTATCGCGAATATCCAAGACGCCAGACGTGCCCTGAGTATTTGCCGATGTTTGTCCGATTTTTTTTATTGCTTGTGATTTTTGTTTAGGGGAGTGATTCGTTTCTCTGCTGAGTGTCGTGATTGTACCTGGGGGATGAACAAACCAGCAGAGGGCTAGGGTTTCGCTCTTTGATACAATAACCCGCTCTCTGCTGGTTCTGTGTAGGTGTAGGGGATCATACAGAAGTCGTTAGTCCATGATAAGTTAAAATATTTATTTGTAGATATAGGTATAACGAGCTTTGCTGAAAAGTAAAAAATAATATTATACAAATATTGCAAATTACATAAATGGCAAATATTATTATGTGTATAGATTTACAGGATGACATAACATATGTTTTAACCAATGCGATAGGTTTTCAAAATATGTATTATTCTTTTTTAGTATTAGTTCTAGAGCCGAAATCTAGCATGAATAGCATGGACTGTGCTTGGTACATAATGACATTTAAAAGATATGTTAAACCCCATTTTGTTAAGCTGTGTGGGGAAAACCCACGGCCTCTCATTCCATAACCGACTTCTCGCTTACTGCCCACGGATCCTATTGATTACTCGTAATGAACATAATATTAACATTTCATAATTTTCGATGTAAAATATTTGAGTAATTATTTATTCTAAATTCTCTACTTCCTTAATCTTATATCTTGACAAATCAACATTTTTATTTGGTGAAAACATAATATGATTTATCTAATCTTTGTTTTTCGCGCATAGGGCCGAAGTGATTATAATATTTGGCACACTATTGTATTTTAGCCGAACGTAGGTTATATAGTAAAATTGGAACAGGATCCGGCGGGATTTGGATTCGATTGCAGTGAGGGTGATCCCGGGGGAAATACTAGTAATAATATAGGAGGGTATCTGATACACGCAATATTGTACCTAACATCACGTAATGTCTGTAACCGAACACTGGACATTCACTGCTCCTGAAGAAAATTATTCGAGCAAAGAAAATCTTGATTGAAACAAAAGTAATTGGTTTGGTACAAAATTTTAGAATTTTGTGATTCATGTGATAAAATAATACGTAATAATTATTAATGTTATGTTGCTTAAATATAGCATTTTAAAAATCTGTAAAGAATTTTGATTCGCAAGTTTCATGCGACAAGTTGATTAGGCACTTGACCTGAAAATCAAACCCAGGATGTTAAATTTCATAACCCGCAATTGAACTACTGGTTAACGATAAATAATTATTAGATTGTAATCATCTGAATAAACATAGCCATCGTCTTTTGTCATAGATTTTTACTTAGCTCAAATTGTTGGGTATATTTTTATCAATATTCATTTGTTTTATTTGATTATTACAGGTGGTTATGTTGCTGTATAATTCCGTACGTCACCAGGCGCTGGAAAAGCGTCGAACATTACTGTCCGCATTGTCGCAAATTCTTGGGTGTTTATGCCCGATCAAGTATATTAAAAAGATAAGCGACATTTCAAGGTAAACTACTAATTTAAAATAAAATTAAAAGGAATTCATGATGCTTGTATGTTATAGTAAGACTTGCTCGAAATATTATGTGGCCCACCCAGCCGTAACACGTCACACTTCGCCGGTTAAGTCCTGTTTTAAAATTTTAGATATTAGGCAATGACGTCATAGTATGTTACACATCCAAGTCTTGTATTACATGTTTATTTGAGATATTGTTTTTATTATCGAATGTAACAATGAAGATTATTTACAGTATTCGTTAGAATGCAACGTAGTTGTATGTAACATACTAGATTACGTATTAATTCGTCTAATAGATATAGACGTAATTAGGATTAAAAAACTATTCACTGTTTAATTTATTTTATTGTGTAAAACAATTTATAAAAACTTATTTATGTACTAAAAACTATTTTTTTTGTATTATATACCTAGTTAGCGCTTAAGAAGACAATTTGTGAACGTGTTTGGAATAAATATCACAGAATTTAATGTGATTACATATACCAATGTTAATGCCATTTAATTTACACAAAATATAAATAAATCTAATATTTAATTGGCACTTATTTTCTCAGTAGTACAATAGTGTTCGCCAGTAACATCTAGTAAAATGGTTTCCGATATCTATCAAAAGTGTCTAATATACAGTTTTATAGATACACATGAACATAACATGGTCTCAAAACATTTATTTCCTTACTTGATTTTAAATAGTATCGTACCATCTTGCAAAAGAGTGGACTTAATTGTTATTCAAGGATACACTGTTTATATTTTACTATTCAACGATTAAAATAAGTAAGGAATTGAAAACGTGCTGACCAATTTATTAAAACATATTTTATAAATAAAATATTATGCAGAAAATAAATATTCATGCACTATACTTAACAGTTTTGTGTATTTACCCTCTAATATTTATGTATAAAAATATGTAATTATTGTACCGCAGCTAAATTAAAATATATACACTTTCCTACCTATTAGATCTTAAAATGAGAATGTATCAGTTTGCCACATGCGACGTGAGTTGTGTAGGCGAACTTCATCGGATGTGTGAGAGATCGGCATAGTAGATGATCAGGAGGGAGTGTAGGCGCCGATGAACGCCTTGCACTGCGGGCAGTAGTGGTTGGCTGTTTTACACGACCTCATGCAGTAGGGAACGAAGCACCCGCAACAGCAACTGAAATAACGAACATTTTGATAAATTGAGACATTAGTTTCAATTATTATTTGAGTCGCAATTAGCTGATGATAAGCAGTCATCGACGTTCTTGGACTTTCAAAATGTCAGGAGATCGGCACAGCTAAGTCACTGCCTACCGTGAGAGTTTTTTTATGCCTCGTCTAAAAATCCATAGTCAAACGACATAACGCTCGGGAAACTCCGAAGTAGTGAGTGTAATCTAGATCCTGTCGTATTATAGAACTATTTTTGAAACTTCGATGCTATTGATACCAATAGAGGTGATACCTTGGTAGTTGAGTATCGTGCACTGTGCTGCCTGTCTGCGACGTGTGGTGCGGGTGTTATTATAAAACCAGGTCATTGAATAACGAAGCTCAAGTTGAAGGTTCTAATGCTATTACAACACATTAAATAATTAACATAATTTCTGAAATTTTTAACTAACAGGAAAGTACTTTACATTTTTACATCGATAACATATCAAAACTAGGTACCATTGCTTTAAATTATAAAATGATTAAACCTCTTGATCTATTTTTAAATGAATGTACCACGGTACATATTTGAGATAAAGTAAAACGCAGTTCATAAATATACCAAGCTGCCTTATCTTTTGTTTTGCCGATCATAATAAAGCCATAAGATAAAATTGCGTCTGCATGTTACAATAACATCATTGCATGAAAGTGAAAATTTTACTAACCATTTGGAGGTAATATTTAGGGTGTGCAATTGTTAGATAGAATGTTTGTTTGGGCATCTTCTTAAGATTTCGACGATTGTAGATCAACGGATTATATAAGACTTAAAACGTGCGGAGACAAAAAATCGTCGCGCTTTCTACTGCTCTTTATTGTGTTGTATTGTGTATTGTGTTAGATATTTACCAATTGCCAACGCAAGCCACAGTCAAATATCGATTATTTTAGTTTCAGTAACTTATGATAACGTATAAGTTAATGTATTTTGTCGATATCAATACGTTTTATAACTACTCATATCGTTCACAAAGGTCAAAGTCTATCGTTCGATTATATCGCATTGAAACATTCATTTAATTAAACTAGTATAAAACTACGCTATCTTAGAAAGATACCATACAAAATGACGCATCTCTTGACTAGTCATAGTCGTTTACAGTCCAAGCTGTTCGACTGTGGAACGCATTACCAGTTGTGGTAAGACAGGCTCAAACACTGAACTCGTTCAAAAAAATGGTTAAAGACCACTACCTTTCCTTCTGAACGGACATATTGAGTAGTTTAATTCCCTGCATTTGAACCTAAAGGTAATTTATAGTATGTATGTATATATATATTTATCTATAGAAATATTTATGTGTGTATGTATATCATGTGTATATGTTTATGTATATATTTTGTATACATATTAATATAAATAAGTTGTTTATAATTGTTATTATTTTTTCTTTTATTATTGGTGCTTGTATCCTTTAAATTCTAGACTGCCCTCTCTTGTTTTCCTTTTCTTATATCCATCCTAAGGTTGTCTGTAAGAAATCGCCTAGAGCGATAAGACCGCCATCTGTACTTTTTTTCTGTTAATCTGTAATATCTTTAAGTGTTTTTTTTTCCTTTTTTATGTGCAGTTAAGAATAAAATAAATAAATAAATAAATGTATAAAAATATGATTAAAAATTACCTGGAGATAACGCAGAGAGCGGCAGATATAATATGAGTTCGGTTGTTGGGTACGTAGTCCACTCTGGTAACAACAGTTCTGTTGCACGTTGGACAGCTGGTGCCGGTGGGTCCCGGGCCCAGTTTCCCCGATGGCCTGGAGTCCGTGGATGTGATGACGCTGGTGCGAGGGTTCGCGTTGGGAGGGATCACGAGCCCCGGCGGCGGCGGAGGGTTGTCGCCGAAGTATGAAGGCGGTGGGGCCGGGTTAGGCACAGTCTGTTCGTATGGCGGCGGCAAACCCATTTTATTCTCCACTGAAAATTTTAAAATAGTGTTTCAAATATAACACGTTTAGTGCATTTTGCGTATCGATGGATTGCATTATAGTAATGCGTCATAAAGTATCCTGCATGGGAATACATTTATGTATCTCTTAAGTTTATTTTTAGCATGCTGGAACAGCTTAATGTAACACTTTTGCATTTTATGCACGTTACTATTGGAAACGCTTCCAAAACTGTGATATATTAGCGCAATTAGAAACATTCCAGCGTCGATGTCACGCCTAGGCTTAGGTGTAGTTAGTAAATTATCATTAAATTTCTAATTTCATAATGTCATCGTTGCAAATGTATTGCGGGTCATCTGTATCTAAGCCGTGATGTTGGGCTGAGGGCATCCCTAGGAGTTTCCTGTGAATCGCAAACCTATTATAAAATAATCATAGTATCTAAAATACAAATGAAACTATTAAATGCAAAAGCATAGTGTTAATGCGTGATCATTGACTACATTTGCCTTTATAATGCGTAGATTTTGTGTTGTATGGAAGTCACGCTTGGTGTGTTGATTTAAAAAATCGAGAAGTGATAAAATCATGTTTTTTTTAAAAGATACGTAGAAAATAAAATTCATATGAACGATAGTAAATTTAAGTTACAATCCACGTACAGATTTTTTGGATGTTATATTAAATAAATATGTTTATGTAATCATAAAAAAACATTGCGGTTAAATATTACAATATGAGTATAGAGGAAAATATTCGAATTAATCATACCTTACATTAAAATATAAAATTTAGGTGATTGATTCATAGGTGTTTTCCTTTATATCAAAGTAAAACGAATATGGGCCAGTATTTTTAGCAAGAATATGTTTGCTTGTTATACATTACAAAAATGCATCCATGACAATTAATTAAATCTCTTTAATGTTAATATTTGAAATTAGGTCCAGTAAGTAAGCAACTGAAAATGATGACTGATACAAATGTGTTGGAGGAACGTAATAGGGGAACAAATAGGGAAATGCTAGGAAATCGTCTATAGCTGGCAACACAACGACGCGGTGTGCGCGCGTCGATCAATGCGTTTATTCATAAAATATCGTTTGAAGTAATCCATTGACGTAAGATAATGTACACGTATAGCTCAAGGTTTAAATTGTAAACTACATATGTTAAAACATGTTTGAACTTTGCTAACTCTACGTTTATTGTTAACCTTGATATAAAGAAACAAAAAAATATCTCAAGCACAATATGGCAATTAATTCTGAATATTTTAATAGTCAAATGAGTGTAGTGCGAAGAATATGAAACGGTCACTTTTATAAGTAGAAGTAGTATTGGATACAATGGTTTACGTGATCATATCAGGGAAGGACTGCTTATTGCTGTGGAAGTTATTAAAGTTGGTATAGCTACATAATATAAGTATAGATTAACAATTGTTTATTTTGGTAGGTAATATCGACTAACTAACTCAAACACACCTAGGACTAGAATATTGGCGGTGTTAGGACGTACTAGCCTCAATCTTCTATGCATCTGCATTTATATTTCAAAATGAGTGGTTTATATTAAAACATGCTGGGTGCATAAAGGACTTAGTTGATGAGTTGTGCCACACCGGTTAGCAGTAACAACAAAGAGTTTAATTGAACTAACTGGGGTCTTTAATTTATGTTGATGTTGCGTATTTAAAGAATCAGCCAAGTGCCGATTGTAAACGGTTATGTTGAAATATAGCTGGCGATATTCAGGGCGTGACGACACAAGGCTTTGAGCGAACGGAAAGTGATTACGCCGGCTCAACCGAATTAGCTTCATATTTGCTTTTTATTGACGTTTATTACCTTGTAGCCAGTAGCGCACATCAAACAATACGCTACTAATTTGGATTTTAGTAATGTAGAACTAGGGGGTATAAGAATGTCGAAATATTATACCTGGAGGGAGATAGATATTATATATTGGTTTAGTCGTAATATTGCAGTAGGTCTATAATTGTTAACCGGTCGTTATGTGGGTATAATGACTAAACTACTTAAGGTACATTAACGGCTAGAAATTTTAAATTACTTCGCAGAAGCTGGATTGTATTTTTGTTATGGGCAGTTTGGAAACCCAAACATCCGTTATATATATTGATCGGACCACATTAACCGCAAAATACCGCTAACAACATACAAAAACGGTTCAAAAAGAAACAATTTATGCATGTCAATTTCCTTTCTTCTAAGGAAAAGCTATCATAGAGATTAGTCATTCAAACAAGTTTTTTTTGTGCTGATATTAAAAACCAGTTACTTACTTGTTGCGTCCATTATGATGAAATTTAACCTTCGTACCGATTATTTCTTAATTCTTCAATAAATATCTAGGACGAAACACTTCGCAAACTTGACACCATTCACCGAGAGTGACGACTCCGAGCCCACTACCTGAACTATTCTCGCAATATATGCAGAACAAAGACGTGTATCGAAGTAGCTAGTGTAGAAATATGGTCTACGTAGTGATCTCGTGGTGTTTACGCGGTGAGTGAATGCACTCCGGAGAGTGCGCGCGGGCAAGTTGCGTCACGAGTGAGGGAGCGAGACCTCGGCGTTCTCCTCGCTACAAGTGCGTGCGACAGGGACACACAATCACGTAACTTGTTTACCAACTTATCCGTACCGCCTAAATAATTACAATAGCAATTAATGCGCACTACCATTGCGGAGCAGCCTGCCTCGTACCAGTACAGAATCATGCGAAACTTGGCAGCTCAGTGCACGGGAGCATTCTCGCTCCATTGTCTATGGCAGCATTGTTGTTAGTAAATGGCACGTTATGTTTATACGTGACGTGTTCTTAGTGATCAAACCATGGGTGGTCCTAAAGTATAAGATAAAATGACAATCATATGAGGAATGATGTCATATTATATTCGTGTAGGTTTTTACAACAAGGATAATGTACCTTGTGAATCTGATTAATTGTATTACTCAGATAAAATAAAATATTTAAAATAAAGATAGTAGGTATTGAATAGCACTGTAGTACACGTGTCTTAGACATGAGTATCAGAAACTACGAAATAGTCGCGTTTTAACAGAAAAAAACTGTATCGCTGGCGCCCTGGGCGGTTGCCCAACCGCACGCTTCCCTGACCCCGCGCCAGCACTTCTATAAAAAGCTTTTAATCACCCTATACTCGCTCTAGTAATTTCTAGCAGCAAGCTTCTTAATCTTAGGGATAGATTGACCAATGGTTTATCTAAATTAACGTGTTTTGGTCTTTTTGGATTTTCCTATTTGTAGGAGAGCCTTGTCTCATATTTTTCACCCCTGTCCCATTTGTAGGAAAAATATGATGTCGAAATATGACAAGAAGTTAGTACTCAATTGTATTTAGTGCCATCTGTAGGAAAATTAGATCAAAACTTTAGTAAACGTGCTATCACAGCGTTAGCTTGTTTCGGGAATGTGTGTTGGTCCGGTAGAGGGCGGGCGGCGTGCGGGTGGAACCTGGGGGTGCGCGCGCACGATTATATAACTTTAGCGGAGTGATGAGGGGCGCGCGCAGCGGCGGGTGCGGGGCGCGGGGCGATCGATGCGCGCCCGGGGGGAGTCAGTCGAGCGGCGAGCGAGCGACATGGCGGCGCGCCCACCCCGCGCGGCGGCCCCGCGGCCCGGGCCGCGCGAGTAGGTCGCCATGCGCGATGCGGTATGAGGCAGCGCCGCGCCCGGCGGGCCGGCCCCCGCTAGCGGCGCCGCCCCCGCCATGCGAGCGCCGCCGCTGCTGCTGCTGCTGATGGCGGCCGCGGGCCTGGCCGTGAGTCCGCTCGCGCGCCTCAACCCTTGGCTGAGCGCGTGCGACCTGGAAGAGGAGGGCGCGGGCGGCTTGCGCGAGTGCGGGGGCGCGGCGTGCGGCGGCAGCGGCGGCGCGGCCGAGGTGCTGGCGGAGCACGACGTGCCGTACCTGTGCGCGCTGGACACCGAGGAGCGCGCGCGGCGCCTCACCAACCTGCGGCTACGCGCCTGCTGTGAGCGCTCGCCCGCCTCCGTGCTGCACCCAGCCGCGCGCACCGACATGCTCGCCGGCGGGCAACCCTGCGAGCGCACGCTGCACAACATCCTCGGTCTGGACGCGATGGTCTCGCGCGTGCACTGCGACTTCGTCGATATCCTCAGTCGTTACGACTGCAACCAGTCCTACTCCGTACACACGTGTAACGAGTGCCAGGTGAGTCGAGCCGACGTCTCCCATACACCCACGTTGCATGATCACTTGTTACCCATTTTCTGCTATAGTGGGATTGAGTAATTAGCAACCATTATCCATCACAATGTTACCCCATTCAAGTAGTGTGAAACAGGTTAGGAGGCGGCGTGGCTGCGGGCGCAGTTTACACTTTAGAATTCTGCTTGATCCATTTAGAGCACTGCGTAACCGATGTCTAAACAGCCGAGGTAATCCGATAGAAAATCAATCCTGCATATGTCATTACGCTTTTGACAGCCAACCCATGAGTTCACCGCGTGATCCGCTTTATAGAATGGGTGATTATATGCGTGTATCGATCGACCGGGCAAGACACATTTCTTAACCTAAGTGCGGTGAAACGGAAAACTCAAGACGAACCGGCATTTGTACCGTGGTGTCATATGATTCATAAAGAAGTTACCTTTCAATATAATATTGGAACCTAGACAGATGAAAGTTGAGGTTAAACCCACGCAAGAGCATAAATATAGAGATATGCTAACAATTGACTTTCTGAAATATGTGGGCGCTCGACTCTGCATCTTTCTCGAAATATTTTCGCCTGTATTTATTACCATTTGACAGTCATCAGCAACACATCTATCGCGTCCGAGTTCCTTTTTTACGGATTTAACGTCGTTATTGCTTTCTGTGCAAATAATCTATTTACACTCTGCATAATGTTGATATTATCAAAAGTTGATTCTTAAGTGTAATTTGTATTAAATTTGAATTTAAGTTTACTAATAATTCTTCACAATGATATTATTACTACATTGCCATCTACTATAAAGTGCTCCAAATACCAGCAGGTAGTCCGCTGGTTTTTTGGAGTATACCTACTGCAGTTGAAATAAATTTACTAAAAGAAAAAAGTAAACACGTATAAAACGGACGACGAGCTCACTGGTTGAAAAATGGGGGAAACTTTATCGCAAAGTTTCGGAAAATAGGACATTTATTTGAAACGTATTTTTTCCCTTTTGGAAATTAATTGGGAGTGAATATATTTCCTGACCCCCTACCATACCAGAAACACATTTCATTAGGATTGAAATTAAAGAACAATATTTGAAGTATACACTATGACAGATGAAAAAATTACTGACCTTGAATTAACAAACACATAAATCAAACACATATTTGGAATGAGCCTCTATGGGTAAATATGGGCAAAAGGGTAATTGGTTAATAAGTATCCCCTTAGTTCAGCCAAATATTCACGTAAACTACCTGTTTTAAAAGTCTCACATATTACCAGGAACACTTGTAGGAAACTGAATTAATTGTATTAACTCTCCCTTTTCATGATTTCGAGAGATCGTATATTTTTCTTAGCTTGGGGCCATTGAAGTAAATATATCTATTAACAGTTATTGAGAAGCTAAAAGCTACTTCATGTGATTGGATTTTTACCTTGCTTAGAGTTCACTTAAGACCTTATTCCTTAACCCCAATCAAGCGGTACGTCAAGAATAGTTGACACCCTGACCTAAAGAAAATGTAATAAGAGACCGATGAACATGGATTGTAAAATAGAGATCCCCAGTCAGATTAGTGTGTTATGGGTTTTTAAAATACTCAGTAATTGTTTTGGTAAACTTACTTTCAATTACAACATTCTTTATCACATTTCATAACTCGGATACAAAAATGTTTCAGTTAAGGTTTATACCAGTGCTGATTTTCTTCTTTTGCGACAACATTGTTTCAATGGAAAATAAATTCATGTAATAGAGCCACGCTGCAGCTAGGACTGCGGCATGAATGGCCCGGTTCGACCGGAGTGGTATCGCTGCCTCACAAAAAACTGAAGGTTTATAGCGTCTCGTTAGGTGAGTGAGATTGCCAGATACCTGATGTTAGCGTATTCCTATCTTCCTGCATAGCAACCATCGTATAGGGCGTAAAGTGCGGTATAGCAAGCCACAAATGTGGAGATATCACTCAATTGAAACTAAGAGATAGTTAACCCTCGCCGGTCGATATAATTATGCTGGTGTGCTGAAATTGGGATATACATAGGTTGAAACCGCAACCACACAAACTTGCATGAACCGCTATGAAATGCGTTCCGTCTTTGTCGAAGAGTCACATTGCTCTAAACGAAGCGAATTTAGGCCTTAATATCCATTGTGCAGCGATAACCACTATCTATAATTGGCATCAACATAATTGCTTTAATATTTAATCAATCACGCATCCATTATTCATAAAAATTTAACATAATATACAATCCGCTATTAGGTAGAGAATCACAGTTACGTATGTGTTTTTTCCTTTTCTTTATTAATACGAACGGCACGTGGGGGAATCCATCCTGTGCCAGACACCTATAATATACTTTCATTTACAATAACAATGCTATATAAATCTTTATAATCCTGTTGATGTTTATATCTTAGTCAAGAATTCGCAATATGAATTTGCTAATATGTTTTGTCAGTCGGATGAAGTAATTGAGTATATCATAACATGAGTTATTTGATGACAATATATGTCGCTTAGTTTGTAATAATTATTAACTTTTATAAAGTATACTTACGTATACTAGGTGACTCTACGTATGGTAGAGTTTTGCTATGGGTTTATAAAGCTGCTTTACAATCCGTGAAAAATCAATCATAAAGTGTCACATTTCAAAAGCAGTATGTGTATATTATATAATATGTGGTTTCAAGAAGGTTGTCATAATCATGTCGATGGGAGAGAGATGATTATAATCAGCTGAAAACTACCTATATTTTGATTGACAGCAATTTGACTATTGACTACTTCAATTTGTCGTGCCGGTATACAAAAATAAACACACAGGTCTACTTCACATGGCAAATAATTTTGTATTCTGTGTTATTCAATATATTTATCATGGCATCAGTGTGTATAAAGTAGGAAGTATCGTAATACTACTTTTCCTAAACCATTACATTTGCTACAAGCCTTATAGTCTAATATTGACGGCTACATGACCTACGATCTATCTAGAGTCAGTCTCATCATCATCATCAGCCCGTTGCAGTCCACTGCTGGACATAGGCCTCTCCCAAGGTACGCCACAGAGCCCGCATGAAGCTTTACGCATCCAGTCGCTGCCGGCCCTCTTGTGCAAGTCGTCCCGCCATCTGGCCAGAGTCAGTCTAATGAGGATATTTTACTTTTCCTTCTGCAGGTAGAGATTAAAATATATTTTCTGTTTAATAATATCTAAAGTTCATGTTATTAGGTGAGTTTTCTTTCAGGATCAGATTTTTTAGTTAAAGAATCTATATAATATCACCTCTGGTTGCTCCATAAGCAGATCGCAGATAACTATTTGTATCTGCTCTTGAAGATCGAAACAAGTTCGTTAGTTTTGACATTTCCTACCATATGCCATATGCCTTTTGCAATTTGTAATCTTCCTGTAAACAACTGAACACAATAAAATTACTGGTTATGTCATTTTTTCTATAACAATGTGTAATTTATATATCGGTTTTAAATATTTTTTAAGCATAAATAAACCTTATAACGATGTTTTGTATAAAGATCTTCCATAAAAACCAAACATCAGCGGAGGTTAAAAACATTTTTTTTATTCCTGAGACACATTAGCGGAGAATGAAACCAAATTAAGCGCGTCAGTAATAAATCCATGTTCTATTCAGTAATTCCAGGCCAGGGTAAAGTTGATCGCAACTGAAACGAATACTGCATTTTGTAGCAGACAGCCAGCCGGCTGGCTATTAAAAATACCTGTTCAGTTTCGCGTGCAAATATTTTCATGAATGAAATTTCGCACAATGAAACCAACCACTCTATTCGAAGCTTCACGTTTGTTTTGTTTCGGAAATATTTTCATAATAGTTAATTAGTTTTGTAAACAACCAATTTGATCCGCCGGTTACAATGCACCTGTAATACATTGATGTACGAATGTGTTGTGTGTTCGTAGCGTAGCGTGCGGCAGGTAACCATTACCTGATCCGAATAATGTCATCTGTAGAGGAAACAACTGAAAGCTTTTAACCATTTACCACTCTCTAAACTGTAAGTGGTTAATGATATCCAGTATCATAAGGGTTTATAGCTTACACGTCACGTTTTGCTGTTATATACAGTTACAATTTTTTTTTTTTTTTTTATATTATAGGGGGCAAACGAGCATGCGGTTCACCTGATGGTAAGTGAACACCGCTGCCCATGGACATATGCAACACCATACTAGTTATTTTTCGAATTGTACCATTTTTAGGTTGCTACATTTTTTAAAGTAAGTGCAATACATGATACATTAAAGTACATATTATACATCATTGATGTAGTCTGTATGATGAAAAGTATCTATTAGGTACTGTATTTTTTTTGGAACACTATGTACTGCGATGCTATATGTTGATATTGCATGTTGTATTTTTATCTAAAAAATCAAAACGTGTATTTACCCTATAACACAGGTCTTTAAATGTTTTAAACTATTATACTGTTATATACTATTGAAGAAAGGTTCTAATTAACATGTGCGGTGGAGTTCAAGTTATTCCCTGTTTAAATCTGTCACCATACTTTAAACTATGTCACAATTTAGTTCCAGTAAATCAGTGACTTGGGTTCGCCTGTGAAACTAACTCTGGTCAAGTTATCTATGATGGTCACGAAGTCAATTCTTGTATTGTTCAATATAGGTTTCATTTAAACAATATTCGTTTCGCTTATTCTTGTCTTATAGTCACTGCCGATTTCGAACCAGCTTACCGCTCCATTTGAACCCATCTATTACTTCCAAGGATTGATCAAGCTTGTTTAACTGTCTGTAGTCCTAATCATTTGACCACTGTCAATATTGCTTGCTAGTACATCGCTCTAGTGTCGTCTGCATTGATTCTGAATGAATTGCTTCAGATTAGACGCATACATTCAGAGCTACTGACTGTTGCTTAGTGTTCTGTCATTAATCTGCTTTACATAATGGATTGAGAAACAAGTAAGGTCCAGAGAATTTACAAATTGTAGCTTTTACTTTTGTAGAATTTTAGTTTTCTTATTAGGGGTTTGCATGTATGCTAGCTCTTTTACTCAACCAACCAACTCAGGGGTAACAGTTCCACTTCAGAATTGTAAAATCAGTAAATCAATTGTCAATGTCGTATTTTCCTTAAATTCATCATCATCATCATCAGCCTTAAGTTATTATTAATTTATTAATCATCATCCTTAAATTACGCTGTTGTTTATGTTTGGTTCATTTTATAATATCAATAGTGTTTCATTACCGTTTACTGAAACTCAAAAAGATCGGAATGTTTAAATAAAGCTTCATAACAAACTCGTTTTAAAAGTTAATAAATGCATTTTTCCCCTGCGTGTCGCGCAACGCCGACCGAGGCGGTTATTGAATCACTTTTATAGTATTCGTTCGCCGGAAATCCTGCGGATATTCTCAGTATCGTCGGCCCGTCTGGTGTAGGTCTAGGGTATCGCAAAAATAAGATAAAATAAAACTATTAGGTTATTCTCGGAAAATGCAACTGAATTCTCCGTAAAGAGGAGGTGAGTGAATGTGACACACATAGTTGTAAATTGTAGTACGGTTCATTCATTCAGGTATACAAGGTATGTGTATTGAATGGCTGTTTGGAACGAATATATTTATAGCTTAATTTTTGTTATTGCGTGATATTATGTTGATGCTTGTTTTTAAATATCCATTCTGTAATAATTGTTTCGTTAATTCTTTCAATATGATTACTAGAAGCTATAAATTTATTGTTTATCTCTTAGCTCAATTGACTCGTGATGTTTCTAGTTCACATTTTTTGAAACATTGTATATGCGAGTCTTGGTATGAAGTCAACACAAATCTGAACTCAAATCTGCCAAGGAGACATAGATGGCGATTCTTTTTTCTTTTCTGTCTATTTTTTTCTAAATTTTATAACAAAATTCTATATCTTTTATCGTAAAATGTATAAGAGGTGAGCTCAACAGTCGCCATTTATTAATTTTGATTGTGTTCGTGATATAACAGGTGTGATCCGCGGATTAATTAATTAATGAGAGCAGATAGCTGAGGGGTGCTTGATCCAGCCCTAACTACAAGGGTGCAGGGGCTGCGAGCGTACGTCACTTGTATTGTTTCCTCATGTTCATTGTGTTAACGCCATACACCACTGTTCCTAAATAATTGATGCTATTTGCTTTTAATGGATTAAGGTACCGTACTAACGGCTCCTAATTTATTCCTACTAGCGGAGGTGATTGGATTTCTTAATGTGAAGTGTTTTTTTTTATTCTATCCTTTTTATATACAATTTGTTTGTTTTTGTTTAGTTCAGTTGTTCTGCGTTGAGAGATCTTATGTGATATCTTAAATCAGCGTAATTATTTTATCTAAAACATTGACTTTTTTACACGGCAGTAAAAAATTCGACTGTGCTTATGCCATTGCGAAAGTCGATCAGCAGTAGTGACCGCGGACCAGCTGTCGACCATTTGTCGAAGCTTGAGTTGTCGGGTCGAAGCTTGAGTGTCTGCATTAGCAATTAACAAAAAATATCTGACTTTTAATGTAGCGCGATATTTCTGAGCGCATGCTAATCCGTCGGCTCCGGGTTTAGCCTTGTTAGCAACAGAAGCAGTCGTTAAGTCGTGTTACAATTTTGTGGAAAGCTTCAACATCTCGTCTGGATTGCTATACAGAAACACTGCATTATCTTTGAATTTTCGGATTGTGCCCTCTAGTTTGCCAGTTTGTTACGAATACCTTCCATATTCCAGGTGATTATGTTTTTGTGTATAAATGATATATTTTTTTAATAGTTATTTCAAAAGCGAATTGTAACAATGCAAATGCAAATGTTACAATTTGTCAGAAAACCAAATAATGAAACGAATAAGTAACATAGTCATTACAATTTTTCTCCATAACCCATCGCCATATCAATAGCATAATGAATTATCAATATGTTGTTTAAATATTTTTATTTAAAACATTCGCCATACTATTTAGAGTGAACGGCAATAAGATTTACTTATATAACATTAGTTGAATACAAACCTTTTTTTTCACCCTTCCTTCCGTTGTAAAATAAAAGAAAAATTGTTTGTCTAAAACAAAACCCAACTTATCTTCTTCATAACGCGACGTGTGCTGGAAGGTGATGCAAGTGAAACAATAAAACCTAGGTATCTCAAGTCGCTCGAATGGCGGAAATCGTTCAAAAACAAAGCACAGTCACGGGGTACGGCTCGCGAATGAAGTTTCATTCAAAAACACGCCTCGGATTGAGGTTAAGTAGGAGAGCGCATGCGTGCGCCGCGCGCCTGCGCCCGCCCGCACACTCGCAATGATTTCACCTCACATTCGTAGCATTTTGAATTTTACATATTACGTTCAATTGTTCACCCTTGTCACAGTTTCGCCCCTGAGTGTACACATAGATGCTCCCTACTCTGCACGGTAAGTGTCGACGGCACGCATATGGCTAACATTTTCAGAATGGTGGTGAATTGTCATTTTTAGTAATTATAATTGATAGTTATAGATGGCCATCTTTTATTTAATATAATAGAGAATAAGAGAAGAGGGATTAAAGAGGAACTCCTTATGAAATTAATAATGTGAACACGACGCTAAATAAATCCGGAAGTAATTTAAAGAATAATTTTGTTGGTTAATTCGTAATTTAAGCAGTAGGTACGTCTCACCTTTATCTGAAATATTTTATTTTTCTGAATGGACTTTTATTACAAATTATTGAATGATATATTTAAAGTAGGTTGTATTGGAATATTGCTGAAAACAAGTTCGTGCTGGCATTCATTGCAGAACTAGTTAGGGGACGTTGGCGAACGAAGTTTTTCTGAGTCTACTGAACCACATAATAGAAATTAACATGAAGTATAAAAAATATTACACTGGTTTATTGTAGCTGATACGAGGAAAACAATTAGATACAACTATGTAGTGAAACGATTACGATTAAATATATTTTCTACGATATGCATCGTTATAAAACCATTGTAACACCTCCAGGCAAAAACGACTACACAACACTTTTCCGTCCTCTTTAGACGGTTTTCTGACACCATTGCTGAACGCAGCGGATGTCGTTTGTACGAAGGATGTGCACCGCTGACCCCAAACAACGAAAAGTCTCATGAACTCGTCTTCAGGTGAACTAAACGCTTTTGTATACACGTGTAGTATATTTTTTGTATACGTGCAAGAAACGTGCAGTAGAGATTGCCTTAGGCACAACAATCTTTGCGATCTCTCGTCTTTTTCCCTCTTACCTATGCATTTTCAATGACCAACACCTTTTAGCTAGTCGTAGGATATTCGTAACTGCCTAGTTTGCGAGCATCGCACACGATACCGGGAACTGTCAAACTGACGCAATTGTATCGTGTTTCAGGTCAACTGTGTATATTCAGTTTCGAAGTGATTGACATAATTGTGTGAATCGAAGTGAGATAATAACTTAGCGGTGGTTATACTATGAGAATCGCATTGTAATTACCGTCAGGTGCGTAGTAATTATTTTGTGATTCGAGTAGATATAAAAAAACCACACTGCGACACCTGGGTGTCGTGGGTGTTTATGTAAAAAAACATGCGGTTATATAAATTTTATAGCGTTATTAATTCCCATATACATAATTTAGCTAGAGGGTACAATTTGCCATCAAAATACAGTTAGAGTCCTCTAGTGATATTAGACAAGCTTTATTTGATTGAGTGCAATTTGTGGACGGCGTGTAAGTCGTAAAATTGCGTAGGGAGTGGTCGGTGATTACGTTACATAAAATGTTCCTGACACTCCTTCAGTTATTACACCCGCCTTAGTATATTTAAGAAATATATTTTCAATTTTAGATTAGATATTTGAGGATTCCCGTGGTCAGCACTGGGAGATATAGTACAGTATAGTAAATTACTGTTTCAAAATGTTTCTGCAATAAACGAATTTATAAAAACTCGTGGAACGAATTTATAAAAAAAAAAGGATTATTATTATTGATAATTTCATCATTGAAATTGCTAAAGTAGCATTAAAATGAACAATTGCAGGCAATATATTTTAAATAAAAGTCGTGTTATAATTACATTTTATTGATATTTTTGAAAGATGATGTACGTACGTGTTTATTACTTTCGAATAATCACCTCAAAATCATGATTTCTACCGCTGTTTCCAAATATAAAAGTATTGGATTTTTCTTGTTGCTTTAATTTGCTGAAGCACCAAAACTTAATCACAGATTCCCCCTATTTATACCAAACTATCAAGTAATTCAATATGGGTAAATTGCCAATATGTGGTGTTATTTAGGTAGCTCATAGCATTGTCTTAGTATAGAAGGGCAGTTGTTTGTCATTTCTCCCGTTAAAGAGGCGTGTAGTGGAATTTTGGTGTTAGTAAAAGGGCGACGGAGCTTCGCGTTGATCGTCGCGTGATATCGCGCCGCCGCGCCGTGACCTACTTGCATTACGACCCACATTTACACACATTCGCCAATTTTAATATGACTTATCACCATCCAGCTAAAATACAACCAGGCATTCGGAGAAAAATATTTGTAGTTAATGTAATGAAAATATTTTGTGAGATTAGCGTGCTAACTTTGTAATCAATGCATTCAACGAATGTGTCATCATTCCTAAATTTCATGTTCCACAACATAAATATTAAAAAAAAAATCTCAGAAATAATTAATTCCATTTGATTGTTCCATAAGTAACTTGAATAACAAAGCACCTAATACTTATATAGGAAGTAGGAAACGCAAATGGTAGAGTAGCGCGTGTTGAATGTGAAGTGGAGAGACACTCGGCTTGTTTGCATACGCGCTCGTAAGACAACTTCGCCACAAATTAGTGCTGTTGTAATAGTTGAAGCTAAAATATTAACCCTCTTCGCCCGATGTCTGCTGCAAACATAAAGTAATTTGTGCTAACGTGAGCTCCAACTTACATCCGCGCTCGGGGACTTCGTACTCAAGCTGTCAACCTCTTAACGTTTTGCGACCATTATGGATGGGGCGAATTAGGATAATAGTTTGGAAGGGATGTTATCCGATTTAAAAAAATGTAGTGCATTCTTTTTAAATATTAATGAATATACCATTATTGAATACGTGCTGCGCTTCGTAAGCCATAATAGTGTTGTTTTGTTGTAATACCTTTAGCCAATAGGCCAAAGTGTTCTACTAGAGCAGGCAGACTTCAGATTTTCCACGAAAATTGGCGCTTGATATTTTGTGTTCAAATGCACTTTATTCTAATAGAGTTATTAGTATATAGGTGAAAGTATTCTAGGAGCGTTACTTTTGGTTCCTTTTGACGTTAATTTGCATCAAAATGGTGTGGCCAGTATTTCGATGTATATATGTGATTGAGAGTGATGACATGTTAAAGCAATGTGAAACAATGGATTTGACTAATTGGCCAAAAAAATGTAGGTCCGCAGTAGCAAATGTGATGCAGTGATTGCAACATCGACAGGCCACCGGGACTGCGTCAACGCGTTTACATAGTCATGTTTTATTAATGCGGTGCATAAATTACTTTGTGCGGCGTTCGTTTAGTGCCGAGGAAATTACCGCACCTTAACTTTAGTGGAATACTTTGGAAGGTTTCCATATTGAGACGAGACCGCACGCTTTGATTGTTAATTTATATTGGTAATGTCTAGCTGCTGATGGATGCATTTAAATTACATCTACGCAACCGCAATTTCATGAATGTTACACCGCTGAAGGCGGGCTAAATACCGTTCGATCAAAAGCGCCACATCACACGTGTTATCCTGTTAAGATTTCTTGTTAATATTTATCAAGTCGTCAAGATTGTATCGGAAACTACCAAAAACCCTATAACTTTTAACGACGGTCACAAAAGCGCAAAAGAAAAAGTTATTAAAGCGCGCTGTGCGACCACATAAGTTAGTAACTGCGTGCGAAACACCTTAGTATTGCTTAAAACGAAGTTAATACTTAAAATAAAGACTATGGCTGTGTGTAACATGAGCTTAGTTGCCGAAAGTTGTTCGTTATAATTAGAGGGCGGTAGCTAGCGAAAATTAATACGGGGCTCTTTTTGTAGCGGTTGAGTTGCGAGGCACAAGAGGCCAGTGAGAGTCGGTGCCCTCTGCCCTGCCGCTTCCACACCGGAGATATTTTTTGTTGCGTTAAATTAAAGCATGCGAGTAATGTATATTTTTAATTTATATTCATAGACAAGCTAAGCTCGTGCCGGAGTGAACACATTGTGCTTTTAAAAATGTAAATGTGCAGTGTAATGCGGTCCTCGAGTGTATTCCAGTTGTACGTTAATAGTCTCATAATGTGTAGTAATGATGATTGTAAAATGTTTCGTTATCAAGCGTGTAGGAAGAAAATATGGTATTTTAATACAGGTTTGTTCAAAAACTGAAGTAATAATAATGTAAGGAATGAGTGCCTGTATTGGCGGGCGGCCAAACGCAGGAGGCTGCAGGAGCGTGGGACGCGCCGCGGCTCGCCAGCCCCCACCCACACTGGCACCAAGCACGCCTATAAATAAATTCAATACATTATTTCAGTTTTAAATTTTAACAAACAATTTGAATGCTATATAATACATAGATTTGTTTTGTAGTCAGATTCATTTATAAAATTATATTTAAATATACCCACGAAAATTATGTGCACAATTATATACAATAGTTTAATAGTTTCACGATTTTTGTAGCTTGATAATAAATAAATTAATGAACCGAGATGTAAAAATAATTATTTAAAATTTAAGAGGTACAATTTAAAATTACAAACTAGTACATTCATTTATTCGATTTTACTTTTTATTCAGGGTAAATTTTAATTCAGAATACCGCATTTCATGATACCGTTGGTATGAAATGACGTTTAAATCCGGGGCGTATGTATATCGACCACGTTTTGTGTCAAAAACCCCAAGTCTCGTCGTGCGCGGAGTCGTGTTAATCCGCCGCGTCGCGTCGGTCTCGCCCGTTGCAATTTAGCAATTGCAATTTGCAACAGTTGTTAAGCCGCGTCACAAGCCGAGTTTGGGTAAAATTCTGTTATTAGATTGCCAAGTCCTTTAGTTGGCTTATAAGTTGCTTAACTATTATAATAATTGTATTGTAGTTGATGTTGGTCTTCCGTAAATTAAGGAAATAAATAAATATATTTTGTTCATGTGGTCGATTACACACAATCCGTCTAATTTGGGTTGATTTTATTTAGATTAAAGTGTTTTAATTATAATATAAGGATTATTGCAAAATACTACTCTGGATTATATTTAGGCAAGCCGACAATTTTGCGTCTAAATTCGAGATATGTAATTACTAGTCACAATGTAATATTAACTTCAGCACATCATCAATTTAATTTTTGTATTATGATGTAAAAGTATAAAATCAAAATAATTTATACAAAAATATTTAGTACATCTATTTGGAAACCGTAGCAACTCGGTTACGGCAACACGGTCTACGTTCGTAAGCACATTTCGTAGAGCTTGAATGAGAATCACACAGCTTTGAGGTACATACTATCGTAGCTAATGTATATTTCGTAATGAAATGTATTTCATTGTTCGAGGCGAATATTATTTTTTAATTCTACTCCCTACTGACAGCCTCCTTGGCGCAGTTGGTTAGACGCCGGCTGTGAAACGAGAGGCCGCGGGTTCGATCCCCGCACCGAGAGAAATATTTGTGCGGCCCACAAATATTTCTTTCGGGTCTGGGTGTTTGTGAGACCGAAAAGTCTCTCGTAGTTCTGATACCTGCGACACAAGACTTAATTGATCTTAATGTGGGGTCGGGACTATGTGTGTGACTGTTGGGTGTATTTATTTATTTATTATTTATTTCGTTTTAAGGTCATACACACAAATCACGGTCTACAATGCCCTAAAATTGACCATTCTACGAAAAGAGGAAGAAGCTTATGGTGACAATACCGCCAGACAAACCATTGACTCTACTTTGTCTCCTTCCCCTATCGCTTTGGTTTCTAATTTAGCCGATTATACATAGATCCATACATAATCCATCCACGGTTAACTTAATATAGTTCCAGTATAGGCATTACGGCCAGGGCGATGAACTTGCACATGTATGTAAAATTTAACAAAATATTAATAATTAAAAGGTGACCAACGCAGGTGTACTGTAAGGTGTAATATAATAATTGTATTGTGATGAAAGTGATTCATGTGAATTAAATAAGCGCGGCTTCAGTGAATATGAGTTGGAAATTATTAAGTTCAATTAATGTGTAGCCGTGTCGGTTACGTAAACACCTCGTAACAGCCGTATTGCGCAAGCACCAACCAAAGTTTCCAACGTTTGTTTGTGGAAAATCCACATTAAACTGTGTATTCGCCGGAGCGCGATTGCATTTTGTTGATGAAATTAGGCGAGCGCCTCTTATATCTATTGTTATATTGTAATGTAATTAACCATTGTAGGCTTTCCAATTAAAACACGTGGTAAAACCGGGATCTTGCTATTGAAACTCTTTTTTGTGTACTTAACTTAATTTATAGAACAATCAAGTAAAAACAATTTATTATATACTGCAAAAATATAAAGAAGTTATGATCATCCCAACCGAGTAACAAAGGGAACTGGTACAAAAACATGAAATGCAGCACAAAACATTATGCATTTCGATATATCCGATCTGTTTGATGTACTATAATCCATATTTCCCCGTTCCAAGAGTTGGCTGAGCTCCGAGTATTGGGACACAGACTATTATTAATACTAGAATGCCGTTTCGTATCAACGACGGAACCTGGTCTCGTGAAAGACAACACGACTGGCGTATGGTTTCAATTTATCACTATCATAAAACAATGGTCACAATCTAATTGATTTCGTGTTCATACAAATTTACACTTAAATATTTGTTTCGCGTTTGAGTGTAGTATCTGCAAATACCACGAAGCTACTGATACCTCAATCATAGGAAATACTAATGAGATGCCGTATCTGGCAGGCGACTCTACTTGTATTTGAAGGTTTCATTCAAACCTTCGCATTGTTCCATGCAAATTATAATACTAAGTGAAATTGCGCGTGGTATAAAAATCCGTTAAAGAATAGCCGCCGACATGCAGAACAAAACTGTGATTAACATTGTTATTGGAAAGTTGGCTGTTAAATTTTATTCATGTACTCTATACGGGATTGTCAGCGTCAAGCTATAGAATGGAATATTAACCGAATTTCGAGCGAATAGGTGTGCTAGTCGGCCGCCGGTCGTAGTCGATGGTGCGTGCTGATCGCCTCACAGCGCCGACTGTCGAGTGCACCGACCGTCCATCACGTCACTTTATTTGTTTGAAACGCTGTGGATCTCTATGGAAAGGGCCAAACGAATTATTATGCAGAAACACTATACTGTACTGTTTGTTTATACAATATTTTTCTATTTGTTGTTATTTAAATATTTATTACACAGTAACATATTATTATTCTAGGAGATCAGTCAACAGCCTTCATGACGTTACTAGCAAAGGGACGGAACGGAAATTCTAAGTGCGTAATGATAATGGAGTAACACCTAAATGGGAAGGATGCTTCTGCACTGAGGAGGCATCCTATAGCGACGCGACGAATAATTTATTGAGAGCGGGCTGCTGTAGCAATTTACCCATTCGTGTTGTGAATTGTAGCATATTGAAACATGTCTATATATGTTACACTGTAAGAGCTCAATTTTAGAACACACACATAAGTTTTTTATGTTTCATTGGTATGTAAATAGGGATTGCAATTAGTACACAACTCGGCTGGGTCTGGCCGGATTGGTCGCTTTAAAACTAGTTTATCTTTTCATGACAACGTCCACTAGGTAATAAAAGAAAAGGGAGTGTTTCATGAAGTATTTAGAATGAAATGTAGTGATGGATATAATATATTATATACGTACAATTTTTTTTTTTCGGGATGGTATACTTACGTACATAAACTCACGTCTATATCCCAGAAGAAGCATAGGCGCCATCAGTACAGCCACATTTCGTCTTGTATGTTTCGTCCCACGATGTGATAGGGCACAAATTCCTGACTCCGGGCTGATAATGATACCTGGCTTATGTGATACCTACCAAAAACATGTATAAAATCGCACGTTTTATCCGCCTTTACATTTCCGATGGGATAGGCAGGCCACTAGTGCCAGTCACAGTTCCCCGAGCTTATTTGCTACTTCTGTATCACCTTATTGGTCTAATCTGTATTTGGGTCGCGTATCGTAAAATATTTTATATCAGGTAAATTCCTATAAGGACAATCAATATTAAAGCTATATATATTTAATTAAAATAAATTACCTTTAATTTTTTTTGCATTCGGCCGGTTCAGGGGTCAGTTTTGAAATGCAATAAAAATACAACATGCTAAGCTCATAAACTGATTCAAATCATACAGAAGCTCAATATTTGTTGCTCCCTACATGCATCTCCCATCAACTATATAAAACGGTTCCCGTAAAAGTATAAGGCATAAGTATACAGAAAATATCCGGCACCACATATGCAAGCCCCTAAAGTCTAGTCTATTTAAAATGAGCATTTAACATCACATGCCATTGAACGGTGAGTAATGCAAGCGTGAGATAAGTGCTGCTAGAGTCAGTAGAGTTATTGCTTAAAACGAAGTTAATACTTAAAATAAAGACTATGGCTGTGTGTAACATGAGCTTAGTTGCCGAAAGTTGTTCGTTATAATTAGAGGGCGGTAGCTAGCGAAAATTAATACGGGGCTCTTTTTGTAGCGGTTGAGTTGCGAGGCACAAGAGGCCAGTGAGAGTCGGTGCCCTCTGCCCTGCCGCTTCCACACCGGAGATATGTTTTGTTGCGTTAAATTAAAGCATGCGAGTAATGTATATTTTTAATTTATATTCATAGACAAGCTAAGCTCGTGCCGGAGTGAACACATTGTGCTTTTAAAAATGTAAATGTGCAGTGTAATGCGGTCCTCGAGTGTATTCCAGTTGTACGTTAATAGTCTCATAATGTGTAGTAATGATGATTGTAAAATGTTTCGTTATCAAGCGTGTAGGAAGAAAATATGGTATTTTAATACAGGTTTGTTCAAAAACTGAAGTAATAATAATGTAAGGAATGAGTGCCTGTATTGGCGGGCGGCCAAACGCAGGAGGCTGCAGGAGCGTGGGACGCGCCGCGGCTCGCCAGCCCCCACCCACACTGGCACCAAGCACGCCTATAAATAAATTCAATACATTATTTCAGTTTTAAATTTTAACAAACAATTTGAATGCTATATAATACATAGATTTGTTTTGTAGTCAGATTCATTTATAAAATTATATTTAAATATACCCACGAAAATTATGTGCACAATTATATACAATAGTTTAATAGTTTCACGATTTTTGTAGCTTGATAATAAATAAATTAATGAACAGAGATGTAAAAATAATTATTTAAAATTTAAGAGGTACAATTTAAAATTACAAACTAGTACATTCATTTATTCGATTTTACTTTTTATTCAGGGTAAATTTTAATTCAGAATACCGCATTTCATGATACCGTTGGTATGAAATGACGTTTAAATCCGGGGCGTATGTATATCGACCACGTTTTGTGTCAAAAACCCCAAGTCTCGTCGTGCGCGGAGTCGTGTTAATCCGCCGCGTCGCGTCGGTCTCGCCCGTTGCAATTTAGCAATTGCAATTTGCAACAGTTGTTAAGCCGCGTCACAAGCCGAGTTTGGGTAAAATTCTGTTATTAGATTGCCAAGTCCTTTAGTTGGCTTATAAGTTGCTTAACTATTATAATAATTGTATTGTAGTTGATGTTGGTCTTCCGTAAATTAAGGAAATAAATAAATATATTTTGTTCATGTGGTCGATTACACACAATCCGTCTAATTTGGGTTGATTTTATTTAGATTAAAGTGTTTTAATTATAATATAAGGATTATTGCAAAATACTACTCTGGATTATATTTAGGCAAGCCGACAATTTTGCGTCTAAATTCGAGATATGTAATTACTAGTCACAATGTAATATTAACTTCAGCACATCATCAATTTAATTTTTGTATTATGATGTAAAAGTATAATATCAAAATAATTTATACAAAAATATTTAGTACATCTATTTGGAAACCGTAGCAACTCGGTTACGGCAACACGGTCTACGTTCGTAAGCACATTTCGTAGAGCTTGAATGAGAATCACACAGCTTTGAGGTACATACTATCGTAGCTAATGTATATTTCGTAATGAAATGTATTTCATTGTTCGAGGCGAATATTATTTTTTAATTCTACTCCCTACTGACAGCCTCCTTGGCGCAGTTGGTTAGACGCCGGCTGTGAAACGAGAGGCCGCGGGTTCGATCCCCGCACCGAGAGAAATATTTGTGCGGCCCACAAATATTTCTTTCGGGTCTGGGTGTTTGTGAGACCGAAAAGTCTCTCGTAGTTCTGATACCTGCGACACAAGACTTAATTGATCTTAATGTGGGGTCGGGACTATGTGTGTGACTGTTGGGTGTATTTATTTATTTATTATTTATTTCGTTTTAAGGTCATACACACAAATCACGGTCTACAATGCCCTAAAATTGACCATTCTACGAAAAGAGGAAGAAGCTTATGGTGACAATACCGCCAGACAAACCATTGACTCTACTTTGTCTCCTTCCCCTATCGCTTTGGTTTCTAATTTAGCCGATTATACATAGATCCATACATAATCCATCCACGGTTAACTTAATATAGTTCCAGTATAGGCATTACGGCCAGGGCGATGAACTTGCACATGTATGTAAAATTTAACAAAATATTAATAATTAAAAGGTGACCAACGCAGGTGTACTGTAAGGTGTAATATAATAATTGTATTGTGATGAAAGTGATTCATGTGAATTAAATAAGCGCGGCTTTAGTGAATATGAGTTGGAAATTATTAAGTTCAATTAATGTGTAGCCGTGTCGGTTACGTAAACACCTCG
The DNA here is from genome assembly GCA_949752805.1 of Deilephila elpenor. Taxonomy (NCBI): domain Eukaryota; kingdom Metazoa; phylum Arthropoda; class Insecta; order Lepidoptera; family Sphingidae; genus Deilephila; species Deilephila elpenor. Next base: position 7,708,076 of record OX457097.1, read on the forward strand.
TAACAGCCGTATTGCGCAAGCACCAACCAAAGTTTCCAACGTTTGTTTGTGGAAAATCCACATTAAACTGTGTATTCGCCGGAGCGCGATTGCATTTTGTTGATGAAATTAGGCGAGCGCCTCTTATATCTATTGTTATATTGTAATGTAATTAACCATTGTAGGCTTTCCAATTAAAACACGTGGTAAAACCGGGATCTTGCTATTGAAACTCTTTTTTGTGTACTTAACTTAATTTATAGAACAATCAAGTAAAAACAATTTATTATATACTGCAAAAATATAAAGAAGTTATGATCATCCCAACCGAGTAACAAAGGGAACTGGTACAAAAACATGAAATGCAGCACAAAACATTATGCATTTCGATATATCCGATCTGTTTGATGTACTATAATCCATATTTCCCCGTTCCAAGAGTTGGCTGAGCTCCGAGTATTGGGACACAGACTATTATTAATACTAGAATGCCGTTTCGTATCAACGACGGAACCTGGTCTCGTGAAAGACAACACGACTGGCGTATGGTTTCAATTTATCACTATCATAAAACAATGGTCACAATCTAATTGATTTCGTGTTCATACAAATTTACACTTAAATATTTGTTTCGCGTTTGAGTGTAGTATCTGCAAATACCACGAAGCTACTGATACCTCAATCATAGGAAATACTAATGAGATGCCGTATCTGGCAGGCGACTCTACTTGTATTTGAAGGTTTCATTCAAACCTTCGCATTGTTCCATGCAAATTATAATACTAAGTGAAATTGCGCGTGGTATAAAAATCCGTTAAAGAATAGCCGCCGACATGCAGAACAAAACTGTGATTAACATTGTTATTGGAAAGTTGGCTGTTAAATTTTATTCATGTACTCTATACGGGATTGTCAGCGTCAAGCTATAGAATGGAATATTAACCGAATTTCGAGCGAATAGGTGTGCTAGTCGGCCGCCGGTCGTAGTCGATGGTGCGTGCTGATCGCCTCACAGCGCCGACTGTCGAGTGCACCGACCGTCCATCACGTCACTTTATTTGTTTGAAACGCTGTGGATCTCTATGGAAAGGGCCAAACGAATTATTATGCAGAAACACTATACTGTACTGTTTGTTTATACTATATTTTTCTATTTGTTGTTATTTAAATATTTATTACACAGTAACATATTATTATTCTAGGAGATCAGTCAACAGCCTTCATGACGTTACTAGCAAAGGGACGGAACGGAAATTCTAAGTGCGTAATGATAATGGAGTAACACCTAAATGGGAAGGATGCTTCTGCACTGAGGAGGCATCCTATAGCGACGCGACGAATAATTTATTGAGAGCGGGCTGCTGTAGCAATTTACCCATTCGTGTTGTGAATTGTAGCATATTGAAACATGTCTATATATGTTACACTGTAAGAGCTCAATTTTAGAACACACACATAAGTTTTTTATGTTTCATTGGTATGTAAATAGGGATTGCAATTAGTACACAACTCGGCTGGGTCTGGCCGGATTGGTCGCTTTAAAACTAGTTTATCTTTTCATGACAACGTCCACTAGGTAATAAAAGAAAAGGGAGTGTTTCATGAAGTATTTAGAATGAAATGTAGTGATGGATATAATATATTATATACGTACAATTTTTTTTTTTCGGGATGGTATACTTACGTACATAAACTCACGTCTATATCCCAGAAGAAGCATAGGCGCCATCAGTACAGCCACATTTCGTCTTGTATGTTTCGTCCCACGATGTGATAGGGCACAAATTCCTGACTCCGGGCTGATAATGATACCTGGCTTATGTGATACCTACCAAAAACATGTATAAAATCGCACGTTTTATCCGCCTTTACATTTCCGATGGGATAGGCAGGCCACTAGTGCCAGTCACAGTTCCCCGAGCTTATTTGCTACTTCTGTATCACCTTATTGGTCTAATCTGTATTTGGGTCGCGTATCGTAAAATATTTTATATCAGGTAAATTCCTATAAGGACAATCAATATTAAAGCTATATATATTTAATTAAAATAAATTACCTTTAATTTTTTTTGCATTCGGCCGGTTCAGGGGTCAGTTTTGAAATGCAATAAAAATACAACATGCTAAGCTCATAAACTGATTCAAATCATACAGAAGCTCAATATTTGTTGCTCCCTACATGCATCTCCCATCAACTATATAAAACGGTTCCCGTAAAAGTATAAGGCATAAGTATACAGAAAATATCCGGCACCACATATGCAAGCCCCTAAAGTCTAGTCTATTTAAAATGAGCATTTAACATCACATGCCATTGAACGGTGAGTAATGCAAGCGTGAGATAAGTGCTGCTAGAGTCAGTAGAGTTATTTTCGGCTTCCGCCGTTTTAATATAGTCTCATGATTGTCTTGCGTAGGTAATTGGTTCTCGTCAATAACTAATAGCGTGTAATCCATAGAATGTCAGCGGAAATATTCATCTCACTCTTAATGTACTGTACTGTATCAGCCCATATATGTCCCACTGCAGGGCACGAGCCTCCTCTACAGTCGAGACAACAATTGAGAGGGGTTAGGCTATACAATCTGCCACGCTGGCTAAGTGCGGGTTGGCGGACTTTACATACCGTAGAAGTTCTTTTAAAATCGCTACGGTATGCAGGATAATACGCTTAATGTGCAAATACTTTATTTAACCCTTAACTTGGCACCGTACATCCCACTGTACATACATTTTCAAAAATTATTACTCTTTGTTTATTGAATATTTTTTCTTCTCGTTTTTTGTGAATATATTGTTATATACAGTAGAATCACTAGACAATTATTTTGTCGAGACTGCACTGTAATATAAATGTCTAAATAAAAAAAACTAAAAGCCACGAGCTCATCCTCGCGACACCGTGATATTATTTTAGCTTTATTCAACTTTTTTCATCTAAACTTGACAATATGTTTTGTTTTTTATTATGTATAAAGCTTAAATTATTCAATAAATGCCTTTTAACGTAGCTAACTACAAACAAGCTCTTGTATTCGAATGAAATAAGTGTATGTACATCACAATGTACATTTCCAAGAACGCGATAAAGTACCAATGGTAAACTATGGTAACCACGCTGTACATTGCCAGGTTTATAGAACATTGGGTTTTGGTAAATTTGCGGGTATTCGTTTGTTAATTTGTGTGTGTTTCGTATATTTGTGTTTGTTTTGACATTTATTTGTTATATCTTGCCTATAGAACAAAAAATAACTAACTCGCATAACATAGTGGCATTAACTGTTGTGAAAATATCAGCTCTGAGGATAACTCTACATCCGGTAAAGAACCTCTTATTTGTATACAATCTTCTCCATAACCTTTGATTTACTTTCATAGACATATTAACTTTAACAAATTAATTTAAATTAAATAGTTTGACAGACTTTAATAAAGAATACAGTAGTGTCTCTATAAGTCTCTCACTAATCCCCCAACGCCGAACACGAGCAGATATTACATGATATTTATTTGGAACCCATACAATTTTTACAAAACACAACTGCTGAATAATCAGACACTTTACCCAGCAATGCCAGTCGACAATAGGAACAACTTACCACTTCTAAGCCACAACATAACAGCTTATAAAAAAGTAGCCAAAAAAGTTAAGGCTATGAAATTTGTTCTAGATTATGAGATTCATCCAAAGCCGTACTTCGTCACACAGCTTGTTTTTAAGAAATGTAATATGCCTTTCATCAAACTCACATAAATACAAAACCATATTGTTTATATTACAGATTTCAATAGACTTTATCTCAGACACTGATCATAGAACAAATCTATAGATAGTGCATAAGCTAGGATGACCTACATCGTTGACAGGAGATGAAATAAAGAACTTCTTAGCCACTCTGATCATGGTGGGTATAGCGTAGATGCCTGTCTATCCTCATAATTGGGTAGAAGGATCAAGATACCTGCTAATTACAGACATAATGCCTCATAACGAATTTCGAGAAATATGTCAACATATACATGTAGCTGGTACTAGCTTAGAAGACTCATACCACTGCTTCAAATTTTGTCTTTGATTAGAGTAAATACATTATTTGTTTTAATTGAACAAGTGGGAACCCATTTCCCGGAAGTAGGTGCCTAAAAATAGCGTTGCAAGTGTTGCAAGAGTGATAGAACAACTGTCGTGTGTAAAAATGACAAATATTTTTGCATTTCGATGACCGGGATGCAAAAATATAATTATTTCCGAAAATTTCATACAAAGTAATTGAGGTTATCATTGTGTTTTGTCTTTTTTATTAAAATATATAGAATAAAATATTACAAATGTATTTCATTACGAAGCTGGCAATGTGCATCACAATGTACAAACAAAACTACATGAAGATTTCCGCGTACTTGGCAATGTACACTGTGATGTACATAGGTTTTCTCGTAACCTAGGATATCTAGATTTTTTATTTTATTTTTCCTATGCTATCTAACCCTAACCAAACTAATATTTGTCAAAATAATATATGTTATCTTATTTTTCCGTTCTTGCCAAGTTAAGGGTTAAAATCAAAAAGACAGTCAATTCAAAGGATGAATTTTATTCTGCAAAAACACGGGGTTGAACAGGAAACTTAATAATTTTTCATGGAGATGGCAACATATTCCGGACACATCCATTCAACGGCCGACGCTGTCTCGGAAGATGGAGCTTGTGTCACACGAACCACCGATTGCGGGGTCTACAACCCTTAGCCGGAAATTATGGGATAGCTACGTAAACACCTACCATACCAATGACTATTGGTGTTAAGAAAAGAAACGAATTAATGAAAAATATAAGAGTTTACGTGTTGTACTAAATCACATTAAGTTAAGTTTGTACTAAGTGTATTACAGCAGTAAAGTTGATTCAAATTTCAGTATAATGTTAAGTAAACCCGCTTATAAAATTAATTTTATTTTCTTGGTTTGCATAGAGTAGTTTCGTGGGGCAGCCGGAAGATTTGCGTTAATCGATGATAATAAATTGTTGTTCATAATATGATCAGGTATGATGCAAATATACATATTTGTAGAAGCTGCCTTATTAATTTTATTGTCCAGGAAATAATGAACAATGAATATTCCAAACGAAAGCGTTCAAAAATATATTTTTTTCATTTTAGTTATTTTAAATCTTGATAGACTCACTGCGAGCTCATAAGCAGATCCCAAGGAAATCTAACTGATTGGAATTTTAAAATGTTCATATTATTGATGTAGTAAAGTTTATGAGTGTAGAACATTAATGATTAGTTTCCTTATTTTCCAAGGAGACGCTTGAAAATTCCGGGGCACCGTGGCGGGGAGCGGGGCGCGGGGAGTCCGCCCGCGGGCACCCGCACCCGCACTCATGCACGCGCCACGGCTTCACCGTAAAAGAAACACTTGAAATTCGTCTACGCCGCGCCGCTCCGCTCGCCTACTTACTTTAGGGCTCGTTCAATTTAGAGCCAACTTAAGTTGGCTAGTCACGTTTTGAACGACTATTATATTCCTAAATCCAAAACAATTAACTTGCTTTACTGTTTGTATAACCGGTGCTGTTTACGCACGCGATTTAATCTGAGATTGATCTTTCGCCAAACAAGCCGCTCTCGAACGGTTCCCTATATTTCGTTTCGTAGCACGTACTACGCGGCCACAATGAAAAAATAACTTGAGAGTTCTTGAAACTTACTAATTAGTCCCCGCGCTGTTGAAACTCATTTTAAAATAACATGTAACAATAACTCTTATTGCAGAAATTATAAATGGTTTTCAACATTCACGGAAATGCTTGATTGTGGGCTTCCTCAATGAGGCAGCGTTGTAAAATATTCGTTCCATACTTTTATGTGAAATGATGAAATATATTTGCATAAAAGATTGACAATAATAAAGTGATGTTATTCTGTATTTTTAGCGAGGAAATATAAAATGAACTTACCCTAGACGGTGTCATATCGTCGCAGTCAATAAGTAACTCGTCAAATCAGTTTTATTGGCGGAGGTTTCTCGCGAGGCGCGCGCGATCGAATCTTGGAGACGAGTCGCCTTCAGTCATATGCATTATATATTATTTTTCGTGCATTAAAACGTTACATATTGTGATTTGGTTGTTACGGTAACATGAAATACATTTGGCTTTCGAGTTTGAGTTGAAATCATAAAAGTTGTTCTCGTCTATTAATCTACGGTGCGGGGGTGTCGGGCGGGTGCGGCGGGGACGGGCGGCCCCGATCAAACAGGCCGGAGAATCAATATGGCCGCCGCCCAGCTGATCCGTGACCTCCTCATCCCGCGGCCCCGCGCGCCCCGCGCTGCCGCCCGCAAACTTGACGCTTTTCTTTACAAGTTTTCTTATATATGCCGATCTTCGATATTCTCCGCTCACTGTGATTATACCTACGATTATAATCGCCTTTTTATTTATTTACCAATCTTTTTTTAATGTACCATGTAGTCGTTATTGAGTTTATAATGAGCTCTCGGGGTCTTGTGGCTCAGATGGTTAAATATATTTTCTTTATATCACTTCACGAGTATTGGAGCTGTGAATCCAGGATCGGAAACAATTTTAATTGACAGATAAATACAAAAAAACAGTCGACCATGTAGCTGTAAACCCTCATTAAGATTAAGATTATACATAAGTCTTTGCGTGGTGGCTATCGGGGACTACGAGAGATTTTTCAGTTTCACAAGGGATCCGAAACAAATGCAAATGGATAACACTAATATTTGTCTTAGCGTAGAAATCAAACGTGCAGCTTTAAGTTTTATAGCCTGCGGAGCTAAATCTCAAGGTCCCTACTGTATTGGTGAAACGTTAGGCCATTAGTCCTGGTTGTTGCAATTTGGCATTGTTGGCGGCCGTTAAACTAAACGGATTATCATATGAATAAATAATATCCATACAACAGGTATTGTACTAGTTTCCTAGACTAGGACCCAAGCTTCCTTACATAATGGCGAAATTGACTGAACATAAAACAAAATTAACAAATAATTACTTTAACATAATACTATACTTATTCTTCACTGAAATAAAAAAATAATGTTATATTCCAGTGTATTGATAATTGATTATAGCCTGAGGTATTGTGTGTGGTTTTGTACTTATTATAAGCCGTATTTAATTGCCTTCACGAGCATTAAACGATCCTCAGCCTTATATTTTTGCGTGCAAAACAAAACTCTTAAGTTAAGTGGCCTACGCAAGTTAAGAAAAAATCGATGTAATAACGTACAAGTAAAATATTACACTGGATCTGCTATTTATATTTGTGTATTTTGATTCGTAGAATTTATGAAGGCGGAGGAGTGGACGTGGAGGAACGTGCACTCGATAAAGAGTTTGCTCGGCACGTGGGAGCATTGCTAGTCCCTCAATACCGTAATAGATAAGAAATATGGCGAAAACTCAGTCGGCATTATAGCTGCTTTTGCTAGGAACGTGTTCCTTTTCATGTTTTATGTTATAACGCTGTTAGTTATGAATTTGTTTGGAATTTTAAACCACTTTATGAGCTTTATATCCTATTTATGTGTTTAGGCTATAGTGTCTTCTTTAACGTCACGTTTCATATAATTAAGAATAAAATACTATATTAAATTCTATTTTGTAATACTCTTGAATACAATTCAATAGTTCGTAGTTTGAATTTTATTCAACTTTTTGTCGTAGGTTGCGCATTGTCAAAATCACATTGTGTGGAATATTTGTCTCATTGCTTTTTTCTGACCACGTAAAGTAGATGGTGTATGTTTTAAGCGCGGTAGTGGGGTTCGACAAAGACCAAAAATTCATTAGTAGTTTCTATTAATAACTCACTTATTGAATGTTATCGTTCTAATTGTTAAATGCTCTATAAGTGTGGCTATTGTAAAGGAGGATAATGCCAAGCTATGCGTCTATCCGATGTTGATATAAATGTCTTTATAACCCATTGGTAGTGGTCGTTGTAAGACACCACATGTTTTATTATTTGTTTAAAAAATACTATCTCACACACGTTGAATTAGTTGTCGTAGAGACAAAGAAGCTTGATACACTAAAATAATGCAAATTCGATCTACTCTTGAACAGTTTTTATATGCTCTACAGATATTTGTTTTTGTTCTAGGGGATGTGAAAGTGAAAGTTGTATTTATAAACGCATTATACTAGGGTAGGGTAATGCTAAATTCAACATTGTTATTCTGGTTATTGTTATGGTGTGAATTTCCAAGCAACACCTATGAGTGAGCGCTTGAGTTTAAGGCGATTAACGAACTTACTTAGCAAAAGTGTGGTTAATTAAAAGTTGAGTCGAAACGGACCGCATCTGCAACGGCGCAAACTGTCTAAGACAGATCCACGGCTCTTTATTGTAACGCTTCTATAGTCAGCTTATTCAAATTGAATAAAAAATAAAGTTATTGTCGGGGAGAAGGTTCTTTATTAATATTCAAAGTTTATAACATTTCAAAGCTGTGTGTAAGAGTTATGAATAGTGAGAGTCGAAGTTGTTTTTCGGTTCCGATAACACCTTTTGAGGAATTAAAAAACTATGATATTTTGAGACTGGATAACTAACTTGAACAGACCCCATGTTAAGCCGATCCCACATTTGGGTGTGATAGAGACATGATATAGAAAAATGAAATGTTTGGGAAAAGCATGTGTATTTGTTTATGCATTATTGAAAACGAATTTCACAGCATACAATTTACCTGCCAGCTACAAAAAAATATTATCTTACACGGAAAAATCTCGCAACGTGCCTTTATTGTTTCTGTTGTACCTACCGCAGTTAGGTTGAACTCTTTATGACACAATAATCATTGGTCTCCAAAGCTCATAACTACTTCATGATTGTTGCTTTACGTGATCACTGTTCATACTAATTTGAAGTTCCTACAGTGGTACCTGTCTGTACCTCAATAACCTAGTCTGAAGATTGTTTCGAAAAACCTCGTCGTCGACAACAAGGACTTGTAAATAGTCTATGATTTTTAGTCTACTTAATATTTTTGTAGTTATGTTCTTCAGTCATAGGACGCACAATCAAACATAGGTTTAAAAAACTGACCTTTTAAAAGCAGTGACCTACGTTGGTCAGGTTATTTGTTCATCTTACGGATGTGAATAATATGCCCTCGCTAGTGACACTGCTGTCCAACAGCTAGTTACTGTATTGCACTCGTTACTAATACTCGCTTATTGTTTAGGTAAATCATTTTTGATTCATAAAATTTGCATTATTTAGACGAGTCTTCGCCCTAGAGTGATGGCATATAGACTGATGGATAAATGGTAAATAATAGCTTTTAATATAAGTTAATGTCAATTGTAAGTTTACATTGCACAAAACGGGATTATATAGTTAGTTGTCAAAAATCATATCTTCTGTCTTTTTAAACACATGACATAAATAACATAAACATATATATATATATATATATATATATAAACATATACACATATATATATGACTGCCTCGGTGGCGTAGTTGTATTACGGTACGGTTACAAAGCTGAGGTCTCGGGTTCGAGTCCCGGGTCGGGCAAAGTGATATTGGATTTTTCTATTCATTATCAGCCCGGAGTCAGGAATTTGTGCCCGATATGGCGATAGGCTCGCCCCCTATCACATCATGGGACGGAACATACAAGGCGAAATGTGGGTGTCCTGGTGGCGCCTCTGCCTACCCCTTCGGGGATAAAGGCGTGAGTTTATGTATGTATGTATGTAACATATATATATAAGACATAAATGATGTTATTGCTTACTCATTTCATAGGTCTGTGTTATTTATTAGTGAAAACTTCACTGGATTCTGTAATCATTTCTTCTGTAATCTACATGTTATATTTTCTGTTTGTTACCTAAATAATAAATAAGTATATTAAATCATATCACATCATCATAGAAAACTATTAATATGTTCTTACTGAGTACTACTTCATTCACTTTTATTACTGACTCTAACTTTTAAAATTGATGCTTTTCTTACAATCTAGTTGATGAGTTAAGTTTAGAATCTGTTTTCTAACTTAAAAGTGGTTAACGATTCTTAGAGAAGTTGTTAAATGTATCACGGAAGTCTTTTAGTTTCCTGTCCGGCTTTTAAAAGCTTTAAAAATAGAGACGTGAGGTATAAATGATAAATTACTGAGTGATAAAGATTGAAGTGTATTAATGGCCGTAATTAATCTTGTGACTTGAGTTTTGAATGTTAAGCGAATTTTTGATTTGTTTATTTCCGTTACATATGCATTGCTGCCAGCAATAAGTAATATTATTATTATACAAAAAATATATCTTCCAAACTACATTGAGTAGTGTTTAAAACATAGTTAATCTCTCGCCTTTTTCCAGAAGGGGTAGGCAGAAGTGCAACAAGGAGACTCACATTACGCCTTGTATTTTCACTTCAACGCATGATAGGGGTCGAGCCTATCCCATTTCGGGCCCAGATTCCTGACTCCGGACTGTTAATAAATACAAAAATCCAATATCACTTTGCCGGACACGCGATTCGATCTCGGGATCTCACGGACCTCAGTTTTGCAATCAGACCGTAGTACAACTGCACCACCGAGGCAGGTATAATTTTTGTATCAGGATATGTAAATCATTATTGTAGAGCAATTAGCATTGTATTTTTTTGGAGTTTATCGATATACTACTGTCTTGTAAAGATAACAATGTATTAGGAGCTGTTTGCAAGCAGGCAATTGGGATCGATCCTACTACTAAATGCGAAGTTTGTACCAATTAAGTAAATTAGACCAACATTATTTTGTATCTAAGGTAACATATATATTATTTAAATATACGATTATTTAAAAAAGGAATGCGTGTCGCTTTGGCCATGTATTTAGCTTAATTGTTGTGTTATGCTGACCGTCGATCCACCTGTAAATCAGTGCTATATATTTATAACTAAGCAACGTAAACTGAGCTAGTATACTTTCTAAACGCATATCGCAGCGAATATAAATTAAAAATATTTTTGTTATTGTCTATTTTTTTTTCATTTGTGAAAGGAATTTAATTGAAGCAAAAAACTGGTACATAACGATAAATACTGCACAGAATTTCCCGACAACACTGGCTTATAAACAATTCAAATATCGTTAAGTAGAATAGTTAGCGGGCTATCTGTCGGATATTTATTGCATGGTGCGTAGACTCGTGAATATTGTAGTAAGGCCGGTGCCTCGGGGGAGCGCCACGTGACCGAACAAATCCCTGCGCGGTTATACCTATTGTGTTAGCGATATAGCCTTTTCCTTATTATTGTAGATAATTATTATTTATTCTAAGATCCGAAATATTCGTTAAGTTATTACTTTATTGATTGCAACATCATCTACTACAAGTCCACTGCTAAGGAAAGATTAATTTGCCTCACCAAACGTTTCTTCACAGAGATCTTTTCGAAGCGGTCTGTATCTAGCCACTTCCTACAATTTTTTCAAAAAATATTATTTTTATAGTTTACATAATTACATAAACTCGCGCCTTTATCCCAGAAGGGGTAGTAAGAGACGCCACCAGAACACCCACATTTCACCTTAGATCTATGTTCCGTCGCACGATGTGATAGGGGGCGAGCCTATCGCCATATCGGGTACAAGTTCTTAACTCCGGGCTGGTAATTAATATCCAATACCACTTTTCCCGACCCGGGATCCGAACCTGAGACCCCAGCTCTGTTATTGTACCGTAGTATAACTACGTCACCGAGGCAGTAATTTATTGTTAGCATAATCAGGCCTCCATAATATTAGCGACCGACGAGAGATAACTATCTCACATTACAAAAAATATCCATACATCACTGCACCTACCATTTGGCGTACTGTCATTCATTTTATCGTGTGTTAATGTAAAAAAATAATATAGTTTTTTTATTACACGAATAGAGAATATTCGTCATACGAGTGGGTTATTTTATTTTATTGTTACATAATGTAGAGTCACATTTTGTAGCGCCCTACTCTACCTAATATTACAGTCGGAACAACTTTCTGGCTAAGATTAACGGTCTTTACGTTAGCATAATCAATAATACGCACAAACTGAATCACGGTCGTCGCTTAACCCTGTAAGAAGCAAATTCACATAACAGTGATTTGTGGAAGGCGGTAACAACAGGCCCAGTTAACTTGAAATTTCAGTACAAGCGAACGAGAACAAAACGGTTTAAATGCAAATAAGATTACAATTAGATATTTAGATCCTCTCACAACCCACTTATTTCGAAACAGGCCTTTTAATACCGACCTTGTTTAATTAAGTATTTAATAGACAATTGAGACAAACAACGCTCTGTTTCAAATACTTCAATGCCTGCTTAATAATTTCACAAGCTAATGTTTCGTGAGCCACATATGTATATTATTAAAAACTTAAAAAAGTTTGTTCTGTTTATTAACAGTCAGTTGATAATAATATAGGTCTAATTATTAAATTTGTTATACCGGGTATATCAAGACTGCGACCGAAAACGAAGCCGGGTGGTAGTTTTAGTGGTTACACAATGCAAATAAAAATTTCGCAAAATAAGCGACAGATTTTGTTTTGCAATTTTTTAAAAATCATTGTGTTTGGGTAGTAAATACCCAGTTATTGCGAAAATAGTAATTGAAACCCTATCGTACTATTGCGTCTTAAAAAATAAAAAGGTTTACATCATTTTTTAGGACAACTATGTATTTATCATTGGGAGAGGCCTATGTTCAGCAGTGGACGTCCTTTGGCTGATGGATGGATGGATGGATGTTGTACATACGTTAACTTGGGTGTATAATTAATACCGCACAATAATTGTATTTTATGAATTGACAAAAATATTGTAATATAATATAAATTTTATTTCAGAAATATTGTTTCTTAATTAATCCTAGCACAAAAGATTCTCCGAATCCAATTGTAAAGGTTGTTGTTGAATGCGACGAGAGACGGCGATCTCGACTCGGTCTCATTAGTATCGACTCTACTGGTGAAGGATATTACTCAATGAATGGAATTTGCATTGCACGCTTTTTTAATAAATACGTTTGGGTATTACTTTTCTTTGCCAATATATAGGGTATTGAGCTTTTATGTAAGGGAAATTGAGATATTACAACATATTTATAAACCTATGTTATAAAGTAAAGTAATTTGAAAATTCCAATTCGTTAATTGCTACATAATAATGCTTGACATTTGACAACAACTGGATTCAACGGAGTATTTAGATACTTGAAACACGAATGATACGATGGGTTTGACATCTCGATGTGCTCATACATCCGTGAATCAAAATCAACATCGTTGTTTATTCACAGTGACCGCTTTTCATGTACCTACATAATTAACTAAACAACTTTATATTCAGGATTCTACAACAGCGATGAAAATATACCTCTACACCTAGTGTCACGCCTGAACGAACATTGTTAATGGAACTTGTATCCTAAGATTAAACCTTTCATAGCATTAAAAGCAACTCAGGATCAATGGAAGTGCATTAACAGATTGATAAATGTGCAAAAAGAAAGAACGCAGGTAGGTTTACGAAAGTAGACAGAAATGGACTTTATTTTCTGTTTGCTTACTCCGTGGGGAATATGGAATGACGTCAAAGATTATGTACCTTTGCATCCAAATACATTAGTATGCTAGCAAACAAGGACATACGTCACTCTTAATGACAACGAAAGATCGAGCGGTGTAAAAAATATTCACGTCGAAAAAATCTATCGCGTCTAAACCATGTAACAACAAAAAATAGACTTTTAAAAACGAAGTCAAGAGGCCACTCGTCCGGCACAGTGGGTATCATCAATAAGCTTCGCAAAATATGGTATAAGCAGGGCGGGCTCTCGCGGCGCGTAATAACCGTGAAGTTCTCTCGAGCCGTCGACACAATGCGCGCCGAGCGGTCCGATTATTTGACAAACAACTCTACAGCTCAAAATTCGTACAACTCACCTTTTTGATACATCGCGAGCCCGTCACTCCGTCACTTCACCGCGCCGCCCTTATCTGCCCATCGAACAGATCACATCCACTTCATTTCCACGTTACTTTGTGATTGTGCCTTTTATCCTGTCAAAGTCAGTCCTATCGCGCTGCGATATACCGGGTATATCAAGAGCACGACCGAAAAAGAAGCCAGGTGGTAGTTTTAGCGGTTACAGACACAATGCAACTAAAAATTTTGCAAAAACAGCGCTGGTTTTTTTTACAGTATTTTAAAAATCAACGTGTTTGGGTGGTAAATACTTAGTTTTTGCAAAAATCGTAATTTAAACCCTTACGTACCACTGTGTGTTTAAAAATAAAGCGGTGTACGTCATAATTTTAGAAAAACTATGTATTTATCACTCAAATACGACGATAAGTAAATAATCACAAGAAAAAAATTGACGATTTCTTTTGTGAAATTTTTACTTGCATTGTGTTTGATATCACTAATAATACCACCTGGCTTCGTTTTCGGTCGCGGTCTTGATATACCCTGTATAACTTAACTGAGCTTTCTCGATTAACACCGTTTTAAAGTAAAAGTATGTAACGAGTTAATTTAATGTACATTAAGTAAGAAGCAAAATGTGTCTATGAAACCTATGGATTTATATTTATATTATATTATTATAATTAAATATAGATATACTAGTATAATATGCTGAAAGGGTATAAAATCTTTGAATTTTGTTTACATGCATTTATATCACAATATTGGTAATAGGGTTCAGCGGATTACATTAAAAGTAAATTCAATTTAATTATATATATGTTATACTCCTAAATACTATCAAACAGGTATGTAGTATATATTTACAAAACTCTTATTTTTAAAGATTTGCTTAATTATTACCTATATGTTAAAAAGTGCATTGTGAACATGCAATATCCATTCAATAAATTCGTGAAAATGAGAGGGTGATCCCTGAAAGCAGCTACACCGGTCACAATCCGCTTGACCCAAAAACTCGGTGGAGTGGCACGGGCCGAGAGTCGAGCGCACGAGAACGATCGCGCCGATAGCGCGCGCCTTGGCTCGCGACGCGCCGCCGACGCCGACGCGGCTACTCGGCCCTCGCTCGCATGCCGGCCCACTCCTGCACAATACATTATCTATCTATGAAACCACTTGCTTTATCGACATACCTACGCTAATTAATCTGCTTGTTCCAAGAGGAAGTTTGCCGAGGAAGCGGTTATTTCATATCGTTTTCTATTAATGCCATTATTAAGATTAGTTTGCTGTTGCCTGTCTGCGTCAATGCATGATAGCTTTAGTGCGCGTTATAATCTAATTTAATATCGGTTAGTAATTTTATTGCTAGGCATGAGTGTCCCACATATTAGGTGATTAGCGTGAGCTTTTGTCCACCACGGTAGCATAACATGCAGCCGGCGGACAGACGGGTTGTAATTTAATCGATTCTTCATGCACGCTTGCTTTCCATTTATTATTAACGTCATTGTACCTGACAGAAATTAAATATAAAACGAGTTTTATGTTTATTTCAATATTTTATTTTGCATATATCATTTGTACTTATTTAAAATAACTTCTGACACGCATGCACAAGGCGCTTGAAGCATAGGCGGTAGAATTAGAATGATATATGAAATTTTGATACTTCAAGGCAGAACTAATGCGAATTCGAATTCAGGGGATCGATCGCATTTGGTAGGAAATATCTTGAGTACATTCATATCTTCAAAAGTTTGCTAATCCATTGAATCAAATTGCTATGTTTTGGGTATGTATCTCCTTATTAGGTTGTATTAGAAGTACTATAAATAAAAAACACATTGTTATCACGCTGCCAGAGTTTGATACAATTCATCTACGTGAACTAGGGGCCAGTCCTTCATACATATAGATCCTATGCGTGCTTGTCACAACTGATTCTACCATGCTATGCTATAAGTGCGTGGTGACATGGTGGTAACGGACCAGACGCGGCTGCCAAAATGTTCATGGTGGTCGCGGGTTCAAATCCCTTTGCACACCTCTGACTCTTCGGAGCCATGTGTGTATTGATTATAATCAATCACCTCGCACTATAACGGTAAAAGAAAACATCGTGAGGACACCTGCAAACCGTAGCAATTTATTAGAAATTCTATTCTATTCTATGTAAAGTCCGCCAACACGCACTAGGCCAGCGTGGTGGACTATATGGCCTAACCCTCTCAATCTTATCCTAGATTGTAGAGGAGGCTCGTGCTCTGGGACGTATATGGGCTGATGCAGATGCTATAGTTATGCAAAATCTATATTCATGCGAAAACTATTTTTGAA
Source organism: Deilephila elpenor (assembly GCA_949752805.1). Taxonomy (NCBI): domain Eukaryota; kingdom Metazoa; phylum Arthropoda; class Insecta; order Lepidoptera; family Sphingidae; genus Deilephila; species Deilephila elpenor. The sequence goes on from OX457097.1 coordinate 7,724,378, forward strand.
TTGAAAATCTTTGCAATCAAATCGTTCCTACCTGCTATAAGTAATCGTTTGAATGCAGACCACTGTGAGACTGAGCTAGTTTATTTTAAGCTCCAGTCTACAATACTTTGTAACCTTATTCCATTAGTTTTGCAGTCTTCATTTAATATCTATAGACTCGCCTGAGTTTGGATTAAGTTAATATTATAAAATTTTACATAATGTATAAAATAAAAATAGTTAACTTCCTTAACTTTATTTTCTAGTTGATAATACTCTTTTTAATCACAATTTAACATAAAAACTGAAAACTAAACAAATCTTAACTAAACTGCAGTATCGTGCTATTCTCTCTTGCTCGAATATCGGATAGGTAGGTTGGAAGAAGTGTGAGAAAAAAATAAAAATGGTCCTTATGACAAAGCACTAAGAGCCACACATAGCTTCAAAGGTAAAGCATTATCCATAGTAGGAAAAGAAATGTGTTTTACTGGAGCTGTAATAGGGGATATAATTACCACAATCATTATTTATAGCGGCTGGCAGGCGGGTTTAAGTCCATGTAATTAAACCGAGCCGTTGCCACTACATGTCTAAGCTGTGTTTGAAGATATATCGCTGATTTATAAAATTGCTTCGAAGCATTATCATCGCAATAAGTCACACTATCCACTGTTGAACATAAGACTTGTGAAATGTCCGCAATGTCTATATCTTCCGCCAAACAGTAGTGTAAATGCATTGTTGTTTTTTTCTTTGAAGGAGATTGTAACCAGAGTAACTACTGGACATAATGAGACTTAACATCTTATGATGGCGAACGCAATGGAATGCATGCCAAGCTTTGCTCTGTAACTCATAGTGTATTTGGTTTTGCTACTGTCCATGAGCCTTCGTATCGCTTACCATCAATCGAATGGCATGCTCGTCTCGCCATTCATCCAAATAACAAAAATCGATAGAGTTCTCTATTGAAAGCGATCTGCGTACAGCGACCTCTTGCGGTATTTGTGGACTGTTTACTCAAGTTAGTGTACCTTATTGGTTACTTGCATAATACTGAGACCTTTACAAGCATTTTTACTGCATGCGAAGTCGCAATTGGCCAGCGTAGTAAACTAGCCTAGCCGTCTAAGTCCTCTCAAACGTACAAAAGACTCGTGTTCTACAGGCGATGGTTATTGGCAGATTAATTTATTAATTTAACATACAGGTAAAGGTCTAGGATTAACATGCTCGTACAGTAGAAATGTTGATAAATATGTAACGTAATATAATATATAATTTATCCATACAACTCTGTTTTTTTCCATTAGTCTTTTACTGTGATTTCTTCTGTGGGTGTGTTTATAAATACAAATAGGTACTGCGACATAAATGTGAGTGGGCTATTGATATTTTTATCCCTGCGGGCATTGAACTCGGTGCATAAAGCCGCCCGCCCTTATTGCCGGCGCAGACACTGGACACGATTTCATTCGTATACACGTATAGTGGATGCATGGCGAGCATTGAACTATATAATAGTATAATAAAGTCAAAACTTTGGAAATTAGTTGATTCCATTATGCTGGATGCCGGCATGGAGGCCTTATGTTCAGCAGTGGACTTCCTGTGGCTGAGAGAGAGAGAGAGAGTCGATTCGATTTCTCCTTGAAGGTTCGATGCTCCAGACTATTATAGTGTGATATTTCCGGCAGACTGGTGCCCTATAAACTAGGTATTCAATCAATAGTGTCAAATATAAAATTTTACGATTGCAGTTTTTATCACAACTTTTTATTTCTAGCATAGGAAACTGGCTGTATTGACGATGATTAGTAGATTGAAGAGCAATATACACTTGAACCGAGGCTATAATCGTGTATAGTGATCACCATGCAGGCAGATGCAAATAACCCATCAACAGCTAGATTTAGACAAGCGAAAGCATAACACAAACTGTAATTCCAGCCGCAATATTCTTACATCACGAGCAAATGATCCGCACAAACATGTGTTATGCGGTTATATTGAAACAATTGGGTATAGAAATGTAGACTACGCGGCCTCATTTTAATTACCTTTTTATAGCGCAGCCTACTTTTTTCTGAATAATCCAGGTCGCGAATCATAAAAAACTACAATTAAAGCTCAAAGCGCGCTATTAAGAACGATGCTGTGGTGCATGCGGCTTACAATACGACCGCATTGGGTGGACGACAGTGGCGCCCTAAGTGCTACCTGCACTGTGGACGGTTCTCAATGCACTTGTACTTTGTAGTCGCTACTTGCTACCCACGGACCAATATTTCTTTGACACCTGGCGCTCTGCCATATCCCATTCAAGTAGATACAGTGTCATATGCATGGCAATTTGTTACGGGACAAAAGGATTTAACTATCCATATTAACGAATTGTATACGATTGATATTAATATTGGTTTTAGTTTATTCATATTTGAATAATTTCCTACATTTTAAAGTATTATATCTGTTATTAATAGAATAAACAAAAATTATTTCAGTATTATTCGCTAATAGAACAAGACAACATTTTATTTTTATTATTTTGAATTTTAGGTTATTGTAATATAAACTGCCCAATTTTTTTGGCAGGGGCCAAACTCAGGGAATTTTCTCCGGAGAAAATGACATTCCATTATATACGAGTAATACATTTCAAACAGAAAGTTACTGGCCATCTTAATTACGAACTCCGGTCAAAACGATGTTTACTTTGCCTAGAATCTGACATCACAAAGATTTTTTTGCTACTCTGGAGGCTAGAGCTCATTAGCTATCAAATTAAATCTCTCTCGGGTACCTAATTTTTGGTGCAAGTAGATTATCAGGTAAGTAAGTCAGTAAATCACAATAATATATTTTATTTAATCAAATAAATCTAGTAACACTGCGCGTGTGCGTGCGTACGTTTGGATGTAACGCCGAATTTCATTCAGCAGTTTTATTTTTATTGCAAACGCCGACGGTTTTTTACATTGCGTTGCCAGTTGACGAGTATTAATGTGTCGATAGAGTGGCAAAAAGTTAAAACAAAACGCGATCGTTTTTATCGATAAAGCTCAGTTAACACGTGTCGGCGTCAGGTGATTTTTCATGTCACTAATGAACAACGTCGGTGACAGTGCGTGTGTATAATAATTGTCGGTGTTGTTTATCGAGTGTGGCAGTGGGTCGGCAATCGATCGGCGAGTGGCGACGGCCACGTGCACCGCGCCTGCAGCCTCCGCGCCGCCCCCCGCGCGCCCCGTCGCCGCCGCCGCGCCTCCGCCCGCCTGCCCGCAACGTGACGGGACGGCCACGTGAATTACTGTTCCACGATTAACCCATCCGTTGTAGGCTTCTGCTTGTTTTGTCGTCCGCCCGTGTTGCCGACACATTTGTACCAAACTCTTTGATTTTATGTAAGACGCGACATGATTCACTATCTTATTTGGTTTAAGTCCTGGGGTAACTAGTTAGCATTTGTTATTGAGCGTAGTTAATAAAAAAGTCTGTAATATTTCGTAAAATTACCATGCATACAGAAACTCACGCGTTTTTCTCATAAGGGTAGGCAGAAGTGCTAAAAGGATACCCACATTTCGCCTTGTATGTTCCGTCACACGATGTGACAGGAGGCGAGCCTATCGCCATATCGGGCACAAATTCCTGACTGATAAAGAATACAAAAATCTAATATTATTTTGCCCAAATCGGGATTCGAACCCGAGTCCTCAGCTTTGTAATCGTACCTTAGTACAACTACGCCACGGGGGCAGCAAAATTACCAATTTCTTATTTTAATTGATTTGTATTAATACGTTTTCTTACAATAATTGAATCGTCTCAGATTTCAAATAAGCCTTTGTATAAGATTCTTAGACGTAATACCCACACTGCCATTTTTTTTGTAATTTTTAATAAATATGCCATCTACTATCGAAAACAATTATTGCTTCTAGTGACGATGATTTGTTACAATGAATACTTTCCTAATTTGAAATTAATTGTTTTAGTGAAAAAGTATTTAACTGGGTGCTTGATGTAAATATAACCAGCAGTAGGCACAAGCTTAAGTACTCATAATTGCAGTTTGAAAAGTATTTAGAGGAGTGGTTTTATATTGTAAGTGCTGCCATCTATTGATTATAGTATCTAATTTCAACACACGAATAACTACTCGTAAATGCGTTTATCTTATAAAAATATTACTTTTTTGATAACAGTGGAACTAATAAATTAAATTGCAAGCTCGTCAACAAACAATATTATTTATATATTAATGCAAATTTACAGACGATGCTTAAGTAAATATTTTTGTACTACAGTACCTGAAATACTATCGTATGAGAAAACGTCACGGCAACAGCTCTTTCACATTTACACAAAGTAATCACGGAAAGCCGCCTGGTTTGTTTAGACCAGTTTTAAACTCGAGTTAAGATCGCGCGGCACCGTTCCCGATTGGTTCTCTGGCAGCTCGAGAACACAACCCAATACATTGTATCTCCTAACGAGTGTGGGTCGGAGAGTAGTAGGAGCTGGCCTCTCGAGGTGAGAGATGTGTTGCATATTTGATGTGTACCGGCGGATGACGGCGGTTGACGGCGCGCGCATCAACAATTTACGTGGACGCTTACCTAACCGAGCCCGAGGCGATGCTCACTACTGGCGCCCAACTTGTCGATCGATGTTGCCGTTTAAATCGGAATTAAGCTGCTCTGATGAAGCGCTCGGGCCATTGTTTGAGTGGCCGTACCTCGGGGACTGCGTTTAAGGCCGTTTAATCTCTGTCTAAACACTATGAGCGATGACAACGTTGGTTGGGTTGTAAAGGGTGCTTGTTACAGCACCCTCGTGCTGCGTAATGTGCCTTTTTTTACAGTTCATTCGTTGATAAATTAAATGCCGATTTAAGCGGCAAAGTAACTACTGGACATATTTAGTAACATCTTATGTTTCATTGTATTCATGGTCTTGTTTGGTTTGACTACTGTGCATGAGCGGTCATGTCACCATCAGGCGAATAGCATGCTCGTCTCGCCATTTCTTGCAAAGAAAATAAAAATAATGCTTGATTCTATTGCACGCATTTTTAAGTGCGAAAAGATACCTGAAGTTTAAAAAGATTACAGTTCCCCAAAAAAATGAATACTTTTTATTTTTTATTCCGTGGAAATACATATTATTAGACGAATTAAATTATTGTCAGTTAGCACAACGATAATAGAATTGACGTAAATATTATTTTGATGCTAATGTTATTCCAGTAGGTATTCCACCCGAGAAACAATTTCATGACATGCATTATTAAATTGTGCCGCCTTGAATTAAACATCTACGAGAAATTTTAATAAAGCTCGTCGCCGTAAATTCAGAGACCGATGTAAGTGTAGCAGTCAACATTATCCCGAGTATTTAACACTTATTTATATTTAATTCACAAGTTACAAACTCGGCGCCGGTGCTCTTGCCGGACAAAAGGAAAACTTTTAGTGACGTTTATTTCCATACCTAATTGTTTTATCGCTCCGCCAATGCTTCATTTAATTTTAAATGATTATTGGCATGTCAAAAAATATAATTATTAAAATGGATTTTAATTAAGTTTTACGTGATAACGTTATTAACTTTATTTGAAATTAAATTTATTTAGAAATTCCCATCCCGTCCCGTCTCGTCCTGTTAAATCTCATTCTCATTCAAGACATGTAATACAGTCCCATCCCATCCCTTTGAGTATAAAAAAAGTAAAAAATATATCGGAAAAGGTATTCCGATATATTTGTTAGTTTTTTATCATTCAATGGGAACACTACATTTTTTGGGACACAAAATAGCCTAACCATTAATCCAGGGTGTCAGCTAACCTCCGTACCAAATTTCATCGAAATCGTTCTGATTTTATCGCGCACAACCGAGAAACAGACAAAAATTCTAAGTAAAAATCATTGTTTTGGGTTCTATTACGTTAATACAGACACCTCATATTAGTTTTTCTCATTCATCTTCCATGTACAGACATCGATCGGTTTCAAATTTGTTATATTTATAGATCTATCGGTAAAGTACCATTAGGTACGAGTACCTGTAATGTAACCATTTTCCTATGACAGCATTAAAAAACAACCTGCTTCAATATACCTGCGTGCTTTATATTGTTATTGTGACCTGCTTCCAATTCAGGACAGAAGGGGATTATGCTAGGCGGCAAATATTCCGAGAATCTTCATGCTTCAGGGAGCACATAAGTACTACATGGCTATGTGAGCAGTTGTTATGTTTAATTAAGTAATCCTATGGATAGTTCGATAGTTTACAAGCATGTCTGTTTAATAATTTAATTTAATCTCTGCTGTAAATACAGGCAGAAAAACAATATGCCATATACTTTAATATTAGCATTCGGTATTAGCGAATATTTAAGATAAGAGCGACCACAGTTATATTCCACATCACAAAAAAATACGCAAACCCAGCAGCACCAATACTTCAAAAAATACAGCTCCAACAGGCATCAATTCCGGGAATAGTGCGTTTAAAGTAAGTTGGTATGGCCTCACGTTTGTAGCGAGTTAACAAATTGTTACAAATGGGTGTAGCGGGGAGGGCGGAGCGCGCCGGAACAGGCACAATGGCTCACCGGCGACGGGTATTCAGGCCCACAGGCTGCGGATGCGGACGGGCCGCGAGACGCGAGCGCCGCGCTTCCTCCCTATCTATCACGCTTACCAGCTATCCATTGCTCTCATTAATTTGTATATACGGAATAAGGACGGCAGAATATTGTTTCGTCTTTCCTCGTCTGCTTTGTTTGTCTGGATATTTTCATTAAATAGGTCAGAAATAAATAACATTATTGGAAATATGATTTAATGTAAATTAGACGTATGTATATTTCCACTCATCCACGTTCTGGTTTTCTTTATAATTCACTAGCGCTTATTATAGCTCGTTGGTATAATTGTGTCAAATGGCGAGAGATCATCAATCTCTCCACTGTCTGAAGGCCACTGCGGTTACTATCGGGTGCAGTGCAGTCACTTTGCGAATATAAAAAAGCTAAGTTAAATGACTTCGCTACCGTATAATACGAATGCAAAAGGGCAAAATGCCAATGCCATTCGTTAGTAATGAGAGGCAGGAAGTTGTCACACCACTTATAAGTTTTCGTAATTGATACAGAATCTTATCGTGCTCTCGAATACATTGTGAGGCCTGATACTTTAAACGCTTTGAATGATTTCATAACATACTGTTAAATGTTTAAAACACATTGATATTTTTAGACAATTTCTGATATTGGCATTAATTGTTGGAACATACACTTATATTGTAACACGTATTTAATAGTGAAAATGATTTGACAAATGGTAAATTGAATTTATATATTTTCTTGTATATTTAATTATATTCATAAATAATTTCCTAAGTTCTAGCTTAAATAAATAAATACACCCCATACTAAGATCAAGTCTTGTTGTGTCATGGTTACCAGAAACTACGAGAGACTTTTCGGTCCCACAAACATCCAGGGGATCGAACCCATGGCCTTTCGTTTTAAAGTCGCCGTTTTGTGAAATATGGAAGAAAAGTTACCTATATTAAATAAAGCTGGCATAGTGCGGTTACGTAAGACAGATATTTAAGAATCGTCTTGTTTCTTATTATTCACAGGCGCATTTGTTAGAGAAATACTAATTAGCACTTTGAGTTGAACGCTGTCTTATAAGAGATAACGTTTTAATGAAACTCAGAGTTGAAGTAGGTCAACTAATATCACAAAGTTGATGAATATCTGTAACCGGATGTCTGTCTGGCAGACAATGGAAACGTCGTGGTGAAGATATTCATAAAAAAAGGAAAAAATGTTTAATTTTAAGCAGTTATCGCAAATATCTATTACAAATTATATATTTGTCCGTTTATTATTAGACGTTAGGCGTATACAAACCGATCAGCTTTTACATTAAGATCTGTAGCTTTGGCTCATGAAGTCAAGAATCCGAATTATGTAAATGAATATCTCCTCCTGGCCCTTATCCTATATAGATATTTACTTGGGGATGTAGCAAATGAGTTTTCAACCATGTTGCAGAGTGCGTTTCCGTAAAATTTGAAGACCAGTTACCTAAAAGAAATCAACTGTTTTAGCCAAAAGACCCAAAGACTTTTGGCTCGACTTCAGCGGTCGAATATATTGAAAATAATTTAGCACACATTAACTCAGAAGGAACTGGCTTTGCAGGTTTTTTAACGACGGGACGGTAGATTCCTCTGGCTCCGAGTGGAGTCAAGATCATTAATAAGGAATGCGTATGTAACTTGGGTTCAAATCCGCAACTTTTATTAAGGCAGATCAATCCACAAATAAACTGACTCGTCACTCGATTCTTTTCATTTTAGTTTATTCCATCAAAATCAAATGTAACCCCATGATCATATTATGAATTAACTTCAACATTTATATACAAACGTGTAAATATGGTAATTGATACTTCAACCGTGGTCAGTCTGACCGCAATTTGTAATATGTTTATCAACCGTCAATGAGACCGCAATTTTATATAGAAACTGAGAACAAAACAATACATCTGGGAAAGTTCATGATTATCTTTTTTGTTTATGAAACCTTCATTCTGATTAAATACAATTATTGTTTACTCATTTGATTACTATTGGTAAACATTACATCAGCAACAGCATTGGTCTGGATGTTGCAGATTAATGATAGGAATTAATTGTTTGAGATGGTGGGGAACGTATCAGGAAAACCATAGGAGGACATTAGCAACCTAAACTTGGGCCAAGGTCCCGAGATCGACCATAATGAGCTGACCTGATGTCGCCTAGAAAGATATAATGGTCTTATAGTGGATAATGCTAACGAACTCGAAATTGCACTAAGTACCAAACGGGAATGTTCACTCCAGGACCGGTCGGTACAACTAGCTACTAATTTTGTAAACAAATGTATTATTGGTATCTTAAAACGTGCGGTCAGCCAATGATTTTGCGACCGACCATCTCCACAAATGTAAGCTCCTATGGATTTCATAGCTGTTTTATTTGTATTGTCGGCAGCGTCTAGACGCTTTCACTCATGATTTATTTGGTTTAAATAGATAGAAATATTATATACGTAAAAAATATTCGCTTTCAATACTTATCATTTACTTGTTTGTTATGTAGTGACAACGAATTACATAAACCATTCTCTCTTTATTGCCTCCAAGACAATTGAAACAGATAATTACTTCACATTACTTTAAACAGAATTCAAACTTTGCGTATTTTTAACGTCATAACAATCCATAAAATTAATTCTTTATGAAAAGGGCAAAAGTTTATTTTTCACTCACGGTTTTGGATTTGAATGAAGAGGTTTTGTTCTCATTATGGGCGTTATTACTCGTTCCTCGGAGATTAACGTCGGACTTACTGTTTCGTACGAAAAAAACGGATTAAATATCTCGTGAAAAACAAAATCGTTGTTTTATTGGAAGCAGAAAAAATGACTCTAAAAATAGAAAGCTAATTAATAATGTTATGATATAGGTACCTATTAAATAATTTGGAAAAATATTTTTGGAATTAATATTAACGGTTCTGCGTTACTTAGCAGCAATAAATAACCTTTGTTCACGCATTCATAAGTATCTCACTTTGGTGGAACCATTCAAATATTTTTTTCCTCCGCAAAATTAATGCATGCATGGAACGGTTTTGTTGAAAAATACGCAACCTGCCAAAAATGTAAAAAGGATTAATTGAATTTGTGTATTTTTTAATTTAAAGTTATGAAAATACGATGAAAACATTTATCAGCAGTAAGTGAGGTAAATAAGTTTAAATTCAGTCCGAGCACGGCGGTGAAAAATATTTGCTCCATAATATTATAACAAGCTCTTCAAACATTGAGCGAGCATTTAAATAGCAGTTAATTAATTCATTGGGTATCGCGGTAACGAGTTATAAATTTATTTTTTTCCGAGAGGCTTATCTGTGTTCCGGGCGCGGAGCTAGCTCGGCGCGGCAGGTAGCGGAAACGTCTGATCACCCCAGGCCGGGATAATGCGATAAGAGGATTACTCTATTCCCGGGAACCTCCGTTTGTTTGTCGTCTGTTTATTTTGTTAATTTTGCTATTTATTTTAAGACGATTATTATCGCTATAAGGCACTTTAGCCACCTCGCTTATTTGCCGTTTGAAAATGTTGACGTGTGTTAATGTGGGCGGTGGTATGTTTTATGCCTGATGTGAAACATCGCTTAAATCTATTTTTAACTTAGGCCTCCCCTAGAATAATAATAACCTCTTTATTTGTTTCTTTAATTGATCATTATTTTAGCAAGCTTTATTCAATCCTATAATTGGAAAAGATTCGTAACTCTACACTCTACAGCCCTAGAAGCGCAAAAACGCGTTGGTCGGCCGTCAGTGTAGGCGTCCTTTGCAAGTTATTACACATACTTTCAGATGACTAATTCAATGAAGTACGACGGTAAATAATTTGCTTCTTTGTCGTATCAAGTTACTACTGGTCCGATGGCTCGAAAACGCCGTCTGCGTAGCTCTCTGAGAGAACTTTATTCGGCGGATTAGGATGTCTACTTTCTAAGTCGATTTCGCACCGCGCCGGTGTCGGTCTAAATGTCGGACTGCTTAGAAATTATAATAAAGTCGTATAGAAATAGTAAATAAATCGTTTAGCTAAATACTCGCAACGGCAAAACATATTTGTTAATAATAGTCTACTAGTTCGTACCTTCTAACCGTTCTAACTACTACCAAAAGGTAGCATTGAAGAAAGTAGAGTGAATTATTGTCTCGGTCTGAGGATGTATGTATAAGTTAGTAACACTATGTCTATTACGCACATGCAAAGAATTGAAAGTATTTCACGAAGCCCCCACTCTATGATACAGAAATGCGACATAACATCGTACGGCTCACTTGGCAAAAAGCAATTTATAAGATTATGGGTTACTGAGCGCACCATTTCATATGATTTGATAAGCATGAATCGACGATTATTTGGTCTGAACTCATCCATCAGAGGGCGCCACGTCCTTATAATTTTTATCCAAACATCAAGCATACATTTGTGTGAAAATTCCAAGGAAGGCAAGTCATTAGGTAAAGGATTTTCAGTGTATTTTTATACGTAACATAAATTATTTTGTAAACTGCGTCGGGTTAACTCGCAGCCGGAGATAAAGCACGCGTTTATCACAGATTAAGTGGAAATATTGTTTACAGCGTGGCACCATGTTCAAAGAGTGGTGAAAAACACCAACCTTTATATAGTAATAGCTTTAGACACAAAAATCTAAATATGATAATTACATGGATAATATACACTTCATTAGAGTGATTATTTAAAATTTGTGGACACTCAATTAGTATTAGTATAAAACGTAGATAGTATAAAAGAATACCACAAAACAATTTATAAGAATACACATTTTGAATTATTTAACTGCCTCCGCATTGCATCTCAAGCTGTCTACGGCTGTCTCAACGTATTATAAATATCAAGGTGTTTATCTTCACTAAAATAGCCAAGTTGGCTTGTGTTTTCATATCAAATACTCCGTTCATTACCCCTTATAAAACTATGGTTCGTTTAATCATTTTTATTATTTTAAAAAGCTGGTTTTATACTCTTTTCCCATTGAAGTCGTGAATTCAAACAGCGTTGTACGCTTTAATCAAGGCATATTTGAAAGCCTTAGCACGTGTCTCGCAGCCCGGAACCCGCGACTGAGCATGCGGACTCACATTGCTATCCTGAACATGGTACGGAATGATTTATTACTCTGTAAATTGGGTTCTACGTTTTGGCCGCTATTCGGGTGAAACAAGTTAAAAAGGTATCGTGCATAGCACATGTAGGTACATACTATTGTTCAGTGTTCACTAATAATCCGCACGAGGTCACTGGGTTAATAACCGCATTCTGCATGTAGTGCGACGCACAATCATATTGTCATCAGCATTTATTCATATACCATAATCGTTGTTTATACGTTGCTTATGTGCAAATTGAGGCTATAATTTTCTTATAAATAGGTTGTGCGTTAAGCGTTTTCTATTGTTCGTTTTGGTTTCATTACAATATATGTGAAGTTATTTGGTGCAGTTAGTACATTCCTCCATGTAGCCTAATGTACATTAACATCGCTGAGCTTATATTTGTGAAGGGTTTATTTTTAAATTGTATTATTTTTTTGAATATAATAACTGGTTTTAAAGTATTAAGCTTCAATTATCGCCGTTTCTTAATTAATTTGGGACAAAGGATAGTTAGAGAGTGACAGTGTGGTGGTGGTCGGTGGCGAGAGACCAGCAGCGGCTGCGGTTATCGAGCGGGCAGCAGGGCGCGGGCACATCGCGGCGGGTTATGATTGATTGCGAGTAGTGTTGTGTGCTAGTCGGTAGTCGGCAGTCGCTCCCCTCTTTCTTGGCAGGCGGCAGCGCCCGCTGAGAACTGCGCTCCCACATCGTGATCATTTGTTCTCATTTGTTACACATATCGATCCAACGTCCGACAGTATTGATGTAATGTTCAACAAATACTCTTTGCGTACTTGCCAGTCATTCATTTTTATTATTTTGCTTATTATAGACAAGGCGTTGAAAAGATCTTTAGAACGTAAATTTTCACAGTTTCCACAAATGAATATTCTTTTATTAATTCATATTGTATGTAGGCGAGACCAGGGATCAAAGAAACGATTTTCAATTTTCTAGTAACATCTCACAAATCTTATTAGATCCTCCTCCTTGCGTCGAGCTCCTCAATTTTGAGGTTCGTGACCTTCCTTAGGCATCCTTTTCATCCTAACGATCTTTTTCCATCTGGTTCTGCCTACGGCGGTGTGAAGGGCGCTGTGGAGTGTAGAGTCAAGAGTGGATCACTTATTAGATCACATAATACTAATTACTACACATTATATATTGATCTTTCAGCTAGCAATTAACACCATCTTGATTGCATTATCATAAACAAAATCATCATTTTATTCAATTTGCAAAACTAAACATTTATGGAACATCATATTACTCGTATTTTATTTTAAATAGATCTATGTTGTACGACCTGATGAAAACGTGTAAAGTAGTAATGTCATGTATTCCAGGAAACGTATAGACGCTGGGCGTGCAGCATGATGGTGCCGCTGTGGGTGGTAGACGGCGCGGAGGAAGGCGGCGAAGAGGAGGGTCGGTCGCGGCGCGCGCCTGCCGAGCACGCGGCTCGCTGGCACGCGCGGCACCTCGAGCGCGTAGGCCACCTGGACCGGCGGCGTGGCGCGGGCGGCGCGGCCGGCGCGCGCTCCTCCGGCGGCGTGGTGGGTCGCTGGGTGCGCGCCGCCGCCGCCGGGCCCGGCCGGCCCCCTCTGCGCCTCAAGCCATGCCTTTCCGTCTGCCAGCTCGTCGAGCAACACTGCCCCTACTTCCTGCCGGCGGATCGCGCGCCCGCCTACCCCACACAGTACGCCGGCGAGCCCACATTCCTATGCCTCGGTATAACTCGTTTGTTATATTTATTTCTCTTTCTTGTCTGCAGTCGTACAATTTAATTGAAAAATCATTTCTCAATCAGAGAAAAAGAGTTAAAATATATTTTTTTGTCGATTATTCAGTTTCATCAAGTAAATCGGCCAACGAGACCATATCGAATGCGATTTGCAAACAGTTTTTCTTGCTCAGATATTCTAACGCAACACAATATACAATTGATTTCGCCGATGTATTCCAGATCCAAGAATTCCTGAAACCGGAGAACAGGCGAACAAGTCGAACTACGGCACGCAGGACTGTTGCTACTGGTACTGCGACGCGGGGCTGTGCCACAAGTGTGAGCCGGGGCTGAGCGAGGTGCCGCTGCGCGAGCCCGAGCGGTGTGCGCCGGTGGAGGAGCGCGTGTCCACGTGCTCGGTGCCGTACCAGGCGGGCGCGGGGGGCGCGGGGAGTGCGGGGCAGGCGGCGGCGCCCGCGCTGCTGGCGGCCGCGCTGCTGCTGGTGCTGGCCGCGTCGTTACGGACCCACTGGACCGCGTGCGCGTCCGCGCCACTAGTGAATGTGCGCGACTCGAGGTTATAGTTTTACGTTAACGTGCGACGCACCTGTACGTCCCGCGATCGCCGGACCGCGATCGGAACTTCTCTTAGTGCTGTACGAGTACTTATGATAAATTATTTGCGATTACGAGTTCGATGATGAATGCGAGTCGCGGTGTGCGCGCCGCCACCGCACCTCGGCACCCATATAGACTGTAAGTTAACATTCGTGTCACATCGTGCGGTACACCTGAAACATACAAACACCAAATATTTTCAAACTGAAATTTGTTTTATCTCGTAAGTGCTGTTAGCCGATGTCTCGGCCGGTTCATGATTTTGTGAGTAAACGCGAGCCAAAATATTTATTACACACAAATTTAGTTTAAAGAAATATAAATTAATATACATTATGTGCACTTTTTATGTTGATTGTATGATGAACACATGTCTTATAACTGCAATGTTTCACACAAAGCTAGCAATGAAAACATTCGAAGATCAATTACTTGTAATGGAATATCAATCAATGTATGAGAACATAGGTGCATACGAAGCGTACTTTGTGTAGGGATCATGTGGTGGTATTTTTTATACTGGCTACATTATTGTGTAGAGCCAACACGTAAGAAAACAGCCAACTGTAAATGTATCGAAGGCATGGCAACACTAAATATATTTTATTACCTTCAGAGCCCTCGCCCCGTTGTTGGGAGAAAAAGAAAAGACTTCACGTCTATAAGCGGCCCCGTGCAGTCATTGCGAGAGCAGTAGGTACCGGTGATCCAGTAAATGTTACTATGCTCTCTAATTGAAAGTGGAAGCGGTATAGAGTTGAAGTCTTATTCTTGGAAATATATAGACAATAGATAAATGTTGGATTGTTTTTTTAGATGTTTATTTTTGTAATGTTGCATTAACTACGACATTGACGGCCACATTAGGATGAGACCAGCGCAGCGCCACATACTACAGCCTTACAAACGACTACATTAAATGTACAAATTTAATTTAACAAATATATATTTATATCATGTGAAGTTTAGTGTCGCGAGGCAGGCGACAGTTCCGATAGCGTTCCAAGAATTAAATCGGTTTTGTTTAATAAATCGTTGTACGCGCGTGAAGTACTAGTGAGTACACTGTGCGAGTATGTTAGTAATTACGATATGGACTAGTTATGTTCCACGGTGGTGGTGTAGTGAATCCATGTTTCCGCGCCTTTGTTCTGGCAGTGAATGGTCAATGTAATTGTCAATAATGTGATAAACAAACTCCATCCATCCGTAAGAGAGTGCGTGCGTGCGTGCTCCGAGAGTGCGTCGGGTGCTGCAGTATGCAGTATGCAGTATGTTGGGTGCATGTGCTGCGTTGCGTCAGCGCATGCGCCGCGCGCGTCGCGTATGTCGCTGCGGCTGGTCCTCATCGGCGCGACGGACGCTCCGTGTGTGCAATGCCTAAGTAGCTGGTCTATAATTATGTAAAAAATTGATTACCATAATATAGGATTAATAAAAGTAGTTGTTGTTTTGTAAGAAATAAAATATGACTAAAGCATGTAATGAGAGTTATATGCATATATCCGTCTTATGAATTATCATTCAATGTAAAACAGATATAATGTGGTTGAAAATGATTTTATATGAATTGATTTTTAATATATATATATGTAATTGTATATGTACAAGGTGTCGCGTATTGGTGATAACTGATGAAGTGATGACTAACACGACGAAGCCTCGAAGATGAATGTAGACCTTCTCGATGTACTTATAGGTAAACATTGTACGTGTTTGTTCTATTGTTTTTACAAAGTTTAAAATTATAGAAATTGAGCATTATGTGATCGAAACAAAAGTAAAAGTTATTAAGACTTTATTGAATGGACATTTGTTGAGAATATTGTCCTCCATCGGGGATGTAGTTGTTGTATTCGAAATATAAATGATAATAATATTAAGTAAGTTATTTTTTACGTTTTTATGGTGTACATATATGTATGTCAGAAACGATTTGTTGTTTCCAATCCCGTACTTAGCAAAACGTCACTGAAGGTGCTAAAGGTCTATTATCGCTTCTTAGGAGTTTGTTTGTAACCGGTTACCGAAACTGCCTGATTGTCGCGCGCATGCGCGTACGTGCAGAATGCAGGCGCAGCCCGACGTCGCGACGAGCTCTGCGTGGCCTGCCTGCTCCCAGGGAGTCGATTCTCATCATGTGTTATAAGGTGTGGAGGAGCCGAGTTACTTACACGACACGCGCTGGCTGCACGAGCACGCCGCCGAACGGAGCCGCCGCGAATCGTCTGTTGTTAATCTTTCAGTCAAGTATCTAGTTGGCTGGTGATCTCTAGTGCCTTCACTTACCCCGAGTGAACGCATTAAACGCCACACATAGGAGCACTTATTGTACACTCATTTTTTAAACCATATACGGTATCTCTTTTATTACTTACTTCCAAATTCTAAAACAGTCGATAATTCAAATATCACAAGAAATATAAAAAAAAATATATATAGATAGTCTCTTGAAGAGAGCGTAACGTAGGCATTAGGAATCCATAAAATTATTAAAAGAGATCGATTACAATTGTAAGGAATAATAAGAAATAATACTTGCAAAAAAAGATAAAACTCATGGATAAACTTAAAAGTTTTTAGAAAACACACTCGTTTGTTTATTACGTAATTCGTAAACTTTTAGGTACACTAAATACATTTGTAATCTTATAAAAGAAGCAACAGTCGCAGAGAGGACATACAGTACACACGCCACACAGCACACAACAGCGGAGTTCAGTTGTTGCATCACCGAGCCCGCCTCGCGCCGCTGCGAAGCGCCTCACTGCCAGTGGCAACATTGCATTATTCGTGTATCGATGTAAAAACTATTATCGAGTTGTCTAAATTTAGTAATAGTGAATGAATTACTAGAACATAATTAATTGGAACAATTTTGAGCACTCGTTAAAACTTACACATTGACCATGCATCACTTCTATGTGTGTGTCATCACTCTACACTCTTGATATTTTCACATCGTTCACTATTCTGTACTAGAGTAGTTAGTAAAAGACCAAAAGACGAGAGTTCCGATGTTAGTTTCATACGGTGCGTTAACTTATTCAAGAGTAGTTCAAATGTAACCGCCAGATCTGTGAGCCAGTACCTACGTTTATCAACAACACTATGAATTAGTTACAGATTTCCATGGCGCATTTCGCTCGATCGAAACGAAGTTAAGCTTTTGACTATGGTTTGTTCCAGTGAAATTTATGTTGTAGACACAAAGTTAGCAATAATAATTAGGAATTAACTAATAATCTTGTAGAATCGACAAGTTATCCATGAGTGGTTCGAGCTGACAGTGAGCGGTGACCAGTGTGACGAGCGCGGCTGCGAGCTTCGCGTGCGTCGCGGTGCGCGGCGAGGCTGGCAGCGTGCGCGGCGGCGGCCGAGCCGCGCGCCCTCGCTGCCCACAACAGTGCCCTTCTCTCTAGGTTTAGTGATTGGGTGTATTTAAATGTTTCGTTATACGTTTGGTGATAGTGTGTACATTATGTTTTTGAATAATATACGTATGTTTTGATGTACATAAATAATGTGTAAATGTTTAACGCACAAATAATATGAATCAAGATTGCTGAATATGTAAAGCAGTGTACGGCAAATTATGTACCTACTTAGCTGTAAAGTGTAACTGGTCGGTTATCGATTAGGACTATGAACGTAGATATTTTCGATCTCCGTCGGTCGCTGAATCCATCTTTGTTCACTTGTCATATCGTAAGTCGTCCGTAAAGGTTTCGTTGTGTTCCGTTGTATTTCTGCACAAGTCAGTCGACAAGCCGCTCACGTTCGTTTCTTTGTCACATTGTACAATGGCACATGATAGTAGACTAGTTGCGTCGATTTCAGTTGTTCCCGCATCGCCCCTCACGTCAGAGCAGGAAGCTAACTGTCACACACGCGCACAAAACGAAAAGGAAATCGCTTTCGGGGTCGTCCACAAATAGTCAAATATTTACATTAAATATCATTAAATAGTATGTACAAATGTAAGCAAAACACCAAAATTTAGCCTTCGACATAGTTCCAATATATACATACATATATTATAAATAATTTGATATAGATAAAGCAATTAAATGAAATATTATACAGTTCGTACGCATGTGGAGTTTACGTCGCGAGGCGATTCTGTTACGAGTACACTGCATGTGTCGAGCCTGAGCATTATACATATATGTTATGTGTTTTACACGATACAAATATTTATCTCGGTGGAATTATTTCATATATTAATTAATGGAAATAATGATTCATCTTTATTTGTATTAATTGTTGCCGTCTAATGAAAAGTTTGATTGTGGTATATAAAAGCTAACGTATCGACATTTAAAATGAGAGAGACTTTTATACGAAAATTTCTAAAATTCTGTCTCGTGACAAATATTTGAGGGCCATACAAATGTTTGTACCGAGACAAAAAATGACTACTCGTGGCACCAGCACTCAGTGTATCTGTTCTTAGGCTTACTGAATTCGTTGTGCATTTGTTAGTCACACGATTTCGCATCGATTACTCTTACAATATGCCGCTTACTCTTCGGGAATTCCGCGTATTCTAATTAAGTTACCAAGAAAGAGTAAGCGAAATCGCGTGATATATTTGTATTGTGTTTTCATGTTTAGCGAAGTTAAGTTGATTTTTTGAAACCACGCCAAGTGTTGAGTGACGGTGAACGAGTGAAAAAGAATATATTTAGAAGCGATCTGTGATCGATACACTCAGGGTGTTATACCACAATCAGATATGTGAAACAACGAATATGAAACATGAACGCCGTTTTACTCATTTACTGTTTGCCATTTATTTTAGCTCAATAACTCCAACGAATATGTGGACTACAATTTTGAATTATATTGAATTGTAGCGACCGCAATTGAAGATTGTTGAGATATGAATTAAAGTTTGCATTTATTATAGAGTTTACCGTGAGGCAGTCGCATTCGGTTCACGCCGTCTCGTTGAAGTAAATGTACATTCATACTATAGTACATATGGCCTTCTATGTTACGGATACGTAGTGGAGAAATGTTAGTTATGTACTAATTTGTATGTATTGAGTCATATTAGAGTTGAAATGTGTTGTACTAGTTTGTAATTTTATATTAAACCACTGTAAGCCGTTTTTACAGTCCGAGTTTCTGAAACCCCGAAAGATTCTCCTTTCATTACACCTACACGTATAGGTACGATTCAATTTATTGTTTGAAGAAACGAGTCGGTACGTCAGATATTTTGAAATCATAATACATAATAATGGTGTCGAAGTTTCTTGTTTAATACAATTATAAGATTGTTCAGTTTAATGTAACATACGTGACTAAATATAAAGCACACAATGATGGCCTTATTTCTTATGATAAAATAGTATACTCATTTGACGAAGGCGAAGTAGTAACGTACCTAGGCGTAGAGAAACACAAACCAGACACTCGGTAAGTTCTCAAAATATCTGAATCTATCCACTTATTTCTTAATCGAAATGTTTGTTGTCTTAAATTAGTATAAATGCGATGTATGTAAATTAGTGTTATAACCATTGGAATAAAGTTCATGTTTTGTGTTGGTACGGTAAGAGTGCGTCGGTTGGTGCAGGCGCCGGCGGCTCGGCACGCGCGGGCCCTGCGAGGCGGCGCGTCGCTGCCTCTGTGCGGGTACAGAGCGCGGCGCGTCCGCCACACGTTCTTCCACGACGCGCGTGTCGAGTGGCGAGCGCGGTTGTTTAGTCCGACAATACTGTCACGTACGTTTTTATACACTTCGAAGTACTGTATGTGTGAATGGCGCATAAGAGTTCGTAATGATGACTCCGTGATGACGTCGCATCGCTCCATTATTCCTAATGAGTTCTAGATCATATAAATATATGTATGACGAAGAAAACTTTCGAAGCACCGTCTGATATTATGTTTACTGATTCAGTAAATTGTAAGTGTTAAGTGTTGCGTATTTGAAAAAAAATATATCAAAAGAAACGATGGATCTGTCCACAGGACCGCTTCAACATAATTTTAATCTTTATAAATAATAAAGTAAAATTGCCTATTTGATAGTGAGAGATGTAGCGTAGCATAAAGTCTTATCTGATAAATTATTGAAGTAAGCACACCTCGGCGATCGCGGCGCGGCGTTCGGTCGCGGCTCGCGGCACCGACGATCACTGCCACAGCGCGAGTGCAATATATTGATATGATCTAGGATGTGTCGTAGGTGTTTCTCGAGTAGTGATCGTGTAATAAGTCTTATGTTACGCCTTCTAAATGATTATTCAATCCGTTAGTTTGTGGCGTAGGCTGGCGGGGTGGGCGGGCGTGAGCGGGACGACGCTACGCCGCCCTGTGCGTAGAGCGGCGTAGCGTACGCGTAGCGAGCGCGAGTTGTGACGCGTAGTCGCAGCCCGCACTGGTGCCCGCGCTGCCCGCGCTCCCCGGCCGCCTCTCACTTGGCCAGTTCGCTCTGCGCCACACGTAGACTTCGTTCGTCACTCGAAGTAAAATTAATCACGTTCGAATAATCGTAGACAGATTTTAAAATTTAATATTATTTGCATTTTCCTAAGAGTTAGAACGATTGAGACAGTAGGTCGCACGACCGTGTTATGATGAATTGTGAAAATGTTTATTAAAAAAATGCGTTTATGAAAATGAAATAAAAACGAAAAATATTGTCATATAAACTTGTAATTACTAACTTAAGAAAAATTATTGGAGACAAAGAAAACGTTAAATAAACCGATTAAAAATACAAACGTGAGTATCATTTGTACATTCCCCTGCATCCAAGCGAACAGTCCAAGCTCAAAAACATCGAAGCACAGGAAATAAAACACTAGTATTGCTATTACTTTAAATATTTTAATAAAAAAAAATCATCGCTTACGTCAATA
Source organism: Deilephila elpenor (assembly GCA_949752805.1). NCBI lineage: Eukaryota > Metazoa > Arthropoda > Insecta > Lepidoptera > Sphingidae > Deilephila > Deilephila elpenor. The sequence continues at coordinate 7,745,364 of OX457097.1, forward strand.
TCACACTCGGTCTTACATCATCTATTTATATTAAAGTATAAAAACTATGACTTTGCATTAAATTATATATCGTTCTCGCGAATGTATAAAATGCGCACTCGTCATCACAGCAGCGCGTTCGCTATACACAATATATCGAACGCGGACACACACACACGATCACAGCGACACAGGGAGCGCAGTCCGCGCGCTCCGGCGCTAGAGGCCGCTAGGCGCGCGCGAGCCACGTCGCGAGCAGCAGCGCGAGCGCGAGCAGCAGCGAGCCGCGCGCCGCCGCCGCCCCGCTGCCCCCGCCGCGCCCCTCGCTCCCCGACTCGGGCCCATCTGCCAACACAACAAGGCTCCTTATGCGAACACGGTGACGGGTGAGCACAGCGTGCAGTGCACTCGTGAACTATGTGCCTTAATTACTACTGACACTACTCAACTAGTGCTCTATGAATCTGATAATACAAAGTTATTACAAAAACGAACATCAATGGACCCGTTAACCGTGAATTCCGTTAAAATAAACATCAAAGCGGCAACAAAATTAGTGCAAAATGGAGTTCACGGGAAAAACATAATGAAACAAAAGAAACCTACAGATGCGGGTGATCGGTGTCGCGGCGGAGGAGTCGAGCCCTCCTTAATATACGAAGCGGCCGAGAGCCACATGCGAACGACATACTAGACACTGGCTCCGTCCGACTGAACGTTGACAACTGAAACATTAACTTGCCTTTACACAGTATTCTCAAGTCACCGCAACCGGGTCCCGGGGGTGCAACACTAACTACACACGCTACTCAATATTAACAATATATTTTAACTACGTTTACTGTGTTTAATCATGCAATACGGTATTAGACTAGCTTACAGTCTAGGTTAAAATAAATAAATATATTCAAACATATTAAGTAAACGACAATACGAATTATACTTTACGTTAAATATTAAATTTATTTTGCCATGCTACACGCGGTTAGTTACGTTACAGCAACACTACTTGGTGCGGGTTGCAACTTGCACCATTACATAAGAAACATAATTCAGAAATATTTAAGTTGTAAAATATCTGCAGTATAAGACGGAGTGTTTGTGCTCTAAACAAAACGTGTTTGTGTCACTCGAAACGAAAACAAAGAGCTTACGTTTGAAACCGCTGTCAATGGAGCTTTGTTTGTAAATGTAGGACAAGTTAAATATTCAACACTATTACTTTAATCTTATTCTTCACGGCACCTATAAGCGAATAATTATTTTAAATAATACTGCATCTTTTAATATAATAGCTGTTCTTATTGTTATCAATCTCGACGTAGATCCTTTCTATATGTTATTTATTTTGAGAAGAGTAACAAACTAAACTGAATCTAATTCTTGATTTTTAGTTTAATTTATAATTATTATTTAATATATAAGTAAGAACTATGATTAAGTTTTAGCCCGAGTATACAAACACCGCAATACGTATTTACACTACAATATGATTGAACTAAATCATGAAAAAAAACAACCAAAATATGAATGTTAGTAAATAAATGCATTCAATTAAAAGTGAAAACCAAAGCTTTCTGTTAAATAGCACATGCCAACTAGATCTAGAAGCGAATCATTCATCCCAGAAGCGAAATACACCTGGACCACGCAAGCGTCGCTACCGCACTAAGTACTAAGTCTAAAGATAAGCGTCCACAAAGCATGCTAACGTGATATGAAAGAGAACGTACAGGCCGCGCGTGAAAAGCTCGCCGGTACTAAAATCACCGCTTATCCTTCATAATCTCACTGGTATTCTTATACTGTATAACTAATTGAGTCTTTGTTCTTTATGCAATGTTCTATGTACAATGTTCAGGAACACTCCAACGAGGTTATTTCCTGAACCAGAAGAATGATCTGGGAGCGGTTGATTTTACACCTAGAAAAAAACACACACACACATCGAAACGTGAACATGTACCCACACACCGACACTTTGCCATAGACATCTCCGCTAATAGACAACTCAATTGTGCCACACGACTTTAATCAACACTGTGCTTGTGTTTGTGGATTAAAACAAAAATAAATAGAAATTTTGGTTTGATGTTTAGTAAGTTTAATCTTAATAGTTACGGGATTTATCATTATAACGTCACTTATACTAAAATTAGCAGTTTTATTATATTAAGGTAAAAAAGTATAACGCTCAAACCAAAACCTCTTTGCATGTGCTTCAAAATTATCTATAGCTTGTATGTGCCGGTGCAAATCATTGCATTGCTGTGTGGTGATTATTAAAAATCATTATTTATTTTGTGTGTATTATTTAAAATGGTAATAAAACTCCACCATGGCTTTTTAAAGATATTCTGTAGTGCCATGGTGGTTTTTATTACTGCAGGTTGAGGCACCCGAAGCCGCGCTGTCGATGACCAGGGACCTTCCACCGTCCGCCACTGCGATAAAGAAGCCACACCGCTCACCGCTCTCAGAGAGCAGTCACATGCTATTAGCAGCTTTGTTAATATAGCTAATAGCTATTACTGTTAGTGTAGACGCATTATAGTCGTTAAATGCTACTTTGTTAGGGGTTAGTAAATGAAATTGTATATAGTTATTATTATTTAGTAACTGAGAGTCAAGATGTCTATGTCAGTATGATTACACAGTACACGGTTATAAATGATCAATCATAAGAAATTGTAACAAACACAAGAAATTTTAAAACGCAAGAAGTTGAAACAAACATAAGAAAGTACATAACACTAAATTGTATTGAAAAGATAGATTGTAAGAAACACAACAAAGAGAGATTCAAACAAACTACTATTACAGACACAGAGACACAAGAGCAAACATTCAACAGTGGGACGACGGTTTATATCCCTTGGATGTGTTGTGGTGGAGGTGTGTCGTGTCCTGTCAATGATTCTGTCATTGATTTTAAAATATAATTTCCACTCCACAAAGGTATTTGGTAATTCTTTCGAAATTTTAGATATATTTAAATTATATCAGATATCTGAAGTTGTCTTTATACCCAATCTGGGTCTAGACATTATTTTTTATATGATAGTAAGAACAGACTACTTTAGATGGATTGTTCATGGCAGCATCTGCTCCATTGGTTTCATAATGTGTTTTAATTGTTGTATATAATCGAGCGTGGATCATTTGAAACAGACAAATGTTTCGTCGTGGTTTTGTTGAAAGAGTGTATGTTTCAAATGTGTAGGGTGTGTGTGAGTTCAAGTGACAACGCACAATGCTTAGTTACTCATCAAAATTGATAATCGTTATTTCATAACCAAATTTCTGGATATATTTTTTACCTTTATTATTTACGTTAATAACATTGCTTGAAATTAATAATTATTTTCAAGTAACAAGTACACAATACACACGAATGAAAACCACTAATCGATTTGCGATTAAACTTTCGATCTTTTTGTTTTATATCTAAATAATGGGTTACACAACATAAAACTTTGCCAATTTAATGATTTGATTGGATCTAATATTATATGATATTCTGCAGGCTCTACTTTCAGTTGAGTTGCAGTTGGTCCTAATTTATCTATAGCTTGATCGTTGTCACATGAACGTTTGTATCGTATGCATGGCCGTGCATTGTTTATTCATTTGTTGTATTCCAATCAAATATAATAACGACTTTACTTTTTACATTAAGACATACTTAATACCGAACATTTCAAAACATTATCCACTCAAAAAGTGTAGTCTGAAAATTTACGTCACCAAAATTTGGTGCAACGGCCACGCGTGTGTGTGTGCGCGGACTGCGGGTGCCCGTACCTGCGTCGAAGGTGATGTCTCCGACGTCGTCGTCGAGGGGGGGCTCCTCGGGCGCGTCGGAGAGGCGCGCGTTACCTCCCACGGTGCCGCGCGGCGCGCTGCTGCAGCCGAGCCACCAGAACGCCGTCGACCGAGGGAACTGCGGGTTGTCTGAGTCCACCTGATTGGACAATATGTTCTCCATTAATACATTGGATTATTGAACTCTAAATAAGTCAACTTTTGCTTCTGACGACACTGGCGTTGACATCCGGTTGATGTATGGTTTTTTGGGTAAAACCAAAACACGAAAATGGTGATATATATAAATTAGCTTCCATATCCCATATCCATTTATATTTTGAATACACTTTCTACCGATTTCGCTGCCTACACTATTCCAGGGCGAGAAGTGACGGCTTGTACAATACCATTTTTGGTACCGCCACTGCCTGCATCATGCCCTTAGTATTTCTATTTCTAAACTCAGAAACAACCAAAAATATCTTACACTGAAAGTCCTGTCATTGAACCGCCAGTACGATCCTCCTTTGAAGAAGTAGGTGTATCCGTTTGTGTACTGTAAAGCAGCGTCGATGTTGTCAGGGATGCCGTCCCAGTTGGACAGCGGCTTGGGGTAGGTGGCCTTCACGGGCGGCCGCTGCGACGGGTCGAAGCGCCAGAACTTCGAGCCCTTGTAGAAGTAGATCTTGCCGTTGCCGGACCATACTAGAGCTGCGTCGATGTTGTCCGGGATACCGGTAAAACCTGAGAAATTTGTGAGACGCGTGAAATATGTGTCACAAAGTAAAATACAGCTGGTGATAATGTATTTATGACCGTAGATCAATAGACAAGGCGTGCCGAAAGTGGACTTCCGAAAATTGTTATGATTTGTACATGTGGAAAGATTTAACACCATAAAGCCGATTAATTTTTATGTATGTAGCGTGTACCATCATACTGCATAGGTTATTTCTATAAAATTTATAGACCGTCCTTGAACTTTCTTAACTTTGCAGAATAACGCGTATTGTAACTTTATTCATAGTGTGAATATTGGAGGTCACTTTCTCATTATTAACGTTTAAAAGCATCCAAGGTTAACTATAAGTAACCTAGTTTGGATTAAATGGTATTAAGTTTCAATCTTTATTTAACAGTTAATTACTTTTTGACGAAGAACGTAATTTTCATAACGACCTTAAAATTAGTCATAAAATTTGTTCTTTTGAATTGATGTTCACGCATGCAATATCCATTATCTATTAAACAAATATTTTATGGAGTTTTCTTAAGCAAAAGCCTCTTTCATAGCCTTTATCATAGTCAATAGTCATTCCCTTTTCTCTCCATGAATCAGTCTACTCTATGATTAACATCTGTTTTACCGTTTATGTTAAGCTTTGGTGAATCATAATCATCAACATCATCATTATCATTATCATCAGCTCACATCTACCTGCTGGAATTTGCCTGTATCTAGCAACCTCTTGCGACTTTATTTGTTACATTATCGGTTTAAATATACCTTCACTGATCTCCTTGGGGTAGTCTCCGTCCATCTTCTGTCCGTTGTAGCGCCAGTACTTGGAGCCCTTGAAGAAGTACGTCTTGCCGTTCTTGTAGGTGAAGGCGGCGTCAATGTTGCCGGGTAGGTTGGGCCACGCGCGCGAGATTAGGCGCGGGTATCCAGCCGCCACGCCGTCTTCAGTTAATCGCCAATAGTGCTCGCCTGGAGGAGCAAACACAAATAATATGAGATCTTAAAGATTTTTTTATTGAATAAAGAAATGACTCTGCACTGCATGGTAAGTCCAATGAAATCCAGATAGAATATCGATTGGTTATGGACAAATATTGCCACTGGCTATAACGACGGACTACTTAACTATATAATCAAGAAGGTAGCCCATAGTAATCACGAAAATTGGTAGATAAAAGTTCGAAAGAATTAATATTCGGTTTTCAAGTTTTTTTTTTTTTCAATGGCCCTGGGTTGATTAATTATATTATTCTGCTGAATGAATGATGCTATTAAATTTTGAAGGTAAAATTGGTTGAAGTAGTAAAATAAATTGTTTATAATGTAAATACCCTTGAAGACGAAGGTGGCGCCGTCAGCGGAGTTGAAGATGGTGTCGATACGCGGGTCGGCGCAGAGCGCGGGGTCCTCGGCGGAGGGCTGCGGCGTGGTGGCGCGCGGCGCCGACGGCACCGGCCCGGGGACTCCGCCCCCGATGTCCGTCTGCGTCTTGTGTCCGTATAGAGCCTACACACAAAACAATTGATACGTTAATTCTACAAAAAGAAAGTACAACAAAGAAGTAAGCAAATAGGTTTATAAAATTTTCATATAGTATTGTATTATTTAACCATGAATTTCTATGCTATGTGAATTTCGCAAACACGCAAAAGCTATTTCAATAGAACACTCAATTGCAAATGAGTCTTTAGCTAAGCTCAGCAGTGGACTCCCTCTGGCTTAAGAAAGAGAGATACACACACAGAGAGAGCGAGAAAAAGATTGTAACGCACCTGTATGCCGAGGATGTCGTCCTGGTCGAGCTGGAAGGCAGGGTCGAAGCCGCGGTAGAAGGGCGCCATGAGAGCCGAGCGCACGTCGCTGTGTGACAGACCCAACGAGTGACCGAACTCGTGCGCCGCCACCTGCAAATGTACCACCATCACTTGTAATATTATACATTTACCAACAATATAGTATCAATTATACAGCGGAAGTACTAAACAAAAGTAATAAATAATTTTAAATCTGTATTTACAACTAGCTTGATCAAAAAAATATTCAACATACACATGGGTTATAAGACTTCACAATAAAAAGGTACACTAAACAATAAAAACCTACATTACCTAGGCCATTACAAGGCATCGTTTGAAATCTCTTTAATCAAAATCGCATTATTGGTTTAGGCACAGTCTACAATTTAACACATACATTAATAACTACATAGCGTGGTAAAATCACTACTCTTCTGTTTTGTTGAAAAAGGAGAACTAAGAATGACAGCAGTTGATATTTGTATTCGTATTAAAGTGTTACCTGAAAGAGATTGGTTCCGCGCCTCGAGCTGATGGACCACATCTCAGCGTCGTCGAAGTGCGCGTCGCCTCCGTACACCTGCACACCAATATACAATAATTAAAATAAATAAATACAACCAACCTGACCCCACACTAAGATAGAGTCTTGTGTCGTGGGTATCAGAAACTACGAGACTTTCTGGTCTCACAAACACCCGCACCCAAATACCTGTGGGTCAAATACATGTGGATCACAAATATTAGTCTTTGTGCGGGGATCGAACCCGTGGCCTCACGTTTCACAGCTGCTGTCTAACCAACTACGCTACGGAGGCTGTCAGACATTGTACGAGTATTGCAACAAATGCTTTAATGTATGCATCACAATCATCCCGCGATTATCTCCACTTTCACCGCGCAACAGGGAAAAATGTGTCGCTTCCGATGTCAATTATTTAAATAAAAATATAATAGATCAACTAAAAACATAATAGTTCATGTAACAACTGAATAGAGTTATATAAAGGTGACCTCCGTAAACAATTTTTGTGATCTATTTCACTAAACACTTTTTTCCCATTTTTAGGACTTGTAGAACGGAAGTTTATGTAGGTGTTGAAACGACATAATGTTTTTGGAGACATATGAATAAAACACTTTCTACAGCTATTAATTACATTACCTTCATAAACAAAGTTTAGGAAATAGCAATTTAATTACCGGGAAGTAAGCGTGGGCGAGGGTGCCACCAGGTCCGTCGAAAGGATCGCCGTCTCCGTGCTCTCCCTTCTCAAACCTGAAGGAAATGAAGCATATCAAACTCGTCCTATATTATCCCACATCTATGAGGTGAAACGATGATGTAGAAACATTTGGTTTATAAAAACCGAACCGCTGCGTGATGTCAAATATTACGTGAAATAATCAAATCAAGTTATTCGTTTTTAAGTCATTGGTGTGGTGATTGAAACCATTGTTGTACTATATACAACGTACTGTGTAATAAGGCGTGAAATGTTAAAGGTAGTAAAAGTGAAATAAGATATTTTAATGCACGCATAACTACTCGTATAATGGCTATAATATTTTAGCATTTGTTTCACATTAGGTTAACAGTTGAAAGATTAGATCGCAAGGTCGTCATGGCAACAAAGTGCACAATCGAACACACAGCATCAGTCGGCGACGCGAGTAAATGACTAAACTGAATGACAGCAGCGTTTAGTTACGCAACATGCGGATTGCTACAAAAACCCTAACATTACTCACATAAATTGTTATTTACACAACATGTCATGGCGGTTCGAGTTTTTTTCTCTACACAATGTGTTATTTAAAAATCATCCACTGGAGTTTTGTTTACAATGATACTAATTTAGATACTAAACATTGTTACACTTGACATAATATGTTTTTCTCAATTCCACGCTATATGTCGATTCTCTTTTCTATTACTAATATTAAAATTAGTTTGGCAGTATGTTAACCACGATGGCAGAATCAATTCTGGCAGCGCTGTAGAAGAGTTCCACTGAGTTATGTATACTTGCCTGATCTCGATATGGACTTGTCCGCTCCTCTTCTGTGTGAAGGTGAGGTCGGTGTAGTCGGACCACACGTTGAAGGCCTTGGCGAGCTCGGTATCCACCTCGGCGTGGTTCAGTCTTGAGGGGTATTTGGAAATCTTGTACGTCAGGTTCTTCACGCGCCATCTTGAACCTGCCAATGCAAAAAAATATGGTAAGGCTGATTTTCTCCGAATAACATTACCACATCGGGTTCATCTATGGACACCCAGACGCAATAGTAGCTAAATATTTTCTTTAAATATAGGACTTCCCACTTTACCATTTAAATATGTATTAGTTTTTTAACAATATTTTCAATGGAATTATGGAACCCGTGACTTACCCTGCAGCGCGTAGCGTTTGGCGCGACTTTCTCCGAAACCAACTTTGTCCTTCACACCGCACCTCGGCAACGACATCGCTTCCGTCGTTTCCTTATCCAATTCACCTAGAGAAAGGAAATACGGAAATTAATAGAAATAAATTAACACACACATTTTCCTCAACACAAATGTTCGTTCGTTATTCATCACAATTTACCTATTGTGGTTCATTTAATGACCATAGTCACTACATGTTGTGACTTATTGAATAATGTAGCTAAACCTAGTGTACCAAGTTCAAGTGGAATAATACCTGATTTGTTATTCAATTGCTTTAATAATAAAAAAACATCATTCAGATTCAAGCAGCAAGACGTGAACTTTTTGTATGAATTGATGACAAGGAAGTAATTACACAATCACGTCGACCAAAACCGCACGCGGAAAACGTTGAATAAACAGGAACAACGGTCCTAGCGACCGCCGCCGCCCCGCGCGCCCGTCGCTACCAACTCAACGGCCATTCGGAATTTTGATACATCTGCCCTATTACAATATCACCTGAGTTGGGCTATAACCAACGTCAGTATTAATCATCATTCATCAACTATCAAGGATGCTCAGAAATATGTGCGATATGAACTCGGCTTTATTCTCCGAAGGTAATTACGGTCTGCAACAGTTGCAATTTTTTTCTGGAAGTTTCCACTGCTGACATTCTAGCTCAACAAAGCTTTATTAGTATGCAAACAGTAATAATTATTCTGAAAAATATATTTAAGAATTAAAAAAATCGAGGTCATGCGCTCGTTAATTTGTCTAAAAATTGCAAATTAAACACAAACATACATGTTAATTGAAGTAAACAGATTTAGAATGGAGGATTTACACAGCGCACGAGCACAAAACAATGTTGATCTGTTTAAAACGTGCAGACATTTAATACGTGTGTAATGGCATCATTAAGGTTCTAATCAAGTCATATGTTTGTACCGAACTGCTAACCCAACTCGTGCACTGACCGACAATGAATAATGTATGTGTGCGTCGTGGCTGCGTTATTTGCTTACATAATAATACTACCTTCAGTCATATTCAAGACCAATAAACTACTTCTTGTGTCAAGGCACGTAACGCGCGAGCACGGTTCAACTGGTACCACATAATTCTACAGTATTGTGAATAACGCTTGAGTTAGACCAGTGGCGTGTGTTGTCCACCCCGACTTATAATAAGCGACGCGACGAGGTTACTGAATTACAGAGCACAGCATAATAGCCGGTCATCGGATCGAGTCCACGGTTGTCATCATTTTTAAATTGATTTAAATCCCAGTTTTAAAGAATTTAACACCTAAAAAACATTTTAGAACAATAGATATCAAAGATTAGTACCATAACTTGTATTGAGATATGAGGAACAGCCGTTACCCCATTGTGCTCTACATTACAGTTAAAATCAATAAAGTGTAACGCACAGAAATATATCGAGATAGATATATTTCTGTGGTGTAACCTAACCTCTGCAACAGTAGTATGGATCAATTTTAATAATAAGCTGTTATATTAGGATCGACTGTGTTGAAAATACTGTATCAATAAGTAAGTCTCTAATTGGTATTTGAGGTAATACAGTTAATTATGATGTGAATTTAATAAACTAAATGTAGCAAGTATAAATAATTCATTCTGTATATGGTATTGAAAATATTATTTGGTATTGAAAAAAGTCCAACGATACAGTTTTTTGCCCGTTCTTCTCTAGTGAAAACCGCTTTCCAAACCAGGTGGTAGAATAAAAAAATTACTGAATCTAAATAATGTTGTACATTTTTATGAATTCAAAAAGTTATTTTCTATTTGTAATTTTCTAAAAGTTATTTTTCTTGAATACACTGTTGCAATAAACTGGGCCCAAATATACAACAACTTGCAAGTTTACCTTAACAATCTGTAAGGCAATTATTGTATCGTTTGATTGATAGCACAAATGATATGGCTCTAGTATCGACGGGACAAGGCTGAACTGGCCCGGATCCGTATAACACTTTTAATTACGTCAACTAATTATCCAAGAAATGCACGGTCATACTATGCGAGTCATAAAGCATTTTTCTTATGCGGAATGACTGCGTAAGCGATTGAATAAGTAATAGATGCAATTTTATCTGAGGTTGGAGAACTTGACTTATGCCACTTTATATATATAACCTTTGATGTAATCGAGGCTTTGCTGCAGACCTCACTTATTGCAATTGCTATTGACTTTGTGGAAATTGGTTTAGAATTTCCTGTGTTATGGCATTAATATTTATTGCCTGATGCATCACGGCAATAATATTATAGCAGGAGTTTTGAGTATTTTGTTCCGCTCAAGATTTATGAATATTTTAATATATTACCATATTTTAAACTCCCAGACTTCCAAAAAAATATTTAAAACAAAGTTTTGGTAACACGTTTTATGTATGTAAGTAGAAAAGACTTGTTGAAAATAAATTACACCACGAATACAGGTCGCGTCAATATGTTATTGATTTGCAGCCGAAAGAGAACCCATAATAAAAATAAATACCGACCCAGGAAAGCAAATTACTCAAACTTTCACCAATGTAATCGAATCTCAGTTTGCCAAACTGCTTACGATATTCAAACTGGTTTGAGCAAAAAGTATTACTTTGCTTTGTTAACTTTTGAACAATATTCTTAATAAAAGTCATAAAAACCTTTCTAATATAAGTGCCCTATTTTATGAAATATCCTTCAATATTTAATTATTATAAAGGAGGCCTCAATTCTGCATACCTGTTGCGTTGAGGCCAGCGAAGCTCTGGAATTCAGCAATGGCGCGGCGCCACGAGCTCTCATCCATGATGTGTCCGCTGGAAGGATTTCTAACTGAAGGACTTAAGTAGCCATACTGTGCCAGGTACATCTGCAACAAAAAAAACACGTAATTAACACTCAGTTTATTACTGCGAAGTCATTATTGGGGTGTACCATGTACATACGTTTGTAATAGTTTTGATAACTCAACCATGTAAATTCCTATTCAAACAATTCTAACTAGATTATTTTATAATTATTTATATTATGCAGTAATTACTTTTATAATGCTTTTTATCTCTTTTCATTTCCCTAACCTTATTGTCTCAAAGGTGCATTAAGAAAACATTAAATACTAAAGTAGTGAAAAATCAGTGTTTTACTGATACCACAATGATTACAATATGCAACTTACTATTTGAGAACGCCTTTCTATGTATTCTATTTTATATAGATTTATGACATTGGTATATTGGTATAATCTACACTATTATCCACTTTTTCAATGGTTACTTCTAAGCCGTGGATTAATGCCGCTAATATGCGTGTGGAGATTCCCCTTATCTCTCCTGTCATACCTACAGACATCATATTATCTCACATCATCGCAAGGTTATCCACCCATTGTTTATTGTCATCGCGTTTGATAAGTACGACACGAAACACGATGAAATCGCACATGTACAAAGATGTGAACAATTAAATTGTAATCTGAAGTGAAGCACATCCAACATCATACAAATGATAATACGGAGGCTCGTGTAAAACATTATATGAGCGGGAGTCACAGTGCGGATGGGAGACGAAGACAAGCGACCTTGAACGGTGGCAGCGGCTGGTGGCGTGCCGTGCATGACAATGTGCGCTTACACATATCTCCGACTGGCACCGCGCGCCGGCCGCTCCACCGACGACACTCTTTGTTCCTCTCACCGGGGAATCCTAACAATGTCATTGCTAACCCTGTCGCAGTCAATACCCTCGAAAGCCCATGTTTACTCTTTTATGTATTTTACTGTATGTATGTATACTGAGCGAATACTAAAAATTTGATGATATCTTTTCTATTTGTTTAACCAACAAAGTATTTTTAACTTACATCGTATTCTGTTTACATTTCGATAACAAACAAATATTTGAAATTTTATTGTTGTCCAGTGAGAACCGCTTTCCTTGTTTCCTAATGCATGCAGTTGTAAAATGCGTGCATAAATATCACCATCAATCTCTGTAAAAGTTCGTGTAAGTGCAAGTTGAATACGAATTATTTGTCAGTCAATGAGTAATCGGCAGAGAATCGGCCAGATTTTGGGTGCGTTCAGGTATGTGGTCGCCACTCGGCCGTTGACACGCAGTGATACGGCCATTGTTTGCTGCCAAAACACATCGATACTTATTGTGTACAAAAGTGGTATAGTCACACATTTGTAGTGCATACAACTTTAAGTTCACTACACATTCTCATTGCTTCGGATGTTTTGTTGGCCAGCTTTCCTCGTGGTATGGATTAATATCACAATACTTTGAAATGAATCTTCATTAATTGTCAGACGGCATCACAAAGATCCATTTACATTGATGCGTCTGCAAATAATAATGTGTACTGATTACTTTATTTATAGTATGTTAAATTGAAACCAATCATGGTCATCAACATTTCGACTCACTGTGCACATAAAGACCTGCTGCTGCTGGAAAGAAATGCTGTCAAGTCTCTGATATAATTTTATGCGATATAGAAACCAAAGAACTAAGCTACGAGTATAACGTAAGTTTTTTTTGCAAAACGGCTATGTTTCTTAATGTATGATTACGTCTAATATTATCATACATTTTAATATTAGCTAAACATCGTGTGCAAAACCACAAATGTACTATGTAAATGAATTATTTTGTACACATGGAGAATCCAGCATCAATGCTCGCACGTGAACCGTACATCCCTTTTTGTATGCCTTTTATAACGTCGGTACTTTAAAAACACGTATTTCTTACGGCGCGGCGCCGCGTAAATTATTTATTGCGGTCACGTGTGAAAAGTTGCGATATTGCCAAAAATGGATAAATTGTTTTAATGCGAACAATATAAGGAGTGTCCAATTGCATAGTATAAAGGATGAAGGTTCGTGTAGTGGCAGTTATTCGATAAATTTCAGCATATCGAGGTTAGTGTGTCCCCGTGAGTAACGGACATCTGTCGGAGGCTGCGCCCGCGCATCATACACAGTGTTGGCCGCCGCCGACGCTCCACAGACCCACTTAGCTCATGCAAATTTTACCGCCTGGGGGGACTTCCAACGGCAAAGTTTTATCACGCATCATTGCTAAGTAACAATGCTAATTGGAAAAAATATCCTTGTTCACATTTAATATTTGTGGTCAAACACGTCTTCAAAAATAGAAAGTGTCAATTACTGGCCAAACACGGATGAAATAAACCCTATATTCGTGACAATTATTCTTTGAAACTAAAAGTGAGTTTAAGACAAGGTAATAACCATTCCTCTTATATTGATAATAAATACAATGATGTATATACTTGTCAAGAGACAATGTTACACTTAAATACGTACTAAACAAACTAAAGCTAAACATACTAATGTCTTTTATGAGTCACTTCACTACTTACACTTAGGTATGCGCAAACTTTTTATAAACTTTACAAATTTGCAATAAATGTTAATGACCTTATTTTTAAAGTTCATTAACTCACAATACATTTTATGACAAATCAAAACTTATGTTAAGTAATCAATTATACTATTAAAATATATAACTTTAAAAGCGCCTTTTGTATGACAAATTCTATGAAAGGACACACTCATTGCACTTTATTATTTGCATAAAACATAAAGAGTTCCGGCCAGGTTGTGTTTGTTTATTTAGTGTGTGTTGAATCACTATGCTTAATCACATGGTCATAATTGGGTTGAAGTAAAGAGTGGCGTGCGGTGACCTAGTCACTTTCACGGCCGTCACTTTGATTCATCGCGTCTACTTCCGCTCCCACTGACGACGAAATATACATGTGGGGTTTATTATTTGTACGATATGATTAATTAAGTTATGGAATTCGGTATTTTGTTATTGAATTTGACGATATTAACTTTAATGCTATTGGATATTTAACCACAATGCAATAAATTACAATTTATCATACCTACATACATATAATTTGTTTTCCTTGTTCAGAGAACTTAATTTAATGTTAAACTATACGACGACATTATTGTTAAAGCATACTTAAAATGCTACAGATCACTGACTAATGTAAAGAAATACTTCTCAATAAACAATAATAATTAATTTTAAAAAATGGATCCTACATACAATACATAGTAATAAGTAATCAGGACGTAATTACCAATTAAAATGTAATTCTATATTATTTTACAAGACTACAAAAAGTGACGGATGAATACAATCATGTGGCCAACAAAACATGAGGACTATTATCCATAGTTAAGCGATTACAATGTAAGCCATGCGGGCATTTAATGACACCTTTATATGAGTGCGTACACCGCGGAGTTATTGTTGTATAACTGACATTGGCTGTGATTTACGTGGAAACATGGAAATCCTATTATTTGCCCTTTGGCACACATACCAGTAATGGGAACAATTTAAACGGGTCAATAATTGTCAGTCGCTGGCGCAGTAATCTGTCATCATTACGATCACCCGACGTCATAACAAATCAATTCTACAGCCAACTGTCTCGCAACATTCTGATAAATATTAAATACCTGTTTGTCTTTTTCCTGTCGATGATCCACTATTCCTTACGATTAGCGCATTATCATTCTAATGCGGATATAATTAGCTTTTACGATTATTATTTTATGACCGATGGATGTCTTCCTGATTCATTTAAATATTAACTCCCCAAAAAGTTAGTTTTCTGATGTGGGAATCAAATCGGGGACTTATTTAATCGGTTCGTACTCCTTTACAGTGGAACCACAAGTGGAACTAGCTAAATGAGAGAAGACTTCTGGATTTACCTTAATTTGTTTCTTTTACGATTAAAATCCATAAAAAACACTATAAAAATATGCTTGGAGATAGCAATGTTCTTTCACGTAATGTAGTTACTATTAAAAACAGTAAAAAAAAGAATACATTGCGGAAACATTGTAACGTAAACAAGTCTGACTGCAATGTTCTGTAATATTAACGGTTTCTGAGTGTAAGCTTTTACTTGTTACTAAATCATCCGTTATTTCCCACTTGACAATTTACTATAAAAGAATGGAGGTCAACGGCATTCAAAAGCATTATTGAAGAGATAAACTTAAATTTGATTTTGGTAAAATTGTTGTATGTACGAATACAAATATTCTCAGCATCAAACAATATGCAGATAAATAATCGTGCAAATTCCGTTATTAATGCTATTCAGTCAGGTAACTAAATACTTAATAGGAATAGCTGTAAACACGGTTAGAGCTCTGTCACGTAAACACTGTTCTAGGAAGTGCATCTGTTCTCAACGATTGTTCTGATATCCCTTACTAGGAACCACTACAACACGTGCAAATATTCGTAAACACTTCCTACATGTACGATTTGACTCAGTAAATGCCTTCGGACAATGAGCCGAAATGTTGATACTAAGGTCGTTCACTTTAGAATCCTTATTTTGCAAATCAAATCCTTATTTGGGATGTAATAAATACCTGTCAGTCTATAGCACTTTCTGATGTTTATGTTATTTTTTTTAGGTATGTTGAGTATTCTCTTTATTCATTTTGATTTCGATTATTTTTGCCTTTATGTTTGTTGAAAGTTAAGTGACATGTAAAGGCTTCGTAGTTGCATTGGTAACGAAAGTCCTGACAGAAAAAAATGTGTTTTAAAAATAATTATCACGTTGGTCTGATGTTACCAAAATCCTGAGTGTCTAAGTATTAGATAAAAAAGCAGACGTCAATTTCCCTACTTGTGTCGTTAATAACATTTAAATATGATAATTAATCAGAAATGCATCTTCTATAGAATAATAGGTGAGCAATAAATTATCAGCGCATTAAGCTCATTACAATGTTAATGCCCCGCGCGCGCCCACGCGTCGCCAAGTCGCAACTCATTGTTAATTCTGCATCATCTGCGTATCCCATTCGTGCATCTACTAACCTATTTGGTCGTCTATTTATTTTACTACTGACACCATTGTGTCAAATCGTACTGACTCGCCAATAAAAACCAAACCGGCCAACCAATGTGTTACACAAACATTATTTACCGACCTAATTTGCAATCGAAACTAAACATAAGCTTTACCAAAAAATACTAGGTTAAATTATAAATTTACTTTATAATTAAAGTTCAATATAAAAAGACGTGTGACTGTAATAATGCGTATCTTTACATCGAACGGGTGTTAAATCAACTTACACTTATCTATACATATAAATTAAAAGCGTAGCGCGTGGTCCACAAATCCCACATCTGGATTAGTAATTACACTCACAATGAATTTAAAGTGTGCTAATTGTATCACGCAGTTGCATATATTCGATGCAAACGTTGACACGTTCCGAGTGCTGTACAACGCAACCACAGGTACATAGCATAGGGGTGATTGTATTTTGCTACGCCACTCGTGGACTTGATTATTTTGCGCGACTGTTTGCGTATCTTAATTAGATCACAGGTAATAGTTGTTTATTACCCTATTTGTTTTATTTACACAGCCACATGTGCGTATTACGCATGTGAAAATTTTAAACGGCTCATTAATATTTATAGAACACGACTGAAGCTACCACGACCAAATGAGACTGAACACTTATAAGCAGATTTATAAGGTGATTATCGGCATGTGATTGATTTGTGGTCGGCGCTGCAACATAATGAAAATCAATGCGCTGGTAATTGTACGTCGGTTTAAAAAACAATCTTGTTTGCAACGACACTTACACGTGGATGTTTTTATAATTTTTTAGATCAGAAAATATTTACTCATTCGTTATTCATAGAATATTTACAGAGAATGCGCAATTCATGCAAACATTGTAAGAAAATATTTTGATTTTTATGTTAATACTAATATTTAAGATTTACATAATAGGAGCATTCACAAGCTTTTTCAATGATGCGGTTGCGTTAATTGTAGCAATATATTTACCACGGAATGTGCATCAGGTATGTTATGGCTGCGATATAAACAAAGAAACGTTTATACATTTTTTATATAAAAAAACTGTACAAAGATATTATAATAATTGAAAACAAGCATTAGATGAATATTTATTACAATTATATACGAATGTTTGCATGCTGTCATCCTCTTTGTAAACAAAGTAAATTATGTGTTTGTAACACTGCGTGATATATTATGGATTACACTTAATTAAAATGAGGTTTGCTGAAGCCCTTTAAGAGGAAATGGATCCGGGTAAATAAACATGCAGTACGCAAATAATATTCGCAAAGAAGCATGCGCTGAAAATCTTAGAACACAATTTAAAAATATATTCTACTCGTGAAATCTTTCTATTGAATTAAACCGCAGCTCTAACGAGCTTAAATACGGCGTACGGCGTCGGCATTGTGGTTCTCGTCGCAAGATACATGTTTTAATTGCTGCTGTACTTGGGACGCTCGGCCACATTTCATTCCATGTGCTGAGAGTGTTTTGAAGGTGACACCTCCGACGACTCATCGCATTCACCTGACCAAGTACTTAATGGGTTTAATAATCACCGTAATTAATTTCAATTACAGAGCGATTGTCAAAACATTAAAATAGAATTAATCGCGTGTGAAGCCGCACTTTTCCGTAATAGAATGTAGAGAATGTTTTTTCATCGGCCAGATAAGGTGAGTAAGCCCTTTGTCTGCACTGCTCACGTTTGTCACGTGGATGAGAGCACATTGTTTCGTCTTTCCTTTATAATAGACTTTGATCTATCGATTGCTTGCCAATCAACAGAAACTACACGTGTGACCAGCCGGGAGTCCATGTGCCCGGCGTCGCATTTATGCTATTCTTTCGAGGACATCTACTTCTCCATTAACAGGGGTCAAGTATAGGTAATAAAATTGTGACAAAACTTATATTAGATGACTCTAATCATTGTGCATGTTTATACAATTGTGAATGATATGTTTAGCAGTGATGTGACATACTCGGACTGTAGAGATCAGATGGTGCGAGTGATGCGAGGTGAACAATGAGCAGTAGCGATCAGCGGAGACGACGGCCGTGGCGCGCGTGCTGAAGGTCGCCGAACGCTTCCTGCGTGCGTGACGCGCATGCGCCACACGCTGCCTGTACCCACTACCCACTACTGAGCACCCAGTACCCAGTGCCGCCCACTCTATCAATACCCGCACCTGGTACCACTCTTCCATTCTAGTCACCACAGTACAACCACCGGGGGATTACCTTTTCCTTAAAATACTGTATGCCTCGTAATCAATATTTGATAGATGTCGCTTGACAGTCTTCAACGCATATTCCCACCTATCCAAATTGTGGCAAAATCTGTATGTTATAGGTATACTAATATAGGTAATACTCGTATATGTTGGTATATAATTCATAGTGTTAGTATTATCAGTTTCACTTATGCAGAATCTATCGTATTTGTTCCGTTTTCTTTCCAATTGTTTAAATAAAGAACCCGTTAAGTAACTTAAAATGAATTCATTTAAACAGCGACGCAACGAGGTAACCGGGTCACTTTTTGTTTTGTTACAGTCGAGGTTACAAGCGGATATATTAGTACAAAATTCAGATATATACTTATACTATTAGTTGATATCATTTTTTAACAAAGCATAATATTATTCTTATCACTTCACAAGTGTTATATTTGTGTGTGATTTATTTAGACATTTCATCATTTTTTTGTATCTCTTTGAAACCAAATATGCACGGTTCCCAGGATTCGCAGGTCGTGACTAGTGTTATAAGACATACGGTCAATAGCTTTGTGCTAAAAATATTTTGTTATTTATCACGTACGAGTTGATTGTGACCGTGAGCGACCGAGCCCTGAGCTGACTAGCAGATGCCTAGATACCGATTTACTAAACGAATATCAACCATTGTTTTATATTGCACATATGAATCTAACTGAAATGAGTTATACTCATATATGTTATAATTTTAAAAAATATTACTAGGTTTTATAAAATTATAGACGGTCGAAATGTAGGTAATTTCGCCATTTCTACATGTTCAAATAAGTGCAGCCACACATTTTGTTCCTAAATTTACAAATTATCATGGTCAAGTCGGCATAACTTACTCACAGAAAAGCAACGATTTGTCATGGTGTTACATAACAGATGAATGACCGGAGCCCCTGTTTGTTCCTCCCCCAATCTTTTTCATCACCAATAATTAAAATCGGAAATATTTACGATTTCTTAGATGTAGTTTGTATTAATGGTCGGCGGGGTTAAAACATTAAATTATTATAATGGTATTTGAGAATCGTATAAATACGCTCGAGACAGCGTCCCACGAGTTCATTGTTCTTCCAAACAGTCAGAGGAAATTTTACGAGAGATGTCCGTTCGATGCTCGGGACATGCCTTGAATTTTGATAAAGCATTAATCGAATCAGGCAGGAGCGATGAAAACAAAGGATATAACAGGTTCCTGGCAGTTTCTGGCTAGGCCATTGTTCTTTACTCGAGTATCGTACAGTAGAATGACTCTCCGTATAAAGGCACGTTTATCATAACAGAACCTGTTTAAAATGACAGGAAATGCCATGCCCATGACAATGTTGCCATCAGATTCACGTGGTGTGATGGCACAATGACACCAGTGTAAGTCTGAGCTGTAATACAGACCCTGTGACACCCAACAGAACTCGGTTTCGTGACCGTAGATAATGCCGCACGCACGATATTCCACTGCACTGAAGCGTATCCTAGTAACGGTTTCTGCAATTCAATACTTCGCTATTTTGTTTGTGACTTATCGACCTCTATATTTTACAGTACTGTAAGCGTGTTTCATATTATTAGGGATTTGATCACTAACATTACTCATTGTATTTATTTGTTTCCTCGTAGAAATAAATAAACAGGCGTAAAGTTGCGTTGCTTCTGAGAAATAACTGAACCATACGACTAAGCATTGACGTCGGTCACAGAACTGTGTGATTGAGTGTTACAGCACATGTACTGCGGGTACAGCCGCTATGTCTTGATAGAAACCAAGTAATTTACCGTCGATTACGGTTTTTCCAGGTTCAATTGTCATTAAATTCAATGAAATAGAGTCACAAGTCCGCCAATCATCGTCTCCAAACCGGTCTACAGTTTCTGCATCGTCATGACAATATTCTACATGACATTTTTTACCTCCTATCAATTAAACGACACTTAGCAAACAAATAAAAAAGATACAATTAATGATCAAACAAATTATGATCCGAAGTTCGGACTCTGTAAGCGGAATGTAAATAGTTTCCTTCTATGAGTATTTTCCATGAAATACATCTAAATGTATTGTAAAATTTACTAGGTTGCAGTCAGGTTAGTGGACCATAACAGCACCTTGACATCGCCCATGCTATTTAAAAAGTATAATTAGTATTAAGACGCTTAATCGATTAAACATTTTAATGTTCCATTGTTATAACTTACGTAAGCACACGTAAGATCCATGTGTACGTATCATTTCTGCATGTGTCGGCTCAATCGGTTAGAACAATTAATATACTCGTAATTGACAGTAATTTCACTCCATCACATTTTCCTTCAATTTACATCGAAATTACTAATTAATCATTAATTGTATAGTGTATACCTAGCCACATAAAATAGGTGACATGAGCGGCCATTGTCCACATGTCAGAACAGACACTGCGCATATCAAGCCTGCATTATGTCAGGTATATAATTATAAACAATAAAAGCAAAATTATTACGACGATAAATGGCTCACTCTAATGCGATAAAAACAATACGTGGATAGTCCTAGTACACAGTGAAGTAGTGTGTGTTAGGCGGTGGTCGGGGGCCAGTGGTCGGTGCTCTATGACCTAGAACTTGGCGGCAAGCGAGCTCAACAACTGGTTATGTGACTCACACGCCGCCACTATTCCGAGAAAAAACGAGATTTTTATAACTTACGTTTCCTCTCGAACACATGAAGACAATAAACTCATACCTGACACATCGACTATGAGTCATTGCTGACGATTCAAATTGGGAGCACTTGTGTAGACAACCGGTAATGGATTTCGTATGAAATTAATTTTTATTGACAGTCATTTGAATATTAAACTATTCGTCAGAAATGTACAATTCTATCGCTAACGGACATTTATCGATGGATTTTCGTGTCGATTGAAATATAAGTACTTTTTCATGGTAGTAATTACTGTCTGGTTACAAATACGACATTGCTCAACTTAGTATGGTAACTTTTTAACGAGTACATTCACCATATTAATATTTCAAACAAAATAATACCAATAATATACGTCCTACAGTAAATAAATCGTTCTAAAACAGTTATGAGTAGTGTTTATCATTATTTCAGACACAACAGATATTAAAACACTTAACAACTTCTCTTCAATGAATAATCTGAGGGCTATTAGCATGTCATAATCTCAAATGGATGTTATTAATGACCAATTTGAACTGATTCATGCTACTACAACTTGCCGTATTTTACAAATACTACAACAATGACGCAACGCCCATTGAAAAAACTAAAGACCAATCTATCGTATATGCCACACGTAGATATGTATGTTCATTAAAGCGAATGAGTCACCGTATGTGTTACGCTAACCATATGAAAAGACAAACAAAATGTTCTTGAACCGTTGCGAAAAACGTACCGCTTATCTCGGTTGGATACCTTAGCTGGTTTTATGAATGAGCGTCGAGCTACAATCACTCGCAAGTGTGAGGTTACTCCATCGTGGAGGGACTCACTGAATCAATTTGCTCCGGCGGCGCCGCCAGCGTTCCGAGAATCTGACTCAGCCATCTCAGATCAGATTATTACGTGATTACTATTTCCGGTTCCGATACTTGTGGAAACGTAAACGGAACTTCTTTAACTATGACTGATATAAATATTTTTCATTGTATCTTTATATCGTCTGTGATACCTTACGTCAAGCACTATCGGAAACGCGATAAGATTTGAGTATCAAAGCAATTGACGTAGAAATTGTGTGCAACTAATAATTAGCTCGGAATGCAAGACATTACGCAAATTATGAATACAGTACTAATTAAACTTTATAGCCTTTTATACCCACTATTTTCAATTGAGCACCCCTGGTTTATAACAAAGATTAATTCACAGCTTATCTATTACACCTACCTACAACCACCACTTAACCTCAACCGTGTCAGATAATACGGAAAACGTCCTGTCTAGCAGCAGGACTGTTAGCTCATAACGATATACATGAAAAAATAACAAAAGACGCTATACAATTATTCCTATGCGTCAAACAAATACAAAAAGAAACCTGTCGCGACGGATATGAACAACACGAAACTACACAAGTGTTATCTATTAGTGTTTGTTTTACGATTTGTGTCAGATAACTCACCGTTGCTTTATCGGGTCCGCCGAAGGTCGGGGCGGCGCTGCTCCGCGTCAGGAACACGAACGCGGCGATCGTCGTCCACAGTATCCTCAACGTACTCCTTACTTTAATCACTGCCATGGCTCCCGATATCTCTCTTGAACTCAAGTTAAATATCATTTGATACACTATATGTCTACCAAAAATATCTAAGGATGGACTCGCTACTCATCCCTTATCTAAGTGTATAATCTATAAAACTGGACGGTGAAAGTAATTGTACTATTTTATATTTAATTCGTTTCTGCAGCACCATATGATATCTGAAACAAAGGAATTATTGAAGTTAGTTTTGTCCGATTCGAGTTAACATAATCCCTAAACATCAAAGACTGGAGCAAATTGGACTTATTTTAAACTAGTTTCCACGTTAGATTATAGTATATGTATTATTGAATTGAATAAAGATGAGAACAACGTATGTCGTTATTGAATCTTAAGAAGTGATTAAAGTTAAAGGTCAGTTTGGAGCGGACACGTCATATCCGCGATATGTTTGTTTTGATGATTCATTCACCGCAGAATCATCACTAGGACATTTAAATCTAGTTTATGTAATTAGTTTACACAACTGCATTCGTAATATGCCTACACAATAAACTTTTATTATTTAATATAAATATTGAAAGTGCGTAAATGACTCAGCTTCTTATTTGGCTTGTCGTCGAGGTCCGTGATGTTTCAATGGTTTCGCTGTACATTCTTTTGCGATTGTTTGTTTGTTTCTTAGTTTTGCTTTAAGGAATAAAAATAAAACTATATAATTATAGCGGTTATTTTTTATCCGCCCGTTTTCTGTTTCTTGCGTGTTAGGTCTAGCGAAGCCTGCGAGAGGTTTCATATTTAAAATAATATAGCATAATAGCTCATTTTCTTTACCATTGCATAAAACCAGTAACAATCTATAAACGGATTGCTGGTTTTTGCTACGTTCATACAGATGGTGAAACAACGACCCAAATAACCTGAGTTTTGCCGCGCTTGTCAACAACTTTTTATCTCGCCAGATCTCATTATACGATAAATTGGCTGCATCGGCAAATTTTGTTTGTTTCAATTTCTATACTACATTAAAATTACATTACCTCACTTTCAGTTTGAATAACAATTAAGCCCACTCCTTTCTATTTAAATTGGTAGGCATGTTTCTATTTTACCTGAATAGAAATTCAAAGGTTGTCAGTAATGCACACTGTATATAGTTAACTATACAGTTTATAGACACTCAAATAAAACCACTTAAAACACGTCTTTGTAATCATTACGGTACCTAGAGTAATATTTTTATAACAGACTAATCCCGCCAAAATAATTTATTTTATAAAAAAAATTAAGAAGGCCAGGCAATGCAGTTATACAGCCTTAAAATGTCGTATTTAAATAAATCCTATTTTTATGTATTCTGAAAACACATATGCGTGTTTATTAAACTGCGTTCCCAGATTTCGTTCTATCTTGACGTCAGGTATGACCGCGACCAGTGCTAATCATTTATAATTATCAAGAGACCGTGATTTTATAACAGTAATAAATCACTATTTTCTTTAAAAAATCATTGTGATTCAATTTATGATTCCAAAATATATGGTGTAACAATAGATCTTCAATTTGCTTAGAAAATATGATTCAGCACACTTAGTTATTTCAGAGGCGTACAAGCAAAGGTCAATGATTATTTTATTGATTTGTTTTATTATTATCGCTGTGACGGCACGTTACTAAGGACACATAATAAGTAACTCTACGCTGAACTTATTTGCGTCTTTGCATTCTATAAATATCAATAATAGCTGAGACATTTTAGGTATAAGAGGTAAATAAAGGAGACATCTCTTTTTTACTTTAACCCGTATAGTGGATAAGTCGAAACCGAAAGCGCGAATGAGAAGTGTCGCCAGCAATGTTCCGCTCACCGAAGCGTGTCGGCGCGGAGGTGACGGTGCCAGTTTCACCGACATTGGACTCAGATCTCTTACTTAATTCCATTTACCTAAACATTTTTTTTTCAATAGGATCTTACCCGTTCCAACCGGCAACTGTAATTTAAATTTTAGCGAAGAAAATTATTTATTTCTGAAACTGATTAGGTTTTTAATAAGTAATCGATTGGCATAAACAATCGTTTAGGTCACATTTATGATTGAAACATCTTATTTTATCATGTTTTTGAAATAATTCAGATTTTGATTTGTTGCAAGCTTATACATTGACATGGAAGATAATCATTTACTCGTACAACAGATTATGCCATAGTGTGCCAACCTTTATTTATTATTATATAAGATGGTGGCTTTATTAAATGATAATATCAAGTCAGTCAAACCATTAAAAACCATTTAAAAAGTTATAATGAGGCAAGGACAGCCAATGTAGAGCCGGATAATCGATGAAAATTATATAGGTAGATTAAACTCATAGGAAATACAACATTCTAAAATAATGTTTATTTAAACGTATTTAAATAAGCAGTTATTACATATTATTTGTACGTGTGAACTAAAATTTATTTTAGCTTCTGAAAATGAATTTGAATAGCGTACCTGACTCATACATTATTACGTTAATTTTTGTTTAAGTAATGCCTTTAATTATTTCACGTATTACAGTAGGTAAATAGGCGGAAAATGTGTGTATATTTATAAATTATATTTAATTATATGAATAAATGCATCATTGTTAAAATTAATAATCTCAAACGTGACTAAACATGTGTGTTTTGTCTTCCATCATGGTCATATATTTATCACAGAATCCTTTTAAAATAATTAGATTACTTACTACATGATATTTTACACGAAATTTAATTACTATTCTGCAACAATTTGCGATATAAGGCTAGATTTAGGTGCGGAAATCAGTCCACAGAACTATTATTTATTGTTAATATTATTATGCTTAGAAAACACAAACATACCTAGACCCAGCTATTAAGTGTGACCAACATCTTTTTTTTTAATAATATTTAATTATCAATTTATACAACTAAAGATTTTGTCACACGGAATCCGTAATTAGCAATAAACCCGGAAAATCAAAGTACTGACCAATCATTATAAAAATTGGAGGCCTCTCAATACTTTGCATACTGAAAACATATTTGAACAGGCCAATAATCTTAACTTTTAACACATAAGCCTCGCCAACAAGCTTGTACACTGTGAGTCATAAGGCACCGTTTTATATTCCTGATAACACGACTCTTGCGAACACCGAAAATATAGTTATAAGATCAGATAAATGTGGTGTGCATATTAAATACAGGTCCGGTATGGTATGACGATGTTTTGGCCATATGTGGTCCATGGATAGATGCGAATAATTATTATTATTCTACAGTGCAGAGTAGTTGCTTTAAGTCACTGAGTGCAAGCCGCTTTTAACTAGTCAGTTTGATTCTTTTTGGACAAATATATTAAGCAGTAGACATTCTAAGGCTTGTGATAACGTAGGTCTATATAATTCTAAATCCGAAAGCATTATTTTATTCATCCTTTCAGTCAGCAGCAGACAGAGAGAAAGAAGAGCAGTCAAAAATAAAACAACAGATTTGATTTCAAAGAGAGATCGCTTATGGGCTGCACATATAGATAAATTTTTAACTCTGAAATTTTACAGTATCTGTAGTACTTTTTATTGGATAGTGTATGGGATAATAAAAACACGGGAGCATTATCGCGTATAAAAGCGTATTAGGTTATACTAATAGTAAAAATATACGGACAAGACTTGACTTTCAAATTAGAGGATTCGTGTTATCTATATACTTTGTGTAATGATATTATTTGGGTGAAGTTAGCTGGTGTTACATCGTAATATTTGACATGATTTTTCCTACTTGACGCACGTCAAGTGAATGCACATTCACGCACACTGAAAATAACGACAGTAATGTTTTCAATAAAACATACGTAAAAATACGTATCTAGGCAACTAGGCAGCACCTACAGCAGTCAAGACACCTTTTAATTAAATATAAACCGTTAACAACGCCTTGTCCTTTGATTATGATCGAAGCACGCACAGTACGTCTGATGTCGCAGATGCAATCTGCTTGGTATTGTGTGGTGCATCGCAATGTGCTCGTGTGGTCTCCAGTAGCAGTGACGAGTTGGCGGTGACGCCTGTTCACGTCGCCTCGGCCGCTTCCTACTTCCGGATCCCCGCAGCCAATACTAATCACTTTGTAATTGTCAACTTGTTTATTACTTATATTACGTACAGTTGTATTTATTTAATGAAGTTATCTTGATTGAACGATTGGGTCACCGTGATTGACTTTCATCGCAGGCAGCTGCTTAAAATTCTAACTAACATACGAGCTAACATAAACAATTAAGATTAATAATAATGTGCATTATCGTATTTATGTGCTTCAGCAGAGGCACATAATAGAAAGTTTTTATACTAGTTGTATATAAAAATTAATATTAATTTTCCTATATTTATATTCGACCCAAATTTTTATAATTTTTATAAAATTGTCAAAATGTAAAAAATATAATTGTTAATAATTATAGGCTTGTTATTAATGACAAGTAAATATCTTTATTAATTACTTGTTAATGCTGAATTCATTGACAATGAAAGGACACTTCACAAAGATTAATTACCAAAGAACTGGCAACAATATCTTTATTTTCCTATTTCCTTTAATAGAATTCGTTTTAAATAATGATATTAGGTCTATTCATTCGTTTTTACATTAAAAATTATCTCATAACATTACGTAGCGCAAAATATTTATATCTAAGGTCATACGACGAATGTGACACCCAGGGGACAAGACTTTAAACCTTTATGTAATGTTACACAAAGGGCTTGCGTTTGTTTACGTGAACATAACACTAGGACTGATTAATAAAAATGGAGGAATTATGCTCCGGTCAAGTGTACATTGTACTAAGAATTACACTAATAAAAATACACCGGAATGGCAGTTTAACCCGAGTCTCGTAAAATGATGTCAGAACAACGCATTACTCGTCATTGCCCAACATTTAAATAAAAAGGAGTAAAAAATAAAAAATATTTTAAATCGCGTCAAAACCGTACGGACCGGTTCTTGTACCGTATATTGAACTAAGGCATTTATTGGCTGGTGAGTCATGGAACGTGACAAATTCTTTATATGTACCTCGATGTGTAGGAAATTAGCACTTATAATTTTGTACAGAACGTATTCTTGAGGTACACTTATACATAAGTATTCCAATTTATAACTCAATTTGAATTGCTTGGAACAAATAGCGAAAAAGTCATTCAAGTCTTTTAAATAACACTATGTCAATATCATTTGAAGTACGAAAACAATGTTGGGGGAAGTTCGTTCTCAAAAATTATATTATACTGATATAGATAACAATTCGCTAAAACCACACTAAAACGTCTCGCGCATACAACTAAAAATATTCATAATGTGACCATTAAGAGATCCTAAATGCGATAGGCGCATAAATAGGGTATGCTCGAGGGTAGAGACACAACAAGTTTTACTCTATGGATTTTTATAGTATTTAATGCTTTAGCATATTCTTGTGAAAATGCAACAAAAAATTAAAAGTTATATTTTAAAAAAATATTTTATAGTTATTTTTTTATTTAAAAACGCTTGTGGGTATATTTAAATGTATGGTTAACAGATTCGAATCATTTTCTCGCCTCTTACAAGTCATTAGTCTCTTTGAGCCCTCTTTTTATAGTTGAAAAAATAATTTAATCATTAACAATATATGTAATAAGTATTATTAAGCACATAGCATGTCAAGTTAGACGCGTACGCGCTCTGGTGACAATGTTCGGTGAGTCACAGGCCCTCTGTGTGCCGCAGTCAGAGCAGAGAATTATATTGTTTGTTTACAATACTACTTAGGACACACCTGAGAGGTATAATATACCGCAAGTACCTTCTGCGTGTTTTCTGTTACATCGTCATGATGGAAAAAATTAACACATATTAAATTACCATCAAATAAACCTAAACTAAGTGCGTGGTAGCCTGTTGGTAAAGGGACCAGACGTAATTGCCAACATATTCACGGTGGTTGCGGGTTCAAATCCATGTGCACACTTCTGACTTTTCGAAGTTATGTGTGTATTGATAGTCAATCACCATGCACTATAACGGTGAAGGAAAGCATCGTGGGGAAAATTACATACCGTAGCGATTTTAAGGAATTTCTACGGTATGTAAAGTCCGCCAACCTGCACTAGGCCAGCATGGCGGACTATATGGCCTAACCCCTCTCAGTCGTTCTCTTGATTGTAGAGAAGAATCGTGCCCTACAGTGGGACGTATATGGGCTGATACAATACAAAAAAAACCTAAACTTGGAATCTTGGATAATTTAAGTTAGATCATGGTCTGGTATTTTGTGTCCAGCCAAAGATTCATTTTATAGCCATTTAAAATAGAATATGACCTGCATTGAATCATCTAAGAAAGTTTTGAAGAACTACGCAACAGGTAGCGATGTCCTTAGATTACATTGAATAACATGAACTTATAATAAACTATGCAAGAACTATTAAATATTTTTTGCTAACTCCATAGAAGTCAAATTCTTACGAAAGGTTTCGAAAAAAATCCAAACTGGCTAAAAATATCTTTACGCATTAATCAATTGAATAAAATGCAGCTCCATTTAAAATTAACTCTTCATAATCTCGATGATTTAGATAACATTCTTAACATACTATATCACATACTTATATCTTATATTTAGTCCGGAATAAAAAATGCAAATAACAAAACGCATGGACATAATTATCAGATTAATTTTTCTTTTGAAAATCACAACATGACACATGTGCAAAACATAAAATATTTTTTATTGTTCTACTATTTAATAAACCATGTAATGAACATTGCAATACACTGTAAGGAAAGAATGTCCAAAGAATGAGTTCACGAAGATCATGTTATCAGTGAGATAACAGTCGCCGCGTTATCCGCTGATAATGGCACTTGCAATGCTGTTTATTTTGCCCCTTTTTACTTTACGATTCTATTTAAAATACAATAGCGGTGTTTATTATTGATATTTTATCCTAAAACAAATTTGTTGTACCGTAACGATGTCAGAATAGTTATGACCCTGACACGAAACTGAGTTTTCGATTTCGATCATTGCACAGATTCGAACGAATTTGTCGATATGCACGTTTTCTTTACAACACCTGATTAATAATTATATAGGCGATAGATATGTCCGGCATTCAATAGTGATTATCGCGTTGGAAACAATACAAACAGTGAGCCATTAAAGTGTCCTCGCGTATCTGTCGTTGTAACACAACAATATTTTTTGCTCTCATGCAGTGTGACATCTTATAAAACAGTGAATTTTTTTATCCGGTTGACCGCAAATTATATATGTAATTGTCCTTAATGCATACAATAGACAGGAAAAATCTTTATTCAATCAATCAGAAACAAGATATTTGTCTCATTGCTAACAAAAGTGAAATTATTATCTAATTTGTCTGATTAAAAGGAAAATTATAATATTGCATTTGTTCATTAATTACTGTAATCAAAATGTTTACAATCGATACTCATCATTATCTTATTAAGAAACTTTGCCCTTCCACCAGGATGACCTTTTGTTTACCTATGAGTATCTATTTATTGTAAGATTCCCAAATTATTAGAGTAATTTAATAGAAACTCACGTGAAATATTTGTCCTGAAGGCAGTTCACGCAATCCTTTATGCTCGAAACGTGTAGTTCTCGTTTCACAAGTGCGATCACGTTCCCGGCTCTATTACTACCGAATGATAAAAGTATCGATAAAAAATAGTCTCTTTGTGTGTAAACAATTATCACAAGGCACTCTTAAGTCACCGATTGTCCCGCTTAATTCACTTTTTTCTTTGCAAATACACGAAATTTCAAAGAAAATGTGTGTGAGTTCGCGCGGTAAACGGCGGGAACGACTGCGATCGTGGCGCCACCGCGTGACACGACCTACCGCAGTCCGCGAGTTTGGATGAGTGTGCGCCGCGCCGCTCGCCCGCTCTTATATCGCACGCGTGCCCCACCGAGCCGCCCAGCGCACCCGCCCGCCCCTACAACACTTAGCTAAAGGAAAACTTTAACTTTACGCACTTTACCCCGCGTACATCGCGGGCTTTACCACCGAACCTACTGCGGTTTTGCCGCAACTGTCGGTAAAAATTATTGTCCTGTTAACAATGCAATCATGCAATCTTCTTTTTCTTAGAAATCGCCGTAAATCACCATCGATTCTGCTTATCTATTAATTGAAAATGATTGATGGCATTAAGATGACTTTATTGAGACCCTGAAAGTTTTCCTTATCGCACTTGAAACGCAATAAAATTTTCCAAACTTACAAAGTACTAAACTAAGTACAAAGAAATCTCGTTAAGAAATCAATGTGAGTACTGAGCACGCATTAACTTGTACAAAACAAAATCTAAAGAGGCACATGTGGAGCATATGAATATTAAATCCGGTGCGAGAATCAAACCCGTTCTACTCACGACGTACGCAGCGGACTCGTTACGTCATTGAATTCATTAATGACTAACATGTGGAAGTTATTCGATCTCATAGATTTTATACTTAATTATATATATTTTTTTACGTCAGACGCTTGATTTGAATCCTGTCTTGGATGAGAATTCCCAAGATATACCTACGTCATTCAAGATCCTATTTTTTATAATTATGACGCCTAGTTCTTTGCACAGATGTTCACATAGCCTTCAGATTTCATCCAAATAATAAATATTTATAATACGAACATATGTACTAACGAAAAACTAAAGTCTAGAACAATTTAAGTCTGTTTACTAATTCATAGGAAGTTTCTCAGATATCTTTAAAAATCATTACATACAGGCACCCTTAATTGATATTATACAAAAAAGTATTTAAAAAATACAACATTAAAAATAAAATATCTGCCTAAAAACCACATAATCCTCGACATTAATCGTCTCGCATACATACGTAACATACACCCAAATAAAGCTTTGTATCTTTTTAATAATAATATTTCACCTACCAACATTATCCCACGGTTTATAACTATAATCATAATGCAATGAATCAATCTTTTATTTAATCCTAGATCATGCACACGTTCATATCGCCGACCAGACTCGCCCTTGGAGACCAGTGCGACTGGCATCGTGACCCCAGCCTGCTCACCCCACGCGACACACTTACGCACCGAGGCCGACCCTGACTAAATTTTAAGTATAAAAAGTCAAATTCTTATAACTATTATCTGGATAAAACTTTGTAAGATAGTTTTTAGTTTTTCATCCATCGAACGTATGAAGTTATTGTGCCAAAACAACTACGAAGAATAAAATACCAAGAATAAAATACATACAACTAAAGCTTCTTTAGGACCTCTTGCTTTGCCTAGTAGTAGAACGGCGTCTAATACAATTTTATCTCTATATACTCGTATTATTATAGTTTTCCCCAAAAATGTCAACCTATAGCTACACCAAGCACAAGCGCTATTGTCGAACAATTCAATTCAATTTGACAGTTTTAAACTTAAAAACTCATACAAGTTGAGGCGGTACAATCTAGGATTCGAATTTAGGACCCCCACAGGCCATTCGAGCGTTTAGAATGTTGAGGCCAACGGGATATAAACTTCACATACAAGGATTCCCAAAGAAGGATAATACCTCATTCCTAAATAACGTAAAAGTCTTTCAATTGTACACGTCTTAGAAAGTACGTAGTTTATGGTTTTGCAAGTGGTCGCCTGTTTGACGTCAACACTTCCAAATTAATAACAATTATATTACGGTATAATATTTTTCCTTTACATTGCATAGTGGTGTAGAATATTGCGGCTGTGCATTATGAGTCATTAACACCCAGTTCACGACATAAGTAATAAATAATATAATTAATTCGCTGACAATACTTGATCGTTAATATTTCTCGTTAAACTTTCAATTATGATGGATTTTCCTACTACAATGTCAACATCCGCGTTGTTCTAGTAAACTATAAGATTTCGTAAAATCATCAAGACATTAAACGATTCAGATAGGTACTTCCCCGCATAAAACTTTGGAACATCTTCAGATCTCAACAATCGCTTAGATTTCAGCAATTGTAACGCTGGGCTCTAATGTTAACACAGAAACAGACCAATAATGTTAGGTTCTGAAAACCTATCAAAATACTGACACATTTGATATTTTCCGAATCAAACCAATAATCTGACAGTTGGAACGCATATACTCGTATTACCACTAGTCTCTTATATTATATTTCTATTAAGCCTATTCCAAAAACAATTGAAGTAATACGGAATACCCGCTCATTTCCAAGGAACTCGTCAATGATTAATCACGCAATAACCTGATTCGTTGTAATCATTCGATCAAACGCCGATACATTCGCGGTACTTTAATGTTATCGGCGGCATGACAAAACCTTTGTCGAAGCTTTCTGCCATCGATGACAAAGCCATTGTTCACGGTGACTAAAGCCTGGGGGTGGTAGCTTCCCTCGCTGCAGTGGTGAGGTCACCAGCAAGGTCAGGGTCGTTTGTGTTGTGCTCATGAGTCGTCTGCCCTTCGACTGCGTGGCAGCCATGTACGAACCACCTACTTTGACGGCGAGCCAACATTCATGCATTGTTTTGTTTTCATTAAAGAAAGTATTTATTGTTGCGTGTCTTATCCATAATCCAGGAACAGGAAACTGCTTATGTTCCTTATGCATCCAACTTTTCATGAATTTAAAAAGTTCCGCAAAAGGTACATTAGAAATCACCTGCTTCTTCTTGTTCGTTCGAGTCAATGGCTCAGAATTATTTAACTTAACAATTTCCTATACAATATTTTCCTAATTTC
Organism: Deilephila elpenor; assembly: GCA_949752805.1. Taxonomy (NCBI): domain Eukaryota; kingdom Metazoa; phylum Arthropoda; class Insecta; order Lepidoptera; family Sphingidae; genus Deilephila; species Deilephila elpenor. Next base: position 7,779,339 of record OX457097.1, read on the forward strand.
ATTACATGATGTACGGTCGTAATATAAACTATTGTCAATTTGGATATCCGTAACATCGCTTGATTCCTATGAAATACATAAAATCAAGGCCACGAATTACGTAGTTCTAGGAAAATTCACCAATACAAAGTAATGTATACCACAATAATTTCACCCAAAAGGTGGGTGAAGGTCGGTGACTCAATACTCCCTGACTGTTACCACCCTCAACCCCTAGAATTTATTGTTTTCCATATATTTGATTACCCAAACATTTAGTACAACAGAACTTGTACGAAGGATCATGACTTATGATTAAAACTTGCGGAACTTGTATTCATTTTCTTGAAATGAACTAAGTAAAGAATATGACTTATCGATATCCTTCAGCAAGTGTAAACTTAACAAAGGAAAAAGGTGTGACTGAAATGAGACGTGACGATTACAAAACAACATGATAATGTCCCGCTTGTTGACTTTAGTTAAATATTTGTATCAGCTTTGGTGTCAACCCATATCTGAGAAGCCCTAGGATTTAATCATCCATGCTAGGACAATACATGTTTACAACGAAAGGATTTTACGAGAACAGTTGAGTGTTGTGTGTCCAGTCTGGTAGTTGGTACATATAAAAATGCATCAATTACTAGCCAGCTCAAAGAAAGCTTTTTTGTATTGCTTAATATAGATCCATTATCACCCACTGCAAAGCATGAAGTCCTCTACAATCGAGTGTGAGTGAGCGGGTTTTGGCCATTGCCCACCACGTCGGCTTACTGTAATTTGTCAAACTTCACGAATTATAGAAATTATTGTTAAGATCTCTACGAGGTTCCTCGCAATGATTTTCTTTACTGATAAAATGGTAACTGATATTATCAATACACAGATGGCTACTAAAAATCAGATGTGCACTGGGAAACGAACCCACGGCGAATGTTTTAAAAAAAATCTAAATAAATAAAAAAATGTGAATGTGCTATCAAGTGCATTAAGCTAGTATTGTCCTATAAACTTAAGGCCTTGTTCATACAGTTTTAAAACATATTTTAGTTATCGAATGTTTTGTCTTCTTCATTCAAACTGAATTCAAAAGTCGTTCGGAACAAAACATTCGATTACTAAAATAGGTTTTAAATCTGTTTATGAATAAGGCAGCAAAGATATAGGTAAACTATAACAAAATTATTCCATAAGAAACATCTCTTTTTGAAGAATATACAACCGGCGCAAAGGACGTCTACACAAGGAAAGCACGCAGGGTGATATTTCTCCAGCATTGGTACAATATAGGTTAAGAAAAAAAGGGAAAGTGTTTAACACACAAGACTTTGAACAAGACGTGTTTATTTACACTAAATACACGCCTCACAAGTATTACAATTTGTTCTTAATATAATAAACTTATAAGTAATTTAATGAAACCATTGAGAACGTTACTTTGTAATTCTGTCCATACGTACATAATCTCAAGCTTATATCACAAAGGAGTAGGCAGAGGTGTTACTAGGGTTATCAATATATTGCAGAGCATAACGAAAAAAAATATGCCATCCTAGGTAGAGACTCAATAGCAAATAACATTTGCCTGTAAGAAATCGACTAGAGTGATAATACCGCCATCTGTATTTTTTATTAATTTGCAATATCTTTAAGTGCTTTTGCTATTTGTTTGCAGTTAACAATAAATAAACATCTTAAAATATGTAGTAGGTAATATAATTATGTATGCACTGATTAACCTAAAATATCTCTAAATGGATTAGATTATTCTTGGTATTTTTTCTAAGAGTATTAGTCATCGTAACGCCATCTGGCTAAGTATTCTTCTATGACTCGTACCCTATGTATCATGTTTGATAATTCGCATGCACTCGTACCAAGTGGGTTTCCGAATATCGATAGCTTCACATAAATAAAAATATAAAAAATGCATAATGCTCTTGGCCAAAAATCATGTGAAATCATTATTTGATTGTACAAAACCGTTAATATATATTGCAAGGCGTAGAAAAGCGGGAACACATGCAAACTTTGACCTATTTTTCAATCATCTTTATTGTAGGTAACAGACCGCTCCTAATAATATAAATTTCTGAATAGAATATAATAAGTCATTCTAATTTAGTTTTTTGCTTTACTGCATAGAATGTAATAAAACTTGTATATATAACAAGTTTACACTAACTTTCCAAGGAAGACAGCCTTCGTGAGGCAGTTGGTTAGACGCCGGCTGTGAAACGGGAGGCCGCGGGTTCGAACCCCGCTCCGAGACTTATGTTTGTGTGAACCACAAGTATGTGTTTCGGGTCTGGGTGTTGGTGAGACCGAAAAGTCTCTCGTAGTTCCTGATACCCAGGACACAAGATCTAAGTTTGATATTTATATATTTAAGATAGAGCACGGCGATAAATGTCTCTCGTTAATGCCAATTGAACCACCAATTGGAAGAAGGGAATAAATCCAAAAAATAGGAACGGAGATAATAAAAAAAAACTTCATAACTTTTTGCTTTCAACTTATAAACTTATAGGACATCAATGATTATTAAGAAAATATCAATCCTGATTTATTCACCGACAGACCTGCCTTAAATGTATAATATTTATTTATGTGTGTTCATCGAAATGTGTTGGATTTATTCCCTTCTTCCAATTTATCATATAATTCTAAAGATAAACCATTTATTACATGTTTTTATATAATATATTAATAGTATACAATAATTGTATACTGGTCCAGGTCCAAAATATTTTGAAATAATAGACAATATAATGACAAAAACTATTTATTTATTACAAACTTGTAAAGACACTCTGTTATCCTTCTATTCTTCATTTTCGGATCTTGTAGTTGGCCAGGTCAGAATTATATCGTAGAAATCTTTGAATTCGTCAGGAATATATTGGATTATTTTTTGTATGTCATTCATTTTTTTCTCATTTAAGGGTATTTTAGTGACATATGCCAGAGTTTCAGGTATTGTCGGGTTTGTAGAAGGTTTTTGGAGCGTCAAATACAACTACAATGGCGGGTATTCGATCGCTAGTATGACGCCCCCTACCACTATGTGATGCGATTTTGTTTATCGAATAAAAAAAGAGGCAAAAAGAAATATTATTTCTATACACGTAAAGTTGATAGTTGGAAGAAGGGAATAAAGGAAGGATTTGTTTCCTCCTTCCAACTAACAATTTTTTTAGCCCCATGAATCTATATGAAATGAATGGACTTTTTTTCTTTTTTCGAACTCACAACTTAGCCCTACGTCTTAAGAATGTAAAACTGTATAAAAGTGAATATGTCGAAAAGTGGCGTTTATTCCCTTCTTCCAATTGGTGGTTCAATTGTACATTCGATTGTTTCAATAATTGGTTGTAATGCTTAGAATAGGTTATAGTCATTATTGGTTTTTATTGAAATAGTTGATTAGAAGTTGACTGGTGACTTGTTAGCATGAATACCATTTACACTACACGCTAAAAGGTGGTTTATGTACTTAACACGATTTCTACGTTATTGTGTTGTAAAATATTTCGTACCGATTACTAAAAATTTACCTTAGGAGATTGGGCACCAAGAGCATTCTTATGGGTGGAATGTCACTGATATTACATATAAATGTTAGTTTTGATTTCCACAGTGAATCCGCGACAAGTTATTTTGCTATAATAAAACCGCGGAAGGACTAACTTGCAAATAGATGTAAGTTGCAAAGTGAAGAACTTCTGTTTACCGGAGGCATTTACAATAATTCGCTTAGCTACGTCCGTTTAGCTTACCGAATTTGTATTTTAGTGGCGTGCAAGAAAATGGGTTTTTCTCTACTCCCTAGATTTGTTCTAGCAATCTCAAATAAAATTCAAGGATTATTTTTTTAAGTAGGTTACTTTAACAGTGAAGGAAACCTCGTGAGGAAACCTGCATACCGTAGCGATTTTAAAGAATTTCTACGGTATGTAAGTCCGCCAACCCGCACTAGGTGGACTATATGGCCTAACCACTCTCAATCGATTCTCTCGATTGTAGAGTAGACCCGTGCCCAGCAGTGGGACGTATATGGGCTGATACATACATACATACATATACTTTAAAAATGCTGCACACAAAACTAATTATCTTTATAACATGTTTAGTGTAATTAACACAATGTTATTCAATATGCAAATTCTTTATGTACCACATGTGTTTATATTTATTCTGGAATGAGCAACAACTCAAATCTCTTACATCAGAAGAAAAGTTAAATCATGGATACTTGCAAATTTATGAATGTTAAACAGACACATATTATTCATTTGTAGCACGTAACGCATAAAAAGCCATTTTAAAAGCTATAATAATTATAGTGTTTTTCTTTTAATTCGATATGACGGCGCGTGTGGCGTCGCCTGCGGTGTGGACACGTGTAAACTATGCCAGAGATAAACAACATTTTAAATGTTTACTTACACTATTGACTTGTTAAATGCTAATATTGTTTTTTTGTCTGACATATTTTTCGTTTGACGTAACTCATAATATTACTACGGGTCTAGGTTTGTTATGTTAGCTTTTTATTGCTGCTACCAGTATATTTGTTTTATTTCTAATTACACCTATAGAAGTCAATGAACTATATACAGTTATAATTACATCTTACATATAAAACTGGACAGATCACTAAGTTGGTGTGATTTGGGTTTGAGTTTAGCGACTTCATTGACCATCCTTTTTTTGAGAACATACGCCAATAACCCGGTTACAGGCTGGCTTGACACCTAAGTCTGCATTGATCCAGCATCAAGTATCAAACCCTGAGCCTTTACCAAACTGCAGTACAAATTGATCAGCTCAACCAGTGCGGTGCCACAAACAAAACCTAAGAAAAAAAAAACGATACAACCAAGTTGCATTTCAGGTGGTGCTTCGCTCGGATACCGAGTACTCTAAATTATGGTGAAAAATCTCTCAATGTCTACGCAAGTTCTCCACGTTTCGAGTTCAGGTTATGTTTATCAGGCCGACACAACTGTCTCTTCCTGGCAGGAAATTATTCTATTTAAATTACTCTATGTGGATTGTACTTATCATATACCATCAGATGCATTGTTGACACTTTGTCCTGCCTTATAATAAATGCAGATATAAGGATAAATCAGCTTGTAACATGTACGAATCGACATCGAACAATTATTGAAAAAGTTAGCCTGTAGTGACCAAATAATTATATTGTTTCCCCTACTTTGTTTTACACTCGTGATTCACCTAAATTAATTAGGTTTTATAAATTGTTATTCATACTAACAATAAGTGGACATAGTTAACCACAAAAGTACTGCCTATAAATGTAATACCATGAATAATAAATTTGGTATAGGTATATTTTTTACCTGGTACGTGCCAGCGGTTATAATCCGCGATATCGTGATAACCATACCGTTAAAGATGTGCTTTTGTTATTTTGTACAGAGATGCCTGAAGCCTGGTCTAGCCCTCTCTCTTTTGTTATGAAATATAGCGACGCTGAACGCCCCAACACTTTCAATATAGCTTTAGGTTTACAGGAAAAGCGGTAACACTTTACTAGGCAATTGCAAACATCAAAACCTATTGCATGTTAATTAATACTTTACTTTACTTTTACATACATACATACATAAACTCATGCCTTTATGCCCGAAGGGGTAGGCAGAGGCGCCATTAGGACACCCACATTTCGCCTTGCATGTTCCGTCCCACGATGTGATAGGGGGCGAGAGCCTATCGCCATATCGGGCACAAATTCCTGACTCCGGGCTGATAATGAATAGAAAAATCCAATATCACTTTGTCCGACCCGGGATTCGAACCCGAGACCTCAGCTTTGTAACCGTACCGTAATACAACTACGCCACCGAGGCAGTCGAGGCAACTTTACTTTTACTTTACTTATATATAACTTTAATTCAACACTTAATTTTTTTACTGACTAGTATGTAGCAATAGTGCTGTAGTTTACTAACGTCATAATTCCACCATGTACATGTCGCTACGATGTGAAAATAAAAAGCAGAGCTATACAAAATCACGTTTTTAAGACATTTTAAGACAAAATTTCACAAACAAACATTACCGTGTGAAATTAATGCGATCCAGCAATGCAACGCCGTGACATCACAGACGACCTTACCGCCGCGAAATCAATGCAGTGCCACTGAACTTTAAAAGAAATGTAAATAATTCAATGTGTTCCGTCAATGTTTACAGACAGCGTTGATATGAAAATCACTCTGAATTGCAACGTTTACGCTGCATGTGCGATGTGAGACATGGTGATCCTTATGAAATATTAACGAAATTTGCTGACATACCAGGTATGTCCAGACTGCGACACAAAATAAAGCTAGGGGGTAGTTTTAGTAACTTCAGATAAAATGCAACTAAAAAATACGCAACATAAACGACGATATTTTTTGGATTTTTTTATCTAAGGCAATAATTTATTTAACCTTTTATAAAAAAAAAGCTAGGGCTTAAATTATATTATTTTAGAAAAAAACTATGTATTTACCTGCCAATTATGATGATACCTAAAAAAACGTCCCTTTTTGCGAAATTGTTAGTTGTATTGTGTCTGCTGTCACTATTTAAATATAGCCCTTTGACTTCGTTTTCGGACGCAGTCTGGATATACCCGGTATAAAAGTTACACTTAAGCCAATTCATAAGAATTAATCTTATACATGGTGATTTGTTTAAATATTGCAGTTTTATATTACGTTAGATAAGTGCCATCTTTCTATGATGATTACGCAATAAAAAATAAACTGTTTCGAATAAACTATGTATGTAACAAAATATATTAAATAGAAATAAAATGAAAAGGAAACAAACAAAGAAAAATAACATCAACAAAAGAAATTTAACGACAATAGATATTGCAGGGTCCTAAGGCATTGTTTCGGTCAAGCGGCGAGCAAAAATAAAAATACTACCGAATTCCTGCACGAATCGAGGTTTTTCAACTCGCGCCCTGCTCTCGTTGCCGCCAGCTTCGAAACTTCATCATGATTGTTTCGCTAATCATTTTAACACATTATAATAATACTATACAAAATTGAGGAATTTCAATAATAGCTCATGCCTTCAAATATTATGTTCTTTTAATAATTATTAAATATGATTTCGCCTATGGCATTGTGAGAGTTTAACTTTAGTTTTCATACGGAATGTTTATAATATTTTGTTATTTTATGTTACTTCGCTTGTTGTTTTTTTAGCTCCTCCTTATCATCACGTCTACGTTCTTGTGTTTATAAATATAAAATATATTATGTAAAAATATTACAATATTCATATTATTTAAACCGTAAATATAAGTTTCAAAATTATTAGAATATTGCCCTTATAAGCAACTTTTAGGTGCCTCGCCAACCATCAACGTTGATTCATCATTTTATTTTATATTAGTAGTACAAAGTTAAAAATAATAAATTCACCCAACTGTCACATACATAGTCCTGATCCCACACTAAGATCGAGTCTTGTGTCGCGAGCATCAAAAACTACGAGAGACTTTTCGGTCCCACAAACACCCAGCCCCGACACAAATACCTGTGATTCACACAAACATTTGCCTCGGTGCGGGAATTGAACCCGCGTCCTCTCATTTCGCAGCCGGCATCTAACAAACTACACCATGGAGGCGGTTTATTATGAAACGAGAATTACCCGGAATAAAAAAATAGCGCAGCTCTACGCATCACTTATTATCTCTAGTCTATTCCTTAGCCTTTAGTACATTAATGTCACCTTCTATCATAGTTTAATTTTCTAAAAGCTGTCCCATATTTACTCAATTCATAAATTTGGAAAACCTTTGCACACAGTGAATATTTGCGCGAAAGGTAACCAATAAATCACATGATTTTTATGGCCAATTGCCATATGATTGCTCCAACAATATAAAACATCAGTATAGTAAAGTTTCTCGCTCGTAAAACTACCGATCGTAGTAAATGATGCAGCAATGATACGAATTTAAATCGATCCTGTGCCTTGAATTCTTTAAGCGTTACGTTACTTTATTGCATGAAAAATATTTCAAATTGTTATTACACAGTCTATAAATCCAAGAATCACTAAGATAAATTGTCACAGCGTTTTATACCCGCTGAAGTTCCAGTATGCATAATAGCCGTGCTCAATTCGAATATATCTTGGCACTTGGATAAAAAGATAGACATTGTGTCTCTTAACCCACATATTTTTAATGTCTAGTTTACACAAACAGATTTTTGGAGTATTCTACTATGTTCTTTAAATAAAAGTACCACGTTGGATAATTAGGTATAGTCTATTCGGCTATATTTTTAAAGTTGGAAAATTCCGATAACCACTAAATATTGATCACTAATTCCTTTGAACGAATCTGAGTCAACCGCAGAGGGCATGCTGAATGGCAGGGCGGTTAAATGAATTTTGTTGGAGAAAAATATACTGCCGTCTTTGGGAGAGTCGAGTGATTATCGGAATAAGTCGGTATTCGGGTTTACCCGAATAGACCTTTTGTTATTTCGAAGGTATGGTTTTGATGGGAACCTGGCAAAGGAATGCATGGTTATGTACCAAATGCTACATTTGGAAATTTATTAAGCTTGCTTTTTTGTAACTCTGAAGTTTTTAGCCCATTTCTAACAAGGCATTATTTTTTTTATTTGAACTAATCGTAAAATAAGCTTGTAGCAATTATATAAAAATAACAATGCGTTTAGAATCATTGTTTACAAAATTACTATAATTAATGTCTAAAGTTAATAACGACAAGATTCCACCATTTAACAACCGATTTACCTTTGCGTGCGGAAGATACCATATAATAAAGTGGGAAGAATTTCCACTGTAATTAATAACTTAGTGGAGGCAATTTTCAAATCGCTTCATTTCACGTAAACGCAAAAAGGCAATACATTCAAAAACTATAAAGGATTTAAAGAGTAGAACGTTAATAATTATGATTACTCGATCATGCATGACTTTTAAAATACTTTTACATTACCAGATTGAAGTGACTCTCACAGCTAAATATGCACAAGTTAATAAAAAAGAGTGTGTTTTATCACAGTTTAAAACATACCTGCGTTTCTAGCCGCGAGAATGCAAACATGCTCACTTATATGGATGGAGTGTGATAGCCGCTGCAATGAATATCGATAGCTCAAGTGCGCTCGCCAATATTCTTACTGGACGTGCTCAAAACATGCTTATCTATTATAATACATGCCATTCGTATTACCATATCATGTGGACTTACTACATATTTTTAAAATTACATCTGATTTAAAATAATAAAAACCTGAAATCGTCCAATGGCGAGTTTGTACTCATGCCCCAAGCTTTTTAAAAGCAAAACATTATTTTTTTTACAAAGAGCTAATTACTTTTAGCCAAAGCTTGAATATTTGTAATTTCAATATACCGAAACTTGCTTTTTTACTCCGGCGCGGCGTTTGCAAACTTGATGCTAATTTTCAGTTTTTTACACAGTTTTTTTAGTACAGTTAATCTTGTGTTTTGTATAATTAAAATCAACAATGACCTCGATGGTTTCACAATGAGGTACCGAATCTGTGTTTTCAGTGCTGAGTGTTAGAACAAAAAGCCGCGCTTATTACGCTTGGAGTTGTAACTGTACATCTTGTAACGTTACATAAAGCGGTGATGTTGGTCTCTGGGCGACTCACTGACTCACTGCCGCCGCTACCTGCGATGTACCAAATTCTATCTAATCGAACAGTACTTTCAAATGCTCTGAGAACTTACTCATAAGCTATGCATGCTGCAGAGTACGTCACTTTACTAAACCAAACATTAAAAGCAATAAAGAATAAATTAATGAGTACCTCAAGAATCAAATCTGATAGTTTAAAATTGAAAATAAATACCTATTAAATACCTACATGTACTAATGATGATGAAAGTTATCTAAATACCAAAGGTTTTTTAAAACCATAGAAGCTTAAAATTGAGCAAAATATTTTTATTGGCATCATTACTAACAACAATTTTCTAAGTTCCAATTTTTTTTTTCTTTTCATGAAAAACTATTCACACCTTCTTATTTTTTGTAATTTGTATTATTAATAATTAGTAAAACAATTCCAATATAAGCTACTTTTAAAAAAGTACTTGTACTTGTATTTGTAACAATGGATCTAATTTATACTTTCAGCAAGTACTGAACTTTCATTTCAGTACCATAAGACACCACGGCAGATTGGAATAAACCATTTTACTATCAACAAAAATCTTTTAAATAGGTACCTTTGAATACTGTTTTTCATCCGACTGCATTTACAATAAATTGTTTAACTGTTCGCAGCTACTTTTATTTGGAGACGAGTCAGTATTCATTTTTCCTTATTTTTCAAAAATGCCACCATGCATATTTAAACTTCACTTGTGAAGGCTTTGTGTATTTTCACGGCCGATTCAACCTACAGGTAAAATAGGTAGCTGCTTTAAATTAAAGACATAAAACTGACTGACTGATGTCTCAGTAGGCACGACTAAAAATATTTTTCATCCACGATATTGTTCTGAGATTATCAAGTAACTTTACATTTAACCGATAGACAAATCACCTCTACTGGTTCTGAGCTTTTGTTTTTCACGCAGAATTAACTCTAATTTTCTATCTGGTAACAAAAACCATTAGTATCATTCGTAAAACATCCGAATGCTGGTACTGACGATCATTAGGTTCCAATAGGTATTTACTTTATTCGACTAAATAAAGAATTTATGATTCAACAACTAAATCTAGGCAAAATTAATAAGTTCAATGTTCATAATGTATTTGAAATATTCACGACAAATGATCATCGTGACTAATTGATGGCCCAGATGACACTTGGCACGAATTCCTTTTTTATAATAAATTCCACATAACAATTGTTATTTGCAAGTACCAAGAAACAGTTTTCCGGCATGCGGGTACTTCCTATCTTGTTACATGAGAAATAATAATAGAGACAGACGACTGTGAATCATCGCTTGATGCCAGGCGTCCCCAAATTGAATATCCAAATTGAGATCGTGCTCACTTATTCACTCCGTTCTTTACGTTACAATTTAGAAGCCCATTACAAATGAAAGCAATCGAATTGAATAGTTACGACGCTCACGCGAATCGCTTCACATCGCTATGACTAAGTGGAAAATAAAATAGCCTTACCTACTGTTAATATATTTAACCACAGATACATACAAATATAAGGGTAAAGTTTTCAAAACGTAAAATACATTGCAGTGCAATTGCTAGCAGGAAATTACGTTCAGAACGGATTTTACACAAACTCATTGAAACTGCTTTTGTTTCCCCGATGTGAAAAAAATTGTGGTTGTTGACCAAAATGCATTACTTAAATTCTCACTACAGGGCTTTATCTTTCATGATTATCTGCATCGGAACGCTTTGACATTCGTGGACTTCCTCGCGCCGTTTTCCTGTTCGTATGTAAACACCATGAGATTGTTTGACACGAATTGCGGTTTCGTGATTAGCGAGAAGTTTAGGATGACGGCGCTTTGAACAGACTGCGACCCACATAATCTCCCTCATATTGTCCGCAATACAGAATAATTAAAACAGTGTAATGCGCTCGTGCGTCAATGCAAAAGAAAAAGTGCAAAATGATTCACACCGTTTCAGTTCAATTGAGCTCGTGAATCACAGCCTTAACCCAATTGCCGGACAGCGGTCGATAGTTTCTTCCCATGACAATAAAATATATGTCACGCAACGATGTCCCATCCTATTTTTTATTTATATGAGGATGTAATAGAAGTAAAACCATACCTTACAGAGAGAAGTAATTCCAGTCCTTATCACATATTTTTTAATATTTTTCTTTGTGTGAACGAAGGGTCCGAGTGGCGAGTACTACATGTTATGATCACCAAATAAGAATGTTGATTAAGATAATAAGCAATTCCGCAGCTGTATTTAATGATGGTGACGCACCGTTTAAAATCCATAAGTTGATTATTTATGATGAGATGCATACGCAGAACAAAGCATGGAAACCTTCGCCCGTCGCCAAGGGCATGGAGCCGTGGCTAATGCACGAGCGGACATTATAATAAATAATGTCATTTCCGTAACGTACACACAAGTCACTCATAAAAAAGCTAGATCTTGCCAATACGCGCTCGACACATTACCTAAGCAGAGAAAAATCTACACTTCCATTACCTAGTAGGGTGTATTCATAATGTAACATTTCAAGATTAGCACTCCTGCTTCCTAACTGGGTTGAAATGGGTAAATAGATTTAATACTTTTAATATTGAATATAAAACTGCGCCTGTCCAAATGTGAAGCATTAGCTCTGATTCAAAAAAATAAACAGAGTCAAGTAAATTAACTATACCTGGGCCTTTAGCTATCATGCCATAGAAACCTATTATATTGCCTTTATTATATAACTTATATACAGGTAATTATTTAAAAATATATAATGCTCATCTGCTAGTGCACGTTATAGGAAGTGATACATAAAAATAGGAAGAGAAGATTGCGCCGTGAGGACATTATCGATGCGTGGTTTCTATCGACATATTTATGATGGTATCACTTAACAATAGGCACATATGAACAGAGTGAAGGAATTATCTACTATCGCTGGACGATAGCCAGAGATGGGATTAAATAGGCAAATATCCAGCGCTTCCTAGTACACTGGCAGCATAACCTTCACTTGTTTACAGAATACCTAGTGCCTTAGTACAGTTGGAATGTACGGCATCGCCGATCCACACTTCATTCAGTCACACCAGCGTCGCTCTGAATACGCGCAACATCGCAGAGCCAATGACCTGAGACACCAACTCGGGACACGGCCGAAACAAATTCAAAGTTCACGAGGAAAACAAAACCGATCTGCGTCAACGTCATTATGTAGGTGAGTTCCTAGTACATTAAAAAAATTATGTGCTTATTCTATGTAAAAATTGTTTGGAATATAAATGTGATACTTACAGATCACCTACTTAGCATTCATGATCGCCGGCCACCAACAGAAAAGCGACGGAGATGTGTAACAAAGAAGGAAGCGGCGTCGCACCGTGGCCTGGTGCTGCCGACACGTGCGCCACATAAAATCACCGAAACAGTGATAACACATTGACTGCGGACACATAAATGCCGGTGAAGAGATTAAGATTCGCGATATCAACGCACGGCATCGATGCATCGTTGCAAACTTCTTAAAAGACAAACGTTTTGCTGCCACTGCAGTTGGTCGCCCTATAAAACGCATAATATTACGCGATGGATCGGAATCGGTGAGGTCGTTTAATGTTCGGTGGTATGACACGCGCTCGTGTCTCGGATATATCGCGCGCTAATTCCGCACGCTCGCTCGGAATCACTAATCGCCACAGTCAGCTCAGTAGCCATCAGTATTCCGGCGGCACTGCTGCCCACTATATACTAGCAAATCGCTAAAAATACAAGATGGACAAGGGCACCTCATGGTCGACATGGCGTTACCTGAATCACATAAAACTATAATTGTACATGTTCACTTCCTGCACACTTTTTTGTGTGATACGATTATAAAATAATATTGTACACGCACTTTTATTATGCAAGCCACATAAATAAAATTTTGTAATATTAGTAGCACAAATTAAATTTATCTTTATCTAACTAAGAATTAATAAAGAAATGAAACACATTATCAGAAAGATGTTTTTGTTGTATATATTTTCTACAATTTATTTTACATGTTAAGTGTTTGTAATACACTAAAAAGCTTTATTTTACTTTTACAAATGATTAAACTTAATTCGGTTAAAACCGTAATAAATGTATGACGAACATATTCCATGCCCATACATGTTACGTTGTTTCAAAAACGCCTAATATGGTCGCATTTAAACATTCACCCTTTCGTTACAAGCATAAAAATTTATATATTTCCTGCCTGTCAATAACTACCCTTATATCAATTGTTATGCATGAATTATTATCGGGTTAGGTTAATACAATGCTTGCCTCCACTTGAAATAATTGCGTTATTTACCAACGATACGTGTACAGTCTATCATAAAACACTACCTACCTAATCCAATTCTGCCTACAAAATGTATGACAAAGACATAATTATGTGTAATTTTGTGAAAATAGTTAGTTGACCCTTTGTAAGTTTCGAAAACAATTTGATGATTAAATAGGTATTCTAGAGTATTCAGAAATAAATGTATTTGTAAGACTTTCAACGTTGGCTGTGCTGTTCTTATATCTATAAGCTACTGAAAGCTATAAAGTATAAGCTAACTCAGTATCTACATTATAAAAGCATGAAACCGTTTCAAAATTTTACATTAATTTAATTTTATAATTTTTCCTGTTACATTATGTGCGTTATGTTTCTACATTCTAAGTTATACACAGCTTATGTTTAGCACTTATTATGTTTTTTCTTATTGTCATAGAATGAATTTCTCTTAAGATATACAATATTATATCCGTTTTCACCAATATTGGTCATAATTATGAGGCCCAGATATCTTGAAGTAATCCATCAATCCACATGAACATATCGCAAACGCCAAAAAATATTTGTTTAGGTCTTGGTGTCTCATTATTTGTACAACTCACAACAAATTCAGTCTCAATCTTTATTAGTAATTATTTTACTTTATCATTAAAAACATTCTGACGAAGTTTCATATCATAAACCATTAGCTAAAAAAACCAACTAATTAGCGTCATTACAACCGATGCATTTAGTTCAAAACCAACATAGGAAAGAATTTACTTTAGCGATTATCCTTGACAATGAACATTCCTAAGACCGTTAATGTCAATGAATCCTCTCTGGAACACGTCTACGTCGGAGTTGTCTCTGAGGCTCTCTGCCAAAGCTTTCTCCTGTGCTAGAGGATGCCAGGCTCCGAGGGTGCAGGCGAGATCGTCGCGGGGCGCGTGGTAGTGGCACCTCCGCGTGGCGCGTGCAGACGGCACGTACTCAAACACGCGCACCCGGCTGCACCGGTGCATGGCCAGCCATATGCCTGCAACAAACAATAATTGTCATAAACCTATTAAAAAAACCCACAAAAACCTTCACCACATAATAAATCACTTCTATGCCTGTAAGTTAATCATAGGATGTCTTATTTTAAACTAATGCAGAAATGTGTAGTAATATACGATTTTGGGAGTACTACATTTAACTTTATTTTAGTAATCTTTCTATCTATCTATTTATCTATATCAGCCCATATACGTCCCACTGCAGGGCACGGGCCTACTCTACAATCGAGAGAATCTATTGAGAGTAGTTAGGCCATATAGTCCACCACGCTGGCCTAGTGCGGGTTGGCGGACTTACATACCGTAGAAATTCTTTAAAATCGCTACGGTATGCAGGTTTACTCACGATGTTTTTCTTCGCCGTTAAAGTGCGTGGTGATTGACTATCAATACACACATAACTCCGAAAAGTCAGAGGTGTGCCCTGGGATTTGAACCCGCGACCACCGTGAACATGTAGGCAGCCGCGTTCGATCCGTTACCAACAGGCCACCATGCACTGTAGTTATCTTTAGGTATGTAAATAAATAAATGTATTTTAAATCCTTTTGCATAAAAAATGGGTTACCAAAGTGGGTACCAGGCTACTTGCATCTACCAACCTCCTGCAATGCTTTTTAATTAGACTGTATTCGTAAAATTTCTATGAACATTACCTAAGAATCCTGAGGATGGAGGATTTTTTCGTAATCGATAAGGCGACGTGTCTTGAAGAATTGCCCACAACGACCACAGCACTTGAGGATTCAGCAAATGTACGTCTACATTGGGTGTTCTCTCCAACAACCTATAGAAGCAGAAAAAATGATATAAGTATTAAAGCGGTAAAAAATATAGGGAGTTTATAAAACAAGGTTTAAAAAACGCTTATAATAAAATACCATAATATAAACTTTACAATTTTATATACAAATTATACATTTAAAAGGCATTAATCTAATTTTAGTATATTCAGAAGGGTCAATGCAACGATATAACAAAATATAACAATACACCAAACTTTGAACAAGTGACAATGTGATAACAAACGGGAAAGACTAATTAAGATGCATTCCGCGATATGGGAGAACCTTGAGATTTTTTTACCATTGTACGGGCAGAACCATCGGTACACTGATCGCACTCCAATTGGGAATAGAGAACAAAAGAATAATTACTTCTTGTAAACAGGAAACAGCGGATAATCAGGATGGTGGTACCAGTTCTCCAAAGAAGATGAATAGTTCGCCGGGTCCCATATCATTATAGATACATCTTTGTATAGTGGATCATCCAAAAAATTATACTCGGATTTTGTTACGACCTGAAACAATTAAGAAATTGTATATTGTGTTAATGTTATATATATATATCTTTTTGATTCTGAAAAGTAGACAATAATGGGCTCATTACTTCGCTCTTACAATCACTCTCAATCAATGATATTTATGATTAGTTATTAGGTAGAGATTTTAATATTTAATCTAATGATATTTGTGTGTATAAGAAAGCTGAGCTTTACCTGAGAATTAAGAATGCGGATAGTAGTTTTTGTGCCAACATCTTCAGTATAGTTTTCTGTTGGAGCATTATTAAATCTCAAAACCATGTCGTGAGAATCTGTGGACAAACGTTCATTTTATAAAGTGTACGTTAAATGGCTATTTATAGATAGTAAGTAGACAAATAAAGTATTTTAATACGTGGTTCTGGTAAGAAACTCATTTACTTATTGAAATAAAACAAATTTAATGGATTTTATCGCGATTATTTATATCCAAGTTGATTTTTTAGCTTCCGAAGACATTTGTGGGTACGGGACGGATTCGTCCGCAATAAAATCCATAAAATTAGTTTTATTTCAATGTATAACCTACGCATTAACTTATAAAACTATTAACCTATTGACTCATTATTATTTACTAAGATTAAGAGATTGTACGTTCATAAAAATATGTTTAGTAATAAAACACAGTGCCGGAATACATCATAAAAATAAAAATTGCCGATAAGTGTTTTCAAAAACTGTTCTATTTATTCAAATTAAAACCTGATTTAATTTGAATAAATATTTAATTTGTATCCCGCCCGACCCGTCTCATTCTCACTCAAGGCATGTAATCCAGTCCCATCCCATCCCTTTGAGTATAAAAAGTAACAAATATATCGGAATTCCGTCATCATCCCTCAGAAACACTACATTTTTCGTGATAAAAAGTACCCTAAGTATTAATCCAGGGTGTCAGCTACCTCTATACCAAATTTCAACGAAAGCCGTTTCTGAGTTCATCGCGCACAACCGCACAGACAAACAGCTAAACTGACAACAAATCTAAAAATCATTGTTTTAGGTTCTATTGCGTTAATACAGACCCCCCATATTAGTTTTTCTCATTTATCTTTCAAGTAAAGACATCGTTCAGTAACCAATTTATTATATGTATAGATAGATAGATAATTGTCAAAAACAGCCTACAATCCACATCAACTCTCAAGTAACACAGGTTTAGTACTTAACAATTATAAACATACGACCTTGAGGTGGCTTGATTTTCCGCTCCATTTCAGGGATTTTGAAACATGGCGGGCTCTATTAAATCAGAGAAATCTTTTCTAAGTGCATTGATTAAAGAGAGGCCGTAATACCACCGCGGCACGAAATGTTATGTCACGTGGAAGCCAAACAAAATGCCTCCGTATGCTTGAAACTTACGAGTGTATTGTCGACGCTTGCAGTCGTATTTTGCAATGTTGAATTAAATTATCTCGATTTCTCATGACTTTTATTGTAGGAGTGTGACGAAAATGAATGAAATGGTAATATCATCACATGTAGGTTCCACTGCAGGGCACGGGTTTCCTCCATTATTGAAGCGGGTTGACTATTGTGGCTCAAATAATGTGTAGATAGACGGACATTAAATAAATAATTCTTGTGCAGAAATCTCTGTTAGGCAGATTTCGTCACTGTTAAAGTGGACGATGATTAGCTCCGAATATACGCGTATGACGTAATTCAAAGGGACGTCGGTGCCTTGGCTTGATTTGTCAGTCCAGTCCGTTCTCCAGTACTCTAACGCTTACAACTATTGAAAGAAAGATTGAAAGCTTTCGAAATGTGATGTGGCGAATTTCGAAAGTTATCTCCGGCACGTTTAAGTGTATCGCAAACGTGCCGACAAACAATGCAGCGGCGATATAAAGAATGCGTTTTTGCCGCCTCGTTTTTTGCGTTTTATTGAACAGGACATTTTACTTACATTACCACATTTTTTCTTTTAATCTATAGTAGGTATAAAAACTGTCACAATCTTCCGCACGTCTTCGCGAGTGAGAAAGCAAAACAATGGATGTAAACAACATGATTACCTCCGCCATTCCCACATTAATAAGTTAAACGATATTTTCTCAATTATATCTTCAATTAAATTTAAGGAAAATTTATCAACTAATTATGATGACTTTTAAACCAAAGTAACAAGACATGTGATCACAAATGTTTTCAGGTCATGATTTATATTCGTTTATGTTGGAATCTTAAAAGTTGCAATTTAGAGTATGACAGTACCTATAGGTGCGGAATTCATATAATATGAAGCTACTAATGCACACAAAACGTTCGCCGTATTTTAATCTGAATTCTGAACCGATCTACACAGCGAGTCACGTGCACATGCCGTCGAGAGTAAAAGAAAAAACTGAAACAATTCAATTTAATGGAAAATAAAACTGTTCAATAATGTATGTGGTGCATTTAACACCGGCTTACTGCAAGCTCCCCTCCATCTATTGTTTATAAATTGTTTTGCAAACTACTGCCCGTTACACCACTTCCCTACAGTTAGCGCTAATGTCATTTGTTATTAGATTATTGATCAATTAACTCGCTAACTAGGTGGTGATTAAGAAATATCGGATTGATTTATCGAACACGCGGGTGCATTCTTATGAACAAAACCATTTGTAGCACTGGGATTACTTTCGTGAATGAATTATAGATGAAATAGAAACAGTCATAACACATATCGGTATTTTGGACTGTAGTGATGGTAAACTATTTATTATGGTCGTGTAAAAGCTTGGCGAAACGTTGCATATTTTTGTTTTATATTTATTGCAAGCTTCCCGGCGTCGCCGCATTATAGTAGTCATTTAGAAGCGCACAATGGCAGCCACCATGAATTATGCACAGCCTTTACACGTGTGGGTTGATGACACCACCCGGCGCAGCCTGCTGCCTGCGACACAATACACTGACTCCAAAGAGCCAGCTTTGTTCTAATATATAAATATGTGCTTATTTCATTATATTTACAATATTTTTTACGAGTATTGTATATTGTCGACGAATATACACCTCAACGAATTATCGTTTTCATTGTATAGGTAAATGAATAATTTTAATCGAATGCTGTATGATATTTCGTAGTACTGACTGAATGAAAATTGCTCACTAATATTTCAATTTAATTAAATTTTGTGCAATTACAATTAATCTTACTAAAATATCAGCTTTTCATTTCCTGAGCTAAAACATTATCCAAATGTACCTAAGGCATAAGAACTTATAAACGCTTTTGTCAGTATTCAATTGATAACAATTATATAACAGTTTTATTTTGATGCAGCAATTCGTGGAGAAAATAACGCTGTGACTGCACGCTGCATTTCCGTTGTTGTCATTTTGTTTTACGATTCAAAGAACAACAGAAACATGTTTTTGATGATTGCGAAAAGTTATAAAAACAAGTTGCTGCTGTAACTTTATGATTCAGAAATGCGAGGACCAGTTTTGATTTATCTTTAAACTCGAGAAGATACAGTTGTAGATACTCGTTTCTATATTTCGAGCAACGTGTAGGCGGTGCAGCCTCGTACGGCACGAATTCACATGAAAAAACTGTTTTGAAGACCTCTCGTGTTTTTAACCGAATTACATCAGTTTATGGTTCGAGATAACTACCACATTGTTTCTTAGATTTAATTATTCCAAGCCACATATACCTGCAAAACGTCACATTATTTCGGAATGTTGTTAAAATATTCAGTTCAGTCGCAGAGAAAGCTTTAAGGCATAGATATTTTATCTCGAAGCTCGTACATCGAATGCCATATTATGGCTAGGAAATAAAAAAAACATCGTAAATGTATAAACCTTTCAAAACATACCAATAACAATATGAATAAGCAATATGCAAATGATATCCACACAAGTTCCCCACTCGGAAGTAAGTGTGTGTCATTGTCTCTTCCACGTCTGGGCTATAAAATTATCAACAGTTTTTAAGAAAGGACAAAGACATGTCCTGTGGTTACACAGTGACTAACACAATGCAATAAAATGATTTGCCTTAAATATGAATCACTTTGCGACACTTTTACCTTTAGCATTCGGTTAAATATTGTAACCACGAGGTACACCCGCGCGTTGTGACTCTTGCCTATTTACGTTGACAAAAAACACTACTCAGAACTCACTGGTAACGGTAATATTTATATTCGCATAGTTGATAGTTCGCCATACACGAATTTGCATAGGAAGAATGAAACTTAAATCACACTTGAGGGACAATATATCCCTGAAACGTTAGCAGATATGTTATGTAAATAAATAAGTGATAGGACTTTTATATCTGATATTAGCATAGATTGAGCGTGTTGGATTTTCCGGCGCGAACGCGTTGGTTTTACAGAAAAGCGCGCGAGCGCCGGCGCCACTTACATGTATTGTAAACTACGACCCTATCAGCATATCAAGCTGTCTACCATTTCTGCGTAAATAGACTAGATAGCACTAAACATGAATAAATCAAATCAGTAAGGCCATACCGCGGCACGCTCGCGCGTTGAAGCCTTTCTGACTTGGCATATCACTGCACTGATAACCATATGCAACAAGTAGTTATAACGTGACTGACGCTAAGTAACAATATCTACATCAACTCGAATATATCGGTAATCCATGTTATTCAATCAATTAATTAATTTTTGTCCGACCAATTTGATGTTTTCAAACCATTTACATTTTCCCGAACAATTACGATAAACTTGGCCTAAACTTACTGATGCTATTATTCGACACACTGTTTAAGCAAATACTTAAATATTTTAAAACACAAAATTCTATACTAATTTGCCCGTTATTTTATTGGTCTAATTTTTTTGGTGTTTTTCACGAGTGTTATTGCGGGTGAGTCTGTACTGAGTAATCAGTGAAGCCCCAGGGACAAGAATAATTCGTGTAATTCGCATACGATTTGGAGTGTTCGACGAAGGAGGCGGCACGTGCATGCCAATGCGTTCCACAAAGAAAAGATCCGATGCCGATAACTGGCACAATACTCGGTCGATCACCCGCAATCATCTATTAAGCATAACACACGTATCCGATGAATAACCAATTCTTGCAATATAAAAAAATAAATCTTATTCACACAACTATTGCTGCAATCTTTTATTTTATATTGGTATTATTACCTTTAAAAAGATTAAAGAAGTGTAAAATCAGAAAAATATACGTCGAATTGAGTAATAAAAATGGTATCTCTTATCACTGGTCACTTCCTTGCGAAGGATTTGTAATAGCGGAACAGCTGATGTTTTATTCAGTTTCTAGTGAAACACTAATGCACTCATTACAGGTTGTTGCCCCACGACAAGAAACTCAACGACCACAATAAATAATAAAAAGTACCTACCTATTCACTTACAGCATATTTGGGACATAACTGTAAACAGGCTACTAAACAAATAGCCAAATTGTTTAGGTACCTACCAGGTACCTAATTCGCGGAATACTCATACCTAGCCTAAGTCATACGCGAAGTGACTCATAATTAGCGTACATGTGGGTGAGGAATCAATCGTTGGGGTAATACCTAACGACGAAGTCATTGTATGCCAATATTCTTGGATTTGTATGATTACCTATGAAATCGCCTAGCCGAGAGCCGAGCAAGGCCCCCGCGCTCGTGACCACGGCGCAGGTGTTGAAGGCCCTGCCAGCCAGCAGCGGCACCACTGGAATGTGATATCCGAGCCGTGCGAAGGGTTCGTCACTCGCCAACACTGTCCGCACTCTCACACGCTTCAGTGCGCACATCACCTCTTGCTTAGATCTCTCCTTCTGATTTCCAAGTTCGTACTTCACGTCGTATGGATTCTGCGAATTCAAACCTGACCGAAACACTTTGCTATCTCCCATCAGAACTCTATGAAATTCTTTTAGCAATAGTTCTTTGAATTCCTTTGTTCGCTCTTCACATTCTGCCGAAATGAAATCCTCACACATGTATTTGTCAGTGTCGAATTCTAGTATTTGTTGGTGTATGTTAGGAAACCTGGGACTACCATGGACCTTTTTCACTACGTTATTGGACGGATTGACTTGTTGTGAGTCTGACTTACCGTCTACCATGCTATTCCAAAATGCTCCGACTGCAGATCTACGCTGTTTATGAACGGAATCCATTCTTAACGTGGAATTGAATGATATTCGTGAGGGATATTTTTCAGAAATGTACGAGTTCTGATAGTTCAATATAGAACCGCTAGTCTTTTGCGGTGTCTCCGGTGTTTTGTTGAATAATCTCTGTTTTTCTATGTACATCCAATACTGAGACCAAATCAGATATAAATATCCACACATCCCGAAACAGAGCAGGTTTATAAACACCCACACTGACATCGCAGCAGCCCTCATGATGCACTCAATGAGTTAACTATTATAAAGAACGCTTAACTTACAACTTCTAAATACACAACACTAAAAGCATGACACGCACTGAGCCAATATTTTTCTATAACACTTAATAAAAACCAGTCATTTTGGTTACATAAATTTTCGAAACGTTATTAATATACCACAAAATGCTTTGTATAGTTTCCAAAACCGATGGGCGGAGTGCGATCAGCTGATATTGCCGGACAGTGCTTTGCGCCTGCGTGAAATACAATTGCAAATCTGCAAAATCTACTACGCCCTCTACAATAACATCAAAATACCAAGTGTTTACTATTCTCCTGGCTATTTAACAGGAGCAACAGCGAATGAGGTATAAACATGGTATAAACTATGTTCCGTAAATTCCGAAAGTATAAATAAAACAGCTGTGGTACTCTTATTGCTACATTTTTTGACGTAGCCTGTATTTACGAGATATTGTAATGAAAACACAGTGCTGTATTGTTTCATTTGTTTTAGCAATTTCAACCAGTGACTTCAAAGCCTGATACCAACAGGCAGCCATTAATCTCGGATTCTTAAGCAAACTGGCCATACTTACTTTTTGTTCTTTAATTAATTGAAATATTATTTAATCGTATCTAGTCTATATCAGCCCATATACGTCCCACTGCAGGGCACGGGCCTACTCTACAATCGAGAGAATCGATTGAGAGTGGTTAGGCCATATAGTCCACCACGCTGGCCTAGTGCGGGTTGGCGGACTTACATACCGTAGAAATTCTTTAAAATCGCTACGGTATGCAGGTTTCCTCACGATGTTTTCCTTCACCGTTAAAGTGCGTGGTGATTGACTATCAATACACACATAACTCCGAAAAGTCAGAGGTGTGCCCTGGGATTTGAACCCGCGACCACCGTGAACATGTAGGCAGTCGCGTCTGGTCCGTTACCAACAGGCCACCACGCACTTTTGATTTAATCGTATACATTTTTAATAAAACTTATAAGGAAAATAAAACCATTTCTTATATTGGGTAGTATTTTATATCAGAAAGTAGAAGAGGTTTTTTTTATTTCTACGTATCTAATGTTAATAACACGGGTAGATCTCAGCGTTGCAGGGGCGCGATAGTTCTAACCGCAGTTAATATCATAATAAGCGTAGGAACTATGTAACTATGTATACATAATACTAAGGTTTGCTATGCGATTGATATGACTTGTTTTTGTTCCTTAATTTTTAATATCGTAAAATAACTAATAAGTTTAATTGCCTTATTTTAGAAAGAGGACATATATTTAAACAGAATCCCATCAACCTCAATAGATTTACGAAACATTTCTTTATTCTCTCTTAACATTCAAGTGACGTTTATGTCTATATTTCCAAACCGATACAATTAAGGAATTTAAAAAACGTACTAGTGATTTCACAATATATGCAAAATCACTTAATTATTGATGGTGTTTTATTGGAAGCGGCTAGTTCTAGTGCGAATCAATGCACCAGCAAATTGACTATTACTTCTGGTACAAAAAATCAGCCACGCTAATACAGCCTAAATAGGAAGACAGTTGTTTACTGTTATAGGAGAGTGGTCTATAATAGCAGCAAGGATAATGTCGCCAGGGTTTGGAAGTTGGAACCCAGTATTCTCATAGACTCTGTACGACACAAATAAACAAACAGTGATTTAACATTAAAGCATTTTTCTCTTAGATTATATACACGTCATATAATCTAAACATTTTTCTAGTATGTTTACTGACTTTTTAGAAAGTCCACTAAAATAATTAAATAACAAAATGTCATAAATATTTGTACTTAATTGAAAAAATCTATGTACGCTAAGATTATAGACAGTTGATTTATTTTTTACCCTAGTCCTATTTCAATACAAAGATTCAGTTAAATATCCTAATTATTTATTGGAATTATACATTTATACTATTACTACTATTTAAGAGATTAAAAACTTTATTATTTGGTTCTTTTGTATTACTACTTTATATGAGACCTTTATAGGAATACTATATTTTATCTGAATTTAATTTATAGTACATCATTAGAAATCTAAATTATTACAATGATGAGAAGTTAAGTATCTTTTTAAAGGGTAAAAATGCAGTAAAAAGTTAAACATAACATCTATAAAAACATTACTTACAAATAAGTAACAAAGCGAAATAAATTCAATCACTGAATTGGATCTAGTTCTCACTATACTCTTTAAAACTATTTGAGATCGCACTAAAAAGTACCTTGCATCAAACTTCTGTCATCAACACTGTATGTGTAATAACAAAAACATTTACAAATTCAAGGAATGCGCAAAACACGTTGAATTACATCACAAGTGTGAGATAATCAGGTTTTATAGCTTTGTTTGTTAGGTTTATCTGTGATCGGGCTCCTACGCTCAGCCGGACTGAGAGCATACGAGGGTATTTAGGAAAGGGCATGAGCAAGGGCCAATTGCTCAGCGCGTGTCGTCGTTCCACCGAGTGTAGGGCGGGGGTTCAGGCGCCACTTCCCGGCGAGTCAACACCGTGGAGTAATGCAGTATAGGCAGTAAAGCCCCCCCGAACACCAATGCGCCAAACGTTGGCTTGTGGATGAACCTGAAACAAAATTATTTTTTATTAGTCTGCCCCGTGACCATGAAAGCTGTAAAGTAATCGAAACGTCGGGAAGTTAAAAAATGTAAAAATTAAACCAAATCGCGATAAAATCCGTATAAAATAGTTTTATTTCAAAATTATTTTTTACATGAAAATAACGTAACTTATGAGACATGACCAATTTATTCAATTTACTTTGATAATAATTAATAATTTTACTTCATCAATGGCTCTGCTCAAAAATAATAATAATAAGAAAAATTAATAATTATTATATTACAACTGAATCCTGCATATGTATTATTTAATGCCAGAAAAATTAAATTATCACTAAAATGATATTTCAACATAAACAATACAATATAAGGATTTTACATGGTAAAATACTATTTTTTTTTTGTATACATGCAGCTTTTGTCTTCTTACCAAGGCATGGATATGATGAACAATGTGTAAGAGAATGACAACACCAGGTTCACCCACACTCTTGTGCAGCGACGCAAATTACTTGATATCCACTGGCATTGGAGAACTAAAACAACATTGAATTTATTAAGGCATATTTAAAATTAAAAAATAAACTAGTCTGGCGAAAACTAAAGAATTGATGCCATACCATAAAACATGATCTATATTCCTATGTAGCAAAGACTCATTTTATCTTGTCTTATAGAAAATATTTACTGCCAAATAAAAACTTCATTAAAATATTACTTACTTAAATATTACATTAGGTCTCTGTGGGTTGAATACTTTTTTGCACAACACAATTAAATAACATAATGACAAATTAGTAATTATTACTTACACAAAGTTACCCAATCCGGGTGCAATGTCATAGCTGAAGCAAAAACTTGAACAAATCCCAGTAGTCTGTATTTCCAAGTGTGAATGTTTGCATCCCGTTTCTCCAAATTATGAAGCTGCTTCATGCTGTAAGATCCTTTGCGGAGGATTGAAATAGGGTCTGCTGAGGGAAACGATGCAGGACTGTATGATTGAAGAGCTCCATTTTCCACTACACCTACAGCAGTGTACTGAAAAAAATCAGATATTTTTCATATGTATAATAATGACAGCCTGTCCATATAGACTCCATGCCATAGACCATATTGGCCTGCTGGGAATTACAAAAATATCTATAGTATTTATTATAAAATGTACATTACCAATTATTTTATTACAAGGATCAGGTCAAAATTACCATGAACCGACAAGAATGCATGAAGAGATTGATGAAAGTTGATGAAGCAAACGTAATATGTCAGGATCAAGCAAAGTGGTGATCCATAGTATCTGCCTACCCCTATGGGATACAGGCGTGACGATTATGTTTTCAGATAAACCACTTAAACTTTTGCATTGCACAGAAATATTATGTTAAAAAATAAGCAATATTGACCTTCAAATTTTTTATATGATTAGAAATTGTGCCCGATATGGCGATAGGCTGGCCCCCTATCACATTGTGGGACGGAACATGCAAGGCGAAATGTAGGTGATCTTCAGAGATAGAGCCTTTATATGTTTTTTTATTTAATTTCCATGGAGGATTGAAATAACTTACGATATCATCCTGGCGGCCAGCATATGTGAAGTGAACACGCAGATCTCCTATTTCATGCTCCAAAGCACTATCACCATGATAGTAAAACCCAGAATGTAGCTTGATATCACTCCGCTCTGGCCTGGAGTCAGACCATATCTCATAGTAGTCATTTACTTTGCGCTTTACATCCAATCCTGTAAAAATAATTGAGACAAATTAAATAAATTAATGTTCTAAATGAATGAATCTTCAATTTAATTTCTAATTTGAACACACCTAAAAAATCTTACAAGAAAAAAAATGGAAAATATACAATTTGTTAATAGTAAATAGGCATAAATATTAATTAATCTTGTATTGTAATGTGATAGAACAATTTGCAAAATCAAATACAGATACCAGCACCTTTGTGTCATTGAAATGACTTACATAACATAATCACTTCATACTATCACATACCTAAGTAAAGCCATCCAATTTTAACATTTTCGGCAATATGTGTCTCACTGAACAATGGTATAGATGTGGGGTTGTGATGTCCAGGTCTAATGTAGAATAATGATGAGTCTACAATGTAGTCCCTCCAGTCTTTGTGGTACCAATATGTTTTCTGAGATTCTTCAGCTGGTTCACTTAAGAAGTTGTCTTGTTCCCTAGTATCATTTTTTATTTTTTAGTAACAAAATCACCCAAAAATATCCATTACTGAATATAAATCTTCCCTTATGATTCCCAGAGTAACTCACTGGAAATCTGTAGCCTCAGCAGGATGCTCATTTGTTTTCTAAGCATTACTTATGTTATATTTATTAAAATTTTTAAAAGGTGTATCAATGAAACACTTCATAAAAATGTATGTACACTAATAATAATATCAGCTTAGGTTGGATTAACTTATAACTTCTTAGTTTACAATGCATATTGTTTTCTACCTAATCTATCACATTCAATCGTACTTTACTTACGTAGCTTCCTCAATCCACTGATACATTTGGACCCTTTTCCTCAACTTGACAGCTTGAACGTGAATGTTGTAATCAGGCTCCGATATAGGTTCCAGGATACGCAACGGCCCCACAATGTGCACAACCCTTCCTTCATACCGCAAAGCCTCATCTTCTGAGTGAACATCTATACTTTCCGCAGCAGACATGAGCTCATCCAGCATTAAATTACTTTGGATTGTCTGACTCTTAAAAAGAAAAAAAGATCAGAATAGAATTATTGTATTTAATGGCTAAGTATTTTCACACCAATGACTTAGTATGACTAGTATCAAAGTCAGACTCACCTCAGCCCATAAAAGGAAATAGGTAACGCCACAAAATAACAGAAGACTGAGAATAGTCGTCAGCCAAGTCTGTTTAAAATGATTTCTTACCGCAGACCAATCCATTTGAAATCTCGTTAAATCCGATAATTAGCTAAAAACAATCTACGAATAGCGCTATTATTAAACCAAGTAACGAGTATTGAAAAAATTCCAGTTATTTGGGCTTAATTTAATAAATAAAATACCATATTTCATTCACATTTACATTTAAAACCAATTTAGAAAATTACAAAATAGCGATAAGATCACAGGCTATGATCAAGAATTGAAAATTTATATGTCAATCATGTCAATTGTCAAAATAATGCACTTTTTTATTATTTCTTTTACAATAGGAGTACTCATATTTTGAGTCAAATTTTGTGATACTATTCTGTCTTCGATCTACTTCATAAAATAAATGTGAGAATTTAATGGTCATGATTCATATTAAAAAATACTGCAATGTATATTTCTATTGAATACTAATATTAACTGTTTTCTTTTATTTTACAAACGATAGTTGCGTTATATTTTTCAATAGGTTGTATGATTCGTATACATGTATATTTATAAAAAAAGGAATTTAAAAACGTTGCTGTGATAAGCTCTAGTGATGTTCATTGGTTCGGACGTCCAATGCTAAACGAAAAATGTTGTATAAAATTTACTCTCAATTCGGTCACTTGACGACAAAACGCATTAGATCATATTAGTATGAATCAAGGGTAATTGTAAATACTTTGTGGTGAATTTAAAATAATATATTTCACAACATTTTTTTAGGTAAAAGCAAGGCTACAA
This sequence comes from Deilephila elpenor, assembly GCA_949752805.1. NCBI lineage: Eukaryota > Metazoa > Arthropoda > Insecta > Lepidoptera > Sphingidae > Deilephila > Deilephila elpenor. The sequence continues at coordinate 7,808,338 of OX457097.1, forward strand.
AGCACAATCATGATTATTGTTTTTATATTTTTTAGTATAAATAAAACCACGTGAATTCCAAAATATAATTAGAATGTCAAGGCACATATTAAACTAACATTTAGAATTTCAAATCATTCAAGTTGACTATGAAATAATATTGAAAAAATACAGATCTTCTTTTCGGTTTGGTGGTACATACTTTGGTTTCGACCAAAGAGTAGAATAATACTATATGAAAATGAAACCAAGGCTATGTACTGTTGTGTCCCGGCCCTGGTTTCGACTTTGGTTTCGACCAACCATGGTACATCACTAAAATGCGATGAATCAAAACAATGTCGTTTTAGGTTATGTTTTTGTTTATAAATTATATATTTTAAGGTTTAATATCCCGTTATTATGGGTATAATTATAGGACCTTTATTAACTTTATGTGGAAGTCACATTATTCTATACAGATCAACATTAAGAAGACTTTATCATGGTGTACCGTTTTTGGACTTGTATGAAAAAACTACAGGTACCTATTCTATAATTTTAAATCTCATTGATTGAAAGCTATTATCTCTTGTAAATATGGGTCATATTAAACACTTCGTATTAATGTTTATTATTTGGATGGTCGTAATCATAGTTTTCAAAGAAATTATCTGAACAATGGTATTTGGTAACACCTGCGATCGTAAATTTTATATTAAAAATTGTATTAGTCCAATAATCTTCGTACCCTTCCTACTATATATCAAAACAGAATAATATGTACTCTGCCTGTACATATTATTCTGTTTTTATATCATAGATATAAAAACTTGCTTAAGGAGCATTATTTTCTGCTGAATTTTGTTGCTTATATGTTTTTCTAGTTTGTCATATTATGTATTTTCTAATTTGTTTTCAGGCGAGTCAATATCAAAAGTTCAGCTGGAGAAATTAAGAAAGAAATATGTGAATTTAGAAAGTCTCAGTCATGACCGACTGCAATACACTTTACAAATATTAAAGAAATTTGATATCACAGCTCTAGACGCTTGTCAGAATGTCCATGTATTCACAATGAACCCCATCACAATGGACAACTATGGAGAAATACTCAAAGAATGTGGCTTCATTAGAATTGAACCTAAGAATATTATTAAGTTAGTAATCAAAATGAATATTTATGCATTAACTATGGAATATTTAACAAAAGGTCTTATTTTAATTAATTTTACAAAGAATATTAGTTTATGTACACTATTTTATAAAATGCAAAGCTTCTGGACCTTAGCGGCTTGATGCAAAAAGCATCAGACTGGGATATGCATCCACGGATGCATACCTTAGAAGAGGCCTATGTCTAGTAGTGGATTGCAATAGGCTGATGATGATGATAAATAATTTTTATCTTATTCATTCTCTCACAAAAAAGTTATAACATAAGATATTATCACTGAATATAGACCTATTTCCAAATTGTGCGTTCTTGGTAAAATTCTTGAGAAGATAGTTACTGCCTTTATTTCGCGTTCTGTGAGTAATTATATATCTCCGTTTCAACACGGATTTTTCAAACATCGTAGCGTAGATACCAATATGATTAATTTGACAGACTTTTTGGCACGTGCTATGGATAATAATATGCAGGTGGACGTCGTGTACACCGACTTCTCGAAAGCTTTCGATAAAATAAATCATGATATGCTAATGAACAAACTCGCAGAGGCCGGTGTGCATGGCAGCCTTCTTAGATGGATTCATTCTTACATAACAAATAGAAGCCAAGCGGTTTGCGTTAAAGGTTATACGTCTCTTTTTCTCCCTGTTCCCTCTGGTGTACCCCAAGGATCACACCTGGGACCCTTACTCTTCACGCTCTATATCAATGACATTGGTAATGCTTTCAATAACAGTCAACACTTACTTTACGCTGACAACCTTAAATTATTCACTATTGTTACAACATTGGAAGACTGTGTGAAACTGCAAAAAGATTTAACTAATTTATTCAAATATTGCGGTAGGAATCAACTATTCCTTAATGCCAACAAATGTTTTATTATATCATACACACGTAAAATCAACAATATTACATTTGAATACAATATTAAAGATAAACCCCTTGCAAGAGTTTCAAGTATAAGAGATCTGGGATTGATCATGGATTCAAAACTGTCCTATAATCTTCATATTGACTATATAGTAGCTACTGCATACCGTACTTTAGGTTTTATTCTCAGAATTAGTAAACCGTTCAAAAATGTAATGACCCTAAAAATTCTTTATTTTTCGTTTGTCCGATCTATCCTAGACTTTTGTTGCACAGTTTGGAGCCCTTGTTATTCTGTACATATAAAAAGAATTGAAAATGTTCAAAAGAGATTTTTAAAATCTCTCAATTATCGCGCACATGGTGTAATAGAAACCTACGACGATGCTCTAGTCAGACATAAAATGTCAACTCTTTATGATAGGCGAAAAATGTTTGATATTATTTATTTATATAAAATTGTAAACTCCCTTATTGATTCATCCGCACTTTTGGCTAAGATTAATTTTTCGACCCCAACTCGTTTAAGCGTACGCTTTTCACGTACATTACCACTTTTTGTTCCTCCTCAGTATCATAAAACATATACACGTAATTCCTTTGTATATCGTTCGACCAGCACGTATAATAAAGAATTCTCCAATATAGATATTTTTAACATCTCTCTTGACCGTCTGAAATTAAAATTGAAACAAATGTTATGTATATATTAAGTTTTCTATGATATTTTTTCCAGAATTTGTATTTTTGTAATTACTACATTGATTTCTTTTGTTATTGTTTATGTAATTCATTTTATATTTTCAATTACTGTGACAACATATTGTTTTCCTTACTTTATTACTACTTTATTCGCATCCTTCTACTACTATCAGTAAGTGTTCCACATATAACTATCTTTTTTTCTTGTATTTTGTTTACGGCACTATAGGTCTATTTTTAAACTTAATTTTGTAATAAACATTTGTAAATTAATGACTGTTTGATGCCTAATAAATTAAAAAAAAAAAAAAAACATAGTAATAATTTATTGTAATTTTTTAGGTACCACACTATTGTTAAGACAAAGACTATAGCTCATTTGAAAAAGGTTGGACTAATGAGATCAGATATCAAGTTGGAACAAACCCTTTTGGATTCCCTTCACGATTGGCCAGCGAATGAAAAGACTTTGGAAAACTTTACTGATGTAGATGCAAGCATATGTAAGTAGTTGCCCAGATCGCTTGAAACCATTACCTATATGTACAGACAATAATTTATCAGCTCATGTTCCACTGCTGGGTATAGACCTCCTGTATGAAGAAATTACCAAAACAAGCAGTAATCATCATTATTTTTAAATATTTTCACTAACTCACAATGATTGTGTAGCAACATTACAGTGATAATTAAAAACTTATATGCAGTGTACTGGTATATTTTGTTACAGTAAAAGTTCGCATGAGTGTTCTAGAGAAATACCTCAAATGGAGATTGTCAATTACAAGTGAGGAGTTTGAAAATTATTGTCGTAATTATTTACCGTTGCGACACAAACCCATGTCGGACATCCAATCTGCGCTGAAGATAGCTTTGAATGAAATCAAATTCGACCTCAAAAGTGTTAGAAGAAACGGCTTCGTCATATCATCTGACCCGATCAACACCAAGCTGATTATTGAGAATGTGCCTTCACTCGCTGGAGTAGACATACGAGAAGTCATCAAACTGGAACCTGCTATCTTAAAGAATAATTACAACGCTCTGTTGCAAATAAGAGATTTATTGGAGGTAATATTCATAGTTTTCCTTTCTTATAAATATTCTATAGACTAGTTTGTTATTGAGCCTACACATTTGTAATTCTAATGATTGCACTTATTACGTTACAAGATTCGTAATATCTGTTGTTGGTTGCGATTGCCGTCCTGCACTTTAAGCCTTTATAATTCTACCGGCTATCAAGTCTCCGTGTTGCCCTTTACATTTTTTTGATAGTATAACTAGTTTTAACTGAAGTCAACTCTTCAATTCTGTGCATTTTATTCGACTCGATAATTTAATACCGAGTATGTTTATAGTTCGATTATTGCACTTAATTAATTGTTACTGCCGAAAACAAAGGATAGTAGCTTACTCCAAATGCGTATACCTATTAATACAGCTAAACGAGTTTACCATCTTTCAATACCTACACAAAACCAAATAATAAATGTACATAACAATAATTGTTATTCAATATTAAATGAAGACCGAACGATATTTAGATGTTTTTCACGCGCATTCAAGGTGCATTCAACCGTCATGCATTGTACTCATGTACCGAGTACTGAGTACTGACGCACAATGCCAACGAGATAATAAGCGATGCACTCGGTTCCGAGAACCACGCGCGCTATTATTCAGAGGATGATATTACACATCCCGTGCACTCATTTGAAGCTTCGCACTACGTGGAATGTATTTAATATGCGGTTACGAACTAGTATTAGGCATCTGATAGTAGGAACTATGAAGTCATTGAATGCAGCCTGCAGGCTTCTAATAGGTCACAATGGATATCAATAAAGGAGGTCTAAATCCGACAGTGAACATCATATGTATGTATCTATCAGCCGATATACGTTTCACTGCAGGAGCCTCCTCCACAATCGAGAGTACGATTGAAAGAGGTTAGGCCATAACCATATCCTATGTCAGAGGAAAATAGAAAATCCGTCAATGCCTTGCTAGTCAGGCAGGTCTAAGCGGTGCATTTTTTTTTAAGGTTTGACGACATATCGTGCATTATTACATGAGATTAAAAAACGAAACGTCCTTAACCGATCATTAGGTTTTAAATCAATTAAGTCATATTGCATGTATGAATAATGTTTATATAATAAAAAAATAAAAGTCACCTGTTCTCATACTTGATTTCAGGAATATAGGATACCACTGGAGGCACAAAGGCGATGTTTTAGAGTGTATTGTATGCAGCCGAAGACAGTGAGAGAACGTCTCGATGAATTGAGGAATTTGAAGGAGTATCAAGTGCTAGCAACGAATCCCAGAGTAAGTAAAAATATTCTTTACATTTCGTTGTAACGGAGGTCCTATTGTTATTTATATGTATATGGGTAAGTAATAACCGTTACTAATAATTATTAAACTGCGTGATAATTGAATCAATACACACATGGCTCCGAAAAGTCAGAGGTGTGCCCTGGGATTCGAACACGCGACCACCGTCCCAGCAGAAGCAAGCGGTCTATAACCAACAAGGTTCCATGCACTTTGATGACATGGTGATGAAAATGTGCATTATTGTTTGGACATTTGTTGGTTTCACATTTATTATATTTGTCTGCTTAACACTTGTACTTTTGTGTCTATGTGATATTGTTTGTTGACCCAAATAAATGAAAAATAAATAAATGTTGTTTTAGGTTTTATCGATGGTGGTGCACAAGAACAAAATGATAAATAGATTAAATAAAATTCAAGCTGTTAAAAAACAGTGCTACAGTTTAAACCTTTTAGTAGCTTCGAGCAAAGTTTTTAACAAGTAAGTATTGTTTGTTAATATTTTTTTAGAACTCTAAACTATTGATAAATGGTAGCAATTTTTCTATAATTTTGTCTTTGTAGAATGGTAAAAACACACATTACTGTTACATAACAGGACTTGATGACTCAATTTGTTACGTTTAAACAAAAGGTTAGTTTTGCGAAAATGTAGCTCAAAAAGTACATTATATTTGTTTAGAATGAATCAAATTGAAAACATGTAATTTAACAAGGACTGAAGGTAATAATCTAATAACCGTATAATAACATACATAATATAATAACATAGATTGTGACGTCACCGTCTTACAAAAACGTGACTATTATTAATTTTATATTTTTACATATTTTCCAGTTACATCAGCAGTTTCGGCAACAAAGTGTGCGGGCGAGACATAGCGATACTAATAAGCTCGTCTCTATCCATGGACGCCACTCACACCGACGCGAGCGCCTCGGCCTCCGTGCAGACCGTGTTGAAAAAACTACGCAGACACAAGTACTGGCTGCACTGCGCCTTGCAAGTCATACACCAGAACATACTCTTCCTAAAGAAGAGTTTTAATGATCAAATCATACTTAACAACTGCCAGCTATTGTTGTACCCAGTGTAAGTTATTTTTGTAATATGTACATTCAATTGTGTATAATCATTTTGACTGTACTGCTTAATAATAGGACCTATCCATCTGTGCTTTTTTGTTTTCAACTTACACTAGAAATGCTAGAACTTTAAAACTATCGAAGACAGGATTTTGATTTTTTTAAGCGTGCCATAGTGCCATAGTTTGGTCTATACTCTATCTCGCGTTGCCGGCGTATAGTTGAGTTCTAAGACATCCTGTAGATAAATATTGTAAGGTTGTGCAGAAAAATCACAACATGTGTGTCAGCAGCAGTTAACTAGTCTATCAGGTCTTAATAATGCATTTTGGAATAAAAATTGAAAAATAGAATGCACGACTTGGAAATTGAACCATCACAGCTTACAGCCTATGCATGCTGTGACATGTGTGATTTATAAAAGATATTTTAAGTTAAGCTCACAATACCAGTGATTAATCTATTACTTTTACGCCGATAATATGTAATTATTTATGTCTTTATGCCCTTATTGTACGCCAGATCTTCGTTAAGACCGAAAAATTGCTGTCTAGTTTTCAACACCATAACACAACACGTGCATCTTAATATGACGTCAAGACTATGGGTGACTGTGGGGTGTGTTTATTTATTATGACAGCCTCCGTGGCGCAGTTGGTTAGACGCCTGCTGCTGTGAAACGTGGGGCCGCGGGTTAGATCTCCGCACCGAGACAAATACTTGTGTGAACCACAAATATTTGTTTCGGGGCTGGGTGTTTGTGAAACTGAAAAGTGTCTCGTAGTTCCTGATACCCACGACACAAGATTCGATCTCAATGTGGGGTCAGGACTATGTATGTGACTGTTGGGTGTATTTATTTTTATTTCTTTAATATTTTAGTTATTTTTAGTTACGACATGTATATCTGTATTTATTTATGACTTCAACTTTTAATTTCCAGTAATGAAGTCCAGCGATACATAGACATGTTTCTAAGGATGCGACAAGGAGAACGTGTATCAGACGACACGTTAGACACAAACTACAACAATGTGACATACAAGTCGTTGACAGACGACCAAATCCTCAGCCTGGTGTTGTATGAAATTGAGAAGAAGTACCATTTCAGCGGAGACGGCGTGTGGGCCAGACTCGACGGGGTCAAAATAGATACATCTGTACAGTAACCAATAAAATTGTATTTTAGCGCAAATATTTTTCATTTATTGTATTACTTGTAGTATTGTCAACTGCCTTGGTGGCGTAGTTGTGCTACGGTACGACTACAAAGCTGAGGTCTCCGGTTCGAATCCCGGGTCGGGCAAAGTGATATTGGATTTTTCTATTCATTATCAGCCCGGAGTCAGGAATTTGTGCCCGATATGGCGATAGACTCGCCCCCTATCACATCATTGGACGGAACATACAAGGCGAATAGTGGATGTCCTGGTGGCGCCTCTGCCTACCTCTTCAGGGATAAAGGCGTGAGTATGTATGTCAAGTTGATAAGATTAAGGTTATTGAAAATAAACAACGCAAGTAAGCACTTTGTTATACGTATTATTTGTCTCTTTCTTATTCATAAAAAAATGTAAAATATACGCCTTATTGCCTTTTTAAATTAATACTTTACTTAACTTATCTAAACAAGTAATGAGCCCGAATATAGAATACTCTAGAATAGACCCTGGCTCTAGAACAATATGGAATTTATAAAATGGTCCATTCTCTGATAAAATACTTTAAGTGTAATACAGTATACGTAGAGATCGAGAAACATTTTAAAGTACATAATATTTATGTTTTGTCACCATTTCAATAAAAGGTTTAAATATAGTACATATTTTATATACTTAGGGCCACATAAGAAAGCACAATTAATATTTATAATTATTTTTTCTAAATTATTTATACAAAGTAGTCTGAGTTCTAATCGGTTTCTACTTTCTATTCGTAATCTGCCTTTGGTGACTTTTTTACGAACTTTAAAAAAATCAAAGGCGTACTCATAAACAAACAACAAGTTCAAATAATATTGACATTATGTATATTAAGAAATGCATCAATTTTATATATAAAAATGCTATCCGCGATACTTATATTATTACACTATGCCTACTCGTATTTCTATAGGACTACGTTAAATCCACAGGTTTTTGGCACAACAATTCACGTTCTTACTTCACTAGAAAGATCGCGACACTCAATAACTAATTATTATAAAAATATCTTCGGATCGCAACTTTCAATTCACAAAAACACATGTGCGTAATTACCTATAATACAATACAATATTATTATAAAAAGTTATATTCTATTAGCACAATCATAATAATAATCAACAACTGGCACTAGTTTATTCAGAAGGCACAAGGAATGCACTAGAAGCAAAATCGTTTCTTACTTTACTTTCTAATAATTAAATTCCCTACTTTAATTTATTTACTTTTAAATAAGTATATATTTAATATTTACAAAATTATTGCGTAACTGTTATTATAAACTATTCCATTAATTTTATAGATGACAAACACTCAAAAACACTTAGAACTATTTTATCTAATGATATTCCATTAATTATACTCTACCGAGTAGGTATAAATAATAGCAATTATGTATAGTGATCTTAAATACAAACATAAATCGAAAGAAGTCTTTGGCTGCATTCTCAACGACAGGAACAGTGTAGCATCAAGTTTGCTCGAGTTAAATACTCCTTTTCGAAATTACTCTTACGCCTAAGATAATTTCGAAAAAGAGTATTTCAATTCAAAAAAGGGGGCAGTGTGGTGTATGCCTGACTCGGACTGGGCTCCATCTTGACGACTACGGGTTGCGCTAGTTCTGAATGCCGGTCCATCTCGTAATGTTTGTCGTGGGGTACCATGCCGCATTTATCGTAATCTTCTGGTGGTGCTGCGTAACGCGGCGGTTCTTCTTGCAGTGCGCACGCAGTGTATTTATCTTCGTGATCGTGCGGACGATATTCTAGCTTGTCGTCGTGCGCGTGAGCTTCCATCTGTGGTGAATGTGCGGCCATCATGGGGTAGTCGCGCACTCCTAGCGGCGGCGGACTGCCTTCACCATACTCATAGGAGTGCCGCGGCGCGAACATTTGCCCATCGTGGCCGTTTAGAACTGTGGTGTATGAGTAGGCTGCTGGCTGCGCGTTAAAACTTGGGTACCCGCCGCTGCTGGAGGACAGGAGGTGGTGGGAAGACAACTCGTACGAATGTTGGTAAGACCACGAGTCGGCCGGTGCGGGAAGTCCGTTTTGAGGGAATGTGGGCAGGTTGCTACCGATGGCAGAGAAGCCTCCGCCTAAAGTAGTGGAACTGGGAGAACTGGACCCTATGTACCCTGTCTTTCGAGGCGGTTCACGTTTGCGCCATTTTGCTCTTCTATTTTGGAACCACACCTGTAGATAGAAATATATTTTATCATATAATTCATATCAACACCAGCGTCATAACATTAATTTGCTGAATTAACTATCCTTAAGAAAATGCTGGACGTACCTGTACTCGTGATTCAGACAGATTAAGTTTGAGAGCCAGTTCTTCCCTCGCGAAGACATCCGGGTAGGGCGCTCTTTCGAATGCCCGCTCCAACTCTTCTAGTTGATATGCCGTGAATGTAGTTCTATAACAAAGAATAAAACAGTTTAAAAAACAACGTCTACAGTCTATTTAAGATATCTACACAGTCTCATTTAATAAAGAAATTTTAAACCCTGATTATACACATTTTTTGACCTTATCCCATAATTCCGTAGGAGTTTGAATTTTCCGCCTTGCAAACGATTTTATTTATAAAGTTTGTCTCTCATTTAACAGTCTGGACAATGTGGGTTGGTAAACCTTCTATAAGTTCTTTATTATAATTAGGAGCTCTCGATACTTATACCCTGCAACTAGTGATAATATATAAGCTAATAACTAGATGACGATAAGATTCTACTCGATCATAATTGAAACAAAACTATCTAATACGTAAATAAGCACGTTCATTAATTAATGCTTGGATCGTGGTGAATTCCGAGTTATGGGGGCTCGCCTCACGCCTGCATCCACCATCTGACGCGTGCAATATGGCAGCACGCGCCGGAATTGATTGACCGTGAAACTATATGCACCCCCGTCGCCAACGACCACTGTAATTGCCTGCCAATTGAACCCGCACTGCTGTATCGCTATTTTAATTGTTTCGACACTTCACTGTTATTATGTAACTAGGAGTTAACTTTTGTTGCCATCATTTACTTGCTGTCTAGGGAGTTGATTTCAATTGTCTTTTGTTATATTTAATGAATGGCAAATCGGGTATCGTGTTTTGTTCACTTTATTGACTGGAAATATTTTTATAAGACTTGGTTTGTTTTTGTTTAAGTAAGTCGCAATATGTAATGACAAATAAGTACGTAAAAACAAAAGAGCTTTTTAATCCAGAACAAATTCTTTGTTGCGGAAAAGAAACCCCAACAGCACCAGCTATTCAAACTTAAAAGAACCTCAGAAAAGTTAAGTAGCAATTGTAATCTAATAATTTAATACATTCTAAACATTAATACACAAGTATAAAGATCGATTATAAAATTTAAGGTTTATCTTCGATCCGCATACGAAGTGTCATACAAAAACGTTTATGAATCATAAAGTGTTATTAAGTTCATTTAAATGGTGTGGCGGCACAATGGTCGCAGCATCGGCGTCATTAAACCGACTAGATCCCGGTCAGTGGCCAACGGAGATGGCGCGATAAACCAATTGACTCCCCGTGGCCATAGGGGTAATTATTCTCAAACATTACCCAGCAAACTTTATAACAACACAGCGTGCGTGTCGGAACGTCTTGGTAGCTCATAATGTACAAATGAGGGTAGTCACAAAAAATATCTAAGTTTTCTTTTACATAAAAAGTTACCAAATGTTGGGTAAATCTTCTGAACTTTGAAAACCTTTCGAGTTTATCTTATTTCATAATTAATGTTTGTTTGCCTATAAAATAACGATAAAACATTTCGAAGAACTTTTTTAGCAAAGTCGTTGAATAAATGGTTAAATAACTTAAATAATTAAAAAGGTACTGTATTTATATCATTGCCAGGCATTGGCCGCAACAATCGAGAGTACGATTGGAAGGGGTTAGGCCAGATAGTTTAGCGCGCTGGCCTAGTGTGGGTTAGCGGACTTTACAAGCCGTACAATTTCTATACACGTCGCTATGCAGGTTTCCTCACGACGTTTTTCTTCACCACACGTGATTTACTATCAACACACCTCAAATAATTCTCAGTTTTAAAATAGCTATACCATCTTTTTTAGTGTTGACCATATGTTCCGTATATATCATTTAAAATATCATCGTATTAGTTATGCAAACAATAAAATTGGGGTAGTTTGATAGCAGATCTCATTCCGGTACTTGTTTCATTGCGAGGGGTGGCGCGTCGCACACCTGTGGCGACACGCGCTGTGCATTGCCCACGTGCCTACTAATTTACAATCCATTGTTTACAAAACATGCAAAACCGCATCACTTATTGACAAATAATTCTTTTTACATTTAATTAAGTTACTGTATCGACAGTATATTACTCGGTATGGTTCACAATATTTTTGTTAGCTATCTACATAAGTATGTTAAAATAAAAAGAAATACAAATACATACATATAAACTCTTGGACGTCTCTAGGAATATGTTATGGCACGATATAAAACATTTTTTATCGCTGTACCACATTAACTCATACAAGTATTGTTCAAAGAAATTTCCTCTAACTCAGGGTCTACGATCTACAAACTGCTACGAAGATAACGCGCGCCGTAGCACATCACTACGCAAGACGACTTGTAAGTTTCGTAGCTCTTGCTTTTCATACTTCGTAATAGTTACTGCTTCTATGCCAGTTATGACTTTAAATTATTCATGCCATAACATCTATTACGTGAAGTACAAAAACGTGAAGGACAACATAAAAAATGCGACATACCTTGTTTTCTTTTTCTTAATTCCGTTGTTATCGTTTTTCTTCTTGTCGCTCTTCTTGGTGGTGGAGGGCGGCGGCGGCGGCGGCGCGTGGCTGGCGGGCGCGGACTCCACGGGCTGTAGCAGCAGCGGCTCGTCCTTGCGCTTGGGCTCGCCGTTGGAGAACACGGGCAGCTCGTCGCGGTACTGCAGCTCGCCCGCCGCGCCAACCACCACCTGAACGTGGCGCTCCTTGCCGAACTCGCCGAACATGTGCTCCTCGAAGCTGGGCTGGTCCATGGCGTGGCCGGGCTCGAAGGCGCACTCGTAGCGCGCGCCGGGCCCGGGCGCGGCGTCCCCGCACACGTACATGTAGCCGTCGGCGGGCGGCGGGTGCGGGCCCGCTACCTCGGCGCCTGCCTCGCTCGGCTCCGTCTCGGAGGACTCGCTGCGCTGCGCTCGATGCACGCTGGGGCCGCTCGAGCCGACTCGCCACCGATTTATTAACTTCAATATTAAACAATTTACTTCATTTAGTGGAGCCCTCGGGATCGACGAACGCTCGCGCCGTTCGTATCCTCGTGTTCGTCCCGGTTAAATGGCTTTAATCAACTTTAACGAACTAACCAAATTTGCTCTACGGTTGGTCAATTTATATTACCATAATACAACTCTTGGGCAGCGTTTCGAGCCAATGATTGGTGCGCGTGTCGCGGAGAGCCGCACTCGAGAGAGCCAATATCGTCTGTACGAGACGGCCGGTGGAGAGATATTGTATCGACCGCTGCGGGCGCTTACGACTTTGATGTAGTTGTGTAGGGGAGCCAATGACGAGCACGAGTGGGCCACTCCCCCGGGCGCGCTGGTCTCCCCTCGCGCCTATTGTAACGCGGCGGCCGAGCTGCGGGTCGGAGCCGCGGCCGCTGCGCATCATCGTCGCTCATGCACCATGCGGGATTCCCACAGAGTCACGCGATATTTTGTTTGGTCTCTCATATAAAAGGGCTTGAACACCCACATCATTATTTGGAAAGTCCATAATGCTTTATTGTAAATCCGTATCAACATCACTCATGTATCTTTTCTATGATTTATAGCCGTGGGAAAGCTTTTCAGAAACAAAAATGTTTAATAATTTTGACTTAGCTCCGGTGGCTGACTTTGTATAGGATTACTAATCATTTTTGAACAGTACGATGATTACGAAATGTATAATTAAATTGAGTAACAATGTATGAATATTGAGTAACAACACAATAGTGATAAGCGTCATATAGTATGTAAAGCTGGAGGCTGCGGCGGCGAGAGACGCGGGCAGCAGTGCCAGCTCGGAGCGACGTCCGCGCACTGCCAGCGATCAGTGATCAGCGACGCCTCGATCACTTAATTATTTATTAACTATTATTGCCTGGGATTATTAATAAAACATTCGCCCTGACTATCGGCACTTAGATTAACGTTGAGGGAGTAATGGCGCATTTCAACAATTTCGGTTGTTATTTAATTGAAGTCAATTTAGATGATCAGAGTCTATTTAGGTTGGTGCTGGCGCTCGCCAGTGGGATATCTGCTTCATTGGGCTTATTGGTGACTTTCAGACAGCACGAATTGCACTCGCTAATGCACTTCTCGTAGCATTTGCACTTTGTCACAACGCTCAAGTGGGTCACGGCCGCGTACGCACTCCATTTTGGTGTGTATATCGATATTACGGTGTGATATTAATAATTCGGCACAAACTGCAAGCTGGGTAGTGGAATCGTTCGAGTTGTACGGGAGTGATGATGTGGATCGCAAAAAACTAGCTCGATGTGTGCGCGACATAAAATTTCCGTGAGTGTGGTGCTTGTGCGTGTGAGTGAATATTTCGTGACTATCGGATTCGGTACTACCTACATATGCGAGTGCATAGACCGCGCCAGTCGCGGCTCATGTTAGAACATCACAGGGATCCCTGCGCACTGTTATCCGTTTCTATGCTTTTATATATGTCACGTATGTAGCAAGCGCATGGTAAGAAAACCTTCTCAAACCTATTACTCTAGCCACCAAAGTGAAGTATGCAAATATTCCGATAAATATTTAAATGCATCTAGAATTCCTACCAATTTAGTTTCATTCAATGAAAATAGTTTTGGCAATAGCTCGTTAACGTAGCTGGCAACGTAGACCTGTTTAACAATGCACACTTCCTAAAAATATAAATTATGAAAAAGGATATGTTTATTTTTAAAATGAACACGGCAGTGGTCAATTCATTAGCAAGGTAGGATAAGGTACATTTTTCAGACCTTTGTAATTTGAAGTTATACCTGCTCTTTAATATTTTTCCTCTGATCTTAAATAACATAACTATGTATGTATGTATTTATGTAGTACGTCTTCTAACACAATATTTTTTCTTGCTTAATTTTCTATTGACTCACTATAAAGCTTTATTGTAACAAGTCTTTGCTATCTTGTATAGTTGAAAGTTATAAAAAAGGATAATAGTTATTGTAAAATTAGGGATTGTTTAAATAACTTATTTGTTGAACTTTTCTGTACATACAATGAAATTAACAACGTTTATTAAATATACATATAATTATTGGTTTGAAATTGTGTACACAAAAAGACATTTATTTTCGCTTATGTCGAACGCACGTAATTGCATATGCCTGCAAAACAAAAACATTTGAATATCTTGAAAATCCCATCAGCAAAATGAAGCTACGAGTATCCACTACAATATTGTAATGTTTTTGGAAAAAACTTGAAACTTACTAACTAAATAATCATAACTTAAATACAATCAGCATGTTTTAAAGCTCGACGCAGGCCGCTTCGGAAAAGTCCCTTCTTAAGTCCTTGGAGGTGGCCATAGTTTAGCAGTGGCTAAAGTGAAGTAGTAGCAGGTTTCATAAGTTGAAAATATTTTCTTTCAACTTTGTAAGGCTTATAGTTTATTGTTTACATAATTGTAAATAATACTAGTACTCATCATATCACCTCTATCACATCGTGAGACGGAATGTACAAGGCGAAATGTGAGTGCCCTGGTGGCGCCTCTGCCTACCCTTTCTGTGATAAAGCCGCGAGTTTATGTATGTATGTAAATAATACACATCATTTTTACTTTAAAATTGTGGCTGTTGAATGTCTGGTGATATTTTCTGTCTCCGTACTGTATCGGTCCTTATACATGTGTAGGTCCCACTGCAGGGCACGAACCTCTTCTACAATCGAGAGTAAGACTAAGAGGAGTTAGTCCCTGTGCAAGATTAATTTTAATACCAACATAAGTTCTAGAGAAAAGAGCTTTTATAAAGGTTCTCACTGTTTTTTACATACATACATATATACATACATACGCAATCTCGCCTTTTTCCCAGAAGGGGTAGGCAGAGGTTCCCCTGGTAGCAACCAGGACACCCACGTTTCGCCTGGCATTTTCCGTCCCACGATGTGATAGGGGGCGAGCCTATCACCATATCGGGCACAAATTCCTGACTCCGGGCTGATAATGAATGGAAAAATCCAATATCACTTTGCCCGATCCGGGATTTGAACCCGAGAACTCAGCTTTGCAATCATACCATAGTACAACTGCGCCACCGAGGCAGTCGTTAAACTACACAAAAATACATATACATATGTATACCTTTTATTTTTTTATATAACAATAGTACTACAAGTAAATTTGTTTGAGGAGAATTAATTATTTATTTAGAAAAGACAGGCTTATTAATATCCTGTAGCGAATCCACACCCACCTTCAAGACCCATCAACACATCCTCATTTTCACGTGGCAGAAGGCTATGTTGCCGTAATACTCATAAGCAAAGACCAACCTGTATGGATTTGTGAACCCATCAAAAGTTCCGTAACCCACTATCTATACTCTATCATCTTGGGTTCTTGCATGTAATGAAAGCCACATTGGTATATATTAAAAAAATGTCCAGATGTATTCTTTTTGCCCTGGATTAAAAAGAATTCAGAGAGTACATATTCTCTATTAGAAATGCAATGTAGAGTGGTTTACTAAAATATCGTCATATCTAAAAAGTAACTGTCAGTAGCCCAGCTCTAATTATACAACATTTGTCGTATTCCAATATGCATTATGGGTAATAAAATATGTCCATTATGTTTGCACTATAGTTTTTTACTACCAAATTTTTCGACTTATGTGAGGTAAGACCTTATTATATGTAGACTTGGTAGACTTATGGTAGATAAATACCTAGATCAATTTCAGTTCTAGACGTATGATTCAGATACAAACCGATTGTACCCCAAAGAATAATTTTATGATTTCTTTCCTTTCCTTTTCTTTTTCCCAAAGAATAATAATTGTTATGTTTCCTTTAATAGTAAGCATAATATAATAATAGTCTTTATTAATCATTAATTTCCATAAAAA
The DNA here is from genome assembly GCA_949752805.1 of Deilephila elpenor. Taxonomy (NCBI): domain Eukaryota; kingdom Metazoa; phylum Arthropoda; class Insecta; order Lepidoptera; family Sphingidae; genus Deilephila; species Deilephila elpenor. Next base: position 7,824,839 of record OX457097.1, read on the forward strand.
AATTACATATTAGCGTTAATACGCATTCTTAGAATATTTAAATTGAAATATACAAAATTAATTATTCTTCCGATATGTTTGTATAAACTACTGTATTGATTGTACTTATGTGTGTAAACATAATAGATTTTCTAATTTTTAACTTTGAATATATAATTAATAAACTTTTAATGGCTGTTCGTGCGAGAAAACACAAATATGTGTCATTGAAGATTGTGACTGTTGAATGTCTTCAAATATTTTTTTTATTTCAAGTTGCTTTAATCTACATACACTAAACGGTATTAAAATCAGCTGAAATATTTTATTGATCACATAAAATTTATTATTTTCATTCAGCAAATACTGGTAAAATGGTTTTTTTGTTTCTGAATTCTAATAGTTCGGCGTAAAAACAAACAATGATGACATGCATTATACTTACATATAAAATTAATAAGTGGTAGAACCGCTCTGTAGTTACATTGGACTATTCTAGGAATAACTTAACATTAAATAAATCGTACTCGTTTGCTCGTTTGGCAGACTATCTATATCTATATCAGCCCATATACGTCCCACTGCAGGGCACGGGCCTACTCTACAATCGAGAGAATCGATTGAGAGTGGTTAGGCCATATAGTCCACCACGCTGGCCTAGTGCGGGTTGGCGGACTTACATACCGTAGAAATATATACTTATACTTACTTATACAATAAAAACAATATACAATAACATAAAAAACATTGTTATTTTTTTGTTTTTAGTCCAGTTATTTGGTTCAAAGTAGGAGGCTATCTGGAAAGATTTACGGGAGTTTTGATAATGAGTGATATTATACATTTTGAGTGCGTGGTGGCCTGTTGGTAACGGACTAGACGCGGCCGCCTACATGTTCACGGTGGTCGCGGGTTCAAATCCCAGGGCACACCTCTGACTTTTCGGAGTTATGTGTGTATTGATAGTCAATCACCACGCACTTTAACGGTGAAGGAAAACATCGTGAGGAAACCTGCATACCGTAGCGATTTTAAAGAATTTCTACGGTATGTAAGTCCGCCAACCCGCACTAGGCCAGCGTGGTGGACTATATGGCCTAACCACTCTCAATCGATTCTCTCGATTGTAGAGTAGGCCCGTGCCCTGCAGTGGGACGTATATGGGCTGATATAGATAGATAGATACATTTTGAGATGCTCTTTCCGAAATTCTACTTGGGACCTCGAATCTTTGCCGCTCGCGTCGCCATATTGGAAAAATTGCGTCGAAAAGCAGTTTTTTTACGATTTAATACACCCATCCTATGCCAATCGCGTGTTTACATGCCCTTACTCTAATCAACGTACATAAATAAAACGTTGCCACTTAATATTATTTGGTATTTCCAATTAGTTTAAGAAGCGTATCTTTTTTCACGCATTTTTTTTTACTGATGTTTTACCCAGAGCACGGATAATAACCGCTGCCTGATTTAATGTCCCTAATTTAGCGCGATCTTGTGTACTGAGGTTGACATGAAAATACAATATACTAATATGTGTATATACAACAATAATGAGAATATTAAAAATAATAGTCAATATTTTAATCACAACTAAAAAAAAAATACATTTATTTAGTGTAAGCCAAATTACACAGTAAAACTTGCATACACAATAAGACGGCTCAGCTTTACTTTTATCTCTCTCTACAGCCATAGGGAGTCCACTGCTGGACATAGCCATCTCTCAAAGATTACCATAGTGACCTGTTGATCCTTTACTTAACAAGGAATCTGTTTCTTTATCAGCCCATATACTTCTGATAGCAGGGCACGAGCCTCCTCTACAACCGAGAGTACGATTTAGAGGGGTTAGGCCATATATCCAACCGCGCTGGCCTGATTGTACTTACCATAAAAATTCTTACAAATCGCTATAATATGCAGGTTACCTGACGATGTTTTCCTTCATCATCGACAAGGAATAATTTTCGAATAATTTTAAATTCGCTTTATAAAGCCCCAGCTTTGCAAGACATAGATAAATACAGTGTGCCGAAAACCTCAACATTAAAGTACAATGAAATTGTTATGAAACATTGAAATGAGAAAATCATGTGTCCATACATCTATCGTGAAACAATATCCAGTGACTAAAGTATGTACCATTGATCATAATTTAATATTCGTTGAAGTACAAACTGCTGACGCGTCATGGATTACTCAGTGCCCTTTAAATTAATGAAAGCATATTTCCTGTATAAAAGTACTCACTAAATATACCAATGTTAAGTATGCCGAGGTGATCATCATTTACTGTCTTTAGGCGTTATGGAACCAACAATACCCAATAAATAACTCTCTCTCTCTCTCTCTCTCTCTCTCTCTCTCTCTCTCTCTCTTCCTCTCTTTCTTTCTTTAGCCACACGAAGTCCACTGCTGAACATAGACCTCCTCCTAGGATCTCCACAAAGACCTGTTGGAAGCGTCCAATAAAAATAATATACACCCAAATAAATAAATGCACCCAACAGTCACATACATAGCTTGACCCCACAAAAAGATGGTATTTGGTATCGCGGGTATCAGAAACTTCGACATAGTTTTTAATCTCACTAATTCTCAGACCCGAAACAAATACTTGTGATTCTCACAAACATTTGTTTCGGTGCGGGAATCGAACCCGCGGCCACTCGTTTGACAGCCGGCGTCTAACCAAATGCGCCACGGAGGCTAAGTTTCTGTGACTAACTAAATTAATAAAAAAACACTTATTTACACATACCTATGGAATTTATTATAAACCCTAGTTGGAATACATTAATAATTCTTTTCTTAATCAAAAGCTACAGGGAATTACTAACTTGCTACAAAATGCACATAAATGATTTGCTGAAATTTTAGCCAAACTCTACCTAGAAAAAAATTGAGAACAACGAAACTGTAACAAACATTAATGTGTGCAGGTTTATAGCTGTATAGATAGCAATATCGGTATAAAAAATTAAGAAGTGACATGTTGAAATATTTGATAGTAAGGTAGGTATAGAGTATACAGTAAAGTGAGTCATGTGACGAGCAGCGCGGCCGCGTAGGCGCTTCACATAAAATCTCTCTGGCGACGGCAGGCGACGCAGAATCTGCCGCCCGCTCAATTGAACTCAATTGCTTTAATTGACTTCAATTGATATGACCTCGCGCGCCGACTCCCGGCTCCCGCTCCTAGCCTGACACTTTTACATCTATCTTTTTTGGAGCTGACATAAAAGCACTAACATAAATTTCATTGCCCCTAATATACTTGTTGCTACCTACGTCATAGGTTCACCAAGCGTAGATTTTCCAATTCATATTTTGTACAGGCAAAAAATAAGTTTCCAGAGATTACAAACATAACATACATATGTTATGGATTCTTTACACGATAATTTTCTCGCCTGCACAATGCGTAGTAAACAAAGATAACACAGGCAATGAAATAAAACTACAGTTAATATGATATAATCAATCCTTGACATTCCATTCAATAACAGTATCGTGGCTTCTTGAGACAGTTTTGGTAGGTATCATTAAAGTACGGCAATTTTCGACTGAGTTTTCAAAGAAATAAGTGGTGGTAGTCGTAAACACAAAACACATAAAAGAAGCAATTTATCCTGATTGCCGTGTTCATACACGATGACGGAATGCCGTTAAAAAGACACGACACATTTTGGCACGTGTCCTATCCGGTGCACAATTGATCTTAATTAGGAAATAGCGGCGCGACTCGACGCGAGGACTGGACGCGATGACCGTCTTCTGTAAATAGCTGTTATAATATACAGGTTATCATTTTCCTATAACAACATCAGTGTATGAATCTCAATGTTTTTCATGTGTCTTCTTTGTCTTTTTGGATTTACCCCAAAAACGTATCGCGTCGCCTCGCGTACTGGTAGCCCCTTCATCACCTTCGTTAATAGAATCTAGAGCTCTTTTTCCCCATATCCTACCGCCACCTAAAACAACACTCTGACGGCGAGTCAAATGTTCGTCGACATCTTCAGCATTATCATCACCGTCTTCGACTGGAGTAATCGTTGTAGCCCCTTCATCAAATCTTAACCGCTTTTTAATTCTATCTGATGGCCCCTCTTCACATACGTCAGGATTGTATAATATTGAACTTATTGATTTATTTTTGGTGTTAGGCTTGTGATCGTAATGATGACTCTTTATTTCCCTCTCTTCAAAAGCTATGCTGCTTCTGGCTAATGGTTTAATTTTTACAGTATCTTCAGATGACTTCGATTTACTGGAATCTGATTTTGAATTTTTAAAGAAGTTTAAAATACTTAGTTCGTCAGAATAATCTGTCTTTTCCATTTGCAACAGCCTGGATGAACCAGGCTTTAGAATGAGCGAAGTATCGGGTATATATGGTTGTAACGGTGGTTTAAATTGCTTTTTATCATTGGTGTGTTTCTCTACAAACGTGTTTAGAGCACTCATTTCTAAACTGTCACCAGTTTGGACGGCGATTTCTTTTTTACCTCGCCCTGACTCCAAAATTTTACGTAATTCTAGTTCCGCGTATGAATATCTTTTCTTTTGTTCTTCTAAAGAAGCAAATAAACCTTCTTGAGCCATTGTGTTATATGCTTGTTGCTTTTTTGGGTTGCGTCGAAAGTAACTACATGTAAAAAGTGATTTAAAAAATCTCCTCAGTTTATTTGGTTTTTGCCCTTCATTAATATCGGAGAACATTAGTAAATCATCTTCAAAAGCATTTCCTTGATAAGCTATTTTAGATACATCCTCATCCTCTGTAGGAGATCTCATAATACTGTCCAAGTATAATCTGTGAAAATAAATATATTTATTGTAGATATCTGTACATTTCCTAATTAGGTACGTAGGGTCACATTTAATTTTACGCACCTCTACACTTATACGGTATTATGTCCTTTTATTATTTATTGAGATAACCCTATTACACTACTGTTCTTACGTACCTGATACCTGATTACTGGTGGTAGATCTCTCATAAGTGAGAGGACGCTTGGGTACCTCTGCAATGTCTATTTCTCCCGCTAAACAGCAGTGTAAATGCACTGTTGTGTTCTGGTTTGAAGGACATTGTAGCCAGGGTAACTAATGGGCATAATGAGACTTAACATCTTATGTCTCTGGATCGCTCAGTGGAATACTAAGCATTGCTTTGTAATTCATGGTGTTGTTTTCTTTTGCTACTGTCCATGAGTTGTCGTATCGCTTACCATCAGGTGAATGGCATGCTTGTCTCGCCATTCATGGAAATAAAAAATCCTGAATAAATAAAACCTAAATAACTACATATTTGCAACTTACACATTCTCAGTACCATCAGTGTACAAGAAAAACGCGTCGGAAACTTTAGGGACACATCGCTGCAACCAGTAGTGGACTCCGTACAAGACAGTAAGAAGCACGGCGAGGAATGTAAAAGCGGCCAAGTATACGTTATGTTGCAGACCGATGGCTGCGCCGCACATCAGCCGATCCTCGTCGTATATCTCTGAGTAAATAATATTCAAATATGAATTAATTATTTTTTCTAATTTTATGAATTACAAAGTTGGATATTAAATACTTAATTGCAAAGTTTATTTACGCTATTTTTAAAGTATTTTACGTGTTTTAAAGTTGATTTTGTGGTTTTATTACCTACATTATCACTTATAATGGTTTCTTAGATTTACGCAAATGTTACAAAATCTTGTTGCTGAACACGGGTTGCCACTTCGTTAAGAGAAGTTAGGCTTTGAAAATACCTAATTCAGTAGGTTGCTGGATGAAGACCGATTCCAAAATAATTGTCTTAATTGTAGAAATCCCAAAGGTAGGCCAATATTCAACTAAAATTACTAGTTATAGTGGCTGAATCTGTATCTGTATCAGCCCATATACGTCACACTGGAAGGCACGGGCCTACTCTATCAAGAGAATCTACAATCAAGAGTATGAGAGGAGTTAGGCTATTGTCCACCACGCTGACCTAGTGCGGGTTGGTAGACATTACATACTATAGAAATTCGTACAAATCTTTATGGTATGCAGGTTTCCTCGCAATATGACACAGGCGACCATGTTGTGGCTTAATATGACGATGATATTGGTAGACTGGACATACTCTCGATCTTTTTTGAATTTTCCTGGAGATGTTTTTTCTTACTTATTAAGATTCCAAGCGACCGAAGTGAATTTTTTGTTCCTACGCTAAGTAATTATCATATATCGATACCATGAGAGCCACAGTTGGGTATGCCATCACAGGCGGTCAGCGAGTCGATGCATACACGCGCCCCCGACACCTGGCATTCAAGGTGGTCGTCTGGACAGCGACCTTCGCCCGTCATCACGGTGCGGGCTGGAGTCAGCACTACCGTCATTCGCTCCATCTGCAATATTATCCAAATACCAAACTAATTACTTATTTGCAGACAATAATTTCCCACTGCTGTACACAGCCTTCGTCCCTGATTCCTTAAGTATACTGCAATGTACCGGATCACTGTAATGTCATGAAGTGTAAAATAGCACTTTATAAATAAGTATTACTCTAACCGTGAAGTTGCTAATAGCAATAACAATCCTAGAAGAGTTGAAGAGATAGACGTGTCTCGTAGCGGTGTCGGTGTAGTCGCAGATGTTCAGCAGTGTTGGTCCCACGTAGCGGCGCAGGTAGCGCAGTGCTACGCGCCCGTGTAGCTACGAGTACAATAGTCAAATCATCAATGTAAATATTATTATAAGGGCAGACATGTTTTGTAAAAAGTATATATTTATTGATATACAAGTTATTGAACTCTTCCCTTTGACAAACATATAGATGGTATGTACGTTATATATAAACATACTTCTATTTTCGGGTAAATATATCACACAAATCATAATAATTATATATAAAAGTATATTCGAAGGTGTTAAGTTATAATTAAAGTACAGTTATGACTTCATTCCTCTTATACTAAATGGACATAAGTTTCATTACATTTTCATAACTAAATAATAAATGTACAACTGACTCAAACTTATATTTGATAATTTATAGCCTAAACACAAACTGCCCTAAAGCAGTAGCATTACATATACATAAACCAAGGGCCAAAAACAACAAAGGAAAAAGAATCTGTGCAAATATTTAATTGAACTCATATACCTAACTTTTTTGCAAACAACACGAGTGTCACGTGGTGTCGCAGTTCTAGTAAAAAAAAAACAATTGTTTGACGTCGGCGAGTTGTGCCAATAAAACGCAATCAATGAATGTTCCATGATTTCCATTGAGCAGCATCGGGTCGATATCAATTATTGCACGTCACACTGAATCGCCGCTTGCGTTGGCCCCGTCACCTCTTATTAAACAACTACTAACTTTATTAAAATCACGCGTCACAATCTCTGGTGTTATTTCGAATCATAATTATTGCATAACTTATCATAATATTTTTGCGTAAGATTACTAAACATTGGTCTCCCCCAAGGATTTTCAGAGTGATCTGTTCGAAATTATCCCCATGTAGCAAATAAATAACAGTTTATTTATTTGACGATGAATCAGCATTTCTAGGACCACAGCAGCCTTACAGGAAACTTATGTGTAGCTAATAAATCGCAGCTACAAAGCTAAGCTTTAAGTTAACTGTCGCGTTTCAATTTAATTCCGGAGGCCTATCTGTTCTTACCACCTTTATCCAATATCTTTCTGTTTTCTCTCCATCTCTCTATCCTTTATTTATTATTTATTTATTTATTGTATTTATAAGGACCGGATTTATGCTAAGCTATCTTTGTTATTTACGTGAGTATTCGCCACCGGGCTAGCAATTGACATATTTGTCAGACATGAGCCTTATTTTAATAGAGTCCACTACTACGTTGTGTTGATGCATACACTAATCTTGTATTCTTTACACCGGGTAACTTCGCCATCAGCCTACTGCAGTACACCGATTGGTTTAAATATTCATTTAAGAAAATAAGACTGAAATCTCTATCAGGATATATTACTTGGTTATAAACAGCTAAGTAATAAAAGCATCGGTAAAACATGTAGAGAGAGACTCTAAGTTCATTGTAAAGCCCCATTTACACGGGAAGAGTTTATCACCTCGAAGATACGATATTCGTAAGGATATAGAAAAGTTGTATCGTGGTAACATTGTCAGAACATGATAATCTTATGGCGGATATGTCATGCGATACTGGCATACAATTCTCACCACGTGAAACTCTCCCCGAGTAAATGGCGCTCTGGATGATGTCCACTTTCACTGCTAAACATATATAAAAATAAATAAATCAAAATATTTAACTATGTACATTGTTTGATTTCAATTCAATACCTAATTACACATATTGCATTGCGCTACAGACCTCATCGTCCTGTATCTCGACCAGCTGTGCGAAGTCCTGCATATCGGCAATGTCGTACTTGACGTCAGCGGTGGTCACAGCGTCTCTTCTGGTGGTGATGTTGTGGGGCTGAGCATCTTCTATGTGTACCGACTGGATATATCGTTTCTTGCGCTTTCTGGAGGTGCGAATATATTAAGTGGCATGATTCAAAACTTTATTATGGGTTGAATCGTAGGAAGTTATAGTGCGTACACACGTACGTACATGCTCGATAAACTTGCTCGATCTCGAGTAAGTACGAATGTGTGTACCATGCAAGACTCAACACAAATGCTCGATTCAAAACAGATTCAAACGGCCATAATTTTTGCTCGATGTTCGAAAAAATATGTTTATACCGTGTAGCCGTGACGTCAAGCGTGTTAGTCGTGATTGATATTTTTAAGAGGGTATGAGTGCGCAGCTAAGTTGGCGGACTTTCGTTCATTTTCGTAGGACTTTTGGGAGAATTTAATAATGTGTATTGGGAGAAAGAGTGCTTGTGTGTGAATGGTTCTAACTCTTTTATCAAATTAACATTACTGTGACGTTCCTTATTTTGGCAACATTGGCCTAACCTAACGACGATGACGCCTTCTTGGCGTAGATTTTCCCCGACAGTAAATGTACACGGCGGTGCCCACCAAACACAATAACGAATCGTCCATTGTGCAAAGAGTTTCAACGCACATTAAAACATGTTCATCGAGCAAATTTTTACGTGTAGTCGCCCCTGCCGAGCATGTTTATAGATGGATGAAACATGCTCATCGATCCTTTACGTATGTGTGTACCCACCATTAGCTATTTTAAAAGTTCGTAGCGTGTTGGTAACGAACCAGACGCGACACCTTACATTAATTCACAGTCGCAGGTTGAAATCCCAGGGCACACCTCTGACTTCTTGGAGTTATGTGTGTATTGATAAATGATAATGGGTCGATCTCCAAAGGCATTTTTTTTCGTGTCGGGCTGAATAAGCCCCGTTTAAAATCGAAAAACGTTTTCAAGATATTTTTTTATATACAGTTTGGTGCCTAATCTACGTGATACAACGCTAATATTATGAATAAGTTTATTATAAATATTTAAAAAAAAATCTTAAACCCTAAAATCCTGATCGCTCTGGGTTGACCGAACTCCCGATTGAATGAAAAAAATATTTTTTAACTTTTTCATGAGAAGGTTCATATGAAACAACTTATTTAGATTACATAACAGATAGTTAATCTTCATCGTAATAAAGTATTTTTAGTTATATGAACATTACTTTTGCCACAATTTGAATTTAAAATCGTGACCGGGCATTTTATCTCATCGCTCTGCGCTGAGGTAAAACATCGCGCTCATCCCTGGTTACGCAATATAGACACTCTATTCCCCTCCCGTGGGGTAACGCCAGTAGTGGTCTAACCGCCGAGGAGGATACTTGTGTGCCACTTCCCCGGGCTCCAACATTACGAAGGTAAGTCTATGATTGCTCTGGATTTGGTTCTCGAATTTTATGATTACTATGGCATGTTATTAAAATTAAATAATAAGCTTGTGAATGTGTTCTTTATGTGAATCAAGTGATCGTTATGATATTTTTTATGAGACGTAATCACAACTTTCTACTGCTTTTAAATTCGGCTATATTTATGATTTTGTGACTTTTTCTGATCGCTATGGCTGTGATTGCTCTGTCCAAAAAGACCAGAGCGATGATATTTCGCATTAATTGTACGTTATAAATCTATTTTTCAGCAAATACTAAAAACGTTTTGGCTATGAGGCGACTAAGCTGTGATTTAGACAACTGCTCACAAGAGGCTATACAATGTCCGCACGGCAAACACTTAGGCTTTTACCAACTTAATAGCGATTCGAACCAAAGAGGTGCTTTGGTTGTCAAGAACAAACATGTCACGAGTACCAAGGAAGACAAGCCGACCTTCGCTGGTTATGCGTTCAAAAAATTACAATCAAGAGAAGCATATTCAGCTTCCACAAATGCTAAATAATAGACAGACTATAACTGCAAATCAAAGTCAACAATCATTACACAACTCGGACCTGGCCGGACAGTTTTTGGGATGTAGTTCCATCTATTGACTATGATAATTTAATTACTCCAAGTATTTCCGAGGTAGTTTTATCTTCGTTGCAAATCGATAACACCTTAACAAAGGTTGCAGCAGCAGAATATTTACCCGACTCCGACTCTGATGACTTTTCAATTTTCTAAGCTTCCAATAAACCTTAATATATTCTTAGTTTGTTGATCAACTAAGCCTTACAGAAATTGTATTTTTTTTTACTTGGTGTTAAAATTTGTATCATTTATTTATTATTATTTATTTTTTTATTAAATATTTATTTCACAATAGAATTCCATATAATTGTTAGTTATCATAATTTGCAAACAATATTTCAATCTGATCTGATCATATTCAGAATTGCATTGTACTTTGTGTTGTTCTATTTAATTCTTTACTTTCCATTAAATATATAGTTAAGGAAAATGTGATTATTACAAATCTCTTAGATAATCTAGAAAATACTTTTTTTTTATAAAATGTTTATTTTTAAGAATTTAATTTTGTTTTTTATAAACCTTAGTTTTCTTTAAATACTTTTTAAAAACTAATATTTAATACTTTAAATTAAATTTTAATGAATCTAAGTCATTTTATAACTATAAAAGACTGCAGGTATTAAAAGTTGATTTCAAAAGGTTTTTAATTTTGTCTCATTAACCTAGAAGTGATTTAATTAAGTCCAAATAAATGAAACTAAGCCAAAAGTTGATATTTTAATTTTTAAGTTAATTTGTTATTTTAGCAATTATGTTATATAAAATATTTCGTTTTTTTTAATTTGTAAGACTGAATAAATAAAACGGCTAAATAAATAATATTTTATCAATATATTTATATTTTGTTTCACTGATTTCACCATTTATGATTGCTCTGGCACCAATTATGATTGCTCTGGTCGCGAATTTTTTTGAACTTAAATATTTCAATAACTATATGTGTAAATTGAAGGCCAATAGTAAAAATGTGCTATTTGAATATCATTCTTTTTAATGAGATACATAATTACCATTAAATATCAATAACTGAAAAGCACCAGAGCGATCACACGAATACGCCTGATTTGGAGATTGACCCTAATACCGGTAAGTCAATCACCACGGTAATACCGGTAAAGGAAAACATCGTGAGAAAACCTGCATACCATAGCGATTTATACTAGAATTTTTACAGTATGTAAAGTCCGCCAACCCGTACCAGGCCATCCTGGTGGACTATATGGCCTAACCACTCTCAATCTTACTCCCGATTGTAGAGGAGGCCCGTGACCTATCGTGGGACGTACGAGTATATAAGCTGATACAGATACGGGTACTTTATTGAAATTGTATTTAAGTTTTTGGTTCGATTTATACTAGTTGTAAAGCGAATTTGAAAGCTCTGTGCTAAGAATTATAGAGTTAGAAAAGGGAATACACATTACTTGTCATTTTTTAGTTTAGTGATAGTTTGGCTGGAGACTAAGTTGTTCAGTAATCCAGCCATCACGGGCGCCACTTGCACCACATTTTCCCAAGACTCGTGATCAACTAGAGAGCCAGTCAAATTTCGAGTCCTAAAATTACACAAAAATATATTTCGTAATCTAATAACACGTTAGAACTTAATTTTATTTGATTTAAAACAAACAATCGTATTATATAAAAGATACAAACAAACAGAAGAACGCAAAATAACCAGGAGATAAAAAAATCAAGTAGTTATTGTCTAATTTATTACTTGCCGATATCTTAAAATCATGCAAGATGAATTGTAAATGCAATTTGGGTCTTAAACTAGTGCTTGCTGCATATAATCCTCCATGACATGGAATAAAAAGAAAACAACATGCTACATTACTAAAACACACTTACTACATTACTAAAAGGTATTATATTTATTTACCGTCTTAAAACAGGAGAATGAGTAGAGCTGGCGATCATCGAAACCGGTAGAGTACGGGTGGTTTCGTTTAAGTTAAGGTTTATATCATTATTATCTGAAACTGGTAACTTATATGTATTTTATACCACAATACTGTATACGTACTGCTGAAAGAATTATTAAAGTTAATGAATTGTAATTACCTGTTGGAGAAATAATATTTGTCTGTAAAATTGTTATTGGTTTTTCACTATTTTTGTCAACATTATTAAATGCCGGTGTTAAATCTAAAAATAACAAAGTTTCTGTGCTCCTAGTTAATGGTAGTGTAGTGTTCGTAAAACCTACATTGCTTTTTGTTGCTTTTATGTACCGGAAGGGGCTGAAATGTAAAGCTAATATGAATCACGAAAGAGGGAACCAGGGAGGGAAAAAAGTTGAACAATTATTTTCATATTAAAACTATAAGTTATAAGTTAATGAACATAAGTGTGTATTTACCTCTCAGTAAGAGTTGTAAATTTTCTTGTAGCAAACGCATATAATGGAACATCCTTATAATATACAGATAAATTAGGTGACAAATAAACTGAAAAAACATACATTGTTTTAAACAATAAGTCCATAGCTACTTATAAGGCAAACAATAGAAATAAAATTACCGCTGGAATTGTGTTTCGTGTCCAACATATTTTGAAATTGATTTGATATATTATAAGAAATAGGAGACAATTTTTTAGTAGTTGTGGTTGTTGCTGTTTTATTATACATTTTTATGAGATCGTTAATAAATTCCCACGATATATTGTATTTTTTCTCATCTGTAGATACAACAGCTCCTGTTGTAGTTCTTAGTGTTGTAACTTTATTTGATGGTTTTATCAATATGTGCTGTTTCGCTATTGTTAACCGTCTGTAAAACAGGTTCTATAATAAAACTTATCTGTAGAAATGTGTTGGGGATAATAATATTAATTGTATTGTAAATTATATTTTTTTACTTTACTGCATAAGAGTGCCTTCTGTAGGATGCAAATGATGGTTTATTTGTTTTAAAATGAATACGTCTGTTAGCGTTGTATATTTGTTTCTTATGCTTGTTTCTTTTGGTATACCTTGTAGAAAATAGCAATCTGTAATTATAAATTTACTACGGTAGACAAATTATTTAATGAAATAAGGTTTTAAAAAATAAAGATTTATTGTTAAAATATTTGTTTCATTGCACATCCTTGTAAAACATTTTCGATCAAAAAATACATATCATCATCATCATCATCAGCCCTTCTGTGTCTACTGCTGGACATAGGTCTCTCCCATAGCACGCCATTGGGCTCGATCTTCAGCCCATCGTCTCCAACAGCTACCAGCCACCCCACGAATATCGTCGCTCCACCTGGTTGGAGGGCGTCCTACACAAAATACGTTTAATTGGCTCTAATTATATTGATAATATTATGTTGACCTCGCTACTTTCAAAATCTTATTGTATGTAATAAGAAGATATACCCTACACTTAGTAGGTATAGGTATTGCAAATTAAGTTGCGGGTTTTGATTATATTTATGATCGAGTAATCCACTTTACCGAGTAATCACTTACTACGAAGTTTATGAGATAAATGTCTCTTTTTTTGCGAAGTCTTCAATATTACATACAATAAGAATAGGCTGTAATAAAATTACCTAAATACTTATACGAGATGCATAAAAACCATGTAGCGGCAACCCAATAGTCAATACGCTGGCACCATTTTTTGTTAGGCTACTTTTCAATAACTATGACTTAAAATCCTTTTTAGGTACCTTTCGTCTGGTGTTACATTTATGTTATAATTCATTTCATATTTAGATCTGTCTTGATTGTTAGTCCTCGGCAAATTAATTTTCTTCTTTAGTGAAAACTGAACTAGTGGTACGATACTGGTGTCGTAGGCTACTCCTGGGCTAATCAAATGACAACGATACTGTTAAATGTAAAAATAAGTGACTATTATCTTATAAAGATACCTCTTTATATGATAAAGGTTCTTTATAAAGTAAAGTTTTTGTGTATTTATTTACGTACATAAATACACAATTTTTTTGTTGTTTTGTATGTCATAAGTAATTATTATAATCAGAATCAAGGAAGAAGTAAGATAGAGCAGAAAATCAGCAAAGATTGCTACTCCTTAGACAATAGTAACCAAAAGAAATAATTAGATTTGGTGGTAGGTTTAGGTTTCGGGTGGAAGGTCTCTCATATGTGAGAGGCCGCCTGGGTAGGTACCATTGCAATGTCTATTTCTCCCGCCAAACAGCAGTGTGAACACAACAACTCCGTAAGTGGTTTATAAACTCACGCTTTAATCACTAGTCTAATAAACTTTCATCCAATGACAACAACCCGCATTGGACCAGCGTGGTCAACTCTGGTTCAAGCCCCTCACATAATGGAACATGGCGCGTGATCAGATGACGATATCTATAGATGACGTCACAATAAAAATTGTACAAAAATGGAGTTACATTTTTAATTGTATTTCTTCTGATGCGGATATTTTTTCACGAAAACTAATTCAACAAAATAGATTAAAATAGGTATAGGTTTAAAATTCGTTAAGGAAAATTAAAAGTCAAGCTGTATTACCGAGGTGTAACATCATACACAAAGTCGAAAGATTCATCAATGTCGTAAACGTTCTTTCTAGGGGTCTCTCCAGGTATAAGCTTTCCAGAAATATTAACTATCGGCATTTCCACCCTTATATACTCTCCACTATCGTCAGGTAAACCGGTGGATGTTGGCTTCACAGTTTTACTAGATGTTTTAACCGTCTCTTCGTACTCATCGCTCTCTACAGTACTACAAATGAGAATATATTTAAGGTCTAATATGCCATATGGTAAATTAGTTCCATGATCCATCATAAACAGTGACTCGTCGGTATATGGCTGGGTAAATATTAATAAAGTTAACTTAGAACGGATACTAGAAATATAAATTAAGAGACATACTATGTAAATATATACCTGGGTTCAATTGATTCAGTAGTTTTCAACGTATAATATTTAGTATTATTGTACCGCTCGCGTCTTATAATTGAGTCGGACAAGGGCCCCCAGTATCCACCGAAAGTTTCACCCATTTCATAAACTAATAACTGATTGCCACTTTTAGAGCACGATGAAATAATGTTTTCTTGTGATACAATTTGTACTACCAAAATTACATTAGTCCCGGATTCTGATCTGTAACACAAGTAGTAAGAGCAGATTGTGAATAAAATACACCTGATGGTAATTGGTGAGTAAAGTAAGTAAAATAAACACAGGTTTGCGTGGATGAAGAATAAAAACGTTTTCCCCATAGTTGACCTTGGTGGCTATTTCGCCGCATACAAAATTCCTGCCAATAGCTACAGGCTCTCCAGTAATTCCAGTCCACTTACCGAACGAAACGCAACAGTTGGTAAAGATTTTACATCACAGGATTCTTGATATTTTTGAGCGAGCGGTTGTACGTCTAAGTGGAGTAAGTACCTGACACTGATGAAGCAGCTGTAAGGCAGTTCCAGTCTTGTGAAATGCAGAATTTGGGAGTTGGCGTCTACAACGTGTTTGCCCAGGAATACTGACGGCATCACACGACGCCGACAATGTTCCGATATATCCTTTTGGTATACAAACTTTCGCACACTTACAGCTAATACTACTTCATATTTTACACACGATATTAATACAAGTGCAATCGTGAAGAAATACATATTTGGTGTTTGATCGTGGCCGTATAGATTCTTAATAAACTTCAAGTCGTTGTTTGTAAAATGGGTTGTTTTTTATTTAATTGTTTTTTTAAGCCCGATTAACATATATATTTAGTATATAGCTAGTATAATTATTTGCATTCTAAACGTAAAAGTTTAATTACGACATAATCGACATTTCTGACACCGCAAACAGAGACTTATCTCTAATGGGTATTTAAAATAAAAAGTATGTCTTGACTCTACAATATAAGTACATAATACATATTATAATAGGATAATGTTTGAATATAGAAATCCAGCTGACACTTGGGTCACGTCGTTTTTGTCGGCACTATATTTTTAATTGGCATGATATAAAACAAAACTTATCAATTTACGATCAAGTGTCCACCAAATATCAAAACTTGCTTAAAAACGTAATTATAACCCTTACACAAATCGTGATTTAACTTGAAAACTTATGCAAAAGATTACTGGGACTAAAAATAAAAAGCTTTATCTAACAGACAGGTGAATCTATTCTATACAAATCCAGAATTCATTTATTCATATATCTTTTTTATAGTTTCGGATACCCATTTCTATTACATAGGTGCTTAAAAATTAATAATAAAAGTCTGAAATAAAGATTCAAAGAAGTGGAACTGGCGTGACGTCGGTAGTCGGTACTCGGTACAACGATACGGGTCGCGTGACCCGCAGCGCATTACATCAAAGCTTTTTATAAAGGAAGGGAGACATATCGCTTTGCGCCCATACTCGTGAGTTCATAAATTTAATAACAATCACGAGATCGAGATCTACTAATAATAAAATACTTAGCACGATATTGTTATTCAACGTACTTCAACATTTCAAGTGTGGTTTGAAAAAGGTAAATAAATCGTGGATAAAAAAGAAATAAATCGTACCTACGTACTTATCTACTTAGTTCTGAATGTTGACATCACAGTATCATAATATGTTTTAGCCTAGGAGAAATGTGTGAAAAACTACGAGTCTTTGTAATTTCACAAGACCTAGACAAACATTCGTGGATCAAAAAACATATTTTATTACGGTGCGGGAATCGAACCCGCGGGTTCGTGTTTCACAGCCGGCGGCGTCTACCACGGGGGCAGTCATGCTGCTGAAACTTCAGGGCCAAGGCGAAGGTGTTCCGCGACCAAGTACAGTGACAAGTAGCAGGCATGGCTCTGTTGGAAAAATTAGATACACATCTTTAAAAAAAACTAACCAATGGGAGTGGAATATGTCGGATAAAAGCACAGGGATAGTGAGGGATGGTGAGTGAATATAGAGAATTATTGAAAGGTGACGAAGCCGAGTGCAAACGTTTGTTTTCACACATATATGTTTAGATTATTTAACTCTAAGTATTAAATGACAGCCTCCGTGGTGCAGTTGGTTAGATGCTGGCTGTGAAACAAGAGGCCGACACACACAAATATTAATGTGAACCACAGGTATTTGTTTCGGGTCTGAGTGTTTGAGACCGAAAATTCTCGCGTAGTTTTTTAATACCCACGACACAAGACTCAATCTTAGTGTGGGGTCAAGACTATATACTTATGTGACTATTGGTTGTATTTATATAATATTTAAAATTTATAGAGGTTTTGTGAGGATTTCGGTTCATAAGTGCCCACCACAAAATTTCCGATTCTTTATCTGTATACAGAATTTGTATCAGCCTATATGTAAGTCTCACTGCAGGGCACGGGTCTCGTCTACAACCGATAGAGCTATTGTGAGAGGTTAGGCCATATAATCCACCATGCTGGTCTAGTGCGGGTTGGCGGAATTTACATACCATTGAAATTCTTAGAAAATCGCTAATGTATGCAAGTATCCTCACGATTTTTTCCTTCGCCGTTATAGCACGCGGTGATCTAGGTACTATCAATACATAAATGACTGAAAAGTCAGGCATGTGCCCTAGGGTTTCAACCCGCGACCATCGTGAACTGGTTTGGTTGGCTATCTGGTTGTGCTAGAACCCTGGTATTGCGAAGGTCTATGGGCGGCCGCGACCACTTACCATCAGGCGGCCCACATGCTCATCTGACTGCGAAAGGCATTATAAAAAAGAGTTCATGTTGGCAGATGTGTCTGCTAAGTTACACTGCAGACTACAGTCCTCCAGGTACTAGTTTCCGATTTGTAACTGAATTTAATAGAGGGCGTAGTGTGAAGTACACCTTAGGGTAGGATACACCTAGTACCCTTAGACCAGGGTAAGTGTTCACAATTCTAGAGTAACCAAGTTAAAAGCCCTGTCAAAATAAATATATTAACTAATTTATGATGATTTAGAAATAAAGGTTTTGTTGGTGGTAATTTTTGTTTAATTTCATTTGTAGGACTTTAACGCCATCTATTAACATACGATTAAAACATAGTGCTAATATTTCGATTTCTGGCAAGTACATTTGTAAAAAATTAAAGACAAAATACACTTGTATTTTCTGGACATAATTTCATTTGCTGTAAAAAAAACTGATTATATAGTACTCGTAGTAAATTGAGCATTGACTATACATTTTTGATATTCAGTAAGGAAATTGGAACACTATTTTTCATGGCAACATTTAATACAGGTGATTGTCAATGTCAATGAAAACGTCAAAACTAAGAGCCGATCGGGAATAAATTTTTCCTGAAATAAACATTTGTAACGTAACCTTTTCTTACCTTATATATGACATAAATTTCGTTTAAAAAATGACGATTGCTGACTACGTGAGTGCTTTATCCCAAAACCCATATTTTGGTGCTGGTTTCGGGCTTTTCGGGGTCGGAGCTGGGGCGGCAATATTACGAAAAGGTTTTCAGACTTCAATGGTTTTATTTCGAAGACATTGCATGATCACCCTTGAGGTGCCTTGTAGAGACAAGTCGTATCAGTGGCTATTGCAGTGGATTACACAAAAAGGTGCGAGACAAACACAGCATTTGAGCGTGGAAACTTCCTTCGAACAGAAGGATACGGGACAGATTAAAACTAAATACGATTTTATACCCAGTGTTGGACAGCATTTCTTTAGGTAAGTGTTCATTGATAAATAGTATCCATAATTGATCCAATCATCACATAATGTAGTCATGAAAATAATATAATTACTAACTACATCTAAAAATTTACTAATTTAACTACAGACCTATGTTAACTAAGAATCTAGTGACAAAAATATTAAAACTAGGGTGAACTTTACTATAAACTATACTTTACGTGCTTGCTAATTTATGTTAGGAGCAATCTATTTCTATTTGTTTACTTTACAACAAGGACCAAAGACACTAATCTTTTTTGTTGAATTAATCTTACATCACAATTATTATACTTAAACTTTTTAAAGAGCTATTGTATTATATTTATTTAGAAGATATGTGGGAATATACTTATATATTCATATCTAACAACGAACCATTGAATGCTTGTAATTTTTTTTATTATTTGATAAATCATCTAATTTTATCACAATATTGAACTTTACAGGTATGGTGGTGCATGGATAAAAGTTGACAGAACT
This sequence comes from Deilephila elpenor, assembly GCA_949752805.1. Lineage (NCBI taxonomy): Eukaryota > Metazoa > Arthropoda > Insecta > Lepidoptera > Sphingidae > Deilephila > Deilephila elpenor. The sequence continues at coordinate 7,844,445 of OX457097.1, forward strand.
AGGGAGCAACAAACACTAGACCTCCACATGGGTATTCCATGGGAGACCGTAACACTCACATCTTTTGGACGCAACAAACAACTGTATTATGATATTCTTGAGGAAGGTAATTGGATTACACAATTTAGTCATAACTTTTCTTAGGTTTTTACATCTATATCAGATTACATAGGCATTAGACACCCTATTTGTTCCTCAGCAGAGTCCAAGAATATTTACACATTATGTGAAATGATGTGATTGTTTGTGTTTTTTATTTGATTATAAGCCCTTCTAGTTGATAATATTTATCATTCTGAAGAAATAAATATGGAAGTTGGTCTCCTTTCCTTTTTATAAATACTTGTTACCATTCATGTTGACCCCTTGATATACCCCTTGATAATTGTATGAAAACATATAGTGCTGACTGACACACATAAACATGATGCGGCGCGGCTAGAGGTCCGTTATTCTGCAGTATCGAAACGCTTGGGGATGCGCGATGACGCATCGCTTTTATGTCGGCCTGAGAATAGCTTAAAAAAACATTAGAAAGAAAACTTCATTTATTTCTATATACCATATAAAAATACAAGACAGTTGCAGATAGTTTGAGCTTACAATTAGTACATTATACTAACAACTATATGTCATTATATTACAGCAAGAACCATGGCACTGAAGCAACATGAAGGCATGACAGTGATGTACACGGCCATGGGATCAGAATGGAGACCGTTTGGACACCCGCGGCGACGTCGGCCGATAAAAAGCGTAGTGTTGCGCGCCGGCCTAACAGACAGAATCCTAGCAGACTGCTTAGATTTTATAAATAATCCGCAATGGTATACGGACCGGGGCATACCATACAGAAGAGGTAAGTCTGTAAATACAATACCAATAGAAATATCTGTTCGGGGTCAATACAAAAAAGAAAAAGCTGTTCATAAATGTATTGAAAAATAATCAATTCCCGAAGACTAGGGGTCCCTCGTATTTTTTCCCACTTTGCTGCCCAAATACGCCACTGCTTTTGCCACTTTCGCCGCGGGTATTTTACTTTTCCAGTTACCAATGCGCGTAAATCAAACATTTGAACACGAATAAGTATATCGGGCACAAATTCCTGACTCCGGGCTGATAATGAATAGAAAAACCCAATATCACTCTGCCCGACCCGGGACTCGAACCTGCGACGTCAGCGTTGCATTCGTACCGTAGTACAACTACGCCACCGAGGCAGTCGGCGATAGGCTCGCCCACTATCACATCATGGGACGGAACATACAAGGCGAAATGTGGGTGTCCTGGTTGCGCCTCTTCCTACCCCTTCTGGGATAAAGGCGTGACTTTATGTATGTAATAAATATAATACAATGTGTATTAATTTGAATGATTATTCTACAGGTTATTTATTATATGGTCCCCCTGGGTGCGGAAAATCTTCTTTCATCATGGCGTTAGCTGGTGAACTGGAGTACAATATCTGTGTTCTCAACCTATCTGAGAGAGGCTTGACGGACGACAGGCTTAATCATCTTTTAAGGTTGGGGCGGCTTGTTACAAGAATATTTTTATTTCGTAGGTGCGGTAAAAGAGCAAACGACTTTTGATGGTAAGTGATAAATTTCTTCCATGAACATCTATACCACTTAGATAGTCAGCGCGTTGCTTGCTTCTCGCAACGAAAAATGAAAGGGAAAGAAAAAACGTAAGGAGAAGCCCAATACTCCATAATAGGTGAATAGTCAAAGTTATTGTTTATCAGTTTTGGTCAAAGCTGTGTAAGCCGATAGTGGGCATATAGGTACATTTAAATATGTACCTACTAATCTCAAACCTTATAAAATATTATTATACTGATGATGTAATGAAATAAAAATAAAAAAGAAATAATAGGCTTCCGGCAATCTCACTCTCCAATTAAAACACGACAGCAAATCTGTTGGTTCTTGTCGGTTTTCTGCGAGCCCCTAATACTACCCCAGTCGATTCGATCAATTCTTACATAAGTCCAAGGTCACTACAATGTGACTACTACTTTCCATCTATCCCTGGATAGATGTTCTACCTTGTAAAACGCAATGATTACCAGAAAATTGTTAATTTCCAGTGTAGCGCCGCAGCAATCAATTATACTACTGGAGGACATAGATGCCGCATTTGTTTCTCGTGAAGACACTCCCAAACAGAAGGCGGCGTACGAGGGACTGAACCGGGTTACATTTAGCGGACTACTCAATTGCCTTGATGGTGTCGCATCTACAGAAGCCAGGATTGTTTTCATGACTACAAACTATTTGGAAAGGTAAATAAAATGTGGTAATAATTACGTGGGATAATCATATTAATTTACAGCTGAGCTAAGCAACCTTAAAGCTGTTTGGTTGAGGGGGGCGGGGGGTTCATATTCGCCAAGGTTGACAGACGGGTTAGTTGTGGGTATCCCTGTGTTCTCTCCATTGATGGTTTCTCCAGAGGGTGAGCGGGACACTACGGCTCTTTGTGACATGCTCCATACAAACCGATTACTACTTCAAACGAAATTCCAAAACATTTAAAACGCTGATAAGACAAAATGTCTGCAGACCTCTAAATACTTTATCCTAGAATATGCAAGCAAAGTTTGGTAAAAGTGAGTTTCTAAGTTTAAGACAAAATGAACACTAAATATTACTTGCAGGCTAGACCCCGCGCTGATCCGACCTGGGCGTGTGGACATGAAAGAATATGTTGGCTACTGTGACCGAGAGCAAGTAGAACTCATGTTCTTGAGATTTTACAAGGGCGAACAAGCTGCTGAACATGCAAGAACTTTTGCGGAAAGGTAATATTAATTATCCATATTATAATATAGTCTAATCGCCTTAATCGGAATGTCGGAGAATTCAAATAATCACTGAATTCTCCTAAACACGGCAGTATATTTTGCTCCAAACACGTTTATCTAACGGTTATGCCAATTCGCTGGCCCTCTTCGATTGACTCAGATTCCTTTAAAGGAATTAGTGAAAACAATTTAGTGATTATCGAAATTTCCCGACTCTGATTTCGGACTTAGGTGAATGCACCATACATAAAATAATTTTACTGTCACCTCTATGAGTTGAGCTGCAGAATTATTGAAAGATTTATTTTTACCCATACCATGTATGTTAAGACATTGCCTCAAAAAATCCCAAACATGCAAGTTTAAAAATGTCATATAAGTTGTACGAGACTGGAATTACATACTTACATATACTCACGCCTCTATCCCAGAATGGGTAGGCAGAGGCGTCACCAGAACACCCACATTTCGCCTTGTATGTTCCGTCCCATAATGTGATAGGGGGTGAGCCTATCACCATATCGGATACATATTTCTGTCTCCGGGCTGATAATGAATAGAATACCCCAATATCACTTTGCCCGACCCGGTATTCGAATCAGTTTGTTATCTTGGTCTAATTTTGGAAAGGAATTTTTCCTTTCTTGAACATATTAAGAAAGTCGGGGAAAAATCAAAAAATAACTTTTTTGCTTTGACAAGAATATCAAAATCAACGTGGGGGCTATCTTTCAATACATTAAAAACCATCTATGGAGCTACTTACTTAGGATGTATTACTTACGGATCCCCCGTATGGGCTGATAGGGCCACTATCGGTGCTGTGCGCAGGAAATTGCTCCAGAGCCAACGTTTGGCGTTGATATTCTTGTGTAAGGCGTATAGGACTGTTAGTACCGAAGCTTTACCTGTCCTAGCGGGTGTACTTCCAGTCGACCTGGAGGTACAACGTCGCGCCGCGATGTATTACTCAACTAGAGAGAATATGGACAAAAGATTCTTAAATTCACGTGAACTTTTAAAAGTAGACAGACTATTTAAACCGCTCTCAGTTGTATATAACGAACTAATAGATGAATGGCAAAATAGATGGGATGTATCTTTGAAGGGTCGGCATCTATACCAATATTTTCCATGCGTGCGTGATCGGTTGACAAAGACTTGGCTAGATATCGATTATTACGTATCACAGTTTCTTACGGGCCATGGTAACTTTAAGTCTAAACTGTACTCATTTAAGCTCGTTGATTCGCCTGCGTGCTCATGTTCAACACCTTATTGCGAATATGAGCAGTCCGCGCATCATATACTTTGGGAGTGTAGTCTTTGGCAGAATGAGCGTAAAACCATGCTAGATACTATGCAAATAACATCTGGAGTTGTATACTACATGGACCTTGTGGAGACTAGGAAGAATTTCCGTGCTTTCCGACGATTTTGCCATACCTATTATTGGAATCAAGTATAACAGCTTACATATTAGGTCCCATTTAAATGTAATAATCAGTATTCCGTGGTGCTTTACAGCTAGCTTCTCTGGCTGTAAATGTCTTTATGCGAGGTTATTTACCTCTTTAGTTCATTGTTTTGTCACCCGCTTTATTAGGGAGGGAAGTGGACAATAATTTATTTCCAACTCCTCCTATTAATTTAACTTTTTGTTTGATTTCGTTGCGGGTTAAAGACAAGTTAGACATTCCCGGAGACGCGCTGAGCTTCAAAGCTCAGTGTCATTAAAATGCGTGCCACTGTTGATCCTGGCTTACAGGAGTTGCAGTGGTGGATGTGAGGGCGGGACAGTCTCCTATTCGAACCCGAGATCTCAGCTTTGGAGTGGTACCGTAGTACAACTACGCCACAGGAATTTAACCATAAAATAGCTCCGCGAACATTGACTGGTTCATCGTCGCTAACCCCTTGGCGAGATTTTTTTTTTAAATTGAGAAAGACCGCGGCTTGTTATCGTTCTACATACGCTACGTTACATACTTTTCGCACGAACACCGAAACATTCCATTTCGACCGATCCATTATACAGGGTATATCAAGACCGCGACCGAAAACTAAGCCAGGTGGTAGTATTAGCGACTTCAAACATAATGCAAGTAAAAATTTCGCAACAAAATTAACAACTTTTTTTTTGTAATTTTTTACTTATCGTCGTATTTGGGTGATAAATACATAATTTTCCTAAAATAAAGATGTACACCTCTTTATTTTTAAACACGCAATGGTACGTAAGGGTTTAAATTAGTATTTTCGCAAAAACTAGGTATTTACCACCCAAACATGATGATTTTTAAAAAAATCTAAAAAAATATCTTTCACTGTTTTGACGAAATTTTTAATTGCATCATGTTTGGATCCACTAAAACTACCACCTGGCTTCGTTTTCGGTCGAAGTCTTGATATACCCGGTATATATAAAATTATATAAAATACGAACTTCACATCACAATATCAGCCTATAGCTATCCACTGCTAGACATAGGCCTCTTCGAATTTTCGGCATTTTACCCTACCTTCGGCCAGCGACCTTTCGCAAATCGCCACCCCACCTAACTGGAAGGCGTTCTTCACTACGCTTGCCAAATACAAAGTTATGTTGCTAGATTTATAAATCGTAAATGCACCTTTATAATCTTTTACAGCGTCATGGAGATGAAGAAAGAAGTCAGTCCAGCGCAAATTCAAGGATATTTTATGTTCCACAAACACTCTGAACCTGAAGAAGTCTTATTAGATGTGAAATCAATATGGACACTTGGATGATGAAGATTGCCGTGATTTTATAAAAAAAAAAAAATATTTTATATAATAAAACTAGTTCTAGTCGTTATTGCTTTGTATGATTTGTTAAGCTACTGCTCCACCTACATATTATGTATGTTTTAGAACGTAAAATGCGCTATCAGACATTATACAATTCAGTTTCTCTTTGAAAACCAGTGCTGCAGTATTAGGTACCAGAATAATACCGCAACATACAAGCTGAGAGTAGCTTATTGTTGGCACAATAATTAGGTAAAAAAATGTATTTTATTTCTACTTATTGCTTTTCCAATAATAAAAAAAAACATTTAAATTTTCATTTCATTTCATACTTTGTTGCATATATACCTTTGACATTCGTATGAAGATCTCTCAGTCTTTTAATTGCAGAAGTTTGCAAAATATATTTATATCATAATAAAACGAAAATGTTAAGAAAATAGTTTATTCAATATACGCATTGGCATAAATGAAACAACAAATGTAGGTAAATTCTACACAACATCTATGAGTAAACAGAACTACTTATGCTAGAAAGTTCAAGTTTCATTATTTTATTCTGACACTCAGGTGTGTAATTGCCATAGTGAATGTCGTAACACGACTAACCAGGATTTTGTTTCACATTGTGTATATACTTAGGTATATAAAAAAATCAATTTAAGCAAGACTAAATAACATAATGGTAAAAAAATCAAAGCGATTACATACATAATGTAATACTTAAAGGTACTTTTAATTATAAAAAAATATGAGCAGTCAATGTTATAGAATATAGTCGTAATCGCAATATCATTTGTTGGGATTTTTAATTTCTTTTTTATAATATTTATTTACAACGGTGAATACACACAAACGCTCATGGCCATTATGAAATTAATGAGAAACAAAAAATTTAATTCCCCAGTTTGTACAAGGTAATGGTATCTCGCCAATCCTGTCATTAGTCGGTATACCTGTGGTGTATACTTACTTATTTCAGTTTATACAAGGATAAAATATATTTAACATCAACGTCTTATATATTTGATTGACTTTAGAAGACGTATAAACGTCTTAGCATAGTCATGTGTCTCCGCATCTACTTTCTCGGCATTGAGCAACAATTTATTAGCAACATCACCCACGAAAACCCTTATTATTTCCCATTGCCAGTTAGCAGATATAGAGCTTAACACAACCTTGTCTTGGTTGACGTTTTCAACCTGCATACAAAATTTGTTTTTGTGGCATAATAGCGACAACGACAATACTATTGCATCTTCGAGTGTTTCTTGTTTATAAAGTACCTTAAATCGAATTAGGCAAGTAGTCTTTTCATGAAATTCTTGTTTTTTGGTTAATAATATAATGTTATACATTTGTAATAACGTTCTTACATAATGAATTGGTGAATGTGTTTTTACATTTGGAAATTCTGGTGTGTCCATGATCACATATTCAGTGTGAGTGGGCGGAACAGCTGATGGCAGTCTTTTGTCAGTGTTTACATTTGCAGTTCCAATGCTAGCCTGCACTCTCTGGTTTTCTTGGATGATTTCATTTTGTCGCAGTGCAGGTGTTGGCGAGAGGATTACATTTGGTAGAACTAAATGAGTTGTTAGAATTGGACTTGGCTGGTTTTGACTTGGTTGGTTTTGAATGACTCTTCCGGAAACCACTGGAGTTACTTGAAACAGTTGACCAGGCTGAACGATGTGAGTCGTTTGAATTATATCATTCGGCGCAAACATACTAGTAAAAATGGTGTTTTGCTGATTTTGTGGATACGTTTTTAAACCTGGACTTAAAAGCGCAGAACTGTGAGGTTCGTTGCTAGCCAAGTTATTTAAACCTTTATTACATAGCAATTCACTGAGTGGTTTTACTTTTATTCTTGCTCCAGATAACTCTACATCTTTTTTTTTACCATCGCGAGGTACCTCAGTGTCGCTCTTTTTATTATCTGAAGAAGTATTTTCGGAAATATCAATTATAGGCATACTAAGTGCGTTGTCTGGTGGCTCACTGATCGGAGTAGCCGTTTCGTTTGTTTCGTTAGGCGCTTCGCTAGTATTGTTTGTTGTTGCACTGGGTATAAGCGATTCATTGACTTTTGTGTTAATTACAGATTTCCGAGGCATTTGTTTCGGATTAGCGACGGGATTTTCATTCAAAAGTTTTGTACTCTGCACTTGTATATCTGGTAATTTAGTTTCTGCAACCGAATCGAGTTCTTCTTTAGTATTCAGCGGTAAGGTTTTCCAACCTGATTCATTTTCATCTTCTCTGTGTCCCCTTAACTTCGTCATAATTCTTACAAAATTGCTGTCTGAAATAGATTTAGCAGTATATGGTGTCCATAATATTTCTAAATTTCTATGTTCTATATACCTTAATAAACCAGTACAATTAAATCCTTGTTTATTTATAATTTTTCTTCCTATACTTAACACTTTATGTTTCAGTTGAGGTTTAGTATGTAGTTCCTTCTGATGTAATATAATATTCTCCATATGTTTTTTATGGCATGCAGTTATAATATCTTTAATTATAGTAATCTTTTGTTCTGTTAAATCAACAGCGTCTTCTTTCGTATCAATAGCAGTGTATTTTGTTTCACTTTGTTTGATAACTTCTTCGGGTGCACTATCTGAAGAATCTTCAATGCAGATACATTCTCCATGAAATGTTTCTTTATCATTATTTTCGGTGCTAGGAGAATTTGAACTTTTTTTTTTTTCTGACTGGACTAATTCATTTAAACTAACTGAGTTTTTTTTTCTTTTTCTTACTGAACACTCGTTTTCAGTATCATCATTCTGATCTCGTTTCTTTTTAGAACGATCTGAAGTGTAAATAATATAATAACTTGTGTCAACATTTTGAATAATTTTATCATTGTCAATTACAACTGTATTATTGACACCGGTTAAATTCGGCTTTTCATCCAACTTTTCAATTTTTACTTCATACTTTTTCTTTAAAAATTGTTGATATTTTGTTCTCAAAATCTTGTGACATATGTCTATGTGCCTGAAAATACTTTTCTTGTGTCCTCCGCGATAATTACACAATCTGCATGCAAATTGTTTTCTGTAACCTGATGGCCATGGGAGAGCTGTGTTTGGCTCATTTTTGGATTGTTCGTCTTTGTCCAGCAATGTAGCATTTTTATTATTTACATATGTCGATAGAAGCTCTTCTCTTATTACAGTTGTTAACGATTTTCTCCGTTCGTTGTGTAGTACAGTGCTGGAATCTTGGCTTTCAACAGTCTTATCTTCTAAATGTTGGTCTTTTTCCTGAAAATTATAGAAATACATTTTATATATTATTGTGTACGATTAAACGACGTATTTTTATGTGGACTATAAAGAGGACCATTCCATATTTGATCCAAAAATACAGTTGTCCTTACACACGACAATGTTAAGGCAACCGAAGTAAGCCCTAGTTATGAAGGCCCAGTAACGAAACAAAATTAGAGCTACATTTCTGATAGTTCTCAACAGTGTTAGTGAAAATTTCTAAGATTTGTTTGTTACCATGCCATGATAATTTAGATTTTTTTGTTTTTCATATTATCGTAAGTTTTGGCACAACCTGTAGGTATATACAAATAATCGTAATTTCTAACGTTTTATGTGAAATTAAAATGAAATTGAATAATTATTATCCACCGACCACGGAGCGCAACTTTAGATGTGATACGAGAAACTTTAGTCGGTACATGAAGTCCTATCCTTTTCCTTCGTGCTGGATGCGCCGACAGTTAACTACCGTATGCACATATGCACGGGCAGGCGTGCGCACGTAAAGGTTATTGACACGCGCCATAACATCAAATAAGACGCTACTAAAAAGATATCCTAATATTTGGAGATTTTATAAAGATAACAAAATTATGTCTAGATGTAGTCAGACTAATTAATACCATCATATATAGGGTGTCCCGTGTTCCAGAACTAGACAATAAATCAGTAACAGGATATAGACCAAACTGCGACGGCGCAGCAAAAAAACATATTATAGAATTATCCCCTATAACTTTTAAGAAACAAGAATTTTAATTAACTTGTAGAAATTACATTTTAGTTATTAATATTTTTTAAACATGCTGTATAACTGTTGGCACAACTCAATATTATCGGCGAGATAAAGGCTCACTGGATACGCTATCTTGTCCACCTCGAGAGAATGGGGGTTGACTGTAGCATACCTGGGTTGACCAATGGGTCACCGACAGGTGGGCTGATATTGCTGGAGTGATAAGGTGTAAAAGTCACACACGACAAAGATATTTGGAGAACACTCGTTTTGGAGGACCGAAGACCAAGACCCTTTTTGGGTTGCTGAGCAAGCAGAGTAAGTAAGTATGTATTTATTTAATATTGCATAAGGAAAGTTAAATAAATGTATTGTATTATGTACTTACACTTTCATCTATTATACTGTTCAACAAATCATTTTGTTTCAAAATAAACTTCTTTTTTATTTCAAAATATTCCCTTAAAATACGCTCACAATTATTGCACAGCAGCTGTGGCATCCCATCAAATGGTTCCACCTGTTGAAAGAAGACAATAATTTCAAATCCAAAAGCAAACATATTATAAATATGGCAAAAGACTTATTCCTCTATTTTTTATTTACATCAAGCAATTTAAAAATATTAATAATATTTTATATTTGTACCATTATAAACAATGGTTTAATTAATATTCACATTTCTTTGAATGCAAAATGAAATACTGTACAGAAGGAAGCAACAATAAGTACATGCTGTCTATTATTTTAATATGGGTTATAAAATTTCCTTCAGAGTACTGTTTCTATTAATTCTATAAATTAGTATGAAATAGGGCCTTTCCATGTAACAAATTAAATTGTTAATTGAGACACCTGATAATATTCAACACAAAACCTAACCAGCTAGAAACTATTAATGTGTTATTAGTTTCACAAAAAATACCATAAATAATATATTATTTTAGCTGACAAAAACAAAACCAAAGAAAAATCACTTACAATTATGTCAAAACAATATTTGATTTGCTCTTGAACCTTTGGTATTATCACATATTGGCCCAGGTCTTCTAAACACAGTCGGCACGCACCATACAACTTTGGATTCACCTTTACCATACTCATTTTGTGTACAGGATTGTCTGTCTCTAGAAATTCACCCATTCTTTGAAATATTTATAGTAATCTAAATGTATACAAAACAAAATTTCATATCTCGCGCCGAAATTATTTGCATGGAATGTTGTAATTCTTTAATCATTTACCGTGGTCGCGAGGATATTCACAATTGCGTATGCGACTAGAATTAAATTAAAATGCGGGAAATTACTCATAAGTAGAAATATTAATATAATGTTTTGATTTGTCGACTGAAGAAATGCCAACTGAATTCACAATCACATAACTTATAAGTAACTTGTATTTAAGATTTTTCCCTCATCAATATTTATTAAAACCCGATTTTTAATGCAATTTTACGAAATTTATGTTAACATTTATAACTGTCAAATGACAATTTTGTATCACATCCAGATGGTAAATAATTTCAGTATGTCACAGTATCTCTCTCTAGCGTTCAGTAGCAAAACTAAAACATTTTTGTTGTTTTAGCACCATCTATCGAATAATACCTAGTGCCTACTTCAATAAAAATAGATGGCGCTAAAGCTAATATTTTTAGATGTTTTATTTTAAGAGTAAATTGTTTAATAAATTAATATTTTGCCAAAGTTAAATCTCCGGATAGAGGATAGAGATAGAGCATGCGAGCGTGGTTAGAGCTATGTTTGCAAATTACTTGAACTATTTATTTCACGCCTCAGTACACATCATGTGCATGCACACTCCCACGCGTCACGCAGTTGGCAGATTGCGCATGCAACTTAAAAGAATTGAGCTTGCCCATTGACATAAATATTTAAACAGGGCGAATAGCGCGTAGCGTGTTCCGACGTAACTGGTGCGGCGCTCCAGTGCATCTCCAGTGGAGCATTACTGAAATTAGTCGTCGCACGTAACGATTTTGAAAATGGTTGCTGTATTATGAAATAAAGGTTAGTAAAAAAAAATAGTAATTCTTATCATCGTGTGAAGTCAAAATCATTACATTAGTTAATTTAATATTTAATTGAGTAATTTTATTTCGACGTAGTTATGAAAAAATCTAATAGATGGCGATTTTCACAGCTGTTCTTATTGACACTACGCTTAATGTAAACTAGATCTAAATTGAAGGGCCTATCCTTAATTTTTTTATCAATGAGCTTGCCTCAGATAGGGGAGTACATAGTTTTAGAGATCCGTCTACTGTTTTGTCACGTATACAGACAATGTATATGACTAATGTATTTAAACAAATAATTTCGTTAAAAATGTATATAAGTTATTATACTACTACTTACTACCTACCTACCTACCTATATTTAAGCCAATCAAACTCAAGAAACGTCGCTTCAAATGGTGCGGTTACGTGTCATCCATTTTTTTTATAATGTTACAACCTTCGATCAAATATATACTAGATACAGGGTCAGGAACAAAATCACATGCCAAAAGTGGCCGAGATTTAAACATTTGTATTTCGAACTATGAGATGTAGAAAAAAGTATTTTAATATGTACAACTTTATGTAACAATAAACTTTAATAATTTGCTATAAGATTTATTATGACTTACAATTTACATGCATTTATGATTATTTTGACAATTTTGAAAGGCGCATTGCGGCATGTTTACGCGTTGCCGTTGGTGATGATTGAAGCATACTAAATTGAAATAGAGCCACACTGACTTTGTGGCTCTATTTTTCGGGCCGTTTTTGAAGTGCTCACCCGACATCTAGTATATATTTGATCGAAGGTTACAACCAAATTATCGCACTAATACCTGATGGCATGGACGTATTATACAGGACTGCGCACTCACGAAATAGTGTTGTCCTAAAATAACACATATGCCTGTGCTATAAGGTTTTATTTGCTATGATAAAAGACATGGAGGCAAAACGAGCCGAGCGAGATAGTACATGGAGGTGTGTGTCCCTGTTCTTTAGCTACGGTGACCATAATAAAGCCTTATCATAAATCTTTTTTTGAATTGACAAATAAAGTTCAGCTAAAAAATCGAATAAGTTACAGCCTGCTTGAATATTTAAAGCGACTCAATTTTATTATTGAATTTGTGACGATTAATTTATAAATGTTGATAAAATGTTCTAATGGAAAGTTCTTACTAGTACAATTATTGATCATGAATTTTACATACATACATACATAAACTCACGTCTTTATTCCAGAAGGGGTAGGCAGAGGCGCCATTATAATACCCACATTTCACCTTGTATGTTTCGTCCCACGATATGATAGTTTTATTTCAATGTATTACATACGCGTAAATATAAGAAACCATTATATGTTGGTATGTTAAGATAACACAGTAATCAGTATGGATGTTTAAGAAAATAATGTTATGTTACCATAATTATTACATCAGCAATAACACTATATTTTCGAGGTACTGTTACAAAAACCAATGCATACTATTATTTTTTATTTGCAATAAGCACATAAATATATAAATATGCATTTCTTGATAAGTTTAGACAATATTGTGTTTACAAACAATATTGTGTAAGATCATAAAATGTGCTTTATTCGACTTATCATTTTTGACAGCCTCTGTGGCGCAGTTGTTTAGACGCCGGTTGTGAAACGTGAAACCGCAGGTTTAATCCCCGCACCGAGACAAATGTTTGTGTGATCCACAGGTATTTTTGTTTCGGGTCTGATTGTTTGTGAGAACGAAATGTCTCCCAAAGTTTCTGATACCCAAGACACAAGACTCCATCTTAGTGTGGGGTCCTGCCATGTAAGTGACTGTTGTGTCTGTGTGTGTATTAAATTTCTTATTAGCGCGGGACACAATCCTCCACCGTCACTCAACATCTCTCGCTCAGCTCGTTTTTTTCGATCAGAGTGCCCAGTCTTGTTTGTATAATACGTCTATGCCTGATGGTCAGTGTAGTGTCCACCTAGTGATCAAGGGGCGAAAAAGTTTTACCATGGTGTCTCCTGCCTATCGTAACAGGTGACTTGAAGCTGTTATCGGGGTCGATGGGCGGGAGCAGTAACCTCGTGTCAGGAGCGGCCCCGAGATGGACAGCAGAAATCGTTGCCTCATGTTTGTTGTGGACGTTCAACTCACCATAAGCGTCTCAAACAGGGTATTTTACTATAAGAAAGAAAAAATCTAAAAACTATTAAATGTATATAGTAGAGCATTAAGCAATAAGTATATGTTAATTTCAGTTTATATTTCCAAGGAATAAATTTTATAATTCGTTTTAAAAATTTCAATTTTTTTATCTGTCCTAAAAAGATGTGAAACGGCTGCCGCCATGATGGATAACGATTCTACGTCATTCCGCGAGTAGAATACATACATAATAAGCGACAGTTGCACACATTGAAACTTTTATGTAAACAGTTCTAAGTTTCTAACACTATTCTTCCCGTGCATTATTTTTTTACCAAAATATAAAAATGAACGACGGTTTCGTTAAAGCAGACAGTACGAATCTACCCAGAATAAATACAATAATGGTCGCAAGGTTCTTTGTATTCAATCCAGACTTTGTATTCATAACTTATTTGGTGTTTTTATACTAGTATTTCGACATCCAGGAACAACACACCAATGAGAGAGGAACTCATGCACAAACTCATGTATATTGCATTAATTCACTCGTCACTGAGTACCACAGTACAGCGTTGTTGTTATCACAGGTTGTTTACTGGTGGAGTGATGTATCATTTTAAAGGAACATGGCCCCTAGCGTTTTCACATATTTGCGCGCATAAATTTAAAATTTAAATTTTAAATGGATTTTTATAAGACTTGCCGAGCGAATAAAAATTTGATATTTTTTAAATAGTTTGTCTTAATCTTAGGAACAACTTAAAATACTTTTTGAAAATGGGTGGAATACCCTATTAGGGGGAATTTTGCCCACTCAATCACGAAGAGCATTTAATTGTACAGCAGTGCGCCTGGTGGTGTGGCGAGCTTTTCTGGACACCTCCCGCTTGTCTACATCGGCATCTGCCCACAATGTGCATGAGTGCCACCGAGACGTTTTAATCAGCATGCCAGCGTAGGATTTTGTTTAGGCACCCAGCTCAGCCAGCATATCAGTGCCGTGCAAACAGCCGACCCTAGTACCTTGCTTGAACGCCAGATATTCCTAAATATCTCTTCTGACGTCCCCTGAGGCACGGGAAGAGGAGCTCAAAGCGATTCTTGACAAACAAAACAATTGAAGCGCGGGTGGAGTGTATAATCTATTGTATTGACCTTCAAGAAACATGACTATAACGACATTTCTATCTGTCACGAGTCGACATATATACAACGTTATTTTTTGTATACCATAAAGCCGAAACACCCAAATTAGATTTTGGTATAAAAGATCAGATAAAATAGAAAAATAATAATAATAATGAAAACTCACGCCGTGACAGGTTACGTTAACTATCTCATTTCTTGAATAATGCATGGGAACAAGCGCGCGCTGCGCATGCGCACTGCCGCGCCGCGACGCGCCGCGCCGCGCCGTGGGTTTCGCGCCAATAAGCACAACGTTGGTACTATTTACACTGTTTCGTTTATAACCAACATTTTAACAACACGGCTGCGTTTCCACCAAAGATGATGCTTTGCAGGGGATGTGTGTGTTAAGAACAAATCGAAACTCAGCTTAATATTTACCACTTCACTGCTATTACAATAACAACTAAACATACCTAAGTAATTGTTCAAAATGTTCACCCCTTTCCCTAATACACAGCCGAGCCCGCTTACGCATATTGCGGTCTAATTTTGATAGCACATAAGTGTTCTGTTTTATTGTATTAAAAGCAGTTTCAATTTTGTTTTTTAGTTCATTTTTACATTGCGGCTTCATAATATCTCACTGCCGCAGACACATTAACACCACAAATCGCGAGACTACGCACCATCTCTGTATACTCAACATTGCTGTAACGAAAAGCCATCGCGAAATCGGTATGTGTGCGGAGTAGTCTATGCAAAACCACGAAAGATGCGTACAGAGTGTATTCAGTTAGAACATTTTTTGGTTGTATGAAAAAAATAATTACCAAACAAGACGATAGATGGCAGTGTTAGCGAAAATGATATAATTGGGTATTTGACTGTTGTGGCAATAAATTATAAAATGTGTTGCATATGATAGCTTTATGGTAAACAATAATTATAGGTATTTTTATTTACATTTATCTAAATTATAAATATTTAAATTGTCTAAAATAAGTTTGCCATTTTTTATCTGTTGATTAAATGTAACAAAACACGACAAGCTGTCATTGTGCAGCGTGTGATGTCACGATTTACAATTTTCATTCATCTCTGCCACTAAGATCATTCATTATTTATATAGCGTGACGTAACTTCTTCGAAGTCACGTGACCTACCGTTTTGGTGACATATATGATGATAAAACAGAAAAATATGTTTATTCGTTATAAACAACTCTTTAAAAATAAATTAATAGTTTGAAGAGGTATAGAGTGATTAAATCTAGACTTTAAAACACTTTTCAGAAATTAGTCAAATAGCCAATTATGAATTCTTATTCCTTGCAACCCTGACGCAATCTTAAGATTCGTTCCACCCATTATGTTTCTTAAATCAACAAATTTACATAGTGAAAAAAAAATACAAATGTTATTAAAAAATCATTACATTTGACATACAGCTATTGTTACTATTAAATAAACACGGCAACTTTATAATAACGTAAAATAAATGCACGCTGCATTTATTTATCGTATAATACTTCCGGTGTCCAAGAGCTCATTTTGAGCGTGTTGTCAAAATTTTGATGACGTAGCCTATTGTTTTTCAATTGTTTTCCATTGTCAAAACACATCTGTCAACACAACACATCGACACCGGAGGGGATAATCAATAATAAGTAAAAAAATGAAACGTAACAGTCAATAAATGTGTACTCTGTGGTGTCAACTGTCAAATGAAAGTTTTCCCGGTTTCGTCATTCGCGTGATTCGTTTTTAAAATGAGTTTATTGGCAAAAGAAAAGAGACAGTTTAATGGATTATTGGATTTATTCTTAGTGTATGTATAGATTACAATTTTATGAAATGTGACATCTATAAAAAAGAAAACATAATATTTGTGCAAGATTTGTCGTGTAGATAATTTTTATTTAATTATTGTATATATATATATAGATATAAATTTATATAGTTGTAAATAAATTATTAGTTGGAAAAAGAACTGACTTTGACCAATGTGATAATATTCAATTAATAGCACATAATTATTATGCTAAACCACAAAAAAGAACATAAATAAATTATAGTAATGTTTATTTCATGGTTTTCTTTATTGTATTTCGATGGGAAGAATAGAAAAATCTTCCTGTCACGAATCCTCAAAATCATTATATCCTGTTTAAAATTAATATCAAAACTACAAGTGTATTATAGGTGCCATTGATAGATAGTTACAAAACTAAACGAAAGATGTCGATAGTGTGCAAAATCGTGACTGATATCTCTATCTCAGATATATAATGTATTCTGTGGATGCGTACGCGCCGAAACTTCCGGGGTTACTAATTATTAGATCAAACGCACCGCACGCACCACCGCGCCGGAGTGTGGCGGTAGGAAGCGAGCGGGACATGTGCGGGGCGTGGGGGGGGGGATGTCCTTGCATTTTGCATCGGCCGGCTGTGTAAGAAGTACTTTAATAGGCATAGTTGAACGACCGACACGCGCTGGATTTTTATTAATCAACACGGTAACCAGCTGGACGGAATTTTAATATGTTTTTGGGATAAAATATAACGTATGTTAAAATTTAGTGCCATGGATTGTGTTACTGATTCTCAACAAACTACTTTCGGCTTTGTAGTATACTAATAATAATCTTGTATATCAGCCTTTTAGAAACCGGACGTAGGCAGGTTGATCTCGGTATACAACACACTTGCGTGGCTCATGGCGGATTTTACAATGTAAGGTGGTCGTTGCGCAGCCGTTGGAGCGGACCGCTGACTCCCGCACTCAATTTTTTTCTATGGTCATGAGCCGTAGCAGGCTATACTAGCGTTATGCGAGGTCTTCGTTTCGCGGAAGGAGAGCATGGGACCGTGAGCAAAATCATTCCACCCCGTGCCGCCGAGTGAGAAGTAGGCACCAGGTAAGTGGCAACGGCTGACCTTACCGGCTTAAATACGCAGTGGTTACAGCGTGTAAGAATTGCGCCACAATAAGGCCGTTAGAATATAAGGCTTAGATGAGTTCCAGCAATGGGCTGTCCGCATTGTGAATGATGCAGAGGTTACGAGCAACTTGAAGTCACTACAGTTACGTACGCCTTACTTATCGTGTTCTACCGTATGCATCATTGCAAAAAATTCTGAGGAATTGGTTATATTATCCCCTCACTTGTTTTGCAGAACCATGCATGCTGGTTTGTGAACTCATACTTTGGTATTAACACCATATTACCCAACAGTCACGTAGATAGTGGCATTAAGGTGCAAGTCTTTTGCCACAGGGATCAGAAAGTACGCAAGTTTGTTCGGTTTCGAAAACACCCAGACCAAAAACAAATCCTTATGGTACAAAAAAATGGGTGCGTTTGCTTATGTACGTTCGTAAGAAGTTATACTTATTAAAATAATTAAGATGATAAAAGTCACTTATTTTACAACGGCCTATCATTCACCACCGTAATATATTAAAACCATTAACAAATATGTATATTTACGAATAAATATTTTTTCATCTCTACTGTTATTAATTCCAATTCTGACTCTGAATTTAGATTTTTGTAGCAAAGGGTCCCTCAGATATCGATTTTGAGACCAATCTGATCAATAATTGAATATAAATGTTAGTGTGCGCGCGTATCTTAAAAAGACTTAATGAGGGGTATTGCTTCATTATTTTGCCACAGGAGGGGTAGGCAGAGGTGTCACCCACAGTTAGCCAAGCTTATTTCTTATCAACACAGTGCCATCTCTTAGGATGATGCTATAACTATTTTGACTATTAATACTTCTTCTACTCACCAATAGGTGGAAGGAGTAGTTTCCGTAGAACATTCTAGAATGATAGCTATAAGGCTCATGTAATTAAACATTACTTCCGTGAAGTTGTAAATGTCTTTATTATTTCAGCAGTGCAGAATTTCATACTTCTTTGGGATTGTTTTTAAGTAATTAAATATTATTATATACAGTGTATTAGTTTACATATTTACCAGTTTATTTACACTAATAGATACAAAAGTTCGTGCTTTTACCTTAGAAGAGTTAGACAGAGCTATTTCTAGTGGCACACAATGCTCAAGTTTATTTTTACTAAATACAGCGCCATCGTTAGAAATATTTACAACTATTTTGTGAGTTGATATTTCTTCTATTCATCGGTAGATGGATATAGTAGTTTCCGTGGAACATTCTAGAATATTATTCTGTTACGAACTGTACTTCCGTTTACTTATAAAATATGTATTTTGAATTTTCGAACAATGTAAACTACATTAAATATTATTAGAATATTTATGATAGTATGGATAAAAATAAAGTTAGCTGAACATAAAAATTATAAAATGATGTCTAGGAAAATTATTGATTCTCGGCAAGATTTCAATGGGTTTGCGTGCCTGATCTGTTTAATATTAATACCAAACCCTTAAATTATGATATTAGTTTTCGTCTATGTATAGGTCAATCTGCGGGTCAATCTCTTGTCTCTCTATTTTTTATTCGTTTTACCTACGTAATGACTCCCAACTGTGTTCCCAACCAACAATAAACATGTTGCTTTGTTTCCGCAAGATGTCGCTATTGTCAAATCTTCTATACATCTTTACGTATAATTTTGTTACCGATCGATGCACAGAGTACATTATATGGATCGATGTCTGTACATGGAAGATAAATGAGAAAGTTTAATATGGGCAGTATGTATTCACGTAATAGATTCCAAAACAACTATTTTTTTTAGTATTTGTGTCTGTTTGTCTGTGCGATTGTGCGTGATGAACTCAGAAACGGCTTAACGGATTTCGATGAAATTTGGTGTGAAGGTAGCTGACACCCTGGATTATCACTTAAGCTACTTTTTATTCTAAAAAACGTAGTGTTCCCGTGGGATGACGAAGGAATTCCTATACGTTTGTTACTTTTTAATGCACAAAGGGATGAGATGGGACTGGAATAGATGCCTTGAGTGAGAATAAGGCGGTATGGGCGGGATAACACGAAACGGGACGGGATGGGAAATTCCACATAAATAGTTATTATGTGCAAGATTCTCAGAGGTATGGTTGATGCTCCCGACCTGAATAGTGAACTGTGTAGACTGTTTGTGCCCATTAATTACTGATGCGGCTGGAAACACAGATGTGTTGCAGTCCCTACTTGTCGTACCGAGCCTCGTGCCAGGTCCCCAATACCGCGAACTCTCACCACACTCAATGCTCTCTTGGACAGCGCACCACACTTCGGTATATTTACAGATGAATGGAAGGTGATCTTGTCGGAATGTCTGTGTTTGAGTTGAATCCGGGATGTATGTATGCTTGTTTATTTTTATGATTGTAAGTTTTAATTATTATTTTGTAATAATATGTTGTTGATATTTTAGCGTTATATTTTGTATGTTAGTTGCAAATCAAATATTTTATTTTTGTTCTTTTATTGTAATATTTACATAGACGTAATAAGTTGTTAATTAGTGTCATTGGTATAACCGTACTAATAAATAAATAAAAACAAATAAATCAAGTTAATATAATATTTCAAATAAAGTTATTCACGCAGACTAAGTTTGCGGGCAGTAACTAGTATTGCATAATCATGCAAACAATTATGCATATAATAATATCGTGAAGAAACTTGTCTTACATTAATATGTAAGTGATCTTAATAGATCATTACAAAAATATTGGCCAGTGTGGCAAATGCTTAAGCCCTATTAAAAACTGAAGAATATTGATAGCAACATAAAAATTTCTTAGAAGCACTTTTTTTTAAATATTATAGTGGCCACGAGCCAACGGTTCACCTGATGGTAAGTGATAATATTATATGTCGGAGCGGTTTAATGTAAAGTCGGGGTAGGCAGAGTTGTTATCAGGACAGCCACATTTCGCGTTGTGTACCGTCCCGATGTGATAGAGGGCGAGCATATCGCTATATCGGACACAAATTCCTGACTCCGGGCTGATAATTAATAGAAAAATGCAACATGACTGTCCGACCCGGGATTCTAACCCAAGACCTCAGCAGCAGAATCGTATCGTAGTACAACTGCGCCACCGAGACATTAAATTTTATTCGACGTTGTTATACACCCTTATGAGAACAA
The DNA here is from genome assembly GCA_949752805.1 of Deilephila elpenor. Classification (NCBI taxonomy): domain Eukaryota; kingdom Metazoa; phylum Arthropoda; class Insecta; order Lepidoptera; family Sphingidae; genus Deilephila; species Deilephila elpenor. Next base: position 7,865,466 of record OX457097.1, read on the forward strand.
ATGTAACTGGGACGCAGTTGAGCTACTGCCAAAGGCACGAGTAGGGGCCCACCCTTGGCCTTACTTTACTGTTTGTTTCTATATGATAGATATAACAGTTTTAGAGCGAAAACATATTTTTAATAAACAAATCGTCATGTAGCAGAACAGGTAAGCAATAGCACGTCGCGTGGGCAGATATGAAAATATCTAGATATACAAGAGTAAATGAAAATGAAAACAAATGCCGTAATATTTTATGCTTATAATTAAGTATTCCTTTAGTTAAAAAAATACTTAACGTCATAATAACAATAAGTTTTACAACAGCATTGACGATTACATTGTTTAAAATTAAGCACGTCATGAATTTTATAATACTAGTCAAATAACATATAGTCAAAAATAATTCACAAAATGCATCTCATTGCTGAAATATACCAATAACAATTAATCCTACAAGTCAATTAGTCAAATACATTAAACACATTGTGGGGTAAACATTCAGTTATAATTAATATATTTGTATTGCCTCATTGTACAATGAGTTATGAGGTATCACAGCACTTGTAAAAATTGCAGTTGTCAAACAATAACGACTTCTTAGGTGAAAAAATTCACAACAAGAACCCCAGATTAATGTTCAGAAACTCAATGAGAGTGGTCAACGATTAATATTTACCATAATAATAACCTTATTACATTGATTTCTAATTATTTTACGTTAACTAGCCTACATAAAACAGTTTATTTGCGATGGCGACGCTTCTTTTTGTTAGTGCGCACATTAACGTTCTGTGGGTTAAAATTAGAAGGACCACTAACGGCTTGTGTGGCGGGCGCCGACACCACCGGCGGCGATTGCACTACAGACGGCTGCGCTTCCGACGCCGGCTGCACACTCAGCCCGGACAAGTGAACCACTCTATTATTAGGAGTGGGGCCGTTCTGTCTGGGTGCAGGTGTGGGTGCAGGGCGATTCATTTCTTGCTGCTGAAGAGGCATGCGTATGTGCGCGGGAGCAGACTCCGGAGCGTTAAGAGCCGCTCTCATACGCAGTCGCATGCGCCGGCGGGCACTACGAGATAAGTACTGGCGAGGTGCGCCATTCGGAGTATTGTCCTGGGGCGGTTGCGCCTGCTGCTGCGGCGGGTTGGCTTGTTGTCGTTCAACATTCGGCGTCGGGCTTCGTGGTGGCGTATTATTTTGTCTGTTTTGATTAATTTCGATTCTAGCACGTATTTCCGCTTCGGAGCGCACCAAAGCGCTAGCTTCACGGCCGAGCGTGGCGAACGCGCGAGACAGTCTCGCCACATCGTTTTGCAAATCTTGCAGGAAAGGTTCGAGCTCGTGTGCGGCCGAGCTGTGCGAGTTGTGGTCGGCGGAGTCGTGGTTGTTGCCGCGGTTGGCGACGCGCAGCACGGCGCGGGGCTGCGCGTGCGCGGCCTGCTGCTCGGGCGGGGTGCGGCGCAGCGCCAGCTTGCCGCTGATGGTCACGGGCGCGGTCAGCGCACGCGCGTCGGCGCCGTCCACTATGAGACAATGCCCGCGCTTCTTCAATGATCCTTCGCATGCTCTCACAGACCACACCTGAGGAATATTTTATTAAAATACAGTTATCGCGATATAAATTTCACATAGCATAGTTAGTGAACTATTAAATACAACTTACACAGTCAGAAAAGATGGCTTCACGATCGTTTCCAGATATTGTTACAGTGTAACTGAATTCGTGAGACACCCAAGGCGAGGCGGCCATTGTTAACCATGCACATACGGTTTCATCTAGAAAATAATGTTAAAAATAGTGTAAAGCGATAAATTAAAAAACACCTTCTATAAACCACATGCAAATTTAAATTTCCACTTACCGGTAATTTCGATTGTGAGAAAAAATACACCCATGTCAGAAACCCTGACTGCAGTGACGAGTTTTCCAGGAACAGTTGAAAATTGCCAGGCTTGGACATACTCCCCATTTTCAGATTGACCCTTCAAAGAAATTAACAATATTAAACAATCTAAAAAAAAGCATAACTCATTCAGGAATACCAATCACATAAAGTTTTTGGGAATTAGGAATTTATGTTTAGTGTCAAAAAAATAATATCACAATATAATATGCAAAACAGTCTATGCATGTTTATGAAGGGATATCCTTTAGTTTGGTAAAATATCTATGTGCCATTATATTTTGTTTTTTTATTATTTGGTACACACTACATTAAAAGACAATATTGTTTAAATATGGCAAGTCTTTACACCAGTAACATTCACATAATTATGAGAGGCTACCTGGGTAGGTGTTTTTTTTCTTTTTTTTTTTTATTGCAATGAATGACGAGACGAGCAAGCCGTTCGCCTGATGGTAAGCGATACGACCGCTCATAAACAGTAGCAACATTCCACTGCGCTCGCAATCCTGAGACATAAGATGTTAAGTCTCAATATGTCCAGTAGTTACTCTGGCTACAAACAACTGGCTAGGTAACACCGAAGTGTCTATTTCTCCCCCCAACAGAAGTGTAAAGGGACTGTTGTGTTCCGGTTTTAAGGACATTGTAGCCAGAGCAACTACTGGACATAATGAGACTTAACATCTTATGCCTCAGGATGGCAAGCGCTGTGGCATGCCAAGCATTGCTTTGTAATTCATGATTGTTTGGTTTTGCTACTGTACATGAACGGTCGTATTGCCATCAGACGAATATCACGCTCATCTCACGATTAATTGAAATTAGAAAAAGCCAATATATGGACAACCTTTTCTTATGCGCTTCACAGGAAATCTACTGCACAAAAATGGAACGCCGTTTTTACATCTTTATTGTTGTTGCTAGTCTAACATGAAAAACTGATACATGTTTAATCCATATCAAATGCCTAGCAGAGTCGTCTACACATCCTGTTTGTATCAATAAGTCTGTTTTTGTTTGTAGATTCATAAGAATTACAGGAAAATTGACTTACAAACAAATGAAACAAACTTATCTGTTCTAGCAGAAAAAAATTAAATATGATTTGATTTCGCAATTTTAGCATCAAACTTTTAGTAGTCACTGTCTTGGTAAATTTGATCAGAAATGTCGCCACGATCGAATTGAACTACGGCGGTACGGTTTGGTTCACATTCAAGGTAAATTAGAACCGTAAGTATCATAATATGCCTTAGTTGGGTAAAAGTCCCTAAATAAATAAGTATCAATGATATAATCATAATCAAAATGTTTATATCATAATGTTATTCATACTTTTGATGATACTAAAAGGCCTGCATAGTAAAAAAATAAATAGATACGCCTAATAGTCACATACATAGTCCTGACCACACACTAAGATTGAATCTTGTGTCGTGGGTATCAGAAATTACGAGAGACTTTTCGGGCTCACAAACACCCAGACCAGAAACAATTATTTGAGGTTCACACAAAAAATTATCTAGGTACGGGGATCGAACCCGCGGCCTCTCGTTTCACAAGCGGCGTCTTACCCACTGCGCCACGGAGCCTGTAGAGACACATGCAAATATGCAGTGTTCTAAGATCAGCCAGGAGCTTGTGTATTTTATGAGGGTAGTTAAAATCATTTTAAATGCAAAGAAAATAAATACACCCTATTTATTGCCTAATTTCATGCAACAGAGCCGTAGGCAAAAGCTAGGTTTTTTTTTTATTGCAACTATAAAGATTATTGATTACTTAAAATATGCTTAAATATACATACAACATATTCATTTACACATGTAGGTAAGCATGAAATAGGGACTTTTTGGTAAATTAAGTTTTTAAATAACAATTAAAATTTCTATAAAACAGTTTTAAAGATTCACCTGTTTTAACAGTTGGCTTTTACACAGAATAATATTACCTAGTGCCATCTGTATAAACAACATTGTATAATAAAATTATACTTGAATATTAGTTGGATTAATAGTATATAGATCTTAGGATCAACATGTTTTAAACAACGGGTAGATTAAATGGAGTAGGGTTTTGATAACATGATTAGCTAACTAAAATCAGTAGGATGGTAAAAATATTTTTTAACTTACCTCAATAAGATAGGAAGAATGAAAATAACGAAGATGGTTCAGTAGACGGGCAGCAGGAAGTCTTTCTGCATTACCATTTTTACAGCAGAGACAGCGGAAGAGACCTTTGCATGCTTGAGGAGGTCTTAGCAAGGATCGCTGTAATCAATATATTTTAAGAATACTTACTCTACCAAGATGATGTTTTATGTATATAAACTTAATATCAACACTTTTCAGACTGAAGGTAATACTTTAATCTACAGGATTACCTGAATAATAATTCTAAATTGAATCTGCATTAAAAATATCAATGGTATGTGTAACTATACAAACAAGTGAATTAATTAAAAATTAATAGGGACAGGTTACTGATAGATACCATAGTAAAAAAGACTGTAATGTAGTACATTAAATATTATACTTTAAAAAAAAATGTATAATGGAATTAATAAAAAAAAACATACACTTGAAAGTTGGGGATCATCACTTTCTTCATCATCTAAGGCATTGTTCTCAGATTCATCAGAGGTGGATTCTTTAGGTGAAGCATTGTTCACCGATGATCCAGTGCCAGTGGTTACTTTACCACCCAATTTCTGCAAAAATTTGAATATAATATAATTTAAAATAAGACATTTTATGAACAGTTATTAAACTCCAGAAGTTCCAACTTACAAAAGCTCTTAATTTCCTTATGTTTGCAATGAGTTCTTCCATAGCATAATTACGAGTACCAAAAAATAATGCCCGGCATACAGGGCACACATCAAGTCTGGCTTTGCAGCGGCCACACACATGATGACCTTCATTGCACTGGAAGATTTGACCAGAAGGGATTTCATAGCAAACAGGACATTGCAGTAAGTCATCTAAGTCTGGTAATGCATCTGGCTGAAAAAAAAGGCAAAATATTACTTCATGGAAATTATACAAGTACCTACATTTGTAAAGAAAAATCTTCAACATCCTAGCTCCAGCTGGCTACTGATCTTGAATCGTTTAAAAAATAACACGTGTAATGTTATTGTTTCCAAACAGGCGTAAAAGTTTTATGGCAGCAGTGACAACAAAAGAAATTACCACATGGGGTAGGCGTATCCCGGTACATGCTAAGTTCCTAGGTGACAAGGCCGTGATATTGAATTTTACTCCGCTACTGTAACTTTATAATGATATGTAAAATTACGAAACCTAAAATGGAGGAACATTTGGATGTTTCTTTTCTACCTTGCACAACACGAAAATAGAAAATTTATTTTTTCCATGTTTCTATTCGGGCAAGAAAACTAGATTTAATACCGAGTATCAGAAACATCTTCAAGGCGCAAGGTATGGGGATATATTTAAATTTAGATATAAAAAATATATATCAACCGACAAGGTTGAACAATGGAAGTTTTAACGCTAATATTTAGCGTAAAAAGCTCTTATAGCTTACCTTGGTGTCAGTAATTTCTGACATTGTGGGGATAAAATGTGAACGATTTAATTAAACAAATAAAACCACTAAGCGCGCAGCACGTCAAAATAGTGTTATAATAATAAAACTGAAACACAGCTGGCGTTTTTCGTAAATGGCTTCCTCGGCGGTGTTGCCACTATCAGGTAAACTTTTGGCCATTTTATAACGGGCGTACTACACGGCCGGGCCTAAGTGCTCTCAAATAGAGGTGGGCGATTATGAATGATCGGCATAATCGATTTATTTTGTATTACTAATGTTGATAATCGATTATGGAATTAGTAACTAATATGTTTTCTTAATCGAATGATGTTAGTAACAAGAACTACTAATCGTGTTTTATAAAGTTGACAGTTGTTCCGTGACTTTAGTAGTAGGAGGCATACGCCCGAATACTCAAACGCCATTTAAATATTAAGTTGCACTTAACTACCCACGTCCCACTTAATCAGTACATTTAAGCAGGACTTTCGTAGTTAAGTGCAACGTAATATTTAAGTGGCGTTTGAGTATTCGGGCGATAGAGTTATAGATAGACATTGGTTTAGTTTGTTTTGTTATATTACGGTGGTATGAGTATGAGACGTGACGACTGACGCTTTTTACTTTTAGTGGATTTACCTATCTAAGTCAAACCTAAACACTAAAACAACAAATAAAACAATTTAATTTAACAATTTAATAAAAAATAAAACAATTATTGATATTACACTTTATTGCAGTAGAATATAATTTGTATTAAAAAATTAAAAAGTCAGATACGACATTATACAAGACGCGCTAGTACACTATTATGTATGGCGTGGTGTCGCAAGTGACGAGAGAGTAAATAGTGTGAGTGAATCGACTTGCGACTGACTGACTACTAACTGTTATAATCGAGATATCTCGATACATTTTCATAATCGAATGATTTCGTTAGTATCTCTCATAATCGCCCACCTCTACTCTCAAACCCTGCAGTGGGACTCATATGGATTGATACAATACAATAAAATGTATATGGAACGTACGTATGAACGTACTTTTATTTATTTTATGGTCTTAGTTTTATTACATTTATCCAACAAGTCCATGTATCCCACTGCTGGGCAATGACTTCCCCCTTTTCCTTCCATTTGTATTTATAGTCTGGATGTATTTTTGGTGTAACAGTGTAACTTTACTCCTTAGTCTGTGGGTGTACTCAAATAATTATATACCCGGTACTGGCCCGGTGCATTGCATTGAAGTTCAATTGCATGCTGTGATTGCATGTTGTTCGTCACGTCATGGCCATGTTGAAAAAATTACATTAATTGGGTATTTGACTGTTGTGGCAATAAATTATAAAATGTATTGCATATGATAGCTTTTTGGTAAACAATAATTATAGGTATTTTTATTTACATTTATCTAAATTATAAATATTTAAATTGTCTAAAATAAGTTTGCCATTTTTTATCTGTTGATTAAATGTAACAAAACACGACAAGCTGTCATTGTGCAGCATTTTCAATTTTCATTCATCTCTGCCACTAAGATCATTCACCATTTATAAAGCGTGACGTAACTTTTTCAAAGTCACGTGACCTACCGTTTTGGTGACATATATGATGATAAAACTGAAAAATATGTTTATTCGTTATAAACAACTCTTTAAAAATAAATTAATAGTTTGAAGAGGTATAGAGTGATTATATCTAGACTTTAAACCACTTTTCAGAAATTAGTCAAATAGCCAATTCTTAGTTTCCATAATTTGATTTTGAGTAGTATTTAAGAGTTTCTGTAAAATATCACCGACAACAAAATCACATCAAAATTAGTTGTAAAATGACTGATATATTCATATTTTTAATTGGCTATTTGACTAATTTCTGAAAAGTGTTTTAAAGTCTAGATATAATCACTCTATACCTCTTGAAACTATTAATTTATTTTTAAAGAGTTGTTTATAACGAATAAACATATTTTTCAGTTTTATCATCATATATGTCACCAAAACGGTAGGTCACGTGACTTTGAAAAAGTTACGTCACGCTTTATAAATGGTGAATGATCTTAGTGGCAGATATGAATGAAAATTGAAAATCGTGACATCACACGCTGCACAATGACAGCTTGTCGTGTTTTGTTACATTTAATCAACAGATAAAAAATGGCAAACTTATTTTAGATAATTTAAATATTTATAATTTAGATAAATGTAAATAAAAATACCTATAATTATTGTTTACCAAAAAGCTACCATATGCAACACATTTTATAATTTATTGCCACAACAGTCAAATACCCAATTGTGCGGTGTGTAGGTAGTACGTACCCACTTGCTCTTTCGTAAGTACTATAGATAAGAGTGCGCAGTCCTGTTTGTATAATACGTTCATAGCGCACTCTGATCGAAAAACCGAGCCGAGCGAGATATGTTGAGTGACGGTGGAGGATTGTGTCCCGCACTAATAGGGTGACCAAAATAAATTTAAAGCTCACACAAACCCAAGAGTCACTTATATGGCGGGACCCTACACTAAGATCGAGTCTTGTCTCATGGGTATCAGAAGATTCGGGAGACTTTTCGGTCTTACAAATATATCTCTTCTTATATATATGTACAATTCATGATCAATAATTGTACTAGTAAGAACTTTCCTTTAGAACATAGTAAGATTTTATCAACATTTATAAATTAATCTTAACAAATGTAATATTAAAATTGAGTCGCTTTAAATATTCAAGCAGGTTGTAACTTATTCGATTTTTTAGCTGAACTCTATTTGTCGATTGAAAAAAAGATTTAAGATAGGGTTTTGTTATGGTCACCGTGGTGAAAGAAAAGGAACACAGAACTCTATGTACTATCTCGCTCGGCTCGTTTTGCCCCCATGTCCTCTATCATAGCAAATTAAACCTTATACCAGAGGCATATGTGTTATTTCAGGACAACACTATTTCGTGAGTGGGCAGTCCTGTTTGTTTAGGTCCATGTTTACTCCTTAGTCGGTGGATGCAACTGGGCCGTGAGATGATTACCTGTGGATGATTCAATGATTAAAGAATAAAGAGGATGACGCACAAAAGTAGTACTATATATCAAGTTATAGTTATGGTAGGAGTATCGACGCGGAATTGTGCATGTATGTATCTGTCTCACTTAAACAAAGGTAACTTGTCACTTAATGAAAGAGACAAATAATAACTGCTTAGTTTCGAATATGGCAATATTTTGTTCACTAACCACACTGAGACCGCCCATAGCCTAAAATGACGCCATTTTTGTTTCCTGCAAGAAATGTCAAACTGTGGATGAGTGGATTCGATAGCAAAATTATTAATATCGATATTATCATTATAAAATATTTTGATGTTTATTTTTCAAAAAAAGAAAAAATCGAAAAGTGCCATTGATTTTTATATATAAGATGTATTCAGAACGACAAACAAAGTGAAATTAAAATATTTAGTAGATTACCTATATATTATAATATTTTTTAGATCGAACCCGCGGCCTCTCGTTTTACAGCCGGCGTATAACCTACTGCGCCACGGAAGCTGTCTTATACACACCAACGAAGTCGCAAGAAAATTCTAGATATTAATAAAGTTGTATTTTATCTGACGTGTGTATTATTTGACACAAATCAAATCCAATCATCAGGTAAAACTTACCCAAGAAATAAATCATAGCATGAAAAAAATGTCAAAATCTCGACCTATTTTTGTTGGATTTAATTTTTAATGACTTTACTGTCAAATCCTAAAATCCCCTGTTTATACTCAATTGACATGTAAAGCGAAAATTAAAAATGTACAAGTTTATACACTGATATTTGTGTAAATTCAAAGTTTTTCAGTCGTATCTATGCCACTGTTGATGGATCGATGTCGATAGAAAATTCGGTACTAGCGTATCACTATTTTTAGGGGCGGAGCCGCCGCCATGTTTGTATATCAAAGTGACCCGTGTCACGTGACCTTATGCTCTATCCTCTATATTCTATAATCAATGACTTTTACTCGTAATCTGTGATGTTATTTGACAGTTGACATGTGGTTGACAGCGTCAAATTGTGTGTGGCAATCGGCAAGTGTTCATTGTTCACTAAATTATTTAATTATTATGTTCACAGAATTGATTGTGTTATAAATATTGAAAAAGGTTATGAATAACAGAAATGGCATTTTATAATCGATACACATTCTTGTTTATATCTATCATTACAACGTGTGAGTACATTAGCTTTCTATCTCATATTTATCTAATTTGAACAACTCACTCGAAAAGAGGCTTGCTTATTCAATTTAGATCTGTAGGAAAGTATAGTAAAGACAATTCTTCTTTAGATTATGCTAATTGTCTTTCACATAATTAATATTTTGAGACGCAGACAGCATGATGACTAACAAGAAATCTCACTTGCGTAGGCCGTAAAATGTATTTTGAATATGAAATCAGATGACAGTGTATCGTTTTCGGTCGCGGTCTTGATATACCCTGTATTGTATTTATTGAGGCAACCTTAGTAATTCATAAAATAAAAATAATATCAAACTTAGCTAAAGTGCCTTCTTAACATAAATCATAAAATGAAAACAACAAAATTCAAAATTCAGGACCATCCAAATAAATAGGCACACATTTCAATTACAATATTGTTATACAAGATATTTTAATTTCAAAACAACCACTGAATAGATTGTCCAACAACAATAACTTATGAGTTATGTAGTCATCAATGAGTGACTGACCAGTATCTTGGGTATTGCTTACATCACTGTCAACATTTTTACAATTTATCATTGTCTCAGATTTTTTTATTGGACATATTAGTAGACATATTTGTCTTAAAATTACAATTAATAAAGTTATTTTTCCATTGTGTGATATGACCATATTTTAGAAGATTGATATATGTGGGAAACTATTTGACTCCAAATATATGATATACTTATTATACTATTTGAAATAAGTTGGGAAATAATTTCATGTTACCGGATGCTGTTATTGTATATTTCAATGGGTTTTGTTTTCAGTGTGTAGTTGTGAAAGGCTTCATGAGCAAATCTATTCATCTATAGAAGGTGGAGCACCATGCTTCAGACGTCTGAATGGCACACACCAAGCAGGCTGTTCATGTGAGTTTTTGTTATTCTATTTTAACCACATTTTGTTAATCATGTTGCTAAGTATATTGTTAAATAAATAAATATGTAACCCCTAATAAGGTTGAGTCTTGTGTTATGGGTATTAGAAACAATGAGACTTTTACAGTCTCATAAACACCCAGACTCAAAACAAGTACCTGTGGATCACACAAATATTTGTCTTGGTGCTGTGATCTAATGCACAGTCTCATGTTTTGCAGCCAGTGTCTAACAATTATGTTTCGTATGATTTTATTAATGTACTTATTTTTACTATATTCCTTTATGTTATCAGCCTCAGACAAAGGTGCAGTTGGTGTAATACACATGGTGGATGAAGTCAATGAAGCTCAATGGATTGTGTATAATGCAAGTGAGGGGCCATATGTAGCTGTAGTTAGCACCTCACTGTTTCATGCTGTGGTTGAACTGTTCATGGCATATCCTGATAATGTTGCTGGTGTCCTTCTCTATGATAACACAACAAATAGGTTAGTATGACTAATTTCCGTTACTTTTCGTGAACATGTGCTCTTGAATAATAATACCTAATGACTAATCATGATAAATATTTCAGGGCGACATCATTTTCCGAAGATTCGCGATGTCCAAATGAATATTCCTCGAGTCCCGGTAGTCAGTGTCCATCAAAGACAGGAGCAGTATGGAACGAGAAAGGCACTGGCTTGTTGAAGAGAGATATTCCATTTCCAATATTCTATTTGCCAGAATCACGATCTGAAGAAGTTGTCAAGATTCGGGATTGTTACGAAAGGTTTGTTAGAAAGATTGGAGTTAGTAAAAACGTGTACAATCTGTAGAAATGTTTGGGTATATTAAGAATTTTAACTGTTTTTAGATTCAATTACGACAAAGATAATCAAAAAGGAAGACCTCTTTGTTCAGCTCAGCTTAATTCCTTCATGTATGCCGCCGTCAGCAGTGAAGTGTGTATGAGGAGGTTAGTATCATCTAATTGCAATGGTTCTATCACTTAAATAACATATGTTTATCAAAATCAAATCATATGTTCATCGAAGTGTTTAATATAAGCATTTCTGGGAAGAAATAAAGATTTTTAAATGATGTTTCAGATCAGCGTCGTCAGCATTACTATCGTCTACGAAAGTTTGTGATCCCTTAGGTGATTACAATGTGTACTATTCATTGTTTCCCGGCTCTAAGGTGTGTAGCTTATTGTTGTGATATTCTTGTTTCTGTTTAACAGTTCATAATCCGACGTCATATTTCAGGTACAAAACGTGACGTTAGTTACAGCGAGGATCGACAGTGCTTCACTTTTTGATGGTGAGCTTTTCTGAATTTATTCTTGTTGCTTAGCTATTGACTTGTCTACTATTGAAACTTAACTTTTTAACGGAAAAAGGAATTTCTATAAGCTATTAGAATTTAGAACTACATTTTTAAGAGTTTCGTAATAATATATTTTTCTGTTTAGGTGTGTCTCCTGGTGCTGCAAGCTCGGTAGTGGGAATGGTGACTATGATAACAGCTGCAGTTACACTCTCTAAGATGATACCTGCAGCAGATTCGCAATTGTACAGTATGTATCACATATCACATCTATGTGTTTCACCTGTATCAATGATCTAAAAAGGGCCTTTTAACATTGAGATATTGTATTAGATTGGACATTGTAAACAAATGTTTGTAATGAAAAAAACAGTAATTTACCGCTGTTTCAATGTCCGTCTCTGCCATTTCTTTGGAGTCTCTTCGGGTATCTTCCCTCTCGCTCTAATGGTTCCTGCGTCTGATAGGTACGTACCAGTACATACGTGCGCAGTATGGCCAGATTCTGTTCGTAATGTCTGCTCTATTATAATAAACTATCTCAAGAATAAATACGTCAGTGGTCTCCGAGAACCCTAGCTTGCACAGGTGTATCAATTGCTCCTTAAATCCTTTGTCCCTTAATCCTGTTTGGGGAAAAGTGAAATATGTCCATAGACACTTATAAAAATAAATATTTTATTGATCGTATAATGTTGTAGAAGAGAACGTGTTATGGACGCTGTTGAACGGCGAGGCGTTCGACTACATCGGGTCGCAGCGCGTGGCGTACGAGCTGGCGCGCGGCGCGTGGCCCCCCGCCGCGCCGCTCACGCCGCAGCGCGTGCGCCTGCACCTCGAGCTCGGCCAGATCAGCGGCGCCTTCGCGCAACATAGCGACGATACTTCCTGGCCGCTGCATGCGTACTCGCCTGTTACCAACCCTGAGGTAACCAATAATCTATAAATACTATTATTTACTTGTATAGGTTTTTTAATCCATATCTATATTTTTATGTAGAGCCGAAGAGTTTGTTTGTTTGAACGCGCTAATCTTTAGAACTACTGGTCGAATTAAAAACATATTTTAGTGTTGGATAGTCTTATTATCGAGGAAGACTATAGAGTACTGTTTATTTAATCCCGGAAATTTCTTTCATGCGGCGAAACTGCGAGCAATACTAGTTTCTAAAAGCATTTTTTTTACAGATATCAACATTTCTGTCAAATTTTGATGCAAATATCAAACTATATAACATGACAGTATTACTCGAGAACACGACCAATTTACCGCCGTCATCGTTGCACTCCTTCCGAAAAATACTGAAGAACGTGACGGAAAATGGCGAACTACCGGAACTTCTCATCACCGACCACGGTGAAACATTCACCAATATGTTCTATAACTCTGCTTTAGATGATTATGATAAAATTGGCTTCAACTACCACAACATTAGCATTGGAAGCAATGGAACATGTGAGTAACTCATATAAAAATATAGTGCATGTTCGATGTTGTAAGTTTTTGGTTCATGTACTATATAACTTACAATGCAATGTTTTCAGTTGTATCTACTGCAGAGCTCCTAGCAAATGGTACGATGAATGAGACTGAGATACAAGTCAAAATATCCAAGCTTGGCACCGCCTTCGCCCGCACTTTATACCAGAGGATCGTGGGCAAGGAATATGCAGGCAATTTCACGGCATCGGCCCATTTGGTACATATCTTTTGTGACAATATGCACATAGTGATAAATAAATGAATAAATACGCCCAACAGACACATACATAGTCCTGACCCCAAATTAAGATCAATTAAGTCTTGTGTCGTGAGTATCAGAAACTACGAGAGACTTTTCGATCTCACAAACATCCAGACCCGATTACTTGTGGGCTTCACAAACATTTGTCTCTGTGCGGGGATCGAACCCACAGCCTCTCGTTTCGCAGCTGGCGTCTAAACAACTTCGCCAGTGTATAAAGACCAATTTATTTGATTTTATTTCTTGTATTATAAACGCAAGTTTTTTGTGGGTCACCCAAGTTGGCGGTAGGATTTTTGAATCCACCACACATAGCGACCACAGTTTAAAGGGTGGTTGGGCCCGTTTTGATGACCGGTTTCGGCCAAGACTGCATAATTGTATACAAAATGCGTTGTTTCAGGTGGACGAGATGCTATACTGCCTGCTCCGCAGCCAGGCGTGTCGGCTGCTGCTGGCGGCGGAGTACGCGCACAGCGGCGACGACGCGCTGCCCGAGCGAGCGGCGCCGCTGTACGTGGGCGTGGCCACGTGGCCCGCCACCGCGCCCGTGTTCGCCGGACATCTCCTCGCATTACTTACTGGAACACACCTGCCGCTTAACCGAACTGCTTGTGATGCGCAGAAACCAGAGGTCTGCTTTATTATTACCTGAAGACTGTAGTGACAGATTGTCTTCTGCAGAATATAACGGAAATTCATGGAAAATATTTAGTCTTCTATAAGTGACCTGCATGTAGCGCCGTTCAACTAGTATCATCAAATACTAATTTATACTAATAGATTTAATTACCAGCTTTTACTGAGGCCAGCATACAAGATGAAAAATAGTTTAGATCATTGTAATTTATTTTCTTTACATTTTTAGGCATATTCAAATTACTGGCTGCGAGGATGGAATCACACTGGTGTCTGTATTCAGACAACGATGAACTTTAGTCAAGCTCTCAGTCCGGCATTTACCATAGAAAGTAAGTGAAATGTGACTTTTAGAATCGATATTAATACACAAGGAATTCATTAGTTAAAACTAAATTAATCAATTGATACATCGACATTAGATACGGCATACAGAAGGATCACGGCTGACAGCATCCGTGGCTTAGTAACTTCGACTGCAACTGTGAAATGAGAGATCACGGGTATAATTTCTGCACGGAGACAATTATGTTTGTGTGATGTAGAAATATTTTTTGCGGATTTGGGCGTTTGTTTGCAGAGCCCGAAAATGTCTCGTAGTTTCCTACACAAGACTCTTGGATTATACTAAAGTGGCATACGTCGTTAGTGCGTACTACTTGTAATTTATCCGCCACATCACTCAGCTGTTGTATCTTATGGGTTATTTATAAAGATTAAAGGGAGAGTCGCTAAACGGAAGAGCAGGGTTTTAAACACATGTTACTTGTGTACGTCATAGACTACGACCTGCGCTCGGGCGAGTTCTCGACGTGGACGGAGTCGGTGTGGCAGGCGATGTGGGCGCGCGTGTTCGTGCGCGCGGGCGGCGGCGGCGCGGCGCTGGCGGGCGCGCTGGCCGTGCTGGCCACGCTGCTGGCCGCCGCGCTCACCTACTGGCTCACGAGACACGCGCACACCGTGTTCCAGCACGAGGCTCATGCGCTCACTAGAGATGATGCTGCTGCCGGGTTAGTCTTATAACACTACTTTTTATGTTCATCAAAATCGGCCTCCTTTCAGCCTTTTTCGCTAATCCTCATAGTTTCGGATTTGGCCAACCACGCCAACTTGAAAAATTCACCCTGTATATTATCGACACACATCATACTACATGCCTACTATAGATTGGCAGCAGTTAGAACTATAGCCACCACTATCTTTGTGAATAATTTTGAAATTTTTGCTATGAATTACAGAGGCCTGGAATCTGGATTCATTTAAATTTCATTTTACAATGAAAATTTATTCCTAATGGAAATAATTAACATATTTTGGAACCAATAAATTACCATATTATAGAGATATACGAATCAATAGACCATAGTCTGAATGGACTATAGAACAGCAATAATACTTCATTCATAAAACAGCAATAATGTTCTCACTGCTAAAATACTACATTTGAAATATAATTTTAATTTAATTTTTTTTTTCAGAATACTACGGACAGTGAACTGTTGAATATGAACTTTTAATTCCAATGAAGGCTGTGTACAAAACCTATAGTATGAAGAGCGATGAGATGACATTCCATCCCTCATTTGATCATTGATGTGCGTTGTCGTCACATGTTTCAAGGACAACAATTGTTGATTAGACTGAAAAGCTTCTATATAGTAATCTGGATTACTGAGCAAAACAAAGATTCCCGCAAATTGTAGTTTTTCTTGCGTCTTGTTATTGTAACCAAAATGCAGGTCCCGAAATTCTCCATTGTTTTTACTCCAGAAAATGTTCGTATAAAAAAATCTGACACACATAATTTACTAAGTATTACTCAATATTGTTCTCATGTATAATTCGTTATTTCTCCGACAATTACAACACTAATTTAATTTTGTATTATATAGATTTTCTATCTTATTATAAGAAAATATGCTATGTGCCTTGCATTAATTTTGCACCTTTATAATTGCAATTTACTCCAGATTATTGTATAATGTTTAATAATTTGTAATTGTATGTACTAAAAAGATTAATAAAGTATTTTACTTCTAATGCATTGTAAACAAGTAGATATTCATTTAATTTATTATTATTTCTGATTTGTTAGTATTGACTAATTAATAGACGAAAAATAAATCTCAAACTCATTTATTACGTTTTATTTTGACTTTATAATATTGTATAGCTTAATATTACACAAAAAGAATGCCCCAAAGGTTTTTTGCAATACAATAAAAATTGCAATATTTGTTGATAACTTCAATACATCTATTGAGCAATGGTGTTTCAAACATAGTTTCATTTATAACATTATATTTAATTGATGGTACGTTGAAGAAAGTTGTAATGTATTTTGAATTTTTCAAGAAGTCTCTCAACCACATCTTGCTCATGACAATTGTTGAGTTGTAGTGCAATTTGTTCCCGTTTTTATTCTTGGTGTAGTCGCAGATGTTCAGTTTTGTCATCAAATTATAATGCTGCACTAATAAATTATCTATTGAAAGAATTTTATATGTTTTAAGGTCTAAACTATTAACTGATTCTATACTACATGTTTTAGTTGCTGCTTTTATGTCATTAAATAGGTTATTGTTCGTTGTTACATTGTTACTAAGCGAGTTATCATTTGTATTATGTGTTGTCTCATTAGAGAAAGTTATCGATTTAATTTTTTTCATATTAGTTATTTTCTCATGGGTCTCGAAAATATCTTGAAACTTAGGATATAGTAAAGACGAATTTACGATTAGCGGGTTGTGTCCCGTATTAGCGCTGTTTAATTTTGCGTCAAAAATTGCTTGGTTTCTAAACATAATTAAAGTCATGTTTTCCAGTTGCAAATCAATTTTGATTTTTGCACAATGTGCTATGACGAAATAATTGTTTTTCATAAAAGTCAATGTGTTTATATTGTATTTTGCCAAAAGGTTTCTTATTTTATAGCCTTGTGATAGATTTCTAATATGCCAGTGTCGCATATAGGGCGCTAATAAGTTGTTGGATTCCATGATAAGAATATGACGCATGCGGTTATCAGCATAAGAACTTTTGAATTCACCAGGTAATATGTATCTCCATGGATTTAAATTCCGAACCGAGTTTTGTAAAGTAAACATTTTGTCTTGCACACTTTGTTCTTCTGAAATTTGTAATTGATTTCTTTTTGAATTCAACCCGTCATATATTAGGTTTTTCAAATAGTGGCCTAATATATGAATATTAATAAAATATACGACTGCTAATTGATCGTCTGAACACATGCAATTGTGTGCAATATTTTGTACTGCGTCTTGAGATCCAAAATGTTTCAAATCTGAGGTATCATATTGATCGTCAACAAAGTCAAATAAAAAGCTGCTGGCGTTGTTTTTAACGATAATGATCACTTTTTTCAATCCTGGTGCCATACAAGCTCCATAATTTTCAATTCCATTTTGTGAATCTCGTAAAACTGCGTTTCCATTTGGTAATTTCATGTTGAGGAAGATTTCTTTGACTAGAGGCAATTTATTATCCAGAATGCATTGTTTCGATTGAGTGCAATATCCATGATATTGTTCACTGGCTTTTAAATTCGCTTCCAAGGTTGTTTCGTTATTCACTTTTGATAAATCCTTATTGTGTGTGAAGAATTTTAAATTAGTTAAAGGATTATCAGATATAATATTTCTCTTTTTCCAAGTATTTCGCTTTTTTTTTTGTATGAATGTTATAAATAGCCATCTTCAAAATAATTAAAACACCTGAAACGATGTTTAAATATTATAATAAGATTAATTTCTTTCAGATAATAGTTTTCAGCTAGCTACTCAAAATTATGGATTTTACTGCTTTAACGTGATGCGAATCTCTGGAAATCTAGGGAAGACATTCCTTCTCTATCGTTCTGTGAGAATGATAGAGCCATCGCGTCGATCCCTTTTGTGGTTTATTTGGATATGACCGTAGTTCTACTGATGTTCGTGTAGGTGCGTGGTGGCCTGGTGGTAACGGACCAGACGCGGCCCCCAACATGTTCAGGGTGGTTGCGAGCTCGAATTCCAGAGCACACTTCTAACTTTTCGGAGTCACGTGTGTATTAGAAGCCAATGTAAAAGTCTGCCAAGCAACTAAGCCAGCGTTGTGGACTATATGGCCTAAACTCTCTCAATCATACTGTCGATTGTAGAGGAGGCCCGTGCCCTGTATTGGGACGTATATGGGCTGATACAGTATAGATGCCTATTCTACATTGTAAGACACAAATAATTTATCACAATAAAGTACTAACAGGGTGTGTATTTTTTAAAGCCTCAGTGTTAAATATTTGTTGTGGATATTACTACGCAGCATTGAACATTGTGCTGCGTGATTTGAATAATGGTTTCCTTTCTTTTTATTATCACTAAAATCAATTCATGTTTATGATTTTTGAAGCCTCTTTAATGACATTTAAGACACCACAAAGAGGAAACCGCAGTAGAAACGGATAACTCTTTGAGAAAATTATGAATTAGATCTCCTTCGTCTGTATGTGTTCTATGTAAGCACATGAAATATTTCCCTACCTACCAAATGAACGATTGATATTGAAGATACATTCCACTTCTGAGGATGGTCTCTTTTTCGGTCGTATTGCAGTTGTATCCAAATTAGAACAAATGTGTCCATTCATGTTATAATTGAAACTACTTTAAAATCCGAAACTAGGGCGACGCAAATGCCGCACTGATCAGTAACAGGGTACAGAACTACAGACCCAGGAGCGGGCACAGAAATAAAACCAGATCAATATTTGGGGCTCAGTTATAAGAAGCTCGTATTTCACTGCCTACTGCCTACCCTCAATCGTACTCTCGATTGTAGACGAGGTCCGTGCCCTGCAGTGGGACGTAAATGGGCTGATACAGTACAGTACTTTTAACGGTATTAAGATAAGTTGATGGGGCTAGGTTGATCATAAAACACACCGCTAATCTTAAAGTCCAGAAGTTCATAAACTTGATTTTTTTTCGTGGTGGTCTATTTAAAAAATACTTGAATGTACTGTACTGTACTGTATGAGTCCATATAAGTCCCACTGCAGGGCACTGGCCTCCTCCACAAATTAGAGTATGATTGAAAGGGGTTAGGCCATTTATTCCACCACACTGGCCACCGGTTTGGCGGACTAAACATACCATAGAAATTCTTATAAAACGCTATGGTATGCAGGTTACCTTACGATGTTTTCCTTCCACGTTATATTACACGGAGATTGACTGTCAATACACATTTTACCCCGAAAAGTAAGAGGATTGCCCTGAAATGTATATTCGCGACCACGACAACATATTGGCGGCTGCGTCTGGTCCCTTTACTAATACGCCACCACGTACTTAGAAATACTTACTTAATTGCCTATATTTTATTCATACAATGGAGCTTGAATTGAGCTTGGACAAGACCTTATCGGCACATCGTGGAAGATCACTCTCTTGACAAGTCTCGGCCTGCGCCGAAGTTTGATCGACATCGTGTTATCAACAAGGAAGAAGACCATTTTTTTACTCAATTTCCCAGTTTACCCATAACTTGTGCCTTTGTTAGCGCTATAGTGTCATAAGACAGAACAGGCCTGGAGCACAATTTAGCGCCACGCCGCGCCGGTCCTTTCTTTCCGACGATATAAAGTAGCACTACTGTATCTATTTCGTTTGCTTTACTGTGGCGTTTGCTAGACGTTGTGGGGAACAGAAATATATCACACTGCAAATTTGTTTAGTAAATTCTGGGATGACATTGGGTCCGTAGGGGCATCTTTAAACACAGAAGCCGTAGCATAATAATTTGATCTAATATTAGCCTATATTTGCTATACACTTAATCCGGCACTGTATCATACTAAAATTTAAGTTGCGATGCATAATTAAAATATTAAATATAAGTATTATATAATTATTCTAGCTAATTACATATAAATATATGTCTAAAATAATTGCTTATTAAAAATTATTCTATATATTTTGTAAAATATTTAAATATTATTCGTGACACAATCGATTATAAATGTCATCAATAATTTAGAATCGATTTCATAATCGAAACGTTTTTGCTCTAAGCAACAATGACTTCGTTAATAAATACGGTATTGCGAGGGACAATTTGCATTTGCAATCAAATAAGGTTGCCGGCGAAGCGGTTCAGTCCAGCAGCTTCCAATATTTTATTAAATAAATATTACAGTGCGACACCAAGAGAAGTTTCTGTGAAGATGGCTGAAAAAACATTGCCTAAAATTTTTAAATTTGTAGATCAACATGTTGAACAGTATAAGGATCTTTTAAAGGAAGCTGTAGCTATTCCGTCGGTTTCGAGTGATGCCAAGTACCGTGATGATTGTATCCGTATGGTGCATTGGACAGAAGAGAAATTAAAAGAGGTTGGAGCTAGCACACAGCTGAGAGATGTTGGATTTCAGACGATAGACGGCAAAGAAGTGAAATTGCCACCAGTTTTGGTGGGCGTTCTTGGCAACGTAAGTATTGATATTTAAATTATCAATATCTTGAATTGGTCTTGCGATCGTTGACCCCTAGCAGTGATGTGTATACTGTACATTGTACTTTTCCTATTAGTGGACTATTTCTAAAATTGTTTATAATTTTGGACATGTGGTAGTCTATTAGTATAGTGAAAACTTGTATGACAATGATACTTACTAATTAGATACAATGAGTGTTATAATTACTCTTATTTTGGGGTAACTGTAAACAACAATTTATATTATAACCATCTGTAGTAACATTACAGCAAAATAATATTGAATTTAAAACAACTATTATCAACAGGAAAGAGAGTTTTGGCCTTTGAACTCATTAGTAATTACACTCAAATACAATCTCAAAACAACAATAGATCTGTGACCTTGTAAGATGAGCAACTTTTGTAAATAATATCTCATAGGTACAGAATTAAATTACAATAAAACTATATTAAAATCTGCAATTACTTTTACTTTGTACACAAGGCCTTAAGTCTAATGACAAAAAAAAACACAATGGAACAGAAAAATAAGAATTAAATTTGTTTATGCTATTATTTAAAATGATATGTTCTAGGTATCTTCTAGGTAGGTAAGGGAAGGTCACTGACAAAATAACTAAGTATTATTGTGTATTAAATACATGCTGTCAACATATCAAATAAATATTACATCTATGATTAAATTGACATAATTTCTTAAATACTGAT
The DNA here is from genome assembly GCA_949752805.1 of Deilephila elpenor. NCBI lineage: Eukaryota > Metazoa > Arthropoda > Insecta > Lepidoptera > Sphingidae > Deilephila > Deilephila elpenor. The sequence goes on from OX457097.1 coordinate 7,886,965, forward strand.
TCTTATATAAATATATTTATTCTCTAGGACCCAAACAAGAACACAATCTGTGTCTATGGTCACTTGGATGTGCAGCCAGCACTCAAATCAGATGGCTGGGATTCTGAGCCATTTGAGCTTGTTGAGAGAGATGGGAAACTTTTTGGAAGAGGCTCCACCGATGACAAGGGCCCTGTCCTTGGCTGGATCCATGCCATCAATGCATACAAAGGAACTGGTGAAGAGGTAAGACAATTTCTTGCAAAAAACATTTATTCTACATAATATGCTGGCTCACTGTTTTCATTATAATTAAAAATTGGGTTGTTATTGGAAAAAGAAATTCAGTTTCTTGAATTTTGTGCCACATATACATACATAATTATTTCTGTCCTGAATTCAATAGGTAATTATAATATTAAAAGTAACTTAATATAAATTCATAAATATTATTTCTGTTATTTTTTGATTTAGTATGGTTCTCATTACTTCGATAATAATAATAATTAATTATAATTATGACAAGTGCTTGTAAATCAGTTGGTACAAATGTTTGTTGTAGTAGATTGACATTAGGTGTGATTAGGGAATTATTTAAGGGCTATTGTCATTTTTATTTGTCTTATTTTAAACCCCGAGAATCCTGATATTTCAGAAATGTGATCCCGGGATTTGAATGAAAAAAAATGAAAAATTCGAAACATGAGCTAGGTTCCCGAGATCGAATTCCCAGTATGTTGTAAAGAAAATGGTTGTTTGTTAACCATTTTTTGTTTCCATTATATTTTGAATAGCACCTATGCTATGGAAAGTATACTATTATTCATGTATTTAACTATCCATTCTAGTTATTCGCATGTGGCAATGACAGCAATTGTTAACTCAGCCAATGCTTATTAATAACGATGTTTTAAAGAAAAATGTTACCTAGTAAAGAATAACATTAGATATCAAATGTAGCGATGTCGCGCTTAAACAAGCACGAGCGTTATTTGATACGCTATCTTTTTTCATGAGAAGCATTCTATTTCATTATAATCGCGGTTTTATGTTAATGTACAATTACAAATGGAAGTTTATAATATAATAGGGAAGAATATGTGCAAATGTCTGATAAAAATTAAAATTGGCTTTGTTTATGGATTAAGTTCTTTTACAAAAATTATTCCTGATAACGATAACATTCAATTATGCTACATACATTTGTTACTTGTATAACTCAACTTATTTTAAATTGTATAGTAGTCATTAATTATACTGTCCGAAATATCACCACATAAAACACATATTATAATAGCGTAACCAGCACCAAAGCCGCGACTGCCGACAGATAGAAAAATAAATCAATCAATTTTAATTAAAAAAAAATTCATTAATACAAATTCGATTTAAAGTACTAAAATTAAACTACATGTATTATGATACAACTTTATTATACTTATTATTTTAAGGTAAGCTGATGAGCTAAAAGGATTCGCTAGCCGGTCAATCTTAATTCATAAAGTTATCTGATTTAATACCTTAGTCTTGTAAAGGAGAAGGTAACAATAATTGAACATGACGAATTGGAAAAAGAACGTTAGATGGTTTGGTTATGTAGAGAGTATGGATAAAAAAGGACAGGTAACGAACGCACAAGGCGAGTTTGAATGGAACGGGGGTCGGCCTCATCAGACTTATGTCACTTACGGTGACGACACCCTAAATAAGGGGCCAATGGGAAGTACCCTGAACCGATAGGAATGCATGGAGAGATTGATAAAGTGATATGCCAGGATCGAGCAAAGTAATGATCCAAAATGCCTGCCTACCCCTGTGGGATGCAGCCGTGCGGTTATGCATATATGGCCCAATTTATAAATTTACTTGTGACTTCCAATATAAAGGTAGATTTTGCTCATCAAAACTGCGTTGAGTAATTATGGTATTTCAATTTTGTTGTATACTAACTAAAGAGCCAATAAAATTCATTTATTTCATTATTATTCAACATGAAAAACATCTTAAATATGCATATATGCTAGAATTAAATATAAATTACCGATTGTACAAGTGGTGCTCTTATCGCTAACAGCGGCGATCTCTTCCAGGCAACCTTTGGATGCAGTGGAATAAACAGTAGGTAAAAATAGAAACAGAGAGAGAATAAACTCATTGTAAATATAAGTACATATATATAAAATTGGTAAAATTTTGTTTCTGAATAAATTTGTGTTAATGTTGTTTTACATTAAGCACTTTATTAGAAACGTTTAGAATACTTATTAGTGAAATATTAACTTAAGGTCCGTATAATTTATTACAACATTAATTTACTCACAGATAAAATTTGATATTCCTACTATATTACTCGTAGTGTACATTGTACATACATGCAAATTTCTATTGTTTAGTTGCCGGTTAACCTGAAGTTTGTATTTGAATGTATGGAAGAATCAGGATCTGAGGGACTCGATAGTCTCCTCATGGATGAGTTGAAACCTGAAGGATTTTTCGACGATGTTGACTACGTTTGCATTTCTGACAACTATTGGCTGGGAACCACCAAACCTTGTATTACATACGGTCTTCGTGGAATAAGTTACTATTTCTTAGAAGTGGAATGTGCGAAAATGGATTTACACAGTGGAGTCTACGGAGGCACGGTGCACGAAGGTAAATATCTCCCATATATTACATCTTCCAACATTCCTTCTTCCTAGATGTTTCACGATCGTTGGCTAGTCGTGAAGGCCAGGTTATTTAGATCCAGGGTTTTGCTGTAGCGTTTATGACAATATTCGATGTCGGTTAACAACTCTTTTACGTTATAGTATTTTTATATAATAGACCGACGAGTAATCCTAAGATAGACTGGTCTTAATTTAATTTAATAATAATATATTACGATAAAGGGCGCTATCTAATCAACAGATAAATATTTGCCTAACAATTTGCAATCTTACCATATGCTTTGATATGCGATATCTACTGACTGATTATGTGTAGTGGCTCCTATGTGATAATTAAATTGATTTTACGATACTATTATTACATAACGTACAATGTTCTATGATGTCAACAGACTCGAATGATAGTAATTTTATAACGATAATTGTTATGGTCGTTGACTTTGCAATACTTGGTATTATTTTTTACAACCTCGGTGAGGCAGTTGGTTGAGACTAAAGACTTTAAATTGGATATGAAACGGAAGCCCCCGGGTTCAATCTTTGCACTAAGATAAATGTTTGTGCAGCTCACAAATATTTGTTTTAATTATTGTGAGACCGAAAGGTCTCCTAGTTTCCGTTTCCAACGACAAAAGATCACTTGTGTCTTAATATTTGGCCAGGATTATGTGTGTTATTATTTGTGTCTAAATAAACATAAAATTTGAACAAACGTTATCGAAGATGTCTGCAATATGATACTTAAAAAATATTCTTTTTTATGCAGTAAACGAGATATATAGCAATTAAACCTAAAATGATAATATCGTGTGCACGTTTCTCAGATTATAATATGTAAAATAAAATGAAAAATAAACTTCATTAAACGAAAAGATATAATGTTCTATTTTGCTTACGTTTGTCGTGAATTAAATTGTAGGTATCAGATTTTTATCTTTAGTAAATCCTTTTGTTTGTTCTATAAATGTGTTTCGAGTAAATAATTATTATTTAGAGAATGTTGGCAATTATGATACAACATTCAGTTGATAACGAATGCTGTATAATAGCGTTTTATAATATATTAATGATGTCAAGCCCTTGTAAACATGATGAGAATTTAGACGAATTGATAAATTCCTCGAATTTTGAAGTCGGTTATAATGGTTTAGTACACATGCTATACCCTGCCCTCAGTGAAAGGCATAATGGAATGCAATCCGTACTTTAAAGTGACGTAAAACATGCAGTGGTCGGTTCAGATTGTCGAGATATCAGCAGCCGTTGCCCCCGTGAGATACGGAGACGCTGTTAGTAACAGAATACTCCTCCACACACTTATTAAGGCTGCTTAGTGTTCTTCTTACAGTTCTGCCGATTATTACCATTGAAATACTTCTCGAAATTGGCTAATATTTTCAATTAATATTGTTTTGTGCCATGAGTGCAAAGGTATACGAATATATTATGATACATATTACAATTTCATAGGCTTTCGATGGAGACGCGGTATTTTGACCTTCCCGGAGGCTTGAATGTAACAACCTATATGGGCAGTTGGTTAAACACTTATAAGGCAGTTATTTTAGGTCTGTGTTTTGACTTTTGGGAGACCAAAAAGTGTCTAATACTTTCTGATTCCCACAACACAAAGCTTGTATCTTGTGAGGTCGAAACTGTATGTGCGACCGTTAGATGTATTTATTTATTATACCAGAAGTCATCATGTTGAACAATAGTACCATAACCGATAATTTTGTTTTACAGCAATGACGGATTTGATACATCTTATGAGTCAATTAGTAGACAAGGACGGCAAGATCTTGATCACGGATATTTACAAGTCCGTTGCACCGCTCACTGAAAACGAGAAGAAACTTTACCCTACAATTGATTTCGACCCAGAAGCATATAGGTAATTTTTTTTGATAATTGAATATTGAATTTGACAGTACCTATGTGTATGAAATCTTGCTCTTAAATAAACTCCGTGGTGCAATGACTAAATAACCGGCTCTGAAACGAGAATCGGTGGCTCAGTTACGTAATGGAGCATTCAATAAGAATTTCTAATGAACGAGTATGGTAATTGCACCATGGTAAAACTAATATTATATGAAAAATATGACTTGTCCTTGCATGGTCGTAGAGATGTTGCAAATATCGGCATGTTTAACATTTTAGTTAAAATATGTGTTTCTTTTATATCATAAAACAATGATCAAGAACGAATGTTATAGATTTTTTTGTATAGTTTATTTATTTTTCGATCTTCCACTTTATAACACAAGGAATCGAGGGTCAGAATAAATATTACATGCAAGCAGTAGATTAGGAAAATATATTTTAAAATTTAAGATAGTATTTCTCATACTATTTTGTTCTTCGATTGTCAATATCATCAATTTAATCTTAAGCCTTTATGTTGCCACAGCAGAGTCTGTTTTACCTCTGTTGATAAGTGGATACCCGCCTGGATAGAATATCGACTGCCTATTTGTTTCATCACTCTTCTTTAGGCATCATTCCAAGTATAAATTTTACCAATTAATGGACGACAAGAGTGTTAGAAACATGTTTGAGAATCAGAAATATTTTTTTCTTCAGTTACTGTGACAAATACGCTCCATAATATGGAAGGCATTATTTAATATGTGATAATATTTGTTTCAGGAGCAGCATAGGAGCGCACAAGCTGGCGCACAACGGCGTCAAGGAGCAGTTGCTGATGCACCGCTGGAGGTACCCCAGCCTCTCACTCCACGGCATTGAAGGTGAAAATTATACTTGAATATTTGTTTTGGTATAGGACAAAGTCACGAAGAGCTTATGTGATGAAAAAAAATGAAAAAATATTTATTTCAAAACTGAGTATACACATAGTGAAAACAGTATTCAGAGTTTCCATTTAAGCATATGATATACTTGTGTTAGGAGACTCCGTTCCTCCTAGTTATAGAATGTTATGTGTACGTATTATTTAATATATGTTATTTTATACATTAGATATTAATACTAAGTACAGGAATGTATGATAGTACGTGTGTGTGTGTGTGTATGTGTGTGTGTGTGTGTGTATGTGCATGTTTTATGTCCTTGTTAAATTATATTTTTATAAGATTCTCTATATCATCGTAATTCTTAGTTTTTAACCACATTATTAATGATGCTTTACAATTTTTAATATTCATGTAGTAAATGTTTAAATGTTTATTTATAAGATTATACAAAACTGCAGATTGTCTATTAAATTGCCTTTGTGATATTTAGTAAGCTATAATGCTATGTGATATTTAGTAAGCTATAATGCCCGTGAAGTTTCATATTAACCAAGAGTTATAGGTGCATTGCTAATATTACCCAAAGCAAAGAGAAGGTACTGAGTAACTTGTGGAAGAATAAATTATTAGGCTTCCTCTGTTTTAATAAAAATATTGTATTGTTATATCATTAAATAATTTACTTCAAAGTACTTCGGTTATACATAGTTGGTTTTTGATTACGTTGGGAATGGGAAGCTCCATCTTCAAACTTTAAGTTTTAAATTTGCAAAACAATACAGCAAAAATGTTTCTTACATATTGTCATAAAATCCAAGATTTTTTTTAAATTCGTGATTGTTTTTAAATTTATACAATGCTTATAATTTCGAAATGTATTTCGTCTTATAATAGAAATAAATAAATTGGTAACGAATCTCGTCATTTAAATTAAGGCATATTATCAAATATACTACCAGACACATACCTTTAGTGGGTTTGATTTGAGTCCAATTATCTTAATTTAAACCAATTGACGAATCATGAAAACAAACAGAAACTATTGTCTATATACAGTACAGACAAATATAAATTTTAGGACCTCCTTATAAGCAACAAGACTTCTTATAAGCGATATGTTTGTAGCTTCCCGCGTGTGCTCAAAGTGCAAAATTTCATAATGAGTAGTTAAGTCGGTAAAGTGTAACATACAAACTCACTTTTGGATTTATTGTATTAGTATGACAGCCTCCGTGGCGCAGTTTGTTAGACGCCGCCTATGAAACGAGAGGCCGCGGGTTCGATCCCCGCACCGAAACAAATGTTTGTGTGATTCACAGGTATTTGTTCCGGGTCTGGGTGTTTGTGGGACCGGAAAGTCTCTCGTAGCTTCTGATACTCACGACACAAGACTCGATCTTAGTGTGGGAATGGTGGGTCAGGACTATGTATGTGACTGTTGGGTGTATTTATTTTATTTAATAAGGATTGCTAATTTGTGGTTTTCAGGCGCTGCGTTCCAGCCGGGCGCGAAGACCGTGGTCCCTGGCAAGGTGATCGGCAAGTTCTCCATCCGCCTCGTGCCCAACCAGGAGCCTGAGGAAGTGGAGAAGCTAGTCTTCGACTACATTAATAAAAAGGTTAGCTGTATACATATATATTTATGTCAGTGATTAATTTTAATTATTCAATGTCCATAAATATAATTCTTTAATTAATTGAATAAACTTTTTTGAGTCGGATTCTTAATTCGGAATTTCCAGAAGAAGACTCATTCGGAATGATATTTTTTAAATTATTATTGATATTGCGGATCATATTGTTGTAATCAACAAAATATGTTTTTCTCAATTTTTAAGTAAATATTTTGATTACGTGATTATATTTGAGTTTCATAAGCTGTGACGTTGTCAATATGTATACGCGGTTGTGTCGGCAGTGGGCGGAGCACGGGTCGCCGAACAAGATGCGCATCACGGCGCAGAGCGGGCGCGCCTGGACCGAGAACCCCGACCACCCGCACTACCAGGCCGCCGCGCGCGCCACCAAGCTCATCTACCAGGTCACATACACTTACTCTTGTATTGGGTTTCTAAATATTGTTTATTGTAATTTTATAAACGGAAAGAGATTCTATGCATATTTTATACTGATGAATTTTCAGAAAATTTATGGAAATGCATATATTTTGGTAAATGGCATTACGGATAAAGTACTAGAGAGTTCGTATTACATAGATGCCATTAAAGGTTCTGTTATTTTATATACTTAAACTCATCAGAATGAGTTGACATTTTCGTAAAGTTTAACAGTAATTGGTGGTAGGACATTCGTATAATTTAGGTAGTAAATGGTTTCTATACCAATAACCATTATTCATACAAGAGTTTAGTGTTTCGGGTTCAGGCTGTATATCTCACACCTGGCTATGAACTGGCCGTCACATTTGACGAGGCGCAGTGCAGTGACGCAGCATGTTGTGTGCAGACGGACCCGGACATGTCGCGCGAGGGCGGCTCCATCCCCGTCACCATCACGCTGCAGGAGGCGAGCGGCCGCAACGTGCTGCTGCTGCCCATGGGCGCCGGCGACGACATGGCGCACTCGCAGAACGAGAAGCTCAACGTGCGCAACTACATCGAGGGCGTGAGTACCACACATACTGTACACTGTACACTCTAATAAATACATCCAACAATCACATACATGACCCAACACTAAGATCGAGTCACGTGTCGTGGGTATCAGAAACTACGAGAGACTTTTCGGTCTCACAAACACCCAGACCCGAAACAAATACCTGTGGTTCACACAAACATTTATGTCGGTGTGAGAATCGAACCCGCGGCCTCTCGTTTCACAGACGGCGTTTAACCAACTGTGCCACGGAGGCTGTCTGACTAATTTCTACATACTACCTGCACTGTCTGCATCAGCTCTTATAAATGTCCCACTGCAGGGCACAGGCTTCTTCTACAGTCGAGAGTACGATTGAGAGGGTTTAGGCCATATAGTCCACCACGCTGGCATATTGTGAGTTGGCCACACTGCGCACTACATACTACATAGTACACTACATACACGACGCATGTATGCCATGTAAAACTTACTTACTGCTAGGTCAAAAGCATGACGATCGAAGACTTACCGGGCTTACTTACTTTACTTTACTCGTACTAACTTACTTACTGAAAATCTAAACAAAAATATCTGGGTGGATTATTTAATGTACAGAATGAAAATCTGGACTATAATTTAACTAAATAATTTAAATTTAAATTACATATACAGTTGTACATCGTTGTCTCCTGCCTGTAAAACGCTTATGAAATATTAACATTCATTGGCTGTGATAGGGTTTCCCCCTGTATACTTGTAAGAATAATAAGGAAAATCTCGATTTTGATATACAATATTAAAGGAAGTCCCGACTGGTGCATTGAATAAACGATCTCGTGAGTGAGCCTCCTGATATATTTACTATGATGCAACTATTGCATTCATTACGTCATAATTGGTTTCATACGCAATAGGATGGATGAAAGTACGTCAAATTTATTGTGCTTGTTATGTTTAATTTAATAGTGTTCGTTACGCTTAGAATCAGTAACGTTAAGTGTAGAATTTTATTTTGGATCTTTTTAGTACAATTCAATGTCAAATTTCACAGGCATTGATAAGTAAAATGCAATGTTGCATATGATTTATTATGATATGAATTTGTATGATAGTTTATAGACATAAACATACATAAACATACGCCTTTATCCCCGAAGGGGTAGGCAGAGGCGATACCAGAACAACCAAATTTCGCCTTGTATGTTTCGTCCCACGATGTGATAGGGGGCGAGTCTATCGCCATATCGGGCACAAATTCCTGACTCCGGGCTGATAATGAATAGAAAAATCAAACAACACTTTGCCCGACCCGGGACTCGAACCCGAGACCTCAGCTTTGTAACCGTACCGTAACACAACTACGCCACCGATGCAGTCGTAAGATGTATATATGCAATTTTTGACATGTTCAATGCCGAATGTTCCCGTTTGTAAGGCGTCCATTTTTGTTTCTATTAAACGATCTGATTTACGTTTGATTTATATTTTATAACCTTTGGTACGTATTAAATAAAAAAAACCCATGAGTTCATTAATTGCGATTGTATTACAAGACTTGAGCAATGCTTTATTATTATTGTTCTCATAAAAGGTATGATGACCGTGGCGAACTAAAACCGCAATTAATGCCTAATCACAATGCTTTGATTTTACTAAAATACTCTGCCTCTTGCTAATCGGTTTCACCCAAGTAGCCGTCTGGGGTTTTGTTACTAGTAGAATAGTTTTATTTAATTTTAAACCGACGGTCTTTGTATAATAAACTATCCTCTTTTTACATTTATGGATGTATGTCATATTGTTTTAATTAGTTGCAAGGGTCTGCTATAATACGAGTAATGTATATTTTATGTTAGAGCCTTTTAATGGCACAATAGACGCCACCGGCTTAGTAACAGGCCTGTAGGGGTAACTTTAACTATTGATAAATCCATGTGGCCGGGGGAGTTATACAAATCTTCACACTCTTCCGTTTGTCCCCGTGTCAGCGGAAATGCATTTCAAAGCATAATTTCTCTTAAGTAGAGCAGGGTCGTCCCTAGCAGTGGGTCGTAGGTATACAGGCTGATATAATATTTTATTGCATCATTCGCATCTGTTGATTCCACTTTGTGTGGTGTTATACGTGACCAGTCCTTCACGTGTTTCAACATGCCCCAGTACCAACATGTAACATGAGAGGAAATGAATTAATATACGTTTCGTGGAAATACAGCTAACACAAAATCATTAAAGATTGTGAGGTTATTATGACTGACATAATATATTCCATAAATATTGTAATAAATCACGACCAGGTAATTGCGGAAAAAATTATGTGTATTGTTTTATTATAACACAAAAATTGCATATGTATGAACATACATGGTATGCAGGTCAATGGTTTTAGTTGCTATAAATAATTCATACTTTTAATTGATTTCGCCTATAGGGAAATAAAATATCTAGATAACTCCGCGTTTTCTAACAAGTTTTTTAAAATAAAAAGCGCCTCAAACATTGCTCCGGACTATAGTGTAGATTATGGTATGACTGCGTCAATGTATTTAAAGAGAAATACAATTTACATTTAAATATAGAAAAAATATTATTACAACACTTATAGTGGTCCGCATTTATTGATTACACATAAATTCCAACTTTTAAATTTTATACCATATTATTATTATTGCCTTAAATTGTACTAAACTATGGACACCTGTGATTGATGGTCATAGTGTCTTGTTAAGGAAAAATGGACGCTGATATAGAAATACATCTCTTTTCCTCCTTCAGTTCCAAAGATTACTTTTTACTTTTAAATATTTGTTCCGGTTCTCCGGGGACGTGTCAGGCTCACAGCCCTCCAGTGTAGTAACAAAAGGTGTTGCTGGAGTAGATCACTTTAATAAATTTCCCTAGGTTAGCATACCGGTTAACACACCTCGGCAGCAGTTTTCTTACATTTCGCCTTTTTTGGGGGTTCGTCTAGACTCAATGTTGTCTCGAATTTGATGCCTCGACTTCACAACGAATGATATGTCATGATGGACGCTCTCAGGGCTGTAGCATCGAAAAGCTATTACTGCTTCGGTATTTTATTAATTTCACTGTTAAACTTTGCCTTATTCTACATGTGGTTTATTAACAGAAGTCTGAATTCTGTATTTACGTAGACGATATTATAAAAAGACTCTTCGTTGTCTTATCAGATTAAAACAGTGAAATGCGTCACGCAGCTCGATGATTCCAGAGCGCCTAATTGGCAGTTCAAAGAGTAACTGAAAAGGCACTTGATGAGTGAAATATGTCATGGCTCGTACACAATGTGGCCCAGCATCGGCAACTATGGACAATGCCGGCTGGTCGGCTATGTTTCGATCTTTGGTGACGTCACAACAAGTTGAGCAATGTTGCTAAAGTTAATTTTCTAAATTCAAATTTTAGCGTGGCCAGTATTATTCCCAAATGTCAACAATCAAAATGTATTGCTATGTCAAATAAAATTCACCACAAAGGGAACTTTTAATCCAGTTTAGGTATTGTTACATTGATTATTTTTTTATTCCTGTTTTAATAGTAGGTGAATTATAGTAATTCTCTTATTTTCTTTTCATAGCAGTAGTCTACAAATTTTCCAGCCGAAATGATTCCAACTGGTCATCTCTTAGTTGTCAAAAATTGGCATTGGTCCAACTGATTCCCGAGTGTAGTTGTTGTTTGTTGGTGTTGGTGATCGTTTACATTCAGGAAGCCCACTTTGGCGGTTGCGACGTATATACAGAAAATACATACATACATGCTGCATGCTGCTTTACGCGGTAGCATTATTATGCTTGTATGTGTATTTTTTGTTATCAGTAGAATAGCAGCGATTTGACCTTCGTTTCGAAAAAACCGATGAGTGGGATCACAAACTAGTTCTTAATGTCGAGAATTGGAGTAAAAACAATGGAAGTCCCTTTTCCATTTGTATGGGGTTTTATTTAAAACTATAGTTAGATGTGGTGACTAATCCTTCAGGATTGCATTACTCGTCCCCGGAGATACTCTCATTGTAATTATTTACTTAATTTAAGACAAAATTCATTTTACACAACATTAGTCGACAAAGTTACAATTCAACCCTTGGTGTGACCAAGGGAATAGAACGCATAATGATGTATTAAATAAGTCTGAACGGAAACGCTGTCACCGATAAGTTTCTTAAAAGCTTTAAGGCTAAAGCTTCAAACAAAATGCATTAGAGTGATAAATAGTCCACACTATATTGATTGCCCAAATGATTCTATTAATTAGTCATTGTTTTTCTTATATGAATATTCAATAATTTGTATGATGTTCTTATCTAGAATATTATCAAGTTTGATATCAAATACTGCACGTTTTCTTTAAATTTTCTTGAGTGCCATGCCAAAAATAGGAAAACGGGATGCATTTAGTAGAACTTGATTATTGTTTCTATTCGCAAGAAGTAAGGCCTCACAGTATAAGTATAAAATTTCACTTGCAGTTGTATGAAATGTATCTGTATTGCACGGTGGGTAACCCTAAATGCAACATTAATACTCGCACTATGCTGGTTTTTTGTTCAAAAATTGCCCTCGTATAACAAAAAGAGGGAACTCTCTCTCTAATCGTTCACTCAAAGCTGAGGATCGTGACCCCTGTCACTTGGTCGAGTCTTGGACAGCTGATCATCAGGCTTGACGGTCCACCGCCAAATGCAGTGCCTCCGGAATATTCATGGCTAGCGTCTTGCTTATATGATGAGCCCAACGAGCTGGTTGTAATGCTGATTGTAGTAATATTCTAGACTCTAGTCTAGAGGTAGCTTGACGCACGAAATAGTTGTGAAACACTTGAGTCATTTGACACAGCTTGTCAAGATAACAAAACTATCGGCAATAATGCTGTTTTCCGGACGTTTAAGTACTTATTTGTTATTATGTGTTCGTAATTACACATACTTAAAGGTTTCAAATGATAATATTGCACTTGGAAAAACTTGTAACTCACGGTCACTAAAAACTTAATGAGCTATCTTAAACACACACATACATAAGTATTTTTGTATAGCGGATTTGGTTAACTAATGTGTTTTTATATTACACAATTTTTACTATAAAATAACTAAGATAGTCCATATGTTTATGTATATTTTAAATTATTGAGGTTTTACTATGAAATACCAAAGGTTATCGGAACAAAAAGGACTTTGTTGAGTTAAATGAGTCATAAGTAATCGGGTAATATTAAAAGGAATCTCTTTTAAAGTAAATTCTAAATCCAAAATCCCGACTCTTCCGAGTGAGAGGCTCTTAATTTAAAGCGGTAATGTATCTTCAAAAGCATAAGGAAGTACCGAGTATTACTGTTCAACGAACAAGGTTCATAATTTATTTCAAATTCGGCATGCACACCGCAGCGAATGTAAAATAACAATATTTTGACAAAGGCGTTGCATTTGTACGTTTAGCATTGACGTGTTCGCGGTATTGTAATGTGTTCCCTGACGGACAACGGTATAAGACGTGTCCCTTATCACGTTCAGTAAGCCCAGTGTAAGTAAGCATCGGGATTTCCGAATGTTGTACGCCGGTGTGTATCAACTCGCCTTCACCTTGTTCGTATTTATCTACGTTTGGTTTTGTTTACGTAGCCGGCATCTCGTGCAACCTTTTGTCTTAAATCTTATCAATTACACGACATTGGTATGCGCAATTTGACATATATTTTCACATTTGTTGCAGATTAAACTGTTTGCCGCGTATCTGTACGAGGTTAGCAAACTTCCTAAATGAAACCCGGCCGGGGGCATCGCGTGGAGGGCGCACATATCTAAGGCTTATGGTAATGGACCCTAAGGATTTATATTTTTTTACAAAGGAATTAACATTCCTCATAAGTACATGTGGGCATAATACGTTTAAATAAAACGTGGTACATCTTTTTATTTTGTCATGTTGGTGCCTTAAATGCATTTTTTGTTCTGTTGTTTTTTACATATAATAAAATAATTATACAATTACGTTATTAGGTCGTTGAAAACAGATAAAAAAGACAATACTAACATTAGTTATGTTACATGTTATCTTTTTGTATTAAATGTATTTTTATTTTACATTTTTTTGACGAGCAATAAACTATTTATAAAATTACGTTGTTTTTTTATAATTTCAATCATTAAGGAACACTTACCCTGATGTGTGACAAAAAATGAACAGAGCGAAGCGTGCTGATATTATAATATTCTGCTGGTCATTAGAATAGCTATTGTTATTAAATCAACCTAAATCTATGGGAGGCGGTCACGACTTGAAATAAATGTCTGCCGAAACTGTTGCAGTGGGTCAATGGCACACTATCACTAAGAGCTTTTTTACTTAAGCTGCACTACTTCATAAAAACATCGATGAAATATTAAATCGCTGTGGTGGATTTTTTTTGAATATAACTGTTTTAGCATACGGTTTGTCCAAAGGTAATCATCATTTATCACAATCTGCAGTTTTGTACTAAGTAATGTGATTTATTCCATTAAAAGCAATTGTACAGTCACATTACCAACTATTGATAAAAATTTAGTAACGAGTGGAATTATTAAGATCTCTACGAATAAGCTTTCAATTGTACGATAGATTACAAGTTCTGATAACAGGAAGGTAATGGGTTCGACCCCCAGGTCGGATATTTAAATTTGTACAATGTTCTATGAGCATATAAATGGCTTGAGTCCAGGCAAGCGGCAACATGTATCATGTCGCGGCGACCCCACATCACTTCTCTTTTCCATAGAGAACTGTTGGAAGCGACCGTCGAGTGAATTTCTGCAAAATTTCCAAGGAGGTCTCCACTTCACCAATAGTTGTAGTATTAAGATGTAACATGCACGTCAAGAATTCGTTCTTCACACGTTAGGTGAAAAAATTAATTGGAATGTGTGTTCACGACACATTTTTTGTAGACTTTTTTGTCATCCCAGAGTACCCAAATGTATAAACAAAAGAAAAACTTTAAGCAACTGTTCTGTGAATGACTTATTATGAACTTCAGACGAACTCCGAATGTGTTTGCATTGGTGACGCAGCTTTTAGCGCTAAAAGTCAAAACCCAGTATACGCAAATAAGGTAACTGATTGGTGATGAGCCCGAAATCCACTCTCTTGTTAGTTGTACAGTTATACGAGCACTCAGCAGTTGGATTCTACCATTATTTTATTAGAGATTTTATCTATCATTAACACGTTTCGATTCAAATAGTATTGTATGGATGATAAGTAATTTGTAAACGCCGTACCTCCTGTAGTCATCGTCTGGTGCGCAGGCGCATACCCGTTTACAATACCAACATAAAAGAGGATAGCGACCGGCCCTCATTCAGTCAGTCCGTGTCGGAATCCGGCCACAGCGCTACGTCGTGCGTGTCGCTGCAATCTTATACAACAAACCGCGCACAAATACACCGAAAACACGCTTCTTTCCAACTTTTTACTGAAGTGACTAATACTCCACCCGTATTTGCAATAAAAACCTGCCGTACTTCATTCGAACCTCGAAGTAACTTTGCATGTATTCGAGTTAAGGACATCTGCCGGTGAGTTGCTACTCTTATATCTATATTTTTTGTGACTTCATTACGCGATTGAAGTATGTTTGTTTTGATACCAGCGTTAATGGCACTTTATAGCATTTTTTGTATTGAAACTCGGTTTTCTGCGTAAACAGACAATGTAATGTAATCAGTGTAATTTTATATAATAGTGTGGCTAGCGTGTTATTGATTAGCCACTCAAAGTCCGTCATCGCCTGGTCGCAGATTATCGTGCACGCTTTCTAATTTACTATGACGAATTTTCGCAATTGTATCGAGGTATAAACAACCATAGCGATCCGTTTACTACACATTACACTTTAACGGTTTGTATGAGCTCAAGTTATTAACGTAACTTCCAAGGGATCTTATTACTCGTGTAAATATACATTACGATTGCTTTATTACTTTTTATATCATAGTCTGCTCATCACAGGTAAAAAAATACATGCACTCAAAAGTGATGAATACTTAATAGATATGTAATGCAGACAAAAGTTAAATTTATAATTGAGTACAAAACGTAACTAGGTTCTTTTGCCGTTTCACGCGCGTGGATTTCACTTTTACGCTCTGGGTTCTGACTCTATATGATACCAGAATAGTTAAACGAATGATGAGTATTAAAAACATTGTAGAAACTTTGGAGCTGAAGTGATTTCATCTTCGTTAACTACCGGACGTTGACTTACTGTAAATTAAAATTTCGAATAAAAACAAAGCCATTAATCGTATTTGTCTAATGTCTTACTTTAGCACATATTTTTTATACCAACAAATAAGTGAATTAACCGATCCTGTTCCTTTACAAACTAAACTCGATGGAATTTGTGGAGGAAATTAGTGAATATCTTCACGAGAAGGATGCGGTAAAACTGGTTATAGAGGTGTAAATTATACATTTAGCGGAACAGGTCATTGTTATTCTTCGAATGTATTGCCTCACGGTGAGCTTCTTATGCAAACGTTACGCGCAACCATGACGGCCCAAATGTGTGACCTCAATCATTCAAAAGATCCTACTTGACCTTCGGTAAAGAGAACACCTGCTAAATGTACGTATAATTGTTCTATGTGTAATATAGGCTCGCCCCCTATCACATCATGGGACGGAATATACAAGACGAAATGTGGGTGTCCTGGTAGAACCTCTGACTACCCATTTTGGGAAAAAGATTTACATATAAAGCATAATAACAGTTCATTATTCCACATATAGGTGCAGTATTTAACATTAGTGGCTTATAACTTTACGACTGATAGTCTACCTGGAATTACCGCTATCGGAAATATGCCTATCAGTTCACTGCGGTGGCTAGATGCGGGTTGGTACTCATCACATATCTTCCTATAAAATTCATTAAGTCACTGTATGCAGGATTCGTCATTTGTTCCTTCACCGTTAAAAGTGGAATGAATACAATTTTTTGCAGTAATTTTGATGTGTCGGTGCGTATATTTTTGTTTGTGAAACCGTTATTGCAATTAGCATTTTCCCGGCGCGGCGTGTGCAACTCATCGGGGAGTAGGCATCCGGTTCAGTGAGATGCGAATCGCATCAATTAAATATAACTGGATATCGAGTTTGTTTTTTATTATATTTGAGCATAACGAGATCGAATGTTGTCGTTTGCACTAAGGTTGTAAAATCACTAATATTTCTAAGTATATACATAGACATTTAGGTTTTAGCAAAAATATAATCTTTACAAATAGACACGAAAAATATGGCTCTACCTATTTCTGAAATCATGATACATAAATAATAACTCTTAAATTATAAATGTTATAAGTATAGATATATTATGTAGTTCATATTAAAAGCAGTATTTGTCAGACCTTTTATTTGAAACCTATCTAATCCGGAAAACATCATCATAATCTTCAACCACATTAAGTTCACTGCTAGATAGGCCTCCCTCAACTGGTTCCAATTCTAGCGTAGGGCTTAACTTCCCGCATCAATAATATTGCTGCCCTTCTTCAGTCTGTCGTGATTTTCTCACCTTTTGCCGTCCGTCAAAGCCTCGTTTGTTGGTCCAGTGCATTGTGAGCTGGTGAAGATGTGTTGCATCGTGGAATACGTTAGTACGAGCCCCTGAACTACTCTTGGAGAATAAAATCACGATTTATGTAGGTTGGCTGTCTCTGAGTCAAGTTTACGAGAATAACTGTTGAATGTATATATATTTATTGCAACAAATATGTATAAGATTGTATAGTTCTTTGATTCAAAAATTTAACTCAGGGAATAGATTATTAATTGTAGCTCTGAGGTCTCATCTAGTAAAATACGCAGATTTTTTTAGATCTCGGCGGAAGTGATGATTTAACTGATTTTTATTCTTTCTTCACATTTCTAGTGTTGTTGATTGCAAGTATGTTTTTGCATCAATAGTATTGCCCTGTAATGTAGGTAGGTATTGGATGCAACATGATCTAATTGTTTTCTTTTGCTTGTATGATTAATCCTACCTGTTTCATATACTTGCTTTATTGCATCACTAATGCTATCAGTACCTATATCATAAAACAATATTGTACTTATTGATATGATTAACTACACATATAAACAGTAGTGAAAATTCAGAAAATTATATGAAAGCGTATAATTGGAAGTGCAAACCATGTTTAGTTGTCTTTCAATGCTCGGTTTACATGGTAATTAGGAAGCCCAAAAAATTACACATAGGGCACCGCAGCAATGTCGCCCGGCGTCGGCAGTTTCCAAACAACATTCGATCAAACCATCATTTTGTTGACACAGAAAGCTAATTACATAGCCACTATTTCAATCGTTCATCAAAATTATACTAACGACGTGCAACATGTAGGTTTCTAAATTGTATACCTTATTTTTCTGAGTTTGTTAGGCGTTTTGCATGTTTCATGAAGTTATTATATTTTATTCTGATAATAAATTATGAACGATAATAACAACTTTCACCATTCGTTAATAATGTATATTCATCCATCAATTTGGTAACATGTTTTCGAAAATCGTGGATTTGTGCCTTGAAAAATAGAAGGCGATTGATTTAAGACGTTTCTTTACTTCACTGCTCACTCTGGAACGCTGATTTGAGTTGTTCGAGCAGAGTTTTATCCATACTGAGTGTACCGTGTACTGAGCTCTTTTGTTTTGTAGTTTCTATACGAATTCCTGGGAATATATATGAAGCTGTCAGTGCCAAAGTCGTCTATCCCTGCGGGATTTCTCGCAAGGTTATGGTACTGAGCTGTTGTCCTCACATGTAATGATTACGAGGCTGTCTCCTTACTTAACACTTACGTAGTTTAATAAATATATATTTTCCAATTTTTAAGTGCATCATCTCTGGTTAATAAACTACACTTAAAATTAAATTCAATATTACTTATACAATCCGGATTTATATTACATTTTACTAAACTTGACAAATAGTGAGTCAGTGTTTCTAAACAAGACTAAATATTCTTGTCACCTTAGATCCGGATACGCTACTTTAAAAGACAACTGTGTTGTATTAACACGGTTTTGTCCGGCTGTTGTGTAATAAATGTGTCGAGGATGATGACGTGTCACGCGCACCACTTTCGCTCCGGCTCTCGGCTCGGTGCGAGGGAAATACGTGCATTATGCTCATTGCACAGCGTGCTGCAGTCGGCCGCGGGATTCCCTGTGACGCCAGCTCTGTGCGTGAATAATATCAACAATGATCTGATCGGAAGTTGCGGTTTAATAAACAATACACATCGCGCTCTGAATAGTACATCTCATTACATGGTACTACGTCGCACAAGGCTGTGCGGTTATTTACTGTCTAATTGTCATAACCAACACGTGAGAACATAGCTTACACTCCAAGTGAAGACATGTCACATGCGTTACATTACATAAAACAGGCATTGCAACTTATTGTGGTAAAGGAATCTGTATGCGCATAATACGCTACTTTCGTAACAAAATATCGCAAGTTTAATATCTGATACACAGGGACTTTTTTGTAGTACTGCACCTATAGAATCCCGCATGAGACCGCGTAGGCACCGTTACGATATGGGTGCATTTAACTTATACTATCTGAATGCCTTCGTGTAATCATATTATGTACCGCTGGTTCCCATGTGGGTATATTAAACTACTGTGTTATTATTTACCTCAATAGGTCACTTTCAAAGAGTACAAAAGAGTTGTGATTTTCTCATGCAACGTAACAATTCCATCAGCGTGGAATGATGTTACAAATCGCGTTTGCCATTTTGGTATTTAGACTCCATTAAAAGTTGACAGAGCCCAATTAGTTGAAACGAGCCATGTCTTGGGTCAGCAAGTGATTGATCGGTGTGTTAGACATGTCCTCCTTCCGTGGGAGCCGGCGAGGTGGCTCTAGAAAACTAATCAATTAGCATGGACAGTGAGCGAGGTAAATCGGTTATCGTACCTGAAAGATACTAAGATATAGATTATGTCTGGCTGTTCTCGTGTGCTGTCGGCTGTCGGTAGGTTGACGCGAGACTGTGACGTGTGCAGGCTGCCGGCACGAGATCAGCACGCCACGGTCACTGCCCCCGCACAGGAGAAAGCGGTGAAATGTCCGCAATGATGAATTCTGTATGACTTAACTACCATTGATGTGTTCAACGGACCACAACTTACCTAATTATGGCATACATGTGTCCTTTCAGTATTCATATAAAACATGGTATATTAAAAAAATCAAAATTATATGTTGTAATTATTTTTCGTATGAGATTAATTACCTTTGTAGGTGCATATTTATTTTGCGTGTTAATAATTTTAAATTTTAGAAAATATAGACTGTAATTTATACTTGATTCTCGGATATAGTGACATGGTTTCTATTCCTTTTTTTGTATCACAAGCATCTTATGAACATAATATACATTGTTTCAGATGCAAGATGTGGAACACCGGGGCCGTAGTACTTCTATTAGTAGCAACTATTAACTGTCAGTGCTTCTCCAAAGATGATTCTTCTAAGAAATTGGATCCTGCGGCGAGGACGTCCTTATATTCCGGCCAGTTGGAATTCACTATGAATCTTTTCAACACAATCAACAGCGTGGTTCCAGATGACAATATCTTCTTCTCACCGTTCTCCGTGTACCAATCATTACTACTGGCCTACCTCTCTGCGGGGGGACAAACTGAGGAGTCTCTCAAGAACTCTTTAGAAATCGACAAAAACATGGTAAATCTATACACAATACAATGTAGATATGAGATTCTTTCCACTATTAGTTACCACGATAAGTTTTCGATTTCTCTCGCACACTGATACGACAATTATTGAAATTAGTTTTCACGCTTACAGTAAAATGACACCAACACAAACTTTCTCCTAAATGTTTATGTACTCATAACATCTATTAAGCAAGTAATAATTTATTTCATTACTTAAAAATTATAGTTCTCAAAAATAAGTACAGTAAACACTCGACTGAAAATAAATGTGCAATTTCCAGGACAAGGTGAACTTGATGACCGCGTACAAAGTGGACAAGAGGTCTCGCGCGACGAACAACAACAGCGACAGCTACGAGTTCACCAGCGCCAACAAGCTGTTTGTCGCCAACGAGCTGCGCGTGCGCCAGTGCATGCTCGACTTCTTTGGAGAAGAGCTTGAGGCATTGGTATGTTATAATACTATTTTTTAAAACAATTGTATTGAAAACTCTTTTACAATTGCAAGAATAGTGTGCTGCTGAATGTGAAAAAATTTCAATTCGGACTAGGTTTTGTATACTTATATTTCGATTAAGTATGACCCACATCTAAATACTATAAAGTAAACAATACCTAAAAGAGAGTATAACGAATAACACATACTTAAAAAGTCGCAAAACTAACTTCACTCCAAATTAAAAATAGTGATGTTGACTTTTTGAATATAACTATGACCGTAGGTGTTCATCCTTGTAGCTTATTACTATAGACATAGAATCATATCGTATATATACCTTGAATTACCAATTCAATGAGTTGTTCTAATAGATTCTTTTATCATCTTTCAGAATTTCCAGGCAAATCCCGAGGCTAGTCGCGACTACATCAACAGCTGGGTGGAGCGCGTCACCAAGAACCACATCAAAGACTTGTTACCCGCCGATGCAATTAACCAAAACACCAAATTAGTTCTTGCTAACGCCGCTTACTTCAAAGGTGTTTGGGCTTCAAAGTTCTCCCCAGAAAGAACAAAGAAGGAACCATTCTTCGTTTCTGAGACTCGTCAAACGCTCGTACCTTTTATGAAGCAAAAGGGAACTTTCCACTACGGTTAGTAATAAATCTTCCGCTGATGTAGCGTTTCGGGTTTCATAGTTACTTTCTTTTTGCATATTAACTAGTTACTTGTTATTGTCGAATATATTGTATTTCCATAACCAGATAGATAATTACCTCGGATTAGTATTTTATATTTCGAAATTTTGTTTTATGCTTTTATAAACATGATAATACAATAGATAAATGTGCCAGCCACACGTGGCTTGGTATACATATACATTTTCCACAGTTAAAGATAAGCCCTCAAAATTGGTCTAAAATCGCAGTAGTGTATGAAAATATATTAAAGACTAAACATTAATTACTTTAAAACCGACTCTTGGCTTCGGCTGGAAAACAAAATTTAAAAAAAGAAATACAGCGAACGTGAACATGTAATTAGGCTTCGAACACTTCTATTTCTTATCTGTATAGAAATGAACAAGAAAATTACGATGTCAGAACCATCGTCAATGTAGTAATAAATGAATTTAATTCCAGGTGTGAGTGAGGAACTAGGTGCGCAGATTCTGGAGCTTCCCTACAAAGGCAATGACATCAGCATGTTCATCCTGCTGCCGCCATACTCCATGAAGGAAGGTGAGTGCTAAAAATTACTCTTAATTCTACAGTAATTTAACAATAGGTATTTAACCTACGCATTCTAGTACACATGTAAAGAATTTTGTATTCAATGGACTAGTGAAGTGTACATAGTTGACTGTCATTTTATATAATAAACTAATCATTATAAACCTGGAGCAGGTCTATGAATAATGTATTAGCATTAAGTACTGAGTGATGTCGCCAGTCACTCAGTACGTCTACAAGTTGATTTTAATTGTGCTTAATATCTTAGATAACTGTTTGCTCAGTAAATAATTCTTTGAATTATGTCTTCAAGTGCTCTTACTTTTTGTGTCGCTGTAACAAAGTAAAAAAGAAGGAAGTTATAAACTTACAATTCTATGGAACGTAGTGTCATCGATATTATCAAATAGGATATTATAAATTAATAAAAAATATAAGTATTCCAACAATTCGTAGATGTTTATTATTTTTACGCTTGTATGTAAAAACACTTTATTTTATAATTCATAGGAATGCGATAAGTATGAATTATTCAAGGTTTGTTGTTTCAATATATGCAAACATGATAGTCATACATAACTAAGTGAGAACTTTATAGTTTCAATAAATTGTTGACATTTTTTACCTTTACATACTAAAGGGAACATCAGCAATTACAAGTAGGCGTAAAAGATGCGATAGGTTTATCCAATGACCGTTAATTTCCATAAAGAATGTATGAATAAGCATAAATGTATGATGATTGTATCGACAGGTGTGAGTAACATTATCGCTAACTTGAACGCCGAGCGCCTGGCTGCAGTGGTTGAAGAAAGCTACTTGAGCAGAGAAGTCATCGTTGAGATCCCCAAATTTACCGTCGAAAGGAGTTTACCGCTCAGAGAGGCAAGTTTTATTTGTTTTAAACTATTTAAAAGATCAAAGTTGTTCATATAAGCGAAACGTGAAAAAGCAATTTAGCAAGCCAGCATAATTGAATTAAGCTACAGTCTCATCAGCCGCTACTCTATTTTGAAAGCATTGACTTAACTATAAAAATAGTGCAGTAATTTCACGTGAGATTGTAAAATAACTTCATCATGTCGCTTTTTTGGGCCGTCGCTATGCGCACGCATCGTTAAAATTTTACTCCCATCATTTTTCCAAACGCTACAAAATAATAACGACAAAGAAGCCATTGTTTTACTTGCTATTAATATTAATCGTCAAATACAATTACAGCTACATCTCCTTAAAAGGCCTACTTAGATATAATTCAAAGATATGTTTGATGATTGTTGTCATATTTTAAATTAACGATATGATTTCAAGTCATTTATGTGATGATTACCAATAGTTAACAGTCAATATAATTAAGATATTTCAATGGTTATTTTGATTAGCACTTGTCATGTACAGTAAGCCGTTTGAGAATCGCTACTATGCTTGTTTATATGTATGATTCAGTAGTTTTGTCATTATTTATAATTGATGAGTAATGGTATTACAGTTTAAGACGACAGATTTGTGTCAAAGGGCTATAACCTTCTACCTTATAAGTAGCTGTTAGCTGTATAAACATTGTGGATGTGGTACTTGTTACTTTCTTCTTGCTTTTCATCGATAACTGTAGAGTATAGAGACCCATAAATCTTCTTAACGGAAATCTAAATTGTTCAACCGATGACACCTCGCAACAACAGCCGCTGGAACCAGAAACATGCAATTTTGTAAAAGAGTTATTTTTATTATATTTACGTCTTTGCTAAGAAGTCAGTGCTAAGAAAATATGTGTAAATTCATATTAAGAGAAAGTTAAATGGAGGATAAAAAATAGAAGTTAGTTATTTTGAAGTTAGAAAGTTGTGTTTAGATTTGTACAAGTTATATACAGGCTGATCCCTAAACACTACACACTAGAGTGTATCGCGGGTTTTCCGTCAATTTATACCATGGCCGCCATCAAAGAGTATATCTTAACACAAGTTTTTGTATCACTCACAATGTCTCCCACTAAAAAAAACTAAACCACAAAGCTGTTACGTCACATCAAACCGCTATGAGACAGTAGTATCACCTAGGTCAAGCCGAAACATTCTTAGTGTAGCTTTAACGACCTACAGCAAGGTTCTGCAATTTAAAAATAACTGATATATCTAGGATAGACTTTTTGTAATGGATGATGACTACATTGCACTAATATTCAGTGCCGGCGGGTATAAATTCATAAGCTAAGTGTTTCTGCATGGTGCAAGAGAAATCGTGTTGCGCGTATATGTGGGTGTTCACTGCAGTTACACCGTCATATCCACCAACACATTAACCTCCTTTTCAGGTATTTCGACTCGATAAGACGGCTATAAGAAATTATTTTCATTATTAAATATTCTTTTTTTTAATAATAGATGTTTTCGAGCGGATCCTGTCACAATGTCTCTTGACTCTTTCCTTTCTTTCTCTCTTAAGATCTCCTCTAGGGATTAAATTATTATGTATGATAAAAATGTAAATACGAGAGTCAACCGACGAGAATGCATGAAGAGATTGATGAAAGTGGATGAAGCGAAAGTAATATGTCACGACCGACCAAAGTGGCGATCCTAATGTCTGCTTACCCCTATGGGATACAGGCGTGACGATTATCTATGAATGTATGTTAAAAAACATAATACGACAAGGTAATTGATTTATTTGATTTACTATCAACAATTATTTTTATTTGTAGGTAATGGAGAGACTTGGTGTTGGTGATCTGTTCAACGCGAGCGCAGACTTCAGCACTCTCACCGAGGAGTCAGGAATACTCTTCGACGATTCCATCCACAAAGCAAAAATTCAAATCGATGAAGAAGGTACCTTATTATATATTCTAATATTTTTCTCAGCGTTCGTGCTGTTTAGCATTTGAAGCAGGGCTTCCAAGAATATTCGTAAGGGTTTCCATGTTGAATACAAATTACTTGAATTCTTTTCTTATATTCTCGTCACAGAAGCATCCTTAACGACATAGATATTAGTTACTTACGTTTTGTCACGTGTAAAGGTGTGCTATATACCATATATGTCGCCGGACTTAACGTTACCATAACGGTCGCTTTATAATTGGAAATGTCATATGAGATAGTTATTTCTCATAATTGATGTCCGTAAATTTAAATTATTTTTAAATTTTGTATATTTTCTGGAGCTTGTTACAAATTAAGTGGAAAAAGACCTCGCTGACAATTGATTAAATACAAATTAAGTTGGAAATCACCTTCACTAAAATTTAAAATTTTATAAAACTAATAAAGATTGACAAGTAATAAAAATAAAGACTGAAGGACATTAATAGAGCTTATTCAATAGTCTTCCTCGAATTCCTCCCTATTGTATATTTTGTAATATTTTAATGTGTGTATCCAGGCACGGTGGCGGCGGCGGCCACGGCTCTGTTCGGGTTCCGCTCGTCGCGGCCCGCCGAGCCCACGCGCTTCATCGCCAACTTCCCCTTCGTCTACCTCATCTACGAGCGCCCCACCAACTCTGTGCTCTTCTTCGGAGTCTACAGGGACCCTAAGAAATAAACATCAGCTTATAGTCCGACCAACATACCGTGGTTAATGACAGATGCAATTATTTTAGTTAAATACACTTGTATTTTTTGGAAATGCATATAACCATATTTTTCAAATTTACAGCGTTATAAAAAATTCGAAAACGTCATCGTATAGTGGACAGTGTGTACTTCACACAATATCCACGCTATAGCTTCCCAACAGTATTTCGCATAATTTTTAATTCGTAATTCCACTGCATAATGGCAATGATGTTTGTTTTTTGTGTGAACTATTTGTATTATTCCGGGCACATTACTTCCTGTGCTAAATCTCCATGACTGACTTATTACTTTACAAATGCATAGCGGTGAAGTCGAATACAAAACTTATTGTACTATTAAGTGTATGATCTGGGCTTATTTATTTTAATTGATTATAAGTAAGTACTTTTTTCTGTTTTCAGTTTTAATACTATTCGTACGCGTTAGTCTGTGTTTGTTTTGTAATGTAAATGGAATGTTTAATTTATATCAATAATTTAGTTAGGTCACGTTAAGTTATAAGGTATTTTTTAAGAATAAATGAATAAACTTATAACACAAATTAAATACTTTTTTATTTCATCTAAGCTTTTTCCTAGCCAAATAAAGCAATAAAAATGCACTTCGTGGTAAGCACAATGTAATCCAAAAATGCATTATTACGATCTCCGACACAACTATTTCTCGCCGGTCGACAATGATGACTTGGAAAATAAAAAGTGGGTTGAGCGATAAAATATTTTATTATTTAACTAGGGCGTAGAGCCGTTGGTTAAAAACTATCAAATTTTACACTCGTATCATACATTATAACAAATTGTGTCAAGTGGAGATATGACGCAAAATAACAGAATTGTACGTAGACAAGACACAAAAAAAATCTTACCAATGTAAACAAAATTAAATTATATTTTGATGTGAATTCTGATAAAAACTTAAATTCTATGAAATACTAACCGAGTGTTTCCTGTTTGCTTAACCTACAATTTACATCACAACAATCGTTAGAAATTAGTTTGTATTAAACAAAAAATATCGTTTAAGAAACAATAGGGTGCAAAAAATGTCTAAAGCAAGATGAATCGAAATTAGTTGCAGCCGATTGTACATATTTGAGCATTACGCACTGGGCCAGACAACAAAGTGTAACCTTGACAAAACGATGCAAAATAAACGCACTACCATTGCTAATTTAATCGTGCAGTGAATATAAATCAAGTTTTAGAATATATAGGCAGGAAAATCCCGTTTATTTTTGATAATGGCGTCAACGCTCGTCTAGCCTCTTAACGTTGTTCGATACGCCTACAGTTTTTTCACACTCTGACAAGAATATTTACGAAGTTCTTTATATAATGACTCAACTATTCGTGGCAAGATTAATTCAAGGACACAAAATATTTTTTTAGATAAAATGTAAATCAATGCGTCTATCAGGCTAAGGCACATGTCCTCACAGCAAACCGCGAGGCTTATTCACGATACATAAAATAAATAAAAATATACCCACCCAACATTCACGTACACAGTCCTGACTCCTGATTCCACACTGGAATCGAGCCCGCGGCCTCTCGTCAAGACAAAAATTTATGCAATCCAAGAGTATTTGTTTCGGGTCTGGGTGTTTGTGAGACTGACAAGTTGCTCGTGCTTTCTGGTACCCACAACACAGGGCTTGGTATTAGTGTGAGACCAGGACCATGTATGTGCCTGTTGCGTGTATTTATTTAAGTAGTCCTAAGATTAACTAGGAAGCTAGATGTGGTATTACATCACTGTGTTGATTCAAAACTTCTGTTAGGTAGGTGCTTGAAAACCCATCGGAAAATTGTACGAGATGTTTATCGTAATTCCTTAACCTGTGCAAATTATACTAAATCATATATAGATAAATCGTTTAAGCCCGATTTACACGGAGAGAGTTTGTCGCGGCGAGAATCGTATGCGATTAAAGCATGACATAACCGCCATAGATTATCGTGTTTTGACAAATGTTTACACGATGCAACTTTTATATATCATTACGATAATCGTATCTTTGAGGCGAGAAACTCTCCCCGTGTAAATGGGGCTTTATACTAAAAGTATTATATTATAATACATACATACATAAACTCTTTTATCCCGAAGGGGTAGGCAGAGGCGCCACCAGGACACCCACATTTCGCCTTGTATGTTCCGTCCCACGATGTGATAGGTGGTGAGCCTATCGCCATATCAGGCACAAATTCCTGACTCCGGACTGTTAATGAATAGAAAAATCCAATATCACTTTGCCCGACCCGGGACTCGAACCCGAGACCTCAGCTTTGTAACCGTACCGTAATACAACTACGCCACCGAGGCAGTCGAGGCAGTTTATATTATAATAATGTTTTAATACTAATTAGAATCTTAACTTTCTTTTTAAACTCATCTAAAGAGGAAGTCGCAATTGGATAGATACACGTCTTTTTTTGTACTTTTACATGTAACCCGATTTGGATAATCCTATTAATTAAATGTAGTTATCAAATTCTGTAGTTTTTATATAAACTACTTTGTCATTAACGATTGCAATTAAATACATGCAGTCTTATTAACTTCCTGTAATCGAAAAGAGGCGAAATTTGGACAAGTAAACTTGAAATAACTGTGTAGATCGGGTGTTCCGGTCTAAGTCTGTTATTATGAATGTAGTATACGAAAGAAAGTTCTGACTATAATCAATACTGGATATTAAAAAAGAATACGGACTTGGTAAATGTATGTACGAAAACTTTCATTGAATTGTACCTATTATGAATTTAGGCAAAAACATACATAAAACAAACATTATACATTTATAATTACGGTATCTAGCTACTAGCTTAAAAACATCAATAACAAAGGAACTCTAATTATATCAAAATAATGAAAATACAGAAATGTATTTAAAATGGTTATTTTGCAATATTTTTCAGACTTATGTCACGTGAAAATGTAAATTAAATTTAACGATATAATGTTTTATTGCAGTATTCGTGGCCCCTTTTAACTGCAGAATAAATTAATAAGCGTTAAAATATATTTTATTGCCCAACAGATTTGTTTTATAATATTTTTTATAATCTTTGCTTTTTCAATAATAGATCAATGTATATATCCAGACTTTGTGTCTAATTCGTATCTCCATAGTACAAGAGCGTGACTGTACTTTAATTTCGTGACTCATTTATAAAACAGGATATCAATTACAGTTATAAACGTACTACAACGTATACACTTTGTACGAAGTGATTATATCCAGATAAATGATTTTTGCAAGCGTCGACATTTTAAGCTCATATTGAAGTATAAGAGATGATTTGTAGTAAACACTTCAATAATCGTTACTACTATTAACGGATTTACTGGTTCTATCAGTGAAACTCGATACGATACTAAGATGACGCATGAATAGACTGCGAATGGTAAATTTTTATAATTTTTTGCAATAAACCAGGTCCTGCGGTGACTAACATTATTAAATTAAAGAATTAACATCGACCAGTTATAAAATCATATTGATTACTCAATGACTCAACATATATACATATGTACAGATAAGTACAAAAGAAAAAGAAGCCTATTAAAAACTAAACTACTATAGGTAATGGTAGCTGACCGGTTTGACTATAGTCTAACTGTCCATGGAGACTACAATGGGAATGGGTGGAGTTTATCAGGGTGTCTATGGGGGTTTATCAGGGTGTTTACCCCTGTCTCACAGAATACCGGCATTAAGTGTTCTCTTTGATTTGTTTTTCGTTCTGTGTAGGCTAATGATCCAAAACCCCATCAGCCTTCCATTATGAGAGTTAATGGATGTGCATAATTTGTCCCATTAAAACATTATTTGAAGAACACAATTAAAAAAATGGGTTAAGTAATTCTCAAAAGGAGAGGTGAAAAACAATCTGTCTCTATTTTTTGTCGTATAATCTAGAACCAGCCACACCTAGGAGATGTAATAGCTCGATGATTTTTAAGACTCAATTTTTACTTTCTAACTTTCGACAGGCAAATATTTATGGTTTTTTTATTTTTCATAACTGTAATCTATTTATGACCACCTACACGTATGTTATTTATTAACCAAAAATATATAATAATCGGTTTTCTATCGATCCTAATGTTTTCTATGGGATTTACGCTAATACGTCAAATTTACAATATTAGCGTTTCTATGTTAATTAATTTAAGTAATTAAATACAAAAACATACCTATATTTAAAATATCATAATATAGAACGATTACTAATCTATTTAAGATTGCTCGAATTTAATGGCTTGGCTTGAGCATTATCGCAGACGGACATAAACGGACATAGACGGACAGTCCTTCCGCCGTAGCGTGAAGAGATATCTCATGATTGTATCGAATTGTATGAGACTACAGTATAATGCCATTACATACTCTGTCTGGATGGCATTCGCACTTACCACCAGGTGCCAGAATATAAAAAACAGTAATAACTTAGCTGGTTCATTTTGTTCGATAGTTAAGATTACCGGAGACCCTACTGAAATTCGTATCCGCTTTCATACCGACCATTGTAATAATGGAAAACCCGCAATATTGACGCAAATGTGTCACCTTCTAGTTTCAGCCTCTTTATATCCGGTTCAAAGACATACACAAACTCACGCCTTTATCCCCGAAGGGGTAGGCAGAGGCGCCACTAGGACACCCACATTTCGCCTTGCATGTTCCGTCCCATGATGTGATAGGGGGCGAGCCTATCGCCATATCGGGCACAAATTCCTGACTCCGGGCTGATAATGAATGGAAAAATCCAATATCACTTTGCCCGACCCGGGATTCGAACCCGAGACCTCAGCTTTGTAACCGTACCGTAATACAACTACGCCACCGAGGCAGTCAAAGAAGGTTGGCATAATTGATTCAGTGGGAGACTGCACGCCACTTACCGACAAGTGCATTGTTGACATTTTGTTATACTTTGCGAGTGTAAAAAAAATATTACAATAAGTAAACATGACGACTTGCACAAGAAGGCCGGCAGTGACTGGATGCATAAAGCAGCAGACCGGGCTCTGTGGCGTGCCTTAGGAGAGGCCTATGGCCAGCAATAGACTGCAATGGGCTGATGATGGGAAATAAACAGGAATAAACAAATATAATACTATAATTTTAGAACATGAACTTAATTATATTTTGAAGTTTTGCCATTGAATATTGGTTTCTGAGGTAAAGTGCCCACTGAAATTGCGAATAAAGATTCTATTATTAAAAAATATTTATATGAATTATTATAATAGTACTTCCGTGTATGGTAAATTTACAAGCGTAAAATGTAGCGTACGATGATATTGCACAAACAATTGCATTTGAATTGAGATAGCATAGATACCAATTTGTATATTTTAGATTTATATTTGAAACACGTATTGAGTCTCGGTTTAAGATTGAGACATATCATATTAATATTGATGACATGTTTACCAAATATGCACAATATTAAAATAAATTAATAATTATTAAGCGATATCAATACTATGTTAAAAGGGTACCAATTATTTTAGATTAGGATTTATTAACCTGCCTCGGTGGCGTAGTTGTATTACGGTACGGTTACAAAGCTGAGGGCTTGGGTTCGAGTCCCGGGTCGAGCAAAGTGATATTGGATTATCTATTCTTTATCAGCACGGACTCAAGAATTTGTGCCCGATATGGCGATAAGCTATCACATGGTGGGACGGAACGTACAAGGCGAAATATGGGTGTCCTGGTGGCGCCTGTGCCTACCCCTTCGGGGATAAAGGCGTGAGTTTATGTATGTATGTATGTAGGATTCATTAACCAACTTTACAAAAAGGGACTTTATTTTAATTTCTGGTCTAAAACAGAAGAGTCAAGGGTCTTGAGGAATCTGCACGATTTGCAGCCTATATGCAGTACGTGAGGTCCTGGATTTGACTACCCAAGTCCAGAAGTGAGTTAAGTGTGAATTTTTATGGTTTGGAAAATCTCGTACGGTGCCCAGGACTGGAATTTATGCTTAGTTTTAAACTCATATTATTACTTTCATCTTAGAACGGAAATAAGTTCCGCCAACCGTGGATGGCATTCTTTATTGGTAGATCTACATTTTGAGAATAGCAGACTTAAATTAAATGTACTCGTATGTAATTAATGAATGTATGTCTGTAGTCTTGTAGGTTAGTGAATTTATTTCCACAGTTATTTTCTAAAATGAACTGGCCAAATATGAAAAAAATCATCACACCTAAAACCTATATAGTTATAAAATCGAGGGAATATAAAGGTCAAACCTATATATAAAATCTGTGAAAAATGCAAATGAATCGGCGAGGAACAACAAGCGTAAGAATAAGTTTTGTTGTCTGTTGCTCAATCAAAAACGTGTGGACCGGTGGCGATAAAAACAGAAGCGGTTCGTGTACCGGATTAACGTGTAGGATTATTTAAGCCTTGAAACTTAACTGTTACTAAAATGAAGCCAATATTTAAGACAAAAGAAAACACAACAACCAATTTTTGGTAACAATATTGTTAAGACTCCGCGTGTTCTTACATCCCGCTTGTCGTTTGTTACTATATTCAATCGAGTAAATTAATTGTTAATCTGTGGACATTGGTGTGGGTTGTATGTTTATATAATTCAATTTATGTTCAAATCCTAAATTTAACTGTAACATACAACTGTTTTATGTCCCCAATAAATAAAAAAAAAAAAAGTATTGATAGGTATTAAGTAGGTAATTAGTCCAACTGTTCTATAATAACAAATAATAAACTTAAGGATAAATGTACTTCATGCCGTACCCAGTGTATACCACATTAGGTATATCAAATTATTGTGCCTAAACTAAGTCACATATTTTAATGTAGCTTTTAGAACTGTGAAACTATTTGATTTTAGTAAATTAACATTTCTCTCCTAGTCAATAGTTTTGTTAGTCAAAATCAATAGAATTTTATGTTATACTTTACTTGAGTAAAACCCCTAAATATGACGGTATAAGCATATTGGGTAAATAGGAACAAAAAGCACATGAACAAATCTGCTCTGGATAAAAATAAATCGTAATTCGAAGTTAGTAATGATGACTACACAATAGTATTTATTGTCTAATGAATATTATGTGTGTTTTAAAAAATGTATTGCCAGTGAATTTCGAATTAAATACGTATAATTAGAAGAGGTAACGCTAACAATTTCAATATATTTATTTTGCTAAAAACCATATCATGACCGTCGATAACATCACGTACAAAATGAAAAAGAAAATGAAAATATTTATTGAACACATAAAAAAAAAAAAAACTGACAAAAAATCCTATTAAAAACAAAATTCTAAAAAAAGAAAAAAAATCTGACTTATGACAATATAAAATGCACTAAAAAGTAAATAATAATTGCGTGTTTTTCACGCAAGATTGTATTTATACACATATATTATGTATCCAGTTAAACTTTACATCTAACTCAACACATACCTATGAGTAACAAATAATTATAAAAACATTTAATTACAGTTCACCTAAGCTAAAATTTGAAATATATGTATGCACTACTTAAAAGACAATCAAATTATAAGAATAATGTACAATTATAGTTATTTTTGGAGTCGGTGTCAGCCAAGTTGTATGAGTTAGTAACTACATAAACGTCAGATATTATATTTTATTGAATTAAGGTTAATAAACAATAAATCAAAACTAACCGCGCCTCTACGCGGCCCACATAATAGTATAAGAGGATATTCGTATAAAATAGATTTCATAAAGTTGTTGTCATTTAATATTGTCAGGTATCTTTGACTGACACCGACTCCAAAAATAACTATAATTGAACATTATTCTAATAATTTGATTGTCTTTTAAGTAGTGCATACATATATTTCAAATTTTAGCTTAGGTGAACTGTAATTAAATGTTTTTATAATTATTTGTTACTCATAGGTATGTGTTGAGTTAGATGTAAAGTTTAACTGGATACATAATATATGTGTATAAATACAATCTTGCGTGAAAAACACGCAATTATTATTTACTTTTTAGTGCATTTTATATTGTCATAAGTCAGATTTTTTTTCTTTTTTTAGAATTTTGTTTTTAATAGGATTTTTTGTCAGTTTTTTGAAGTCGGTTATTCTTTTTTGTTAAAATTTTGCTTTATTTTTTCATTTTTGTGACTTAAATGTTCGATAGTCAAATTTTACGTACACAGCTTCTGGTAGCTTAAATAAATTAATCTTAGGTTCTCATAATAGACAATAGACCGTAATTTTTTGTACATCATGGTACTTTTTTTCTCAATCGGCAGCAAGAAAATACTGTGTAGCGTTTTGCCAAAAAATTGACAAGCAGCAACCCCGGTTAGCAACTGGACTTCCACAAGTTTAGGCTTCGTTAGGTATATCTATTGTTGGTGCGTAACAACGTTTGATATGCTCCGCGATTAATTTTAGCAGAAATGATTTACCATTACCTGCACCACCCGTGACAAAGTAACAGCTGACTTTCTCGTTCTTTCAAATTGAGTTTGATTGCCGTTAAGACTTTCTGAAACACATTCTTTTGTTGGATATTTAATCCTCGAATGCTTCTTAGGAACAATTCATCCGACATGACGGCTCGTTCTTCCATGTTTTCACAAAAGTTATCATCGTCATGTACAATTTGTTCACCAACACATAACAATCGGCAATGGATTTCATTACGGAATGGTATATGGCATAGGTACTATTAAACTGTAATAATATGATTCTTTGTCACTATTACAATTTACAACAGATCTTCATGATTTATTGGTATAGTCGCCGAAGATATTGACTATTTACATGTTTGTTCTTTTTATCAACCGCCCCTACCCCTACTTTCATCCACCACTGTAACTTTACTTTTATACTGAATCCAATGCAAAAAGAACCATTGGAATCGTACTCAATTTTGAGGAGTTCTACTCTCCAGGACCGAAGATATTAATCAGATTTTCATGATTTATTGGTGAGATCAAAGTGTTAATACGTTTATTCTGATGCAAAAGAAATCACTAAAATCAGTTAAAAGCTGCCGAAGATATTGACTATTTACATGTTTCTTAATTTTCTCAACCCCCCCCCCCCCTTGCCCCTACCCCTACTTTCTTCCACTACTGTAATTTTGCTTTTATACTTAATTCAATGCAAGAAGAACCATTGGAATCCTACTTTATTTTAAGGAGTTCCCCTCTCCAGGTCCGAAGATATTCATCAGATCGTCACCATATTTTTATGGGACCAAACGACAAGCACCAGCTTTCAATTAAAGAAAGAATTATCGAAATCGGTTTACCCAGTACAGAGAAATGAGGTAACAAACATAAAAAAAAAAAAAAAAAAGCTACATACAGTCGAATTGAGAACCTCCTCCTTTTTTTGAAGTCGGTTAAAAATGGGTGCGTGTACTTATGTACGCGCGTGAGAAGTTATACTTTTTTGGCATCATTAAAAAATAGTTTTTAATTGCATGCAAATAATTAATTACAATTAAATAATAGAAGGATTGGAAAAGGATAATCAACAAAGTTCAGTTTAAATTTGAAAAATTAAATAAATAAATATTTATTTTCTTACATTAAGTCTAACATAAATTGTCTTATTATTCGAATTGTATTTTTAATTAAATGATGTCCACTTCCATAGTATAGTATCTTCCGGTAATGTCTGAATCGGAACTTCAGTTATCAGTGGCTTATGATAACTAAAATATGATACGATAAAATATTCAAAAATTGAATTTATGGTTGGTCATTTTTTAAATATTTTTATTGATTTCTTAATTTAATAATCACTTTTCATTTTTATCAAAAAAAAATCATTAAATTTATT
Organism: Deilephila elpenor; assembly: GCA_949752805.1. NCBI lineage: Eukaryota > Metazoa > Arthropoda > Insecta > Lepidoptera > Sphingidae > Deilephila > Deilephila elpenor. The sequence goes on from OX457097.1 coordinate 7,922,825, forward strand.
TAGTTATTTTTATAAATATTTATTATATTTCGTAAGCTTCATTCTTCAGATATAAAAACAACAGTAGTACTTTTATCCTGCTGGCAACTTCCGCACTATAAAAAAAAATGTTAAGAGTAGGGACGGTAGTCATTGTCGTGGCAACATTGTAGTAACATCTCATTCTTTTTTCGTGCGCGGCAACGAGCACTTATCGGTGACACTAGTTTAGGTTACTTTTTAAATAAGTTGATAAAATGCCGAAACGAACAGCTGAAGAAAAAATTAATTATTACAATGAAAAAATTCGCAAGTTACAGGCAAAAACGCGTAAACGTAGTAATAGAATATTATCTTCATCGCCAGAACCTGAAAGTATTGCAAGTGAGTTTATAATATCTTATTAAGCATGTGAAGTGATAAGAGTTTCGCTATAATGAATAGAGGGTCTATTCTCTATACCTAAGTGTTATAACTAACGTCTTTAAGCTTCCTTGGAGGATAACTGCGGGTTATCACGATAGGCAAGCATGACGTTTTAAAACCAGCCTGGAGGTTTGACTGCGGGTCAACACGAGGGCGTTACTTTGGGCAATCTCTTATGAGTAAAATTTTAAACATTTTTAACTACCTACCCACAAAAATGTTATAGCATACATTTTATTTTTGTAGATGATGGGCTACAATGTGAAGATGAAAAACTATGTAAGACACCAGAAATACCCCCCGATGACTTAATCGCGGATTTAATGCCGGATGAACCTCAACATTCTTCGTCAGTAGCCGACGCATTAGAGGAACCGGAACTCGACCCACAACTGTTAGATGCTTTAGGCGATACTTGTGACGAGACACCAGTATATGGACCAAATATCCACAATAACTTAGCAAAGCGTTGGCTTCCTATCTTGAAAAAGGGCTTACAAGGAGATATCAAAGAAAAACTTTTGAAAGAGTACAACATACCCGACAATTGTCGACTTTTAAAAGCCCCAACATTGAATGCAGAGATATTTGCAGCCGTAAATGATTTGATAAGAAATCGCGACAAAAAACTCCAGGTAAAACAAGATCAATTGGGCTCAGGTATAGCAGCCATCAACAAAGCACTTACTTTACTCCTAACGGAAGATAATAAGATAGAATGTATAAAAATCTTATCAGACGGTTGTCGCATATTAACAGACCTGCATTATACAGAAACACAGGTACGAACAAAGCTGGTTACACCAGGACTGGATAAAGCATTCTTGTCTATAATTCAAAACCAGGAAAGAGATGGTACCTTATTTGGGGAGACTTTACCCGAAAAAATTAAAGCTTCCCGGGCTATCGAAAGACAGGGACTCCAAATTAAGAAGGTTCACAGTGCAAGAGTACCAATGACAAATACTATGACAGTCACTCGTGGTTCCAATCAGGGAAACTGGGCGGCGCCCCCTCGTTATCCGCCGCCGAGAAGGGGGGGGCACACAACCTCCTACAGAACTGCGGCACATCAATTTCGGAGGACTCCACAAACGCCAGGACCAGCACAACCGAAACGCCTTCCGGCGAACTCCAATGTCAACAAACGTGTCCCTGCGAGACAATAACACAGGTACATGGGGGCAGATTGCAATATTTTTATAAATGTTGGCTTGGCGTCACAAAGAATAAAGTTATTCTAAATTTGATTAACAAAGGCTATCGTATACCTTTCAAGTGTAAAGTTGAACAACACCTTTTTACCCAAAATTCTTTTTCAAGTAAGCAAAAAGCAATAATGGCTTCTGCCATTAATGATTTAATCAATTTGGGTGCAATTACAAAATGTAAACCTAAAGTAGGTCAATTTATATCCAATATTTTTTTAGCACCAAAACCTGATAATCAATATAGATTTATACTTAACCTTAAACAGTTAAATAAATTTATTTCAAATACTCATTTTAAAATGGAAGATCATAGAACCGCATCTAAAATGATACCAAAAGGTGGTTTTATGTCAACTATAGACCTTAAAGAATCATATTTACTTGTACCTATAGCTACATCGCATCGCAAATATTTAAGATTTGAATTTGAAGATGAAAAACGATGTAAGCATATTTATGAATTTAATGCTATGCCATACGGTTTGTCATCAGCGCCACGTACTTTCACAAAAATTATGAAAGAAGTGGCTTGTTTCCAAAGACGTCGCGGCTTTCAGTCCGTAGTGTATCTAGATGATTGGTTATGCATAGGGGATAGTTATGATAGTTGCAAACGAAACGTTACTGAAACTATTAAGTTACTTAAATGCCTAGGTTTTGTAATTAACTTTCGGAAGAGCCATATAGAGCCACAGCAGTCTTGTAAATTCTTAGGTTTTTTATATAATTCTGTGGATTTATCAATATCCTTACCTTTAGACAAGCGTTATAAAATATTTCAATCAGTCCAACATTTTATAGGATTACCGACCTCATCCATTAGAAATTTTGCTCGGTTGATAGGTCTATTAACATCAGCCTGCCCAGCCGTCAAATACGGTTGGCTCTATACTAAAATACTAGAACGACATAAATATTTAGCTCTTTTAAAATATAAATCATATGGAGAAAAATTCCAACCTTCACGAATAATTTTACCGGACTTATATTGGTGGAAAAGAAATATCCTTTCCACGTCAAATTCATTCGAAACACCCCATTTCAGTCTAGAAATATTTTCTGACGCATCTAGAATAGGTTGGGGTGCATTTTGTGACCATAAAAGCATAAACGGAGCCTGGAAAGAAAGCGAAAAGTTATTTCACATAAATTATTTAGAATTACTTGCAGCCTTTTTCGGACTGAAATGTTTTGCCCCAAATCTTAATAGTTGCAATATTTTATTACGCATCGATAATACAACTGCGGTGAGTTATATTAATAGAATGGGCGGGATTCAATTTCCTCATTTAACAGAACTTACAAAAAATATTTGGCAATGGTGTGAGGATCGTAATATCTGGCTGTTTGCTTCATATATTAACACAAAAGATAATATTGAAGCTGATCAAGAGTCAAGAAAAGTTAATTCAGATATCGAATTGTGCCTATCTAACTTTGAATATCAACAGATTATTAACAATTTTGGTGAACCAGTAATAGACCTTTTTGCATCTCGTACCAATACAAAATGTAAAAAATACATTTCATGGAAACCCGATCCAGATGCCGTGACCATAGACGCCTTTACGATTAATTGGAAAACCATGTATTTCTATGCATTCCCACCATTTCCACTTATACTAAAATGCATACAAAAGATTATTTGTGACGAGGCCACAGGAATACTAGTATTTCCATATTGGCCATCCCAACCATGGTTTCCTCTAGTACTAAGAATAATTTCGTCAAATATAATTTACTTCACACAAAATAAAAATTCTGTTTCATCGTCTTCCAGGACGCCTCAACAATCGAAAAAGCCGTTTACCCTGGCTGCAGCAGTGTTATCAGGAAAGCCTTCGAGTTAAGAGGAACACCAATATCTGCACTGGACCTAGTCATGGCATCGCTCTCAAAAAGCACACTGGCTCAGTATAACAGTACATATAAATTATGGTGGCAGTATTCACAGTCAAATAATTGTGACCCTTTCGAATGTTCATTATCCTCAGTAATTATTTTTCTAACAGAGCAGTTTAGTAAAGGCAAAGCTTATGGGACATTAAATTCTCATCGTTCAGCTCTTTCTCTTTTGCTAGGTAGTCCTGTAACAGGTGACGAACAAATTAAACGTTTGCTTAAAGGCGCTTATAAATTAAGACCCACGGCTCCTAAATATAATTTCACCTGGGATCCACAAGTAGTTTTAAATTTTATAAATAACTGGATACCCAATAGAGAACTACCCCTAGAGAAACTAACCAAGAAATTAGTCATTCTCTTGGCACTTTGCACAGCGCATAGAGTACAAACGTTAGCCTCCATAAAATTAGAAAATATTCTTATTAACCCTTCCGGGGTAAAGATAGGTATTTTTAATTCAGTTAAAACATCCGCCGTAGGACGCGAACAACCAGTGCTAGTCTTACCATACTTTAACGAAAATAAAGCAATCTGTCCCGCTACAGCTATTGAAGACTACATTTTCTGTACAAGAAATATCAGACCATCAAACACAAGTCATCTGTTGATAACATACAAGCGCCCTCACAAACCTGCTACTACCCAAACTATTAGCAGATGGGTTAAAGATATACTGAAGCTAAGCGGGATAGATGTGTCAACATACAGCGCGCACAGTACAAGGCACGCCGCCACATCAGCAGCGCGAGCATCCGGTATATCCTTGGAGATGATTAGAAAGACGGCTGGATGGACTACTACGTCTCATACTTTTGCAAAATTTTACCACCGTCAAATAATGGTTCAAGAAGATTTTGCAAGATCTATTTTATTACCAAATATTTGTGATTAAAATCTGTGATAAATATAAAAAATAAAAGTTGATTTGTTTATATTATCTGAAATTTTATTACATTAATTTTTACACAAAATTTTCGTCTCTAAACATCTACTGTTGTTTTTATATCTGAAGAATGAAGCTTACGAAATATAATATATGATCAAACGAACTTACCAAGTGAAGTTCGATCGATATTATATTAGTATGCTTCATTCGAAGATATAAACACCCACCCACCCTTAACCCACACTAGAAAATTTTGTTAGCTAATCTCTAAAAAGAATGAGATGTTACTACAATGTTGCCACGACAATGACTACCGTCCCTACTCTTAACATTTTTTTTTATAGTGCGGAAGTTGCCAGCAGGATAAAAGTACTACTGTTGTTTTTATATCTTCGAATGAAGCATACTAATATCGATCGAACTTCACTTGGTAAGTTCGTTTGATCATATATTATTTATTCAATTTAATAGCAAATATTAAAAATTAATATTATAATTTGATGTTCAATTTTAATTTTATTCACAAACTTTTTATTAATGTTTTATTAAATTTATTTCTTTATTTTGTAAATATTAAATAAACAATAATAAGTATTTAACATTAATAATTTAATAACATTTAGTGTTAATTATATTAAATAAAAGTATTTTAATTTATATCAATAAATAATACATACGGATAGTTAACCTCAATTATATTGGAGCATTTGAAAAAGTATATAAGCACAATCCGACCGATCTCCTTTCTGAACTCACGCATAAATATTTGACAACCAATTTAAATATCAATCCTTTTTCATTAGTGACATTATTCTACATATTTAAAATCAAAAATACGCCATTATTCGAATATTGTGGATATATGTTGTCGATTCGAAACATTTATTTAAATACGTTCTTTAATTTGAGGGAAGAGTTTACTGTATCGACGGTATGAACATGAAATGTTTGACAGTTGTGAAATATACAACTTGAACATAGTTATCATGCCACCTAGAACTAACTTCATACTGTTAATTATTTTGTGTCACAGATGCGCGCGCATCTTAAAATTTCACTCTCATCATTTTTTCATAACGCGCCTAAAGAAGTATAACTTCAAAAAATGCTTTTTTTATTATTTGTATTAAAACCGCCAATATATCCGTAAATGCCTTGTATTCAAGCTTTGTAGTGGATTCCAACACTGCCTGAATATAATATTTGAAGCGAATCTTCCACAGGCGTAGTACAGTAAAGGTTTTTTTTCAGCAAAAATGACAGACTCCAGATACCACGGGACCTTCCGTAGAATGTGCTACGGGTGCCGCGCCGTGTCGGTATTAGCTGGCACTTTGGGCACTGAATATGTATGCATCTTCAATTGGTTTTAGCCTTTAGGCTATGAAAGAAGTTCATCCCTCTATGGGAGCTACAGTGGCTGTCATGTTTAACCTTTGCAAAGTTGGTTCGATTAGTAAATATATTTCTAACGATGATTTATAATATTATCACACATTGTTTATACATCTTAACACGAGGACACTTACCGTACGGTTGGGAATTTCGAGTGTGTAGTTTTCACTTGTAATGTGTAGATTCCTATTTCTTGGCTAATGATGTTTGGTTTCGTCGCGGGCTCGTTGTTTTCTCTTTTCCTATAATTTATGATTTTGTCTGCGTCGGGTTTGTATACAGGGTATATCAAGACCGCGACCGAAAACGAAGCCAAGAGGTAGTATTAGTGATATCAAACACAATGCAAGTAAAAATTTTACAAAAAAATAGTCAATTTTTTTTTTGTTAATTTTTACATATCGTCGTATTTGAGTGATTAAACATAGTTTTTCTAAAATAATGACGTACATCGCTTAATTTTTAAACACGCAATGGTACGTAAGGGTTTAAATTACTATTTTTGCAAAAACTAGGTATTTACCCCTCAAAAACGATGATTTTTAAAAAATTGTAAAAAAAAATCCGTCGCTTATTTTGCAAAATTTTTAGTTGCATTGTGACTGTAGCCCCTAAAACTACCACCTGGCTTCGTTTTCGGTCGCGGTCTTGATATACCCTGTATAATAGTAAACAATGATAATTGTCATGTAATGTTTATAATTTCGACAATAACGATATTATCGTAATATCAAACTTTTTTATGTTGCACATTTTAGTAACAATTGTATGACTAATGCTTGAGGTATTGCTAGCCACTTACCGATTGTTTTTTTCAGCTGTCACTGAGAAAGCAAGTAATTTCATAATATGTAAATGTTATGTAACATATTTATCCGATGCTTCTATTAGTAGAGAACAATGAAACCATTTAAAGTTAAATGTCAAATACTTTGCACCGATTGGAAAACATAGCAGATGGTTATGTCGAACGAACATTCTGGAATGGATTATATAGTTTGTAATAAATGTTGTGCTATGTACCTATGTGGGTAAGTACGAATATATCGAAGTGATAACTGGAAAATCGTCTCTAATTTATGATGATTGACGGCCCATCACACGGAGAAAGTTGGAGTGGCTCACAATATTCACATGTCTGTTTACATTAAGTAGGTACGTACGACGTACGTATTCTAGTCGTACACCGGGCACGAGCTGTTTTCTTTTCATGCTTAAGTATCGAGAAGGCTATGTAATAAGCGCGGAGCCAGCGCGTTGGTCTCTTTTTATTAACACTTAAATATACATATAAGCATAGACCAGTCGTAAGGGAAGGTCGGCTACTTTGCTTCCGTTTTTCTGCTCGGTTTCTTGAACTCATAACTCTGAATCCGTGAACGAGTAGTATAAAGTAATGTCACTTTGTTATTCACTTGTGTCATTTCCCTATTGCTTTTTATTTGGACATATAATCATGAGATTTTATAAGTACTGTACAAAATACATTAAAGATAAAATACAGATTGATTAATCATGTAACTTTTAGATTTATTATTGGTGAAGTTTTATGGCATACACAACTGTTTATATTGTCATATTAAAATTGGTTTTATTCGAATACAGTCTTTATAATTGAATCATTCCGAAGGTGCACGTAATTACTTTAATATAATTAAGCAACACTGATTTGAATTGTCTTTTTAAATGAGGACATAAATATTTGGAAAGTAGCAGCAATATGCAGATAAGAATCAAAACCTATGTATTCCGATTTCCATTGACTGATTCCCCTAATCCAATGGTACAGGATTTAAAGAAAAAGTTATAAAGTAAAGATCGGAAGGCATAGTAATTCGTTTAATAAACAAGCGGGTAAAACAATGAGTGGAAAGCAGGTACGTAAATCCATCGGAAGTATTTGCGGCATCGATAGCATCTGGCCGTCGACAATAGAACTAATTACCAGGCACAGGCCGCTGCGTGCGCCGGAACTGCCGCGGAGAAACAATGCCCGCCGCCCCACGGACGGACGCGCTTGCACCTATTTATATGTATGCCTTTTGTTAACATGTCTTCAATTCTTATCACGATTGTTCTTACTGCAGCGCGTATTTACAATATAATCACCCAGATTTTTTGGTAATCACTCTTATGAATTTGGCCATGTGGGTGGTTTTCTTTTAGTCGTAATATGAGTTTTTCCAAAAAGTAGTTCAGTGTCTCTCTAATGTTACTTTTTAGGTATTTACCGAAAATATTTATAGGATCTTTTGTATTGTATGGAAGTATCGGTATGGATTATTTTATATTTTTAAAAATATAACTTCGGGTTCTTTTTTCGAGCTCACTAGTTATTATTTTTCTTCGGTGATTAAAAATCTGTTTACCTACAAACATGAAGTTTATCTGGATTTCTACTCTTTTCAGTAATATATAGCTATATGCATCATTTTTTTCTAATGTAATACATGGTGTCACCTACACCGTAATAGACAAAATCAAAACTGTATAACTTGGAAAGTTTTAATTGTGCTTGCATTTACAACGATGTTGAATTGAAGATTTCTAAATTAACCAGTTGAGACCGCTACATGGCTACATGTGAACATTACACATGATATAATATATCACTTTCATATGTTTGATAATTTACTTACACCTAGCAATAAGATGCTGTTGAAAAAGGCCCGGAAACATCACCAATATGCTTTCCTCGTTGCAGAACATGCCGCGCCGTTGTGTAGACGATTTATGCCATCTGTAGTAACGAAGCTAAATATTTATGATATTGTATTGTATGCGCCGTTTGTTTGTCTAGCTACATGTAAGGTTCATTATCTCGGTTATTCTACAAGAAAGTGAAATTAATGGACATGAATTAAATAGGACGGCGTGAAGTAATTTTGGAATACAGTTAATGTATTAAGAATGTAGGTTCGTTTTTTAAATAACTAAATACTATGAGGAAGTACTTTGTGGTAATGATTTAATAATGTAATAATATACGTCCGCAAGTGATAGCTTCCGTCATTCAGCTATTAAATGGAACTAAAATCACTGCGGAACGTTGATCTCAATCGAGATTTTCCTCTGTCCTGCCATTTACGGAATAAAGACTTTCAATTTATAGTGTCAGGTGTCTTATTATATCTTACAGCACATTCAAGGATTAAGGGAACAATGAAAACATAAATCATATTACAAAAACATTTTATTAGCATCTAAGATAGGAAAGTAAAAATATAAGAAATTTTATACAAAACTGTAAAATGTTGTAAAAAAACTACGATAGCTACATTTTTTACATACACATACCTTGCGGCGTGCTATCGATTCAACGCGACCAGATTACTTGACCACGGGCGCTGAGGACTGCGCATGCATGTGTTTTTGTCATCTATTACCGACGCACTTACTTGTGCATCTATTACTTGCGCGTCTAACATACCATAAGGTCTACGTAAAATAATTTAATTCATAGTTGCTGTTGCAAAATCTTAATAGCCTCAATAATTTAACGTAACGCTTGACAAAAATATTATTTTGAGATATACTTTCCACAAACGTGCGATGGAAATTTAATATCCAACTGCGTGTTTGTAATTGAATTTATAACAAATTTTATTTATTAACAAATGCAGAGACCTCAGGCCCTGAATCGCTGCCAACCGTCAAATGTTGTTCACGTCAATCTACAAATGCGTCCATCTATAAAAGTGATACTGTTTTATAGACATACAGTTAGTAAAAAAATCACAGCTCCGGTTAATCAAATACAAATAGTTTTTATTTTCCTTCCTTTTATCTTAAACTTTATCTCTATAAATAAATAATGAAGTATTTTACAGGACAGTTGCCATTTAAGGGTGATGTGGGCGGGTATAATCTGTTTACTTCATTATAATCTCTATTTGAACTCACGTCTTACACAGGAGGTATAGGTACATTTAGTGAATTGAGTATGTAGGTATGTGAAAACATCTCAGCAGTATATTATTTGAAACCTGCAGTATAAAATATTCGAAATTACATTGCAATTATTGTAAGAGTTTAATTTTAAAATCCACGTCACCCTTAAGTTGTCGCTAAATAAAATTAAATTATAATGCATGAATTACTCATAAAATTCTTAAACAATACATAATTATCAAATAAAATATAATTATCAATCAGGAACAAATGCAATAATAAATCAATCAAATAACCATTTCAATAATAAATCCTTTTCGAAATAATGTTGACAAAAACCAACATATTTTAATATATTACAAGAATATATTAACAACCATTTATGCACTCACATAATTTATAAAGGTAGTCATAGTCTCTTATAAAGCAACTGGTAAATTTGTAAATGTTTCTTACAAGGTACGCATTAAACCTATAAATTCGCTATATTTTCAAAATATCATCTAATGAGATACAAGTGATAGAATATAAATTTTCTTTTCAAATTACTTTTCACTTATTATAAATCGTTTTCATCAAATATAATATTTACAAAATAATGAGTATTGTTAAAAGGAGTTTACTTTGACTATATAACTATATATTTTAAAAAATATATCTACTTTGACGATAGAAAAAGCTTTCTACAGCCTACCAGGACATTATACTTACGTAGAAATCAATCAATAGACATGAGATTCAGTTGTAACTCTGAGATACCAAATTAAATGCGTGCAAAATATTTATGCATCAATTTTGCTTTCTATCAAGATAAGAATACAATTTTCATATTAAAATCTCTACGTAATATAATGTAATTCAGACAATTTGTTACAACAAATACGTACAAACAGCTTGTACACTTTTAGACAAATATATACTTCAATGTGACAAGTTTTTATCTTAGACAAATTAATAGTAATGGAGGATCTGAAGGCAGTGTTTGTATTTATACTATAATAACTGTTATTGGCAAGATGCACATGAAATCGGCAACTTTATTTTTTACTTGAATGTGTTCCAAACGGTATGTTTCTTAATACTTCCTAAGGTCTGGTTTGTCTTATATGAAAATTAACTGTAACTTACAAAATAATCCAAGAGTATTAAAACGTGATATGTTATGATGCATAACACTTAATGTTTGTTATGAGCACTTTGTATGAATTTTGTAATTTAGAAATCGGATGGCGCGTTTATACTTGGCAAGTAATAAACGAAGTAAGAAATCGTATATTTTCTGCCTAATCGCTCGCCTATGGCATTCCATCTCACATATTAAATATAAACAGCGTAGTAAATTACTTTATAACGATCTCTAGAAGGCCTTTAGTGTTAGAAAAAAGCGCTAGGTCGTGTTGTAATGACATTGTTCGTACAGATGTGTGATACAGCGACGTGACGTGCGGAGGCCGAAATATCGACCAATATGACCTTAAAGCCTGTGGTTTAATTTCAATCACGGCACATAATTAAACTATTGTAATAAAATTGCATGACTGTACATTTTAATGGATTTTGGCGCTTATTACCACGACGTCTACGAGTTAATTGCAATGATTTACCAAAAGATGTTTAAACGATTCATTTTGCTGTGTTGATAAAAACCTATAATTTATTTTTTAAGTCATTTAACAAAGTTTGCATAATTTTACTGTACATAATTGAACGCGCAAGAAATATATAATTTTGTACAAGTATTTACATTAAATAAAAATATCTATTAATAAACAATAAAGTGGTAATTGTTGAGTAGATAGATACAGTGTATTGTTTTTTCTTTTATACTTACTACATGCATATTTGTTTCTAGCAGAGTCCTGTTGGTTCGTAGATTCTGGATATCTACGAACCAACAGTAAATGGAAATGGGAAAACGACAATAATTTATTTGATTTTGTCATGACAGATTTGAGGAATGTATCGTTGTAAGTTGGAATATATGCTGCTGTGCGTCTGAGTCGCCGTCATGTTTTCGGTGTTCAAAATCTATGTAAACATTTGAAAATAGCGAAACCTTTTAAATCTCCACATTAGGTAATTACTTTCTCTGTAGGTATGGGCGCGTACGTTAATGCACTTTCATATTCAAGATTACTGATACACGGCTAATAACTAGTGATTATGGGAAGCCACATACAATAATAAGCTAGGTGTGTTTCTAAGGCAAACAATATCTGAGTACATTTACCACGATATATAAAGTAATAATGACGGGCGAGGCACGGCGTTGTAAACACCACTACTGAACAAAGAAAGGCCAATTTATTGGACGAGAAAGGGAGCACAATTTTAAAGACCGCGATTGAAACGCCAATTGTGTTTCTAATTTATAGCAATCTAAGGGCAATCAGGCCTCTCCTAGTATGAGGCGAAAGATGTAATATTGGGAATTGGAAACCGTTCACAAAGTCGTTCGATATGGATGCTCCAATAATAACCCCACGTGATACCAGACAAATTTTATAAACATTTTCAAACAATCTCTTTCAAAATGCGCAGAATATATAGATACGAATCTAAAGTATACAGCGGTGTCGAAAACGATAGTTTAGTGTTTGGTACGAAAATAAAATAATAATCAGTGTCCGAACTGAGAGGAGTACAGTGTAGAGATGCGATAGTTGAACGGTGAAAGACAGTATGTTCTGAATGCTCGTTCTTTTACTCTGTATTTTTTATTTTTAGAAAGTTTAGTCGGTCGCGCAGCGGGTGAAATTACGGCGGCGGCGAGCAGTAATCCCAATGCTGCTCATCATTGTTGCCTGATTATCTGATATTTCGTTAACTTATCGATTAAAAAGCTCACTTAAAGTATATTGTACCAAAAAGAGCGTCATTAGGCAGATGATAAACAATTTCGTGAAATATTGCCAACAATGCGACACCCCTATATTATTTCTCAATTACTTGCTCTTATAACATTATGACTAAAAATATTTACTTTCAGGTAAAACATAATTACAAAACAATTAGTATACAAATATTATCTTAGCTAAAGCTAGTAAGTATTCGGTAACGGACGGAATTACACACAAATTAACAATTAATATAACGGTCGAGACATCCACGTGTCTCCTTCGTAAACTGCCTTACGTCTCTATGTTTACTATTTTATTAGCACCTTACCAAATCTGTGATATTTCAGCCTTTAAGCTCGATTAAAAATATATATATTTTATCACGGTGATAACATTCAATTGACTATGAAAGGTATTGTCCGATGGAGTGTGCAGGGGCGCGCGGGCGGCGCGGTTACCTCTGCTTGGTAGGCTTCACTGCTCCGTTGGCGGCGGCGCTCTTCTGCGCCACGTGCGTCTGGTAGTGCTTCGCGAGATGGGCTTTCTGGCGGAAACTTTTGCCACAAAGAGAACACGTGAAAGGCTTTTCGCCAGTGTGTGTCCTCACATGAACGTTCACAGAGTATTTGTCCTTAAAACCTTTCGAACAAATAGAGCAATAATGCAGAGATCTCTCTTTTCTCACGCCGTTTGAGGTGGACGTCGCCGCTTGGATGGCTGTACCGGACTGGGCTTGCATCGGTGGTGGAGGATTCTTTTGCAATACTCTACTCTTTTTCCTCGCAGGTTTTGTGCTGGTGACGGCTGGAGAAGCGGTCACTATTTGAACATGTTGCTGAAGTTGTACTTCGCTGACTGGAATCATGGTGACCAGTTCACCATTGAGATGGTGTATATTGTAAACGCTCCGAGTGGGGTCGATCGGCTCTCCTGTACAGAAAGGCTGCATAGACTCACCCAGCTCCGTCGCTATTCGTTTTAACTTCTCGTAGTCCTCGGGATAATTAGCGTCTAGTTGTGACAAAAGGATGTCATCGACACTCTGTTGAGTAGATGTGGGGTTTTCCGTATTGGTGATAACCGTTGTGTTTGGATCCTCTAATAATATTGATATATTTACGTTACCATTGGGTGGTGAAATTGCCATCAGTAGTTCCGGGTCAGCGTCCTTCCCATCTTGGTACATGGACGGTACATCGGGTTTGTTGTTATTGTTAATGATTACCATTTTGGGATCGCCGGTAGGTAATTTTGGGCTTTTATGTGTTGTGCTGTATCTCACGAATCCCTTTCCTTGTAACGCATTTCGAAGTAAAGACTCATTTGATTCAGTATTTTGATCGGTTATTTTCCAGTCATTGTTATTGTTGTTATATTCAACTTGGCTTTCTAATAAATTAGGGGTACCTATAAGTGAAGGACTATTAGGGTCTTCATTTTTGTCGTTGTTAGAAAATTCGTTGTCATCATAATTGTACTGCTCCACCTTAACTAAATTATTTGTGCTCATGTCAGTATTTCGACTTTCTGATTCACCATCTTCGTAATGAAAACCTTCCACTTTTTGTAAATCTTGACTGAAGTCATTAGGGAATCCGTTCATATTCAATATAGATTCGAGATCTAAAGAGGAATTTTGTTCTATATCTGTGGGACTTGACATGGATACGTCTTCTTCTTTACTCCAGAAACGATTGGAACTCGTATCTGTGATATCGTGATTAAGAACTGTAAGTGTATATATCTGTCCGTCTGTGTTGTTAATTAGCTTATTAGAGATAGCTGTGTCTGTGCAAGGATGTGTGCCGTTTATTTCGCTATCTTGGTTCCAATATGTGAATTTATTGAGATCCTCTAACATAGTGGTATCTAGACGTTCCCGATCACGGTCGACGTTCCAGATAGAATCAAAACTTTGTAGCGTGGTGGACGTAGTAGCAGCGGACAAGCTGCTAGTGGCGCCGGGCTGGGTTCCAGGCACGCTCAAAAGGCTGTTGTTGTTCTGCTCTTTCGGTTCTTCCGAGAGCAAAGGATTCGATCTTGAATCAGGTGATTCCATGAACACATTCACAGATCGCATCTGTTGTTTGTATTGTGCATCTGTAACCTCGTGCGACGTCACGAAATCAAAGAAATCCGACTTTGAAACTTCTGGGGCAGTGGCCGTCATGACTACCGTTTCGTTTTAAACTGAGGAACGACTTTTCGGTTCGTTCTTCTGTTAATGTTAATACATCAAGCGCGTAGAATTTGTGTTCAGTTCTATCTTTGTACTACAATAAATATATCTAAATTTAAATAAGTGAATAACCCGGTATGACTTGTACTTTATTGGCAGTCGCTAGCGCGTCGGTAACTGATAGTGCGTATGTACAGGGCGCGGGCTGGGGTGCTACTCGGACGTGCCCAACGTATTCGAGTCAATCGGCGGACCAATCGAGTGTGCGAATTTGATCCGAACGTTCCTTTTTCCCATTATTCACCCCAACCCTATTCCCTCTCGATTAAGAACTCAATGTGTCAGGCTCTCAGTAGAGGTGATCAATAAATGGATATTTGCCATGGTTCCAGTGAAGTTCTTGAAAATCGTTGATGAGGTTTATCTGAAAAAAGAGAAAGGAACCGTTAGCCACTTTATTTTATGCAGAATTCTAAGATCACTGGTCTAAAACATAATTAAATGTCTAAGACAATAAATGTACACAACCATTCAAACAAGGTAGATTAATATATTGAAGTTTTTGTTAATCGGAATATGACTGAGTCTGAATATTTAATTAATAAGCCGGGCTGGTTCGTGCCTGTAGTGAGTAGATCCTGTATAAAATCAGGGCGAGCCAGTCACGCGGCGTGCCTATCAGGCATCACGTAGCAGTGGTGGCCGACGGGCGACGCCGCGCCGTGCTCTCCGAGCTGCACTCGCGACTCACTACTCGCGGCTCCCGAGCTCTCGCCTTCAAACGTACTTTACATTTAAAAATGTACATTACATTTAAGATGAAAGCAGAAACGAGAACATCACACGGTCTATAATTCTAATGGTCGTCTAAATGATTGTTACTTTCTACATCATTATTAACATTTCAACATCCTACGTAAAAAATAAAACATATTTAAATTGAATTCATTATTATCTTTGTGCGGAGCAGATTTCCATGACACGTTCTCGGTGTCTAACGTAAAACGAGAAAGGTCTGTCAAACGACACGATGAATTGGAGCAAGCGCGAGGAACCGAAACACCCGGTGTTCAGTTACACTTGACAGTTGATACAATGGTAACTCGTTCATATTTGACGAAATAATCATTATTCGAGTATTTATATAAGTAACTGTACTTCGATTCTATTACATATACTCAAACCAGAATTGAGTCGTCTACTTCTATATTATTTCATAAAATGTGTACAATATAAAGTGTTTCGTTCTCTTAAGCCAATGAATTTTTTGATTCTTGAGTTAAATGTATAGCATAAATCTGGAAAGTATGTTACAATGACGTTAATGCGTTTTTGCGAATTGCGATGTATACTGCCGCTTATCTATAATTACATTGAAACATGTAACAGTGAATATTTACAAGAGTATTTCTCAGTGCTGTGTTTTTATAACAGTTTTAATGTTTAAGACATAGCTGTAACAGCTACCGGAACGAATCTTTAATAGTGAATGATGGCGTTATTTTTGGTTTAATGTTTGTAATTTGTCTTTTTCAATTAAATTTCAAATGTATGTGTCGGAAAACGTATGATATCATTTATTTCAGTAACTTATATTTCAAAAAGTGTAAAGTGGCATATAAATAATTGTACCAATAATTTGGTTAATACTTTGCATCTACGTTGGAGCACATTTTAAATACCTAGATGTAAAATATGTTCTGTTTGTTCCAAACTCTTACTACATTTTAACAGAAGGTGCCACGCGGTGGTGATGATCATAAATTAATAAACAGAGTCTCGCAAGAGGCTCCGTCATTCGGTGCTTTTGCTCGTAAAATTCTAAATTCAATCAGTACTTTGCGTTGTTGCGTCAAAAAGATATTTAACTGTACTAAATTGTGTACAGCCTGTCATTACTCTGAGCGAAACACTAAGTTAACATGCGAATTCATTTTGCAATGTACTCTTAAAAATAGTGTTTTCGGCTTTACTTAAATTGGTTTCACAACGAGTAAGTAATGTAATATCAATTTGTTTGGAAGGCAAATATACCGAATGCACTCTCTGATTGTTTTGGTGAATCAAATAATACATTCAATATTAAGATGTAATTTCCGTAAGATTGAAATATGAATGTTAGGCGTGTTGCATGCAGCCGTGTAGCCGTGGGTAATCCCGCCGCGGCGCACTGGGTCGGCGGGCGGTATGTGCCGCGCGCACCGCTCCGCGCACGCATTACGAGTATTGTTGGTGCGTTAAGGTCGCCGTGGTTTTTCTGAGAATGTGGTCGTGTAATAGCTTCGTAAGCTATTAAGTTAAGCGATAAGTGTCGATTATTGCAATTGGTACGGTTTTGCATTACGCTCACAATTGAGTAGCTAAATTAAAATAGTTTTGGATTGAAGAGGTGATTTTTACTTAACATGCGACAAGTTTTTCATTAGAAACTGTACCAATTGATGCTTTGCTCACATTTAAGCGTCCGACGTATAATTGAGTTTAATCCCTGGCACCGGAGGATTGCAGGGAAGGACTCGCACCACTTTTAGTTCCATAGCGGGTAGCACAAGAGTTGAAATTTTATCCTAAATAATATAACACCATTCTCCTCTATGTCTTCCTCTCTCGTATTCTAATATTCGTGACACGCAACGATTTTGGCAACTCTTGTAGCTGAGAAGCATCCGTTAAACAAAAGGCAGCAAGTTCGATCCTTGCGTCCTTTTGGTACTAAAAGCTTCTACCAAATTGTCTAATATAACCGTCATAAATATCTTATTTCATCGTACGGCTGGAGCTACCTGGCTAATTATTGTATGTGTTTATGTTTGCTTATCAAAATGTAATTTGGAGGTTTTCGAACATTATTTACATACGAACGAAACGAAAACGAAAACGAAACGAAATATGTTAAATGAAAATTAATGCATATTATAAACCAATTTTTTAATTGGTTAACACTAAATTGTTAAAGAACTGAGATTTCAAAAGCGTAATATTTTTTTGTTGTTTTATACTAGCCCAAAAAACGTGACGCTAACTTGCTGGTAAGGTAATGTGAAATGCAATGAGCATCCCCCAGTGAGAGAAGTCCATCTAACACCACACAATTATGCCAGGCCAGTTAAGACCGGATTTACAAATGTTTAACCCGAAGCGAATAAATTGTGTAGGGCATTAAGACGGGCTCTCCATCATGTGCCTGAAGAATATGCTACAATTAGCTATAAGGCCTCCAGCAATCTCAGCCACCAAATGAAATGCAATTTGCAAAGCTTATATAGTATTTTACTATGTATTAAACTGATCGGACGAGATGACTCATTCGTATTGTGTTAAGTAAATATATAAAACATTTTTGCAGCAACAATATTTTTAAGCATTTTATTTTTTGTATTAATATGAGAGGCGTAATTAGTAGTTATCTGGCATGTATCGTCTAGTACGCTATGCAATAAACCCAATTCAGATTCATCCAAGACAATCTGACGGGCTGCTTACGTTTTGTCACAATATGCATATAAACCTTAAGGTTTGTTGGCAAATTGAAATTATTACGTAAGAGTATAATGCAATGTTTAAAATATTAAAAATGGTGTTGTGATGTGAATTTGTGGATTTAGTTATTTTGTGTGTGTGTGTGTGTGTGTGTGGATGTTGCATGTGGGTTAACGAGCGCGGTTGCGCCACACGTGGCAGCGCGCGGCGCGGCGCGGCGGTGGCGACAACAGCGACGGCCGGGCCGCGCACCCTGTTTCGGCGAGCGCACCAATTGGATCACGACCGTCGTGATCTCAATGATATATTATAGCTCGTGAATTAGCTTATAGCTTGTACACATTTCTCATTTAAAGACCGTATTCCTATGCAATAGGTATGTGTGATGTGTGTGCGTCTAGGTGTTCGAACATCACTGACACTTTACGTGTTGAGTCGAGACGCGGTCAAACAAATTAATCATAAAAGTAATTATGTGCGCGGAGAAACGTATGAGAGACAATTATGAACATATTTTTAATATGTTATAAACGTATGGTTTTTTAATACGACACCTTAATTCTTTTAAAATAAATTGTACGGTTTGCTTCGGCGTGACTTTGTTATTTAACGAAACACTCGGCCTACTAATAACGGCAGTGGATAGATTTAACTCGTTATCTTTAATTAACGTGTTACAAATGGCCTCAATATTGCAACTACAATACCGGACTTTATCTTTGAGAGCCATCGAGTGACGTCTACTAATTGTGTTGAATTTATTTACACTTTTTTAGTGTAAAGACTAATTCACCTAAAATGTCGATGGTAACGATAATGTGACCGGAGCTTACTTTTCGGTACGAACGCCGCTGTTTTCTGCTTGAAATCAGAAACGTCTTAGCGCTAGTGATATATTAAATGGGTATAAAAAGTGTAGTTTGATAGGCGCGGACTGACGATCACTTTCTGTGAGACTCGATGGCATGCGATTCCAATTACGATACGCTTCGAACGACAATACGGCGGTTTTAATTGGCAGTTTTACATATACTTTAGTCTATGTTTACACTGACTTGCAAAGCTGCTCATTTTCTGGTCGGAATAAGGACATCGTGCCGCATGCGCCGCTGCACAATGAATTACACTCACAAATAGAATAAGATCAAAATTAATTTCATTTTGTGTCACAGCGTAACAGTTACCAGTTAGATATTATTGATTACAACGAACAAAATTATGGAAAACAACATTATTTCATACATCTGCGATTCATCACAGAAGCAAAAGAATGGGAGATTTTTTTTTTACTTTGACCACTGTCCGGACCGTAATGACATAAGGTTGTATTATGGAACTAATTGTAAAGCGGATAGTAGTTTACATAAGGTCTAAGGTACGCGTAGTATTTGTTTAATAACCGCGACGTGTTTCATATAGATCGGTATCCTCTGGCTAACCGTAGATGGGAGCCGGCTGCTCGCATACCACAGCGCGTCGCGGAGAGCCGGTGTGCGTCCGCGCGTCCGCCGCGCCGCCTCTTCACCTCTGACATTTCAGCTTAGATGACCGTTTGCGTCGTTCAGCCTTTGATCTCTCTCGTGTACCTGACTGTTGCAATTTTATGCCAGATTATTATGCATCAAAGCTGAATAAAAGTGAAATTGTCATCGCGTGTAGTTGGCAGCGCGCATTACGCTCCACGCCGCACGGCCCGGAGAGCGCGGCGCGGCGCGGGCGACAGCAGCGCAGTGACGCGTGCGCACTGCTGCTGCCAGTGGCTGCCGCCTCATCATAACACTCATGTCACATGCGGTTAATTGCGGTTAATAACATTAAACAACGCGCGGCGGATTCTTGGCATCGTCCGGTTTTATTATAGATATAATCGCTTTAATTTACTTGGAAATATTTATTTGTACGTAATAATTCATTCAATTCATCCAAATCGGTAAGTAAAATGTTTGATTTAATTAGTTGTAAACGCGCAAGTCGTCAGACTCGTTGGTAGAGATAGCAAATAAATGCAAAAATATTTGCAATTTAATTAACTTGGTAGTAATTATATACGAAATCGAGTCCTGACTCGCGCTGTCTCGTTATCCGTGGCGCGGCGTAACAGTTGCGGTTCTGGTGGTTGCTTGTAATTTCTATTGAGGAAACTAGACAGCGATACAATTCGCGAATGAACCAGACGTTGCGTCGAAAGCTTAATACTTCTTGATACAATTAATTCGATAAATAACAAACGCTGGGTATTACATGAAGCCAAACATGAGGCCGTATAATAGCAATGCGGGTCGATTTCAGTTTACGATCTGATTTATGGCAATCTGGAGACCGGTGGCTGCGCAAGGATGCACAATCTATTCGTGACATTAATGGCGCAGATTATTTACTTACGCGCAACTGGAGTGCGTCGAATTCTGACTTAATATATCGTCGGTGCTTGGATCAAATGCTCGGTGCTCGAGTTTCCCACGCGACTATATGCACTGAGTCTGTGTGGAGGGCCCGCTTGCCTGCTTGCCCGCGCGCCCGTCGCACCGTTATTGCTCACTACATGTAAATGCCAAATCGTATTTAGCTAGTTTTGGTAAACTTGAATTACTTTAATGCTTCGGTTAATAAGAATGACTAAACACTATTGTGCGACAAACTCCACAGATTGCGGTCACACCTGCTATTAGCAACTATCTATCGTGAAATCAGAAAAGCCACGAATTTGTTACAATAGATACGAAACTTTATAATTAGTTATACATTAATATAGATAAGTAAATACGACTGTTACCTCAGCTATGAAGAAAGGCACAAATGATATTTGAGACTGCTAAAGAATTTTCGGTCGTGGCCTAAACAAATATTTGTGTTGGTGGGAGATCGAACTCGCAGTCATTTGTTGTTAGGCGACCACCATAGAAAATGTCGAATGGGATATTTCGTAGCATACTTTAAATATTCGTTATAAAGTATAAGCCGGTACATATACTTTTTATCTCATTTGTATTTAGACACGGGTTTCCAAATACAAAACATTTAAAAACAATTGAAAATATTTATTTCTACATTTTTTAAGTACCTAACACCAAAATGAGACAAGAAAGATCAAAAGCGAAATATCATATCCAAAACTTCGTTACGCAACAATGCATGGTGAACTAAAAAATTGTCACTTTCTCCATATCAATATATGAGGACTTTACTCGCGCGTTGTCTTCTCGCCGTAGCAACCAGTATGAGGTCATCAAAGCCATTAGACACCAGTGATATTGTCCCACGAATAAAAACATGAACGAGCCAGACAAAATGGCTTTAAATGCAGGCGTGGCAGGACCAGAAAACGACTTGTGCAGTTTTAGCATGATTACGCCCAAATTTATACGGCGATGACCGCTATGTCCCGCATTAAATAAACTCGTGTTTTGCTTTATCTAGTACCTACTTTATTAGAATTACGTATATTATTTCCTTATGTACGGTTGATTCATTAGTAATAAATCATTAAAGATTGTAAGTACTCGGCACTGTAATGCGCTGTGTTTATGAGCTTCACTTAACAGCAACTTTCTTAACTTCATCACAGGGGGAGGAATACTTTCAGTATTAGAATTCACACTATTCTTTAGCAGATAGGGAACTAAGTAATATGTTACATGGAATACGGAATATGGATTATGTACGAGCCGTATGGTGTTGAAAACCGGACATGCAGCGAATGAAGCAAATGCTTTGCCAAATGTTTTATACACAGCGTAGAACACAATAATGTGATTTATCTGATAAGCGTCAATCATGATTTCGTTTCGAAATAAGCCAAGATTGCCCTACATCGCAGGTGCACTCACAAAAAAGAGAAACTGCGGTATTGCGGCGTTCGAAAGAAAATCTTATTATCGACATAAGGGGCGATATTCGAGACGGCCGTCTGCTCCAGTTACAGAAAACGCTCCCTCCGATTTGGATCCGGTTCAATCTGGTTTCTCGCAAACCACCTACCTTCACTCTCTTATGGTGTTTTAATCACGATCTTTTACAATGTAGTTTAACGTGCATTATCAAAATAAAAATCGACATTGTTGGGTAAATTAACTTGAGATTACGACCAAATAAAGAGAACGTTGCTGTCAATCTGGTTTTAACGCTATCATTTAATATGCAATCCGACACTGTAGCATAACGCTTTTTGTACAATTTTCTATTATATTATTAATTATTTCTAAGGAAAATATAATTCAAATTGAACATAGGCTTTAACAAGTATGTCTAGCACATGTAATGTAATCATTTGCGAATATTATATCATTAGTATATCAGCCAATGTGAATATAATTAGGTATCTCCGTAATAACCAACTATACGTAGGCTGTAGCACATTTAAGACATGATTGACTTAACGAGGACATACAAACCAATGAAGGACCATGGTAAGAATAAACTGTGAAATTCACATGGTGTTTACCTGAAAATCTATAAATGTTTTTGAGGAAATACAGTTTTATGTGTTAAGTATACGTTTATTTGGAACACAGTTACCACAATACATTTAACATAATTATCACCCTAAGGCGAAATATATTATTGGTTGAATAAATAAATCAAATACGTGGTTATTTCCTCATTTCTCGCACAACTACAGGATAATTCTATACTTACAACAGAGTTAGAGAAATAGGAAAATATGTTATAATATTACACTTTATTAAACAATATACGTAAATTAATAAATTTCTACATTCATATAAGATAGAGACAAATGTACCTATGTAAATATTAAAGAAATAACGCGTCATATTAAAGTTTAATAATTGAGAGCCGTCATAAATATAAATTTAATGAGTATGGTTCAATAAAACGAAATAATTAATTTTACGAAATAATAATTGAAATACAAATTGAAGATGCCTTTAAATTATTGACAATTGATGTACAAACAAAAGGCATGAGAAAAGTGTTTCGACAAGCGCTCGTTGTACAAGACAGCGAAAATACAATTGATGTTATTGACTAGTTAGCAATTAAACCTTAAACACGATTATGCACAAAGCTCGTATAATTTGGAAGCGAATTGGTGTCAAAATTTGACAGACAGGTCAATTAGAGGATGAATGAAAAACGAGTTGGCAAGTTGTTCTTTGCGTTTTATTTGTTTTGTTTTATAATTTGGTTTGATTCTTGATGTAATTATTCGTGCACATTTATTTAAAATGTTATTTTAACTATGTAAGAGATCTGAGAATCTGCTATAAAAACTCATCATATCGGTAGATACAGTTAACCATAACTATTTTTATTTATACATAAGGAAAGACAAATACATTGAAAGTAGTATAGAAATAAGTTAATTTATCAATATTTAAGTTGCAGTTCTGTATTAAATGTATCCATATTGTTACGTAATGCATATAAGATGCCACAGTGCAAGAGTCATTATAATTATTCGCGCATCGAACTACCATTAATAAATAAACGTTACCAGACACTGTCTACTTGCTATTCGGGAAGTTACAATATTCAAAACATTATACTATATTAAACTTCATATTGGTTGTTCTGTGATATTGTAAAAGCACAAAGCTTCACTCGTCTCTTGTATTCTTCGATCGTACATATTTGATCGAAGCTTGTATTGGATAGATTAAAATGTTTTTATCAAACACTCACAATTTACAGCAGACCATAAGCAGTCATAATTAATGGTAAGTTAACGAACAATTACTGTCAAAAATCTTTAATAAAGTACCAATTACCCCCCGAGGATTAACTACTAACTATTGATGTCAATATTCAAATGTTCTTCAAATCCAACATTATTATTTTTTAACCTCATATTATAAGTTTTTAATAATAAATGTAAATACGTTATTTATAATGTGGTTTAAATTATGTTGTTATAAGCGGGAAAACTAAAATTAATAAATATGAAGTTATCTATTGCTTAGCCGAAAAAATATGTGGTGAGGAAGTGGCAATTATTACAATAATACAAAACTTCGCTCATTATGTTATAGACATTTAAATAAATTTTCTATTCAAACTTGTTGAAGATATGTGATTCCTGGAGTAAAATATTGATTATAATTATTTCATGAGAGTCAAAATCAGAACAATAAAGGCCGTTAATATAAAGTGTAACGGTTGGTAGGCTCCCTCATGTCTGCGACAGCTACTCTTAATGTGAAATAAGTACACATACATATACACGGCTTATCCAATATACTATGAATTAGTTTATTACATCGTGATTGTCCTAATAGCTCCTCTGCCTATCTCTTCTGATAAAAAGCCGCGAGTTGATGTTTGTATGTACTTTATTACAATAAAATAAGTAAGCAAATATTAAATTTAAAATAAAATAAGATAACATAATAAATTTTAAATACATCGTAATATCGTGATCAGTACAATAAAATCGGTTGAAAGACAAGAGGCACGCAGGTTAAGAACGAACATTAGCTCCTATCGATTAAGGAAACTATAGCCCGCGAACCCAACGATGAATCTTCGTGGCGAGGAATTACACGATGGTATCTAAAGTCTCAACGTATTTAACGTAACAACAGAAGTTACTTCACACTATTAACATTTTGCTTAGTTAGCGATGAAACGTGCATTAAAGATTTACTAGCGAGAGCGTATTAAAATTAATAATTTTCTGGTGACCGAGTTTATGCTTTTCCTGACGCATCAATTTGTTGAGGGGCCACTCATAAACCCACATCTCATAATTAAAATATGAAATAATATGTATTCAAAACTTATCTATAAGTCAGTTAATAGAATCGTGGTAGAAAGTAAGCCCTGAGCTTTGAGAATAAAGAGTCTTTCTTCGAATAGTTTTATTTTATAAACGCCTCTAATGGCCTGATAGCATCGGCAGCCGATCGTACGAGCAGAGGTGTTAACGTACACGTATTAATCTATTCCGAGCGAGTAATTTAAACATTTATAAGATGAGTTTAATTTAACAGCTTTCAATTCAGATAGAGAACGTAAGATAAAACTATTAATGTTAATAAATATACAAATTATAATTTGATCATGAAATGCTATTCGCAATAAGTGTTATGTATATACGATGCTGTGTACGCAGATGAAATATATTCGTTATCATCAGGTGGGTTAATTAGTATCCGTTGTGAAATGCATTAGTAAACAACACACAGTCACGTACAAGTTAAGTACTTAAGTTGCATTTCACAGTGTAAATGACTTCAGTTTAATAATTTTCAAGTCGTGATCTCACATCAATTTATTTCACCGTTAATAGTGTGTCCTTATTTATAGGTATTATCTCGTCTATCGTTTGCTTGCATTTCGTAACGTTGCAGTTTAGCGTTATTTGCATATTCTGTGGTGTCGATGCGAAGCGGTGTCGACTGTCGTACATCGAATGCACCACAAATTATTATTATTATCTGGACAGGTACCTCGTCTTTGAATTTTCGTGCACAAAGCAGACATATACATTTTGTGGAGTAATAAAACAAAAACATTGTAGTAATTTTACGAACACGTTTATAAATCGTGCTTCAATTAACTGTGCTCCTCTTTTTACATTCAACTGCAAGAAGTTTTGTAAATTTTAATAGAGATATGTGTGTCAATATTCTTGTAAGAAAACTGACGCAAGAAAACCACGATCACTTTCGTTGAATTGGTATATGCGGTAAATGTATTCAGATCCGGTATACCGATGGCTTCTGATGACTTATTGTCTATTGACGTCATACGTGATATTTTTTATTCTGTTTGCAGGTTATTGACTAGATAAGTTTTCAGGGAATAGTGACTGTAGTCGATGTGTAAACGTAGCATTATAAGATATTTGTATAGTAAACCTAATATTTTTCTTAAGTTCAACTAAAATCTATTTTTATTCTGTTAGTTTATAAAACAAAATGTCCGGATACAAGTAATATGTAACAATATGATCCCGAAATAACATATTTTCTGTGCTTGAAAAATTATGAATATGCATTGTAACTATAAGGCATGTAGTCTCAGTCACTTACAATTTGTAAAGAGAGATAAATGTATTATCTTCGTGAACAGGAGGTATAAAATCGCGTAAGTGAAGTATTGATCGTCGGTAAACACGAATTAGTTGACGTGGTGGTGGTCGTGCGCAGTCGGCGGCTCTCAGCTCGCCGCTGAGATGATTCAGATTCACAACAGATCCTTTCACCGGCAGCCTTGAGTACCGCGTCCCGGGACTGACCATCGCCAACGAAGCGACGTTGTTAATGTCCTATCGATTAACTTAGATCGGCACTAAAAGATTAAGTGTGTACCGAGCATAAATTCTGTCCTATTGTGGTCGATATCTCATCTATATATATTGCCTGCACCTAAACGAGCAAATGTTAGGCCTGTCCCAGGCCATCCGAATCGATGACGAAAAAGACCGGACACGTCAACCAATTAAACCGGCGAGAACGAGACCCGAATCCGGTCGGAGATGTGACGCGCTCGTTTGCAATTTAAAGCAATATTAATTGTATTTATTTTTGTGCTTAATGGATTTTTTAAATTGGTTCGCGTTCAGTTTCCTTTGTTAACTGAAATTTTATTGTGGTATTATCTTAGTGACAGCTATAAACCTTTTAAAAAACTGACCACGAAGTGATTGAAATCATAATATTATATGTTCATATGATATGTTCATTAGATAATGTAGCAATAGTTTTACTAAGAATATTATTATGATATTCTACGTAAATAGACCTATTCATATCTAGGAATAATAAACATCATTTCTCAGTATTTCACATCATAAATAGATCACCATATAAAATAAATCAGTTCTTCGTATAAATGTATCTTATGCATATTACATTCGTGGTCAAATAGATTTCATAAACAATATTTTCTTTGAGTAATCGCAGTGAAAATTCACCCATAAAAATAATAAATCGAACAATGCCCGTGTTGGTAGAACAAAGATGTCGGTAAAACGATGGCATGCCGATTGTTATTTTGGTTTGTGACACTTTATAGAGTAGCTTTCGTAATGAATATAGCCGAACTACAATTCGCCAGAAACGGGTAATCATGCATTACTGCAGTCAAACCGGAATTGTATGTTTTAATTGAAGGGTTTATTCTTTAGCGCTGTTTACCAAGGTAATTGCGGCAGGTTTGAAGTGAAAATTTATTTTTTAACTTTCCTTTAATTTGCTCTGAATATTGACACCCAATGGCATCACTACTTTATAGTATTACAGATAAATGTGTATGCTTTAAAAAAACTGCTCGTCATTGAGACGTAAAACAAGTTATCTGGGGGCAGAAAACTGTTTAACAATAACATAACAACAGAAATAAAATATGATACCACCCTTTTATATAATACGAAACAAATAAGATCTAATGAGATGCATTGATATCAACTATCTATTATTATTTTATTTGGTTTAATTTACTGAATGAAGTACATGCACATACCTAATGTGATCATCAATAAATATCATAGCCCATATTGAATCAAATCAGTGACACACACGCGTATCGGCTTTGTTTGCAGCTTTTGTTCGAAAACAAATATTTTAAAGTAAGACTCGTAAAGTCTGGCGAGCCAGCCGTAACAAAATCGTGCAAGTTCGCCCTTGCCCAGAGGTCAATTTGGCCATGCAAATATATTGAATACAATCGACCAGCGCTCGCGTGAAGAATGCTCTCGGTCGTTTGAACAACGTTTGAAATTCTTAACAATGTCATTTTATACTGAATGATGTTACAGTACAATATTCAATTCAAATAGGCTTTATTTTTATTTCTATATTCTTAGCTAGCCGTTGTCGAAGCCAATTAAGAAATGTTCTAAACAAGTACCGCGGTTCAAAGTGATTTTATTTAGCTTCAACGTTTCCATTTCCGTAAAAGATTACACAGAGGGCAAAGGTCGGACACTTGATCGATTTAATTAAAATGATTTTTGTTGGCTCCCCGTTATTTCTCATAACTCATTATTTTTTATTTATGATCTTTCGAGCCAAGGTATAATTACGCGGAGGACTATTAAACTCAAGTTATAGGCAAATAATGAAGAGAACATATGTGTATACATACGGTAAAGTTATCTGAACGTTTTACGATAATGTACACTCTCACTTAACTAGCAATCGTAATGGCAGAGGATAGCGTACGTGCCAGGTCATCAGCGAATGTGCGTTGCTCTTCTGTTTGCCACTAAGCCTATGTCTATTAAGGCTCTCAATTTTACGTTTATCAACTGGTTTACTTAATTATACGCAATACTTTCTGCGCAAATAATTCAATGTAATATGTTATTTATTTATTTTATTCTTAACTGCACATAAAAAAAGGAAAAAAAAACACTTAAAGATATTACAGATTAATAATAAAAAAGTACAGATGGCGGTCTTATCGCTCTAGGCGATTTCTTACAGACAACCTTAGGATGGATATAAGAAAAGGAAAACAAGAGTGATGTATGTTGATATTCTTATAAGGAAATGTACACATGTTTGTTAATTCACGTGTATTTAAATCGAAAGAAATATTATTGACGCGAAAAATAAACATACCTTTACCTTTTTTTTACCATTAATTAGGACTACAAATTACATGTCCCAAGCTGTTAGAATAGCATCATTTCTTATCTTTGGACTAGAGGCCGGCGTAATAGTGACAAAATAGCGAGAGATGATCATCTGCGCTCTATCTGTACGACATTTCTCCTTTTATCAGTAGCAGAGCGGTCAACATTTAATCATATCTGATTCATGTAAAAATATATATGTATATACATATTCAACTTGATGTTCTGTCAAAATTAGGTCAATCTAGAGTTTTGAACATACCAAAAATGTATGCATCATAGGTTTCAAAACTTGAAAGTCATGAACAAATGCCACTTATTCAGCGACCACAATAATTTTATGAGATCGAAATTGTTTCTCAGAATGAAAAGAGGATGTTGATCGCGAACGCAGTTTTATTATTGTCATTAAAGATCTCAACATAATTACGTTTTGTGGAACAAAATCTTAATCTTTGATGGTAGAGAGATAGAATCGACTCATATCTCTTTGAGAAACAGACGCAAAACTATGCAGCCGTGGTATAATATCTAAGAAAATGGTTAAACGTAGCCGTAATCATTTTCAAGAAATACGTTTGGTGGTAAAATTACAATTTTAAGTTAGATACCCTGAGCGGTTATTTAGTTTTTTATTTTATAAGAATTAATAAATATTCGTCGTTTAATATTGATGTTTTTATTAGTTTATACGGATGCTTAATAGATATATCCTTTGTAACAGGAATGTAAGCTGTTACAAGTGATGATGTAACCATAGAGAAAATCCTTAAAACATAATCAAATACCTTTAGAGGGACTCCTCCTTAAATGGATGAGATTATGATTACACAAAAGAGGGAAGACGGGACGTGTTTGTGCAACGCCGCGCCAGTGTGACTCCCGCGATCTGGCAGCGAAATCACGCGTGCATATATATCAGTTGTTATACACCGATCATTTGTGATAAATTAGACACGACGTACTCGAGAACCAATCTCGATGTTCGAGCAATCAACTTTGCGAAACGCGCCTCGTTTCCTCGTAAATCGTTAGTGGATTAGACGATACAAAATATTACCACGCAAATATACCGCTTCGCGTCAATAAAGCTCCCACTGAGAGTAATCAAAAACTTATCCATTTTAACATAATGCAGTCATAAACGGATAAGATAATTTAAGTAATTTCAATAATTTAAGGCCGATAGGCGGTCCAAGGATTGCTCGAATACTTCGTATTTAGCTTTATAATTGCATCATTTATGAAATATAATCATCAATGCTTTCGATGTCGATCAATACTTACTACTTAGACGAATGTTGTGAGTCTGTGACACTTATAACATATTCTCAACAAATACCAAACGAGTTCCTATTCACTAATTCATATTTCTTTAATCAACGCGTTTAATTATTTTTTTCGTGTATATTCATATTTTGCTGGAGGCGTAGTTATGAGTTACTGTGCTGCAAACGCACGTGTAATGATTATGATATGTCATTTACGATCCGGTTTTGTTATCAAAACTAGTTGGCATGTTCATTTGACCTCTTATTCATTTGCCAATATACTTAGGATACAAAAAATCAAGGAACTTAATGTTGCTAGAATTTTTTTAAGCATGACATCAAACGTTATTCATTAAATTTACTCATCATTGATATCGTCTATGTAACCATAGTATAAAAATGCTGCGTAACGAGTGTTGCTTCGCTTATGGCCGTATATGATACGCAATATTTCGAGGCTACTAATTTATTTTCCAATGAAATTATTTTTATAAAATTATCTGCCACAGTTTAAATGCCAAATATGGCTAAGTTGTTTGGACTTTCAACCTTACATCGTTAACGTAATTGCATTTGTTCTCAAATACAAGACGCAGATGATTGACAACAAGAAAAAAAATGAAATGGTATTTAGGCTGTCGCTGTCAGCACCAATCATTCACATGAGCAAACTTTCTTGTACCTCCGTTAGAGCCATTGAGTATTCGGTAGCCGGTCGAATAAAAAGTCAAGAACTAACCACAATTTCACTAATGATTAATTTGTTGTAAAATGACAAAGATTGAGCGTTGTTGTAAGTTGGTCGCTTTCGTTTTAAACTCACTTATCTTACTTCTAACGTCGAGACCACGTAAATCTTATGCATCAGATTTTTACCAGAGTTATTAATCAGTCTACATCAACATCAGATAGATGACAGGATCGCAAAAGGGACGAAAACACTATGTGCGCCATAGATGGCGCACGTAACTGGCTATAAAACAGAATGACAGCAATATGTCGCAAAATATAATCTTTTTGAATAAATAAATAAGACAGTAATTGTAAAATATTTTGTACCTGGCCTAGTAGGTATCTCTCTATACATTTTAGTCACAAATTTTACGCTCAGTATGACAGAGGTTAACTTTTCGTTGTTCAGTGTCATAGACAGAAACATGATCCTAAATAGGTGGGAATATTAATTACATCTCTATGTTTCATTTATTATTATTTTATGACAGACGATTGTCTGCTGTGGCACATGCTGGTCTACTCAATTGCTTTTTCACGCCCGGTATAAGGAGCCTAGGAGAATAGAAACGAGGCAACACGTAATGTACGTTACTGTATCAGCCCATACACGTCCCACTGCAAGGCATGGGGCTCCCGTACAATGGAGAATACAATTGAGAGGGGTTAGGCTATATAGTCCGCACACGTGGGCCAGCAAAATAATCTGTTAACCATTTATACAAAACCTCCTGCCTGTGCCTCCGAAAGGGTGGACAAAGATGCCACTTATGTCACTATTATTCTCTGAGTTTAATTCCAAGCTGTAATAGGGGATACATTATCGCCATGGACACCCTACCTTCTTAAACCAAAGCTTAGCGATAATGTATTTACATTAAATGTATCATATAAAGTAGCATGGATTAATATTCAGAGATAAAATTACTATCACTCTGTAATCGTAATGATTATAAAAGATAATTAGTAGAACATTTGCGCAGAATTGCATTACATGAGTCGACAAATAATGAATGAACATTATGGCATTTGTGCAATGGCATGACATTGTTTTATGTGCGTAAGAAATATTTAGCGTGTTTATACAATATCTCACTTGGCGTGTCTCCATATTCTATACACTCGTATATGTAAGCACATTCACGTAATGTCGTATAAGAATATTCTTATTAAATAAGGAATGAGAACAAATTTATAATATAAAATCCTTCAAAATAACTTACTGTCCCTGTATGAAACGAGTTCGAAATATATAGTAACATCTTATTTACATATTAGATAAAAAGTTATTAGTTCCTTAATTATAATATCTTGTAACGCTAGAAGCCTATAAATTTGCAAATTTTGATCTTTTATTATGTTTATTTGGGTTTTAAATCTCCAAAATCTTGACATTTTTTAATTTGCACATAGAACTATAACGGGTTGTTAATTTTATTTCAACCGAGCCACATTATCATTTATTTCTAGAAATCAATTTTGTTCGTAACAATATTTCGTTGCTGTTAACAATAAAAATAAATCTTAAACAACTATGCCTTACACAAAATATACCTACTTGTAAATATAAGTATGCGAAATGTGGCTATTATTGGACAGAGCAAGGGCAAGTTTTCACAGCGTAAAGTGGAAATAATGAAATTTAAATATACTATAGATGGAACTTCACCATGTATAGATTTTGCTTTGTAATCCACGAAAGTTGCATATATTTGTAATCTTAGTTGGCTTCTCCATATTAAGTTCTTTATAGGGTCGAGAACAACTCCTACTTCAAAAGGTGAAGAAAGGTTGTCTCATTTAAAAAAGTTATTTCTATTGGATTACCATACTATCTACACATGGTATAAAATTAAATCGCTTCCCGCAAGAGCCTGTTGCAGAAATTCCCATTTTTATCATCTTTCGTCAGGTCACGTCAATGTATAAACAACATTTCAGTTTCATATGAATGTTCTCACTTTAAAGTTAGAAAACTGTGGATATTATACGACAAGTAAAAGCAATAACCTGTGTGTCACAGTTGTCCGGAGCGCTGGTTTCCTAGACACAGATATTCATCTTAACCATGTTGAGAGACATATTGCGTGAACGCATCGCCATTGGTATTAGTCTCAGGTGAAAATGTCATGGCGTCCTAATTTGGCATAACTCATTAAAATATCAGTATTATTGTCGACTAGTTGCGCCACGTCATTTTCTTTTGAACATTTAAATTTTGGGCAAATATACCATAAAATATTTTAAGTTTGCTAAGTTTTCGCCTGAGAACTTATACACTTTTATTTGTGTTATGCATCGACCGACTATATGGGGCTCCTGCGATTTAAATAAATAAATACACATAACTGTCACATACATAGTCCTGACCCTACACTAAGATCGAGTCTTGTGTAGTAGGTATCAAAAACTACGTGAGGCTTTTCGGTCTCACAAACACCCAGACCCGAAACAAATGCGTATGGATCACACAAATATTTGTCTCGGTGTGGAAATCGAACCACTGCGCCACTGAGGCTGTCGAGAGAAAGACTGAGATTTATCTATGCGTTTTATATTAAATTGCGATACTGAAAAATAATATTAATAAAAAGTTTAGTAAAAGATGACTAAGCTATGTACTTTCCATAGCCTGTTGTCAACAACGCCTCTTACGGTAGCTATTTGAACTCCTAAGACCCAACAAAAATTAATGCCTATACAGCATATCGACTATAACGTATTGCTACTTTGCGATACAACGGAACATCGAAGGCAAAACGTGATTGTCATAGTAACACCTTTGCCCTCCCCTTTTGGGAAAAAGGCGTGTGTTTATGTATTTATGTAGGTACATAATATTTAGTAAGTCTTGGATGCAGCAAAGACCGTTGAGTAAATACGATAGCATCACAAGCTTGTCTTTAAGACATCTGTGCAAGGAGGTGGGCGGAATAAAGAATTTCCAAAGCAGTACTCAATATGAATTAGACAGATGAAGCAACAAACGTTGATTCAGCGATTATATTTCTGGCCTATAAAGCCGATAGAATTCTAATTTGCATGCATGTACTACATAAAATAATCATTAAACAACGATTGCTTATGACTCATTGAAACTATTCGACTCTTAGCAACATTACCCATACTAACGCATACCATTAATAAGTTAATGTATATGTTTGCTTCTGATAAGCATATTGGATAATTACATTTCCTACGTTGTTGTTGGAACCAAAAAGATTCCCATATTACACGCTCGCTACGTAACTTTAAGTCGAAATCATATACCTAAATTAAAACGGGTACAATTACGAAGACGGATAACTATATTGAAGCCAATAAAGTAAGTATGGAGAATATTTTAAAAATTTTGGTAACGACTTTCAAATAAAGTTTTTAGACGTCATATTTGTTTGAATTGGTTTCTCGGTACTGATTGAGATACAAAAATAAGACGGAGAAAAGCAAGCATTAAAGGTTCAAGTGCATCGTAACACCTGTTCATATGTCAGAACTCATGAAAGCAATACAATGATATTTCATTTTAATTTGTTCTGAATGACGGGGGCAGTGTACTTTCTAAACAAAATATTACCAGTCATTTACACTGCTCTTCAACCGAAAAAACATGATTAGACAAGATGCAGCCAACAAACATTCTATGCGATTTCGAGTTAATTTTGTGTTAAAATATATTTATTGTTATTTAAAAAGACTACGTAATTAAAGAGTTATTTAAATATTTCTAAATTACCCTTTTAGTGTGTAAATATTTCCAAAATTATATTTTACAAAGTTATCGTTCAGTGGTGATAACTAATTGGTGAAGGGGTTAAGAAAATAGTTTATTCCATTATATAATTTTTATCTTTGTGCAAAATTTTACTTATAAGACTGTTTATTGTCAAAAATATAGATTTTCTTACCAAACAAGTGAGTTCGCTTTGCTTTTGCTTTTGCTTCCATCATGCTAAAACCTATGACACCTAACTGCCCATTTGGGCATTACAACAAATATAAACATGTGGTGAAATGAAACGTGATTCGGAAATGTCATTCTTAAGACGAAACAACATATAATCAGAAGAAATAGCTCTTAATAATACTTTATTCAAACAACTCAATAAACAAATAGTCAGACGACCTACTAAAGCGACGACATTTTTTCTCCTCGCCAAAAAAATGGAGGAAATGTTTTTGTCAGCGACACGAAATTGATTGAACATTAGAGATGAATAGATGTTTCTCATCATGCCGTTGTGACACGCAACACTAAAGTGAGGAATTTGTAAACCAAGTATATAACTGGAAAATCGATCTTAATGGCTTTGAGCGCTGAACCGCCCTGTACTAACGGTGAAACTCTAAGCTCGCAAATATAGCGGACTAAACACTAACCTGGAACCGCGATGAAATTAATATTTACTATATTATAGCATTAGGAGCAAAATAATGTGTTCTAAGTTGGCGGTCAGTAAGACAGCACAATCCACATTATAGTTTTTTAACATGTGTTTATTTTGCGACGCGGAAATGGTCATATCATAAAAATATATAATATTTGAAAAAATAAAATGATATATTTATCAAATATATGCAGAAACAGCAGAAACTTATGAAATCATCACCCTACATAACCTTCGCCGTAATAGTGCTAGCATTCTGTATTGTCTACAATTAGATTTTCTTTAAATTTAGTGTTCCTTATAAATAAATATGTATAAAGTCCTCTCCTCGTTATGAAACCATCGTACAAAATATTCAAATATGCAATAAAACACAGTTGATAAAAAATATAATTATGAAGTGACCAGTTTCCGCAACTCCATATGTTTAACAAGTTATTACCGCTCGTTGTACAAGACACAAAACTTGCAAGATTGAGCTAAAAATACATTCGTCGATAAGATGGCACAAATAGCACTGGTGCCAATATTCGAAACATTGCTTTCAATTACTTAAATTGACATTGATAAAAAGTAGCACTTTGAAACGATTTTGATGTAAGTAGAATAGTCTTAATTATCGTTACATTGCATATTTCTACAGTATGTAGTAGCAAGGGGGATTTAAACAACACAAAACTCGTGGCGTGATGAGGTCTCTAGTAAATACTACGATGCGGTCTTATACTCTTCACTTAATTAAGGTACAAAGTAGAAAGAAACCAGGGCAAAGTAAGGTAATTAAGAAACGTAAATTTACAAAGAAATCTGGTGATAGTTCACTATGTTTATGTCAATGGTATGAATTAATTGTTAATTCACTTTGCGGTTTCCTTACATTAAGTAATAAATTAACAAATAATACCAGTTGATACAGCTCGAGTGTGCAATATTTTTTTTTACAAAATTGCTACACGATGTTCTTGTTAGTTTAGTTTCGAATCGTATTTGTAACGTGTCGTGGCGATATAGCGGTCAAACTGGTACCAGATAGATACGACCGCTAATAATAGACAAAAACATGAACAGGATTTCTAGTATAATCCGCGTCTAAATAGTCACGGAAAAATGCTAAAGATAAAAATACGTCGGCTTTGTCGAACCTACACGGTACACGTGCACAACCTTTTTCAAGCGGGTTTCGTACGCATTCTTAATACTTACATTTATATTATAATACTAATGTGAATTCTCTGCTGAGAATCATTACTACTCTATTCTTTACTTCATGATAGTAATTTACTCAAAAATAGTTTTTCAAGTACATTTCAGCTACACGGAGCTCGTTGAAATCTTTTGAACGCACTACGTCGCTACGCCTGAATTCGAATGCAGTGAGGAAAATACAATTGTATATAACATAACTATTTGTGTTGGAAAAGTAGTGATGATTTTTTTAACTTATTATTTTTATGAAGTATGCAATGAGTTCGTTTTCTATTGATATTCGTTTTTTAATCTATCCGTGCCTTACATTCGTAAGAGTAAATTAAAATAATACCTGGAAACACGCATGAGCTGAAGGTAGTTCCGTGTCGGTTGACGTCCGGCAAACCTTCGACGTTTCCGAACAAACACAGTTGAATCAGCAAGCTGTGCGGGGGCTGCGGGGGAGTCTGCCGTGCGGGCGCGGGGTTGGGTCGGGGGGGTGTCAGCGGCGCGGGCTGCGGGGCGGGGGAGCGCGGGCGCACCGTGCGAACACACGCCCGCGAGGTCGGTGTCTTTTTACTCGCATTACCTCCTGACATTCGAACTTAATGGAGTTACCTTATTGAAATTTAAGCACAACCACAACCGACGTAATGGAATAAAATTAGGTTATCGTAACGAGAAAACGGTGTTCGAGTGGCCATCTTTAAGCTCTCGACGGCCCAATAGGAATTCGAAACATTTAGCATGAATAGTACGCGACAGAAATGTGCTTGTCTCATTCGCACGACGCGGGGCATCGTCTGCGCGACTGGAATAGATATAGCAGCCACCGCTATCCACCAATACTTATTGTTCTTGGCCCGTAATGGAAGAAAATAAAGACAGCACAGCGGTTTTCGTGACTGCGAGACGGAAATACCGCGGTCGGGCAGTCAGAGCAGAATGGAAAATAAGGTTTATAGGGTCGATGGCCGGGCGAAGGAACTTAAAATTGGATTTTCTTTAGAATTATGCTTCATTTAGGACACGTCTATCATGGTATTATAGGGATCGAGAGATTCTCTTTTATTCACCATGGAATGTTTACGTTTTCAAACATTTTCAAAGACACCTTAATGAAAGCTGAATATGAATGATCTTTACAAATTCGTAAACCATAAATCTTTTCCGAATAATGGGGTCCTAGACATCTCGGTGAAATAAATCCATTGATCACTTGTTCTTCAAAATCAATAACCCGAGGCTGTATAAGTGTATTAACTAACTGTAAATCTCATTTAGGTAATTGCGAATATTTATTTTTAAAAGGCTAGTCGTTCGATAGATCAGTAATTACCGATCGGTCACAGTTCGGTGTAAGATTACAAAATAGGTCAATCGTGGTGCGTGAAGCGTGGGGCGAGGTGCGGGGTGCGGCATGCGTGTCGCGGGGTGACGCGCTCCCCGTGAATCCTGGGGCCGTATGACGCAGACGTAGCGGGACCCGGCGTCGCAGGCTGCCCGCGCGGTGTCCCGGCGCCCCGCGCTGCTCTCGCCCGCAGAGACCGTTACGCCGGCGTCCTTGGCTGAGTTCTTTCTTGCGCGGGCGCAGCAGGTCGGTGTGAACTCGTTCCGCGCTGTCGGCGCGAGTGCGCACGTGTGCCGCGCGCCTGTGTGTGCGTCCGTGTGCCGCTGTGCCCGCGGTACCCGCACGTGTATGAGTGCATCGGATTAGTCCTAACGGATATTACGGAATTTGTTAGATAAAATACCACAAATTTAAAGTAGCAACATTACACGATCGGTATCTTTCGACGCGGTTATTATTTTTTGCGCTACACAAACGTTTGAGTTATCCGTCTTAGATCTAGATATTTTTGTGTAAATCTTTGTGTTCCAAACGTTTTCGTTTTATTTCCACGTTCCCACGTACCGATGTTGGTTAGAACTGTCACATCAGTTACTAGTTATGCTAACATATGCTTAGAGGTATTTGTGTCAAAAAAAATTTTACGATTAGTTAAGAATAGTTCATTATTGGTATGACGTTTCTTGTTTAGAAAGTTAGATAAACTCCATGATACTATTTTTTTCATTTTTAGAAAAACCAATACTAACATTCATCGTTATTCATATTTGAAAATGAACGAAACTATATCTATCACATTAGCGACAAAAACAATATAATATAATACAATTCGTCATCAGAAACCGGATCGTATGCAAACACACCGCAAGATCTTTACACGTGGTCGTAATAATAGTAACATATTGTTGAGAGTTCGCTTGTAAAAACTTGAGGCTTACGATGATCTTCGAAACAGTTAAATTATAAGACATTTTTCTGCATTATTCGAATTAACAAATTATTTAATATATTGATAATAGCTTAAATAATAAAACATATTTTATTAACAAAAATATACAGCCGATAACCTTCACTCTGTCCATCTACTCCTCAATTGTTTTTAAAGCTCGTGTCATCCAGTGGGACGTTATATGGACTGGACTAATATAGTTTAAAATGTATATATTTTCATAAATTAAAATGAAAGAACGAATTGCTGTCTCTACCGCCAAATTGAGGCTGTCGTTTAAAACCTTTGATCTATGAACTGGTATGTGACCTTATGCAATGCAAGTTTGTTAACAATAACATTACATTGAATGTTCGATTGGGTACGATCGGTGACACAAATAATATTAGTATACGAGTATGTTATAAAATTACCTTGTCAGTGTAACTATAGTTAAATTTACGTTCCAACTAATATAAATCTTTGAAAAATATTAGTAGAAGATTTTAAACTATGAAATATTCCCGCCTCACAAATAACTAAGAAGCGACTCGCATATGCAGACACTCCAATATACAATATTACATTACGAGCTGTTCAGAGTGCACTCTAGCCACAAATCACACTCAATAACTTTGGACTTCAAGCATATATTAAGTCCAATGCCAATTGATGCTAAGTTAGTAGTACGTTGCCTCAAAACATAGACCATAACATATAATTTGTTTAGACATCTACATATACATAACATAATTTGAACAGAATTGAATTCCAATTAGGACCACCCACTTTCCACCTCGATCTACTTCGATCATGGATGTGATAGATGGCTATACGACTTCGTTGGCCAACAATTACATTAGAAATCAAATTGTAATATTGTGGCTCATTACTGTGTTTATTTCGCTATTCTAATGTAATAAGGTTTGAGATTTCACCGATTTGTTTTACCAAGACAGACTCCTCAAGAAGTGTAAGTGGCAGGAGGCGGAGCTGAACCTAAGACCCGCACCTTCTAAGTGGAAAGGTTCACGAACGGCCACGCACCGTGCGAGCCATGACGAGACGCGGTTTCCTTTACATTTTCACACATGTTCTGACAAATGAAGTGTTTAATATTATAATAATTATAATTATTTCATGTGCATCATAATTTTTCTGTAGTCATGTAGGTGTAATGGTGGGAATATATTTTTTAATTTTTTTAATGACTACTGTTTACAATAGCTGGGGGAGCTTTAGGAATAGTTACTTTTGAAATTAAATTCAAAATTGTTGAATATTTTCATGATTGTGAGCTTATTTGACCTCAAGTAGGGAAAGCAACCAAATGGGCGAAAATTATATATATGTAAAATATTCCTATAATAACAAATAAAACATAACCGCAGGATATCATAATGATAAGTAAAATTCGTCATAGGATCCACATACGTGGTAAACAGCAAACTGTGATACAATGCTATGTCTTTGTGTTAAGTAGATAATTTAGGAGTATCATATTCATCAGACAAGTCCGCTTTTGCTTATAAACCTAGAGATTGCAAGTAATTTGCACGGCCCCTAGGTAATTAGAGTTTGAAAGTCCAGATATATGTATTTGATTATTCATCCCGCATGTGATGTTTTCGTTTTTTATAAAAGTAAAAGTGAAGTAACAACCCATTAATGTACCAATGCAGGGCAAAGGCCTCTCACTCGAAGATGCACGTTGTGTGGCATGTCAAGTCTTAGAAGGTCCGTAAATAATATGGCCGTCATTCTACTTACGGGTCATATTAAAATTGACAAGCTGTGGTCGAACAAAAATTGCTCTTTACACTTTCACATGACGATTTTCCTCAATTTATTTTGGTTATTAGATGGTTATATTTGGCGATGACTGTACAACAAATTTCGAAATCGACAAAGGTCGATCAGAACTATTGGAGGCGTTGGAGATGGCAGTCGCGAGGTGCGAGTCGCGAAGTGCCAAGACGACTCCGTTGAAACAATTACACTCCTTAATTACGTTTTGATTTTATAGTAAGTTTTTATTTTGTCGAAAGCTTTTAATGCGATGAGGCTAATATAGCGGTGCACTTATGTGTTGAGCAAGCGAGCAAGGACGTTGCCGCCGCCGCCGCCACCGCCGCCCGCCGCTCCCCCCGCACCTATCGCGCGCTGTTGCTGCAATACGCGAGCTAATACACGAGCTTTAATACCGCGCCACGATTCAACACGTCGGCTGCCTTGTCGCCCATACGACGCGTCTCACAGAATTCCCAATATGTAACCGTGTCAATCATCGATGAACAAACACTTTTTTTATGAATTAATTCAAATCGCATTTGTTGAATCATATGAATTGGTATAAGAATATTTTTACATGATGTTATTGTTGGATACACGCATTAAGCTTATAATGGCGCAGACCTCATTTTTAAATCCAAGCGTTTCTCTAAATGTTCATATAAATGAATCAATTATTCACCTTATACACAATGGTTATAGAGTTCAAAACGTGGTAGAACTTATGCGCGTTGCTAAAACATCACGCCTTGCCTACGTATCGCGCCATGAATCAGATTAATGCACGTACACACTGTTATTAGACGCACACAAACAGCAGCAGCGTGTGTGCGTGTATATGTATGTGTACGTGTGTATGTGTGCGCGCGCACGCCGGTGCGGTTGTGTGTGTGTGTGTGCTTGTCCGCGGGAGGTTCAACGTACCAATCGCACTACGCGAGTTCCTTGTTCCACTTTACCACTGACACTACGTTATTATTGTTCCAATGGAGTTTCCGACACGAGTGTAACATTTTTTTCTGAAAAATGACCTTATTACGTACTTCATACCAGCCGTACTTAATGCGAATATAAAATGCTATAAATATATCTCTGTACTACAAAAAGCATGTCCATTTTTTACATTTGGATTCCCTTTATACGACTACTTAAAATGTACTAAGAAAAACAGCCGCTGTCGTTTCCTTATACAGATCCGTTTTATCATTATTAATGTTTCTAAGAAACATTATTTACGTTGATACTGACAGCTACAGCGCGGCACAGCAAGTCCTTATTCTCACCCTTGTTTGTATTATAAAATCTACACTTCATGTTCAATTTAGAAATAATGCTTCCACGTAACCAATTACATGTGCGTAGTTGCGTATCCCGAGTTAAAGCTTAGCGTAATAACTCCTCGTGGTCATAAAACGATCCGTCAGTATAAACCAATCATTATATCTTGTTATTAAAATAAATGTCAGTTAACAAGGCACAAAGGATAACTACGGCGACCACAGTTAATGTCAAATCTGACGATTTATGAAGTGAGCAATATTGAACTCAAGTTTAGTACAAAAGACATCAACGCGCGTACCGTGTTACTTGTTTCTAACATTTCTGTGACCGCGTCCCTCTGTGCCAATAGCTTGTTCACAAACAAATTGTAATACTCGTGATAATGATCCCATTACCGTGTGAAACTTATTTGAGATACTATTATAATCCGTGTAGAGCTTTATGGAAATTTTACTACGTCATTTACTTGGGTTTAAATTGTCCGGTTTTAATGTGGAAACATTTATAAGGAAGTTATTGGCTTTGCAAGCGTCATGATTTTAATAACCGTAAGATTTAATAAATGGTGCTAGTTGATATTGATATGTACACAGTTCACAAAAAATACACGTACATACAATAAAAGTAGTTTTCTGCAAATCCAAAAATAAATAAGTCTGTGATTATAAATATTTCCTGAATATAACTATAAACGAATTTAACCTTGTGGCACCTGAGTATACTGAACAAGGCCTAAGATACGAAACAATTGTATCAAATATTATTTTATTTTAAAACAATATTAAATAATGTTTTATAGTTTGTGCCGTCGCGTGGACTAGTAGAAAAGGTATGTCACATATAATTTGACAATCTTAAGTTAATTTGGTGTGTGCCAACCGTGTTGTGAACAATATTTTAGCAACTAATATAAATAGCGGCTGACTATGTGCAACACTACCTCATAAAATTTTATAAACTCGTTTTGCAACATGCCAACTGTGTTTTTAAGTGGACAGACTTATTTTTTCTTTTTCGCTTATACCATTATGACTAGAGACACAATACATGTTTTTGATATTAAATAATATAGGATTGTAAAAATAAAACTAAGAACAGGACTTGTAAAAATATTTTAGCCTTTTAGTAAAGGAACCCCAGGACACAACTTTAACTTTTCACGTCACGTATGAATTAACAATCAATTACCACGCAATTTAACGATGAAATATAACATCGTGAAGAAACCTACGCACCATACAGATTTACTAGAAGTGATGTGGTAAGTAAAGTCTGCCAACTCATACTAGCCCAGCGCCATCGACTTCTTGACTGTAGAAAAGGCCAGTGCCTTGCTGGGGGCCGAATGTGGACTGAATTAATAAATAAATTAATTAATACACCCAATAGTCACATACATAGTCCTGACCCCAGACTAAGATCGAGTCTTGCGTCAAGGGTATCAGGAACTGAGAGACTTTTCGGTCTCACAGACACAAAACAAATACTAGTGGTTTACATAAACATTTGTCTTGGTGCGGGGATCGCACCCGCGGCCTCTCGTTTCACAGCCGGCGTCTAACCCACTGCGCCACGGAAGCTATAGTAATATCATATTAAATATAATATTACATTATATTTAATATGATTTTAATAAAGCTCTACAATCCTACTTTTATATTAGAAATTGTATATACCCTAATAATCATACCGGGTATATCCAGAATGTGACTCAAAACGAATCCATGTGGTAGTTTATTGAAAAGGATAACTTCACAGAAAATATAAAACTTATTTCTGATTGCAACTTTATTATACTCGAGGCCATTTTTCCATTTTTATTTTTGTATTGATTTGAATACCTTTTAGTGTTTCACGATATAGATGGATTCTAAATGATTCAGTTTTAGATACGTTTACAAACAATGACTAAAATTATGATTACTGTCTATAAAAGTGCGGATGCCTGTTATATTATTCATTTCAATATGATTTATGTGTACAGTACTATGATTAATAATATGCCGATATCAGACCTTGCTTTTCACTCTACAGCTTTCAGACTTACTTCCTGGATCGATATGCAATACAAAGGACAGAATGAGACTACTGAAAAATTGTTACTACGCAATATTCAATTAAATTTAAATATAGAAACTTAAATGTTAATTGACTATCGCATATGTTAGTATAAAAAATATTCCATGAGTTTTATGTCTTTAGTAGACCGGTTTTGAATCTGTTTTTTAAGCTTTTCGTAGACCTAAAAAGATAGATCACTAAAATTCTTGGCCTGTGAAGCAGAATTAATCGTCGAACTTTCTCCTAGAATATTTTATCCATAGTAAGTATACATTTTATGGCAAACCATATGCATTTTATTTTATAAATATTCATTGTACATCATGACCGTACATTCGAGTTGGTTGTCCACGGTGTCCTAGTTTTTTCTGTTCTATTTTTTTTTAACTTAGATCAAACCAAGCCCTCAACGTTTACTAGGACTTGCCTAACCCATATAGGATGCAAGTACGGACCAATGCAATGTGGATAATTCTAAAAAGAAGGAATATTACGTCGTGTATATATTATGATTTGTAAGTCAAGTTGGAATCTCATTTTCAAAGGAATGCGTTTGACGTTTGATCTCATATT
The DNA here is from genome assembly GCA_949752805.1 of Deilephila elpenor. Lineage (NCBI taxonomy): Eukaryota > Metazoa > Arthropoda > Insecta > Lepidoptera > Sphingidae > Deilephila > Deilephila elpenor. Next base: position 7,967,124 of record OX457097.1, read on the forward strand.
AATGTATGTGAAACCGTGGTAACTTAATAATGTATCACAAAATAAGGCGGTTCACATAGAGTCAAGTTGAAACAATCTGAAGTTATTTGATACAAATACAATTGAACAACATACATTTTTTTTTTAAATACTTATACAACATACTAATCAATGCATAACTGCATTTGAATGGGTTGCATTCCAGTGTTCGCTTGAATATGACATTTAATGTTCTTTTAAATGCACAAGTTGCTATCGATCGAAAATAATTGCTATGCACAGAAATAGTTTGGCAGCATCATAATTTCGTCTATATAGCTATATAAGCATATTCCACGAGCAAAAAACACGGACGAACTGCAACATTAGCGTGGGCAGATTGAAACGATAAAATATAAATATATCAAGCTATAACTATAGCTCAAGTCAATACTGTTAATGCCTGCGGTTAAAAAAGGCCTAAAATAGTTTCTGCTTAAGCTAGTAAATAGTTAAAGATTAAAGTGCGGTGTTCAAACGATTAGTTTTTACATCGTAATTGCGAGGATCCTATTAACATAACTAATGTTTTAAATTTGAAGTTACTAGGTTGAATTGATTTAGATACTCGTAAAAGGCTTTAAGAACGTTTTTAAGCCAGTTCATCGATCCCAGCGGTACACTAAAATATTTATAATATAAGTACAATTAATATTCTATGAAACTTTATTTAAAAAATCCTTATACCTTAAAAAAATTGATCGCCATTAGGGATAAGACCTCCGTATGTTTTATACAATATTTAGCCTTAAGTCCTTCATCTTTATTTATGTTTTGTATACAGTAAATAATGATAAATAAATACTTAAATAAGAGTAAGTAACTACGACAACAACATAACAAGTAATGTCAGCAAAGCACTGAAACTTATTCTATTTCGTTGAATGTATGCTAATGTAAGGTAAAATCAATCAATTTAAATTGAATGCAAAACATTGACAGTTAAACTGGTGTCCTTTAATGCAAGCAGGATACGAACATCGTTAAGTTTTTCTTGCAACATGTAATTATGGATGTATAACAAGTATATAATTTATGATAAATGCAATAAACAGATGATTGATTGCGTTTCGATGTTATTCTTATTATTGGCGTTTCTGACGTTTCATTGGCGAAAGTGTCTCAGAACTACTTTTATGGAAGTCATCGTAAGACTACATGTATTTTTATATGTTATTTTCGTTATTTTTTAATGACATGACTATAAATAACAATACGAGTATGTTATTGTTATGAGCAAATATTTTGTTTTCACATTGTGTTGTTTACTATTTATTAGTTCAATATTTCCTGCAGCAAAGTGAGTGAATTCTGGGTATTTGCAACATTTAATTCGATAGCTTAGAATTACGCGTAAAAGGAACATAATTTTAGGTATAAAAAAACTAGTTTCATTTCCTGATGGCTTAAAAACTGCTGATATCCGCTCTCAATCACCGTAGTGAAGATATTTTAATTTGCTTTTAAACTATCTAACGGGCTCTGGTAAAAAAGTTGTAAGAAAAATTGTCACTTTAATGCAACTTGACAGCCAGCACTTACGTACATACTAAATTAAAAATTTCATTCTTTTCGATCCTGTTGGTATGAATCAAACAAGTTTTCTACATATTTATTTCTGATCGTAAAGTTCAGCAAAGTGACCGACAACAAGTATATGTTGGAATATAAATGAAATAAACAAACACTGAAAATTTAATAATTCTCTATTTACTTAATAAAGTAAAAATATACGTGGTAGAGATAGAATCGAAGTAACAAGCAATCTCATATACCAGTTTAAATAAAAAAAACAGTGATGGTCAGCTCTTTACTAAAGATTTTATATAGATTAATTTTTGTATTCAAAATAGATAAATCAACATTATAGACGGTATACAGCAATCCGAAAATTTATATATAACCACTTGTATTTTACATAGGTAAATCTTACTCAATTAGCTGATCATACAACTGGCAATATATCAAAATAGAAAAAAATCGATTATATTATGTAATAAATAAATTAAAAACTTAGCTAAACTACTGACGGTTATTATTTCATATACATATAAATATCTTGCAATAAAATTAAGTAAGAAAATGACTTTGTTCTAAACAATCACATTACACTTTTGTGATTGTTTTATCTGAGATTTGACTAAGTATGCCTCCTCTACCATTGCCGCCAGCCGAAGTGCGATTGAGCAGACACGGGACGCGGACGGTCCGACGCGACGTCCTGCCCTTGACTTTTGCCCAACGTTACCGGCATGAAATCAGGGTCAATATTTTATTTTTATTATATGTTTGCAAGAATTCTTTATCTCAATGTATATCGCGGATTAAACCGCCGGCTATATGTATAATTGTATTAACAACTTCGTTAATACGCAGCTGTGTTTGTACCAATGTCTGTACTTATTATTAATACGTTTTTATTGTAACGTTAACAATAGTAGTAAAGATCTTTATCTAGGCGCTAAACATATTTTATACCGTAATTAAATAACATACAAGAGAATAGTTGACTCAAATAAATATCAAATAAACATGGAAGAGAATGTTTTTGTGGAGTCAATGAGAGCGAATGGTCTAACAATAGCAGGCACTAAAATTATGGTAAACGAATTTATTAGAAAAGAAAACGTTTTTTCCTAATATTTTATAGCCACATTATTGTTATAGGGATTAATTCGTAAGCCAATGATAATTCAAATATTTAGAAGGAGGAAAAAGCAAATCATTATACCACTTGCATCACAAATATGTATATTGAAATGTTGTCATATTTCGAACACAGCTCTACATATTATATTATAATTATTTTAGAGCTGCTGTTCAACGACATGACGCTAGAGAATAATACAGGGGGGTGGAGGTCTAAAGTTAACCAATTCTAACGATATTGATGTATTCTTTCTAAAAGATGATCGCAAACTTAAACTGTTTTGCATCAACATTTACACACAATATCACATTTATAACTTTGCATTTTGTGGGTATATATCACGATCACAAATGACGGAAATTCATCGTGTTTTGCTTCATAGTCGGTGGGATATTTCAACACGTAATACGTACATATTCTGCTAGATGCTACATTCATTTTAACCACAGTAATAAATTAATACTTAATCACAAACTGTAGTACAAGCTTTACATGTTGTTTTTCTTATTTGATTCAGGATTTCAAGTAATTTTCGTGGTTAGATTTAAATTAATATTTATCGTGGAGCAGCCACATACAAAACTACTACTAAATATGTTGTTAAGTTGTTAACAAATTGTTCTTGCAACAATTAAAAATGACAAATAGTTGTAATTGATCCAAAGATTTTGTTCCAATGTCTTATCAACCGATATACACACAGATAAGCATTACATTAATCCCGTACGATGTGGTACTTGCCTTAGTTGGGACTTGTTTAGGCCTTTTCGCTGTTGTAAAATAATTTACTATTATATTACATTCGCAGGCCCTAAATCACATATAAATTTATAGTCGTACAACAAGTGAACTGTTTCCTGAAAGCATTTTTGTTCTATTTATGTAAAATTAAATAAACATGCGTCATAATACCTGCAAGACCACTTTTCCTCAAGCAGGTAATTCACCTCAACTGAACATAGGTATTTTTTTGTGCAAACATGTTAAAAAAGTGCATCGGGTCGAAAACCGCGAAACCTTAGTAATAATTTTGCTGAGAGCTGTGCCTGCGGTTCACGGCGCCTTATTGACTAACCAGACAGATGACTCGTGTAGTAACCACCAATATTGACGTTTAGCTTATGCCCTGCCGAATTACTGCACCACACGGCATTAGCAAATACCTAAAATACCAGTACGCCTACCAAACATAGCTACAACCATTACAGCACACAAATTCTATTCCTCTCATAAATTATAATTTTGCTCTCCTCATATAAACTCTTAATGTCCATAAGCGAGCGAGTCGTACCTAATATGGCTCACGTTTCAAATTAGAATTTATATTCAAACACCGTTCGGCGTCCGGGTAATCTCACGGTGCTGTGACGTCATCCAACCTAAGAGAGAAAATATCAATACCCTTCTGTGGCATGCAAATAATAAATTGTACCTCGAGTGTATTCATTATGACGGTTTAAAATATAAGGACGTGCCTCGACTATCCACGATTATATTATTTTTACGTCGCTGAGTACATAAAATAATTCATTGGAATCCGTGTGCCGATGAGATAATACAATCTAAATGTATTATATGATGTGACAAAGCAAAACTCCACTGACCACAAGTAGGTGATAGTTAATGTGCACATTATTCATTATTCCATTCATTAATTCAAATGGTTGCAGCCTCGAGTACCAACGGAAGCAAAGGTGCATTTAGACGAGACGATTTGCCGTAAGTGACTTTCACCTTCGTCGTAAAATCATGCAACATTCGCGTCACACTCGTGCTATGCACGTCTGCGCGGGCCAATACAGAAGCCTCAAGTTCACGTACATGAACATATTTTTCACTCATCTAAACCTATTTATTTATTAGTTCGATATATACCAATTATTATTATCTTTTATTTTATAAAATCCATATCTTAAAAACCTTTTAGTTTTCCAAGTGTCCGCAGCGCAATTAGTTGTTGATTAGTTGGTAGATGTTGGCTGTGAAACAAAATCTGAGGATTCGCTCCGCACCCAGACAAATGTCTGGGTGTTTACTCGTATTCGTTTGATGTCAGTGTATCAGAACACTTATAATATATAAAATACGGACATACTTCTCTAATGATAATAATTAATAATTTATTTTACAATATAATTCAATCAATAATTTAATGTGTCACTACAATCCGATTAACAAAAAATTAAATATTACTCGTATTAGTAAAAAATGACAATATGATATTAAATTGACGGCAACAAAAAATACGAATCTACATTTTTTGTCTCTTACCTTTATTGTTGTCGCTGAAGCTGATAAATAGCGCCTTTATATCTGCAACGAAAAAATAAACATGGTTATTAAGTGTAATATATTTCAACGTTGAAAACGACTTAAGGTTAATGTTTTGCCATTAATAATATTGAAGGCAACAGCTCCCACAGACCTAAAACAAGGATCATATCACAATATTATTACACATTGTAATCTTTCATTCTATTACATTAGTCAAAATAGTCCGTACTATGTGGGCGTTCTATCGCATTTAGCGATTTGTGTCTAGTAACCTTCCGATAGATAGCTATTTTAGCAAAGAATAGACTGATGATATAGAATAAGTACGTAATCCAGAAATATATTAGAAAAAAACATTAAAGCTGTATACTAAAAGGCAAGACAAAGTGTCTACAAAGCATTTGATGGTAAATGCAGTGTAGTCCAGTTGGAGTATCCACCGACGCGACATCGCTATGTCTCCCCGACATATCTTGACTATAATATTATAAGGAGTAAAAACTTGATTGTTTATTTGTATTGAATAGGCTATGAAACTACTCGACCCAATTGAAAAATATTCCTATCATTAGAATCCTACATTATCCCTGATGAACATAGGCGATAGAATATTTTCCAAGAAGTGCATCTGCACCTATGGTATGCATGTTTCATGTTTCATGTGTCGGATTACACATTCAGAACATTCTATGGAGTACTTATTGATGCATATACTTGTAAGAAGTACATTCCTACACGTATGTTGTCAATAAAGAAATATCTTGTGTAGGTATATAATACTGTTTTTGAATTTCTCGCTAGACTTAAGACTGGCATTTAGTGGTACTGCCTCGAAGAAATGACACAATTAAAATTTTTTTTTTTTTTTTTATCAAAAACACTAGTATTGCGATAGATAGTAAAATCATGCGATGACTTCTGCTTTCTTCGCTGGATGTAATGGCGAGATGTATCGGCCGATCCGTTTTAAAGAATGGTAAATTGTTATGTATGGGAACCAAGAAACAATTTGGATTGTGAAATATAATAACAGGTAAAGTGTGAGGGAAACATTTTTGTGATGATTAAGAGTCTTGGTCATTTTTACATTATGAATTGAGAAAGTGTTCCATTAAAAGAGGATTATGCATTATAATACATGTGTTGCATGTAGTAAGTCGAGAAATCATTATAAATCGCTATGAATAGAGGTAAAAAGTTTTAGAAGTTTTAATAGTGGACATTAAATATACGTACAGACGTGTTTATATATAATGCACATATTTGCGTGTAAACGAATACGTTGATTGCTAAAAGGTTGTTTTGCTTTGCATGCTTGGAAACTGGTGCAAAACAAAGTGGTGCAAACCGCAGAACCAGTCCTACGACAGGAAGCGGCCTCGAGACCTGCGTACTCCCCCCCCCCCCCCCGTCGCCTCCGCTACCCCACCGCCCCGCCTCCCCGCCACACCAGTGGTGCCCCCCTGGCCCGCGCTGCATACCCTCGGCCCCTCACCTGCCAAACAACCACCTGATCCAGACAAAGCGTGTCCTTCGTGTGGTGACGCACGCGGTGCATTGCACTAATAACTAGTGAGACCATTTCATGTCCGGCAGGTAACACATCTACGCAATACAGATCAAGCAATAATTTTACTTGTTTTGTTACATAGCAATAAATTGGTTTTTGTGATTAAAATTGCCTTAACGCATTCGTTTTTGACTCATCATGGACTAAAACAGTATTGTTCATTGTAGCCTCATGATGACTTGTTAGTGACCCATCTCATTACCCTTACCATACTACAATTATAACATAAATTTACTGTAAATTCATTTCAAAATATTGCCAAAATCTCTACATTGCAACTCAGTGAATGCGCGTAGATGCACGGGCATTAAGTCATCGTTGAGGTATTCGGTATCGTATTCGGATGTATTCAAAATATATTGGGCAATCTCAATGAAAGTATGCAGTGGAGTAGGATCTTGTAGAAAAAAATACACCAAGAACGCCGCCGAGCATTTTTTGTCAAATGAAGTCTGATATTATAGCAATCGTGACTGAAATGTAGGTTTAAATAGACTTTCAATAGAATGGTACCGTGTCGAGAGTGCAGGCACGCAGCCGACACGAGCCACACGGGCTCCACGGCGTAGTGGTGTGGCGATGCGACGCGGCGTGGCGCGGCGTGGAATGGCAGCAGCACGAGCGGCCGCGACCTCACACAAAGCCACTCCACACTCGGCAGCGGAGCACGCCCCGCCCGATCTCATCGGCCCAAAGAAACGATCTCATAGAAAGTAGAGCAACTCATTTATTTATTCAGTACAGCGGTCGGTGCGAGCGAGACGCTGTCGCGAAACTGGATCATTAAAATAAAAATCCGATTTTCGAGCGCAACTCCAGCGAAGTGAAATAAAAGTTTCCGACGAAATTTGCTCGAGTTATTCCAAAAAAGGCACTCGAAACGCCTTTGCGACGAGATCGGCAGATACAAGTGCGAGGTGAAACCGACCGCAATAGCCTCCAACATGCACGCGTCGCCTCCAAGCACTGCACCGCCGCCACGCCGCGCCGCCGCACCGCGCCACACCGCAGCACGCCGAACCACACCGGCCACTTTGATGCTTACCAACTAGTTGTACAATAGCTTGGTATGATGTCACTTGGTATGATGTCACTTGGTATGAACTAAAGTCGTTGGTGGATAGGACAGTGGAATTCCGGAAAACTAAAGTCCTTTTTGTATAAGAGCCGATTTTCTTTTCCGCATTTGTGCGATCGTTTTCACTCCGAGAACTAAGCCATTGTGTGAACATTACGCAGCTTAGCGTTGCATTAAGCGCACGATATAATGCACCTCTATAATCATAGTCACGAGTCACGTTATCCGCACGCGCATTTGCTATGTAAATAACACCATGCACGACAATCCGACATACAACAAAATACACATTGATCGTACTCAATAACATCACACCCATCAACGAGTTTCATATTTAATGCTAAAAATAAAATGAGTTGCAAAAACTGAATGTTCATTGCGATCGGACACGTACTCCGGTTTACATTCCGAGAGTGAAGGAAGCCGTACCGACGATTTCTGTCATTATTGAAGAAATTCCCTTCAGCATTACTGTTCATTAACAGCCAGTTATGTCGACTTGATTGACTGATATTTTCAGTGGAGTGCATATCAATTGCACGCACAGCACACGAGAGAAAATTCAAAACGATCACTCTTTCGTAACAGAGTCCTTTCTAGCGTTTATTGTCTGTGACCATAACTTTAATCTCGTAAGCACTTAATATCATTATGGACCAGAAAGTGATTTCGAATTGTTGATCTCACTTAAATCAATAAATATACCTACATTGGTAAAATTTCGTTTTTTTATGATACTCATAAAATGTCTTGTGTAATTAATGGCCGTGATTTACTGGCCATGTTTATGGCTCACATACGTAACATTTTCATATACATAGATCATAGTTGTGTTATTATTGTATGGCAAAAAGCCTTTAAAATCACAAAATATGTAATAGGGACTCTGTTGCTTAAAATGTTATTTTGTCCGGCATAGCGATGGGTTCGCACCTTGTCACATATTGGACATAAAAGATTTGACTATTAATATTTCATTGATAAACATCACTAGATTTATTTGACTCATGAGTATATGCAACTATATTTATGTATTCCACATTTTACATGCTCCTAGCATAGCGCAAATAGCGTTATTAGCTCATGTATAATAATTTATTTTATTTGCTAGAGTAACGAGAAAACTATTCAATAATTAAAGCAAACTTCCTGCATTTTCTATGTGTTAATGTTAATTATTACGAGCAATGTTATGTACCAATAAAAGTTCTCATTTACATTATGTATTGCTCGTTGAAACTGCTCACTTAAGTGCTAGTACTTAACAAGTTCACCATAGTGGAACTATATCCTTAATGAAATAGTCTAGGATAGTATCAAACCACCAAATAAAACACTGACGGTATCCTTAACATAAACTTCAAATTCTATTTTTATGCTTTTATAAGTTAAGTGTAGAGAGTACAAGGAGATCGTATTTTACATCTAGTCACTATGGAAAATTCCACACATGTAAGTCATGAAGGTGCCAAACATAAGTGTAATTAATATCAAATAATAATAACGTATTCGCGTGCCCTTGCGGGGAACGGGTCCCTCTGGGATTGAGGGTTGCACCCCTTTGACCCACGCTGCCTTATTGCGTCTTATTAGACTACATAGGCTTTCTTAGTGGAACATTCCGGTATGTAGATTTTATCACTAGGTTTTTTCCTTTACCTCAAAGTGGTAAGTATATAGGTCTTTCTTTTCTTGTATACGTAGACAAGAAAAATATTTTGAATGTTTAAAATGTTATTTTAATAACCCTCCTTCTATCATAGTCGGGTAAAAATCTATAGAATTCGATAAATATAAGGACAAATATTTACCTTTTAAAACAGCAAAGAATTACTGAACCATCGACGTTGTATCTTGATAAAGGTATTTTAGTAATGCTTAAAAGTTGCCATATACATATGTATATTACAACTTTTACCTATATAGGTATGTACGTGTTATGTGGTTTTGTTTTATATACCAAGTAACTCGGCGCGACTGCCCGCCAAGGGAAACACGCGAGCCGATCAAGATGTCACGTCAATCATGCGGAGAAAAGGACCCGAATTCGACTTACTCTTTATGTATACCTCCGGTCACTTTTTATTTAAATGTTAGGTATTAATCAATGTAAAGGGTATTTTGATAGGAATTTATAAAGTTGCACAAATGCTCTGCAAATATACGTACGTAATATAAATATAATTTTTGTAAATATTTCTTATATCTTTAAAACTTCTAAAATACATTAGGTACCAACTGTTTATAAGGCAGACAAATGTATTTAAAAATTCGTAAATCCTCCCTTTAAATCTACATATATTGGATAATTTATGATGCCTCATATAACAGAACAAAACTTCGAACGTGCGCTGAACACAATTTTATATCAAGTATATAAACTGCAAATACAAAAGAAACATATGTACATACTTTTAAAATAAAACCCGAATTTCGAGTAATTCAATATGATTACCTCATAATTGTTAAAGTAAAGTTGCTGTAGGTACGAGTTAATGCCGATCCGTTTATTGAACTTTCAATGATTTTATTTCACGCTGTTATATTTGAATCTTGAGCTACTGGTGTCTACAGTCGTTCAATAAATCTGTTCACGCTTGAAGGATTATGTGTTGTAGGGTATTATATTTTTTTGACAGATTCTTTCTTGTATACATAGCAAACTATGGATATCCGTATTCCGCATATTTATAAGAATAAACATGATGATGGCAATTACGTCAAAATAAACCTACTTTTTACAATAAGAATTATTAGTAAAACCAGAAGGATACTTAGTAATAAATATAACTTTTTTGAAATTTAAATTCAAACATATACAAGTAAATTTCCTTGTATGATAATAATCATTTTATAATTAAAAAAGCTTTATGTTCAATATAATTAATGTCGACATTTTAACAACATAAAATAACTCAAAGTAGTTATTACACTGATATTGTAATTTATAGGTAGTTTGCATTAATTTTGACGTATAATTGGACCCGACTTTGCTTCGCCTGGGTACAATTAATTAAATAATTTGAGACCACTAGTCATCACACATTCGTAAACGTTTCTTTTAATTCTGCATTTAAGAACAACTCTAAAACCAATCGACTACAAAGAAAAAAAATATTTTTTATCTTATTCTGTATAATTTTATGTACGGCTCCGTATGCAATAATTATATTATAGTCAAATTAGTTTAATAGTGGCGAAGACATGGGCAAATAACGCATAAAATTAATAATAGAATACAAATTAACAAATTAGTAAACCACCCAACTAAAAGGTAAATAATTGTTAATGAGTTTCAAATTATAATAATTATTTTTTATGTGTAAAGGCTATCATATTCATAGAAGGCAGCAAGCGCGCAAATTACCCGTTTTAAAACTTTTCAATGAGGTATTTTTGTTATCTAAATCATTATATCGTCATCACTTCTTGTGTGAAAATTTTCAAAATAATTTCGTTTTGAAGTGCTTGCAAATCGAGTTCAAAGATTCCGTTACATACATACAGGCGAAAGTAATATAAGCGTGTTTAAAAATACTTGCAATTGGACATAAGTTCTCTTAATTTTAAAGAAAATATTAAAAACTGTAATATTCCGTCTTAGATTTTAAATTTCTTTCATTTTAAATTTCCCAATAGTTAAAAAATCATTTACGAGGTTACCTATTTTAGTCACACTTGTACGTGGATAAATAAATTCAACAATATCAAATGTTTCTCTTATTATCATTGAAGTATATAAATATAATTCATCTCGGTGTCTGTTATTAAATTTCAACTTCTAGTTTACTGAAGAAAGGCTAACATCTTAAATTAACAAAACAAGTAACAATAAGTAAAACAGCGCGCTTAATGAAAATATAAAATTTCCTCTGGGTGTAATAAACTTTAATACTCATTAGGCTATACATGAGAAAATTCGGTTACACTATGAATTCCCCAAAAAATCATCTATTTGAATCTATTACCCATACAATTGTGTTTGGGTGACCGAGTCATGAACATACCTATGTGACTTTTGCCACCAATGGTGTTAAAGGCTAGTTCTCCGAAAGATAGACCACACTCTGACTTAGCAGCGGCACTTTTACGAACACATAATATTATTGAAATTTATGTAGATAAGTCCTTTTATGGGGCATATATTTAAAAGCAAGGATTTCGTCACTATAATCATCAGCCGCTGGAACTCTTTTCATGAGCACACACCTCCTCTCAGAATTTCCAAAGCGACCTATTGGAATCAGGCTACATGTAAACCTTCTTTGTATTACACTTGACGTAAGAAACCTTAATTTTTTTATGTATAGTAACATCGTCTTTACCCTCCTCTTAATCGGACTCTCAATCGAGGAAGCCTGTGCCCTGCAGTGGGACGTATGGGGGTGGTTTATTTTCATTATTATTAATTACGATAGTAAAACTAAAAATTCTTATAATTCAATGATGGTACATGCAGTGTAGTGAAGTGTAGATAGAATATTCGGCTAAGGATGGTTATCTAAGACTTAATACATAGTTTAAAAATAACACCATTTTTTATCAATCGTCGAGTACTGTGCAAAAATTAAAATCTAAGCAGGCTTATAATGTCAGTATTTTACATGCAAGTGAGTTATACGTGTGATATACGTGTATATCACAGATGATATACACGTATCATGACATTACGAACACATCCGCCATCATGTTGCGAACGATCAGGATCGAACTGGTCACGAAGCTGTGCTCTGTTCTATATAAATATGCACTAACATTGTTCTGTGTCCGGCTTGTTGCATAATATCACTGGGTAACTACTACCTGCCGCAACAACGCGGTTGTTATGTGCTGTAGCTACTATCATAGATTAAATAATAATTATCTCCATTGCAAAAGGTCACGCAGTGCAAAGCAGATCGCCTACTCAATTTAGATGAAGGTGTGAATAGCTTTGTCCTTCTTGCATAATTTAACGATGCCACCGCACTTTCATTGATACTTATTTCATCTCTTTAATCAATACTTGTCTTGTAATGCGTCTAAATAAAATAAAATAGCTTCCTTTACCAAAAGGAAGGACAAAGTTGAGTCTCGTAAATGTCATTATTAATTTTAGAGAGAACAGGTTTGAAATCTAGTACAAACATATCTGCACTCTACAGTAAGTTTCATAATATAATGTGTAAATTCAAAAGCATTCCAGTATTTTTGTAACATGATATGATCGCCATCGCCGAAAAATTGCAAAATTTTATGATATCGTTAAATAGCAATTTGTTAATTTTGATCAGTATCGCTGAGTCGTTAAACGTAATGTTTCCTAATTGTTCGGATTTATAGAGTATTAGTAAGATATTTTGTGGATTTTTATTGTTGTTGCTTTGATTTAGTTATAGATTAGTTTAAAATTATTATTAAATTTGTATTGAATTTTTCTTTGTTATTTGCTTTACAGATTGATTCAGATTCAGATTACACTTCAAAACAACGATATTTTTTTTATTTTATAAAAATGTAGACTGTTGTATTAACTGAGAAGTTGACAAGAAATAATATTAAATGGTTGTGGTGGTGATGTGGGCGGCTGTGCGACTGCTTGTTACTACGATACAAAATTGAAGCATAATGACAAATTCTCTTATGAGTGATGATGAGTAGAATAGTATCTAAATCTACAAGCACATTTAGAGTTGCTATTGAATTAAACAAGAATTTTAAGACAAACTTTGGCATTGGCAATTGCTATCTCACAAATCGGAATGCCAAATATCCGTTAATGAAAATTTTCTATTGCAAAATGTCATCTTGTTAAAAGTGGTCTCATTGAGGCCTGTGTCCAATAGTAAAGAAATATGATATCGTAATGATGATGTAATGACATTGTTAAAATTAACTGTAATATATGTAATTCTTTAATATAACAAATTATAACCTAATTAACCCAATTAACCTATTTAGTCGTAATGTCGATTTTAGAAGAGGCCCTTGCCCCGCAGTGGGACGTATATAGGCTGATACGATACAGTACAGTACAATAAAATATAATATATGTAAAGTAATGCTGAAGCACAAGCTTGAATCAAGTTTAAACATGAATTTTTAAACTGTGACACTCGAACAATAAATTGAGTGCTTTATTGCAATACTCGTAATATATATATATTTTTTTCTAATATCATGTTCAATGGCATCGCCACAGATTGCACGAACAGGATTATGTAATAGAAATTTGCATTTTGCATTTAAGTGTGGTTATTTCCATATTATATCTGTATTTTTTAATAATGTAAATCTATAATGGTTTCTTAGATTTACGCGAATGTTACACATTGAAATAAAACTGTACCCGGCCAAAGGCCACCAGCTCTTTAATAATCAAGTACTCCGAGAAGTTAGATCTGAACTCTAAGTCACTCATCCCATCGTGTGCAAAACCTCCAAAATTGTATGGATTACCCAAAATACACAAGGAAAATGCTCCACTACGTCCCATCGTGAGCCAGATCGACACACCAACCTACAGATTGGCTCAGCACGTAGCACAAGTGCTTTCACCACTCAGAGGAAACACTAGAGCATCTGTGAAGGATTCATACCAATTTGTCAGTGACATTAAACATCTACAATTAGCTGACAATGAAACAATGGTTAGTTTTGATGTGCAGTCACTTTTTACAAGCTTACCAGTACAAGACTGCATCAAAATTGTCACTAAGAAGTTAGCAGAGAATGACATGCCACTAGAATATGCAGAATTACTCAAACATTGCCTCACATCTGGCTACATGTTGTGGAATAATCAATACTATGTACAAATGGATGGTGTTGCTATGGGCTCACCTGTATCTCCTGTAGTTGCCGATATTTTCATGGAGGACTTCGAGGAGACAGCCCTTAGTACAGCCCCGGTCTCGCCAAGATTTTACAAGCGGTACGTAGATGATACTTTCACAATCTTACCATCTAACCAAGTAACTGCATTTTTAAATCACCTCAACTCCATTAACAATAAAATTCAATTTACTATGGAGTTGGAACATAATAAATCTCTTGCCTTCTTAGATGTTTTAGTAATCCGTAATCCTGATCAGTCCTTAGGTCATACCGTGTATAGAAAAAAGACCCATACAGATAAATATCTGAACGGTGAATCTCACCACCATCCGAAACAGTTAGCTACCGTGGGTAAATCTTTGTTTCAGAGAGCACAAGGAATCTGTGATGAGAAACACCTGGCGACTGAGCTGCAACACGTCAAGCAGGTACTGCGAGACAACAAGCTCCAAGTTCCACGCCGCCGTCACAGAAACCGAGTGAAACCAGCCACAGTTGAACGGGCCCCGGTTATACTACCTTACATCAAAGGAGTCACAGACAAGATTGGCTACATCCTGAAGCGTGCTTCCATTAAAACATACTTCAAGCCGCCCAAGAAGATTAGTCAATTCTTACCACCTGTCAAGTGTCATATACCTTTGCAAGAACCGGGCGTATATAAAATAGATTGTGACTGTGGCCTCTCTTATATCGGCCAAACCAAGAGAAGCATAGGGACCCGCGTAAAAGAACACATAGCTGACGTCAAACACCGACGCTCAACGAAGTCTGCAGTTGCTGAACACATCGAAGAAGGCTCCAAGCATTACCTTCGTTTTGATAAGCCCCTAATCCTCGCTAAAGAACACCGCTTCCTACCCAGGATGTTTCGCGAGGCTATTGAAATTAAAAAACATCCAAATTTCAATAGAGAAGATGGCTTGAAGCTTGCACCATCATGGGATCCAGTTCTACATTTGATTAAATCGGAACCCAAAAGAGCTGCCAGACCTCAAGACACTGTGAGCTCCTACTGCGTAGATCGGATCGCAACAACTAGTTAACTTTTTTTTTTTAATTTAATAATTGAAAATTAAGGGTAGTTTAATTGTGACAGTCACAGAGCGGATGACTAATACCTCAGTCCGCCCCGTGACCACGAAAGCTGTAAAGTAATCGAAACGTCGGGAAGTTAAAAAATGTAAAAATTAAACCAAATCGCGATAAAATCCGTAATAAAATAGTTTTATTTCAAATGTAAATCTAGTATTTACTTTAACTTTTTTATAGCCATTAATAAATTAATTCAAATTTAAAATAACATGTTATATGTAACTATTGTCAGTTGTTAACGCAAAAACACAACAAAACCGCTGTGCCACAATTTGCATACTTGTTTCGGAAACGATATAACTTTAAACAAAAATATATTTAACACATAATCTGCCATTTTTACGAATTTTAAGTTTTTGATATTATCGATATAAAATGAAAACATTTAATAAATGCTACAGACCGAGTTCAATTGAATATACATTTTTAATAAAACATTTTCAATTATATCTACTAAAGAATGTCATTGTACACGGGTTGACGACAATAATGATTGCCCGACTAGACTAATGTGTTATTAATAATACATGACTCACTGCCTTTATTTTAATTGAACTCCCTTTTAAAATACGAATTATATTTCATTGCCTTATAGTGCAGCCATTTCTTTAAGAGAAAATCTGTAAAGTTCCTTTTCCGGTACCTCGGGGGAGGCCGAAAGAGGTGATTTATGCCTGTGTCATTCGCTTTTAAACCCGGCTTACAGATAATTCAGCCCGTCCAGGTTCCTAACAAATCCTACCTTAGTAACCCCCACTCGCATAGGGAGCATTGTATATGCCAGGTCGAGAAGAGCCCGCAATTGCGACTAAATTTATACTATTATTAGATGAAAAAAAATGTTTAATTGGATAAGCGTTATAGTTGAGCTCACGTTGAATAACGTATCTTTATTTAAAGAATTATACTTTACACTTTATATTGACATATTTTATACTAGCCACATTTGTAACCCATAAATAATTGGAAACACTAATGTACTATAAGTTATGAAAACACCATCTCATAGATGATTATAATCTTAATTCTCGTACAACCTCATCTAAGTAGTTATCAGTAATGGAAACGTCTACCTTGATGTATGTACATATTAATTTTTTTTGTTGATCAATAATGGCAGGCGTCATTGCTTCAAGTCCTAATTAGATGTTTGTTATATTACAGTAAACTTTAACGAAAGACACACTTGGGTACATAAATATTAATATGAATAATAAGCTACCTATTTGAAGTTCCTAAATTGCCATTGGTTAACATTTAAAATCAATTTAAGACTTATATAAAAAATATGCACGCTTCTTTTATGTTTTGAGAAGTATTCCAAAATGGTAAACCGGGCCCAATTACGCTGCTATCTCCTTGTACGCATCATGTTATTTATTTATAAAGGCTCGTTTGCTGTAATGTAGACATGCCCTTAATCGGTAAATATAACACCAATTTTGGAATTTTCGTTAACTCATCTACCAACCAACCTATTAGACTAAATCCATACTTGATGAGTCATGGAGGATTTTAAACCCACTAGCGTTACCTTACTAACGGAATTCACTTTATATTATATCTTGAATTGCATACATTACATTTTTACGTGATCATTGGTTTAGCAACAGATATGACACCATTGTTATTACACATATTGACAGTATAGACAAAGGCAACAATACGTACGTGTGCGGCGCGGAGTGCGCTTGGAGCGGCGAGGAGCCGACCGGCCGACCGCAACCGGATGTTCCTCACAACTCGCCAAATGCACAATCACACTAACACAAACTCTCACGAATTTTTCTCCCAACACTTTCACATCTTCCACTAATTATTATCCACTTTATCGGGCATCTTCAATTTGATTTACGTCTGACACAGCTCAATTGGTACACTTTTTCTTTTTACTTGTAAATAATTTAGTTTACTTTAGGTGGCTCATCATCTGCAATCGGACCGACTGCCGTCCGCATTCGCGACAACGCGATGCATGAGTTTGTATCTATTTCCAAATGCGCCGCCTAATTAGCAACATAGTTATATCTAATCTATTGCAACTATAATTTACTGGAAATTTTCGGACGTAATTACAGGTGTTCGACGCGACTAGTAGAGTCGTTCATCGTTATCTAAACCTAATATTTAGCAGTAAGTTAGAAAGTTGAATAAATATCCTAACTATTAAAGTGAATTTGTAGGTAAATAATTATTCGTTTGTACTATAAATATATCTACGTTGACCAATAATCTTTAATATCAATATAAACTTATCTTTAGATTTTTTAACAGCTTTTATAAGTTTTTCTAATAAGATGTCATGCTATTATTGGTAATAAGAAATACCAATTCTATAAAAAGAGTATCTGCTTGTGTAGTACAAAAGATTTGAACGCGCTCTTCAGCGCTACGCGCTTCGTTTACTGCGCGTCGTGTTTAAACTTTGTCTAAATAAAGCAATTTGATTGGCGCATTTCAAATACATAGCATGATTCAAAGCATCGGATACTCACAGACACTATCCACATAATGCCATCTAAGATAGTTATTTGGTCATAAAATGTGCAGTGAACATTTATCTTCGTGTACTCCTTGTGAAGTCGCTCCAGCGCATGGTAGCCGCGTATGACATATAGATTTAAATCGCATATTCAATCTTTCTCTGGGAACTAATACATAAACGCATCAACAGAAATGTACAGACAGGCTAGGTTATGCTAGTGGCATTTACGTTTTCTCCGAACATTCCCTGCATTACCAATCATTTGTACGTAAATGCGGCGGGTACCATCGCACCATCAGTGGCACTTAACTGACAGTGATAGGTGTCAATGACCTTTAACTTAATGCAAAATATGTACATCATAATGCATTGTAGTCACTTCATTGTTTAATTATCAATTTTGAAGTGATACTAATTATTATGAGCATTACATAACACACCATTATATAAATACATTTTATAACAATAATCTTTAAAAACTTGCTGACATCAATGAGTTCTAAATATGACAGCTTGTTTAAAGATCTCATTGCATAGTAGTTGACAGACAATATGTTATAACAAGCTAATCATAATTTAAAATCGATTACAATACGCTTTTTACTCTAAGAGAAAATAATGATGTCTGCGAAAACTTAAATGGCTATTCAAACATAAACTATTTTATACAAGCCTTTTTAAACTCAATACTGACAATATAATTGAAATGAATCAACACGTGGAGCCAACAAGACATTTAAAACGATTTTATAACTTTCATTTAAACTATATTTAACCTCTGTACCAGGTCGCTTAAATGAATACGAGGTAAGTGAAGTTCGAGTCAAAGCGGTCATATACGCGCTCTTGATATCGTGCACGAAAAAATACTAAAATCCTGTCGGCTATAATATAGTTCAATACAACCATACAATTTGAATGGAACGATCTGATACAATTTCTTACTGTACATTTCGGTATACGAGTAAAGGGTACTCAAATACGCAGTGCAGTCCAGGAAATACTTATTAAGTGTCCGCCAAGTGGATAAAAATGGCTTTTTAAATTATCAATTCTTAAATTTGACTGATGATGCCTAAATGCAACATCTACTAGTTGATTTCAGAACAAGATAGGCAGTCAATTATACAGGGTATATCAAGACCGCGACCGAAAACGAAGCAAGGTGGTAGTTTTAGCGGCTACAGACACAATGCAACTAAAAATTTTGCAAAATAAGCGACGGATTTTTTTTTACAATTTTTAAAAAATCATTGTTTTTGAGGGGTATATTCCTAGTTTTTGCAAAAATTGAAATTTAAACCCTTACGTACCATTGCGTGTTTAAAAATTAAGCGATGTACGTCATTATAATAGAAAAACTATGTTTAATCACTCAAATACGACGATATGTAAAAAATAACAAAAAAAATATTGACGATTTTTTTGTAAAATTTTTACTTGCATTGTGTTTGATATCACTAATACTACCTCCTGGCTTCGTTTTCGGTCGCGGTCTTGATATACCCTGTATGTGTATGCTCAAATTATCGGACCGACTGACGTATCAATCCGATTTTGAACCCTAACCTCAGTACTAAAATGTTAACGTATCCAATCTGTTGAATTAATCTATCCTATTGATTTTACAAACGCGAGGTATTATAAGAGCACTAGATTATAATCGATGTTCGACATTTTGATTTAGATTTGCACAACTTCTGCAGCCCCAATGTAATTGCAATAATATAGTTGCGCTTCGCACCAAGCCTTTCGTCATGACTTTCTTTCGTTGTCTCTTTCAGCGTCATCGTCCGAGCACTGCGTGTGATGCAAGCTAACATTAGCCGTAACACAACGTCGGTGCACAACTCCGCGCTACGCCACCCCTCCGCCCCACCACCCTCCAACCCCGCCACACGCACGCCACCGACCACGTCCCCTCCAGTGAATCATTACTCGAAATTCCTCTCGTGGTGGCGTGAGAGCAACATCAAACGAATCGTGATGTGTCTAGATAATAGCACGAGTTCTGTTTTTATTTAAAACAACTATGAGCAATCATGTTGATTTGATGTTATTTCAGACTTTCTTTTCAGCCCGCAAATAATAAGAGATAATACCCGGGCAGTAAGTACAAACGTAATGCATACTAATAACTCTCGCCATTAAATGCAATAGGTATTTTAACTTCCTATCACGAAGATGAAGACGTTAGTGATGGGTTATTTTTTTAGAATGATCATAATATAAAACTACCAGTCTTTATACAAATGAACGAATAGTTTTAAATCGCCAACAACGATATATAATATTAAGTTTCCTATTTTTTTCGTCTTCGTTCATAACAATCTGTACATTATTATGTAAAGCAACCCACAGCACTTTACCGAACAATTAGAAATTCCCAAAAATATTTTTAAAAACATCTAAGCAATTCGATCTGATGTGTGTTTAATTGCCCCCTTCGCTTCTCACGATAGGCCGTAGCAAAATAAATATTTGCGTAAACGTAACAAGAATCGGTCGATGTAATGAACGATACGATCTCTAGTTTCAACACGAGCATATACTAATAGACCGTGGCTAGGTAGTGATTAATTAGTGAAATCCTTCGACAATTCTTACCATGGGTTTACTTATAAAAGTGATAAAAGTACAAATATAACAGTGCTTATTCTATAAACAAAAGGGTTGGCTAACAGTTTAGATACTTTTTTAAAGCTTTATTTCATTGACAATATATGACGTGTGTTTGCAATAAAGATGATAAGTACTCATAGAAATGACTGAATGTAGATTACAATTGTTTATCTAAGAAGCTATAATAAATAGAGGAAGTAAAAATTCGAGTTTATAATTGTGTATGGTGCGCGGACCTCATAGATGTTGTTGACTTTTGTGACGACTACATTCAATGTATAGTATATTGAAGGTGCACTTAACTATTTTATTTTAAAATCAACATTTCGTTTTATTTGAAGAAAGCATTTTAAGTGATACTTGACCAACATAATTACATTGGTTCTGGTACCGTTTTGTAATGTACTGATATGCTTTAAATATTCCGCGTGATTTCACAAACTTGCACATTTTAACAAAATTATTCCAATAAACATAATCAGTTTATTACAATACACAAATATTAGGATTATGGGGAAACCATTTTTAGAAGGACATAATGTAATAAACTCTACAAACAAAATACGCCGCAGAAAACATATATGTTTCTGTTAATAATATACTACTGTGAATGCTGCAGACAAAACTTTGCGATTAGGCTATTATTTTGTACATACATTTTATTAGGTTAGAAATTGAAAATACTTTTTCAACAATAGCTTTCGATCCGGTACAAAAAGCGATCGAATAATAGTCACTACAGTGTGTCAAGTGATCATTTTGGCGCGATAATAGAGCAAAATAAGGTGTGGGCGAAACTACGGTGCCGCGCGAACCGGATCTAAGTTCGCGATAAATCATGCCGAGAGAACCTCGATCACCTCCCCCGAACTTCATACCCCGCTAATAGTCTGCCACATTTAGCCTGTGTTCAGACACCACCATGTTCCTCCGCACACCATCAGGGTGGTTGGATCGGCTGTCATGCGGGCCCCTACGTATTATTCATCAAAAATATGCGTTTTATTACAAGTACTGAGTATAAGTACATTTGTTTCTTAGTTGCTATACATGGTAGTTGTAACTGCCAACAATGTCTACAGCTATAAATATATGCAGTATTACATAATTGCAGTGGGAAAACAGAAATAGCACACATATTTTACGATAACAATTAACAACTTGTTGACATAATACGCGTTTAATTGTTCTAAAGTATGAAGCCGTACTTGACTACAAGAAATGCACGTGTAATAAGGATGGAATTATAAAAATATTTTCTATTGACCCCTCAACCTCGACTGTTTTGCGTGATTTTAGATATTAATGTGTGACAAATTTTATTACAGAACCGGTAGCTTTGCATGCAAATTAAAATCGTTTGGAGATGTACAATGTACATGCGATTACGTGTTATTAACTTGAACATGAAACATCAATTATTGTCTAACTATGTATGTGAACATCGAAGCCTTTTGTTTATTAATTGTCTAGTAAGTTTAAAATAATAACTTTAAATCACATGATATTTTAGTGTTCTCGGGACATTTTACTACTAGATTATCATGTTTTATGTTTGATGGATATGTGATCAGCTTATCCTAATAGCATTATGTGATACCAGTTGAGGAGCGAACAGATTTATGCAAACAACGGCAGTAAACAGCGGATAATGGACACAGAGTGCGGGCGTGAATATCTACAGTGCATGGAGCATGGTGTATGTGGTATGGTGTGTGGCGGCAAGCGGGTGACGCGGCGGCGCGGCGGCGCGGCGCGGCAGTGGCTAGTCGCGCCGGCATGGCATCGCAGCCCGCAGTCGCGCGGCCACTGCACTCGCTTCGATTTCACTTTTATTAGCAATCCACTTAATTGGATACCACTGTCGCGGTTTTATTCATTTTGCAGATTCATCTGGGGCGTATTTTTAGTATTGTAATAATGATGGAACTCATTCACAATTTCCCGCCGCGATTAACAACGGCATTCCAAGACTTCGTTACATTGAGCTGATGACGTATAAAGTTGCAAAAATGTTATAATTTAAAGGGAAGTCTATGTAAAGGTGGCATAGCAGACTTGTTTATTAGTTAAAATACGGTGCGACTGAACAAAGAAAACAAAAACTGTTTATTTACGTAGGTTTCCATGAAAAATGCTCCGGTTTGTTCGCTAAAAGCTGAAGGTCAGTCAGACTGCTGGAAAAGTACAAGACAAATTAAAACTTAATTTATACCTAAAACTGCTCGTAATCCCACGCTCGAGAGCTCGTTTAAATGACGTGGAGTTTTTGTTCCGCGGCTCGCTGGTGAAACATTATTTCAATATATGAATAGACATACAGAGCTATCTACTCTTGTCGACAGTGATACGTGCCATATGTGGCGCTAACACATCTCCCTCGACGACATTGCGGCATATATCAAAATATAAAACATACGTGAGTAAAATGCACAATAAAGATAGATATAAAACACTTTAGAAACAAGAATATTGCGTAATTTTCCAGCATATTTGTCCAAATATACATTACAGGAAGCAAATCACAAGGACGTCTGAGACGCTGCCTGCATGATTTAATACTTCCTAATATCTAATTCAAATCACGCAGGTACTAGAAGCTTTGTATCCCTGAAACTAAGTGACTGCTAATGTCTCAGGTATTTAAAAGAAAATCTATTTTACTAAAAAAAAGTACAAATGTACGTATCCTTAGTATAAAGGGGTGATTTGCAAGTAGTATTCAGTGTGTCGTGTGCTTTCGCATAGTAAAATACAACTGACGAATTATAAACCGTTTGTTTGAGAACAATTCAACAATGAAATAAATATATTGTTACAGTATTGTATCAATAACTAATAAGTATTGTTTGCTCGCTGCACACTGAATGTAGGTAGTAATTTAGCTGTTTAATTTCCGCATCGGAGTGTCCCTGAAGGACGTTTGAAATGTCATTATGTCTATCGGCGCGTGATGTTGAAAACTTATTAATATAATGTAGTGAGTGCATTATCAATGGGGACTAATATTTGCAACATTCAGTGTGTAAATAAGGATACATACAATACATAGTCATACAAACATTTAAAACCAAGATTCGAGCTACTGGAAACGTGGTTACTAAGTTGCAAAATGGAAACTTATTTCTCTATATATTGTATCAGCCCATATATGTCCCATTGCTGGGCATGGGCCTACTCTACAATCGATAGAATCGATTGAGAGTGGTTAGGCCATATAGTCCACCACGCTGGCCTAAGTGCAGGTTGGCGGACTTACATACCGTAGGAATTCTTTAAAATCGCTACAATATGCAGGTAACAATAATTAATTAATTAATCAACTTACATTAATTAACAAGGGTATTAACCTTTATTTAACATAAGTAGTATTGGGGCTCAAAAATGATTTTTTTTTAGTCAAGTAAGGTCACGTTTCTTTTAAGAATTCTTCCCCTCTTGTACATGTTTTTTTAGTTCTTTCAATATTTCTTAATGCCAAATTTAAGAACAAATAAACATATATTTAGAAATTGATTTGAGTAGGTACACATACATATTGTATTTGTTGTTGATGAGCAATATTTTTGTAAAAAAGTGAAGCTTCTTATTACAGAAGCCACAGCTACCGAGCCAACGCAACTGAATCACTACATTTAACTGTATTCAACAATATTGTAAATTACAAATGTATCATAGGTAACGTGTAATCACACAGTGTATTTTGGATTTTGCAATTGGACAGTCTCCGTAGCGCAGTTGGTTAGACGCCGCCTGTGAAAAGAGAGGCTGCGGGTTCGATCTCCGCACCGAAACAAATATTTGTGTGATCCACAGGTATTTGTTTCGGGTCTGGGTGTTTGTGAGACCGAAAAGTCGCTCGTAGTTTCTGATACCCACGACACAAGATTCGATATTAGTGTGGGGTCAGGACTATGAATGTGACTGTTAGTAGTTAGTCTGACTGTTAGACTGGGTGTATTTATTATTATTATTATTCTCGTATACCTATTTCAATGAACTTTTAGTATCATTTATAATTTCCAATAAATTCACTGAATATTCAATATCTGCTAATTTTACTACAACGAAAATATACAAATATTAAAAGTCAAGCGTAATTTAAATAATCCATAAATCTCGCTCATGCTTAAAAAATTTAATATAGTAGAAAATAGTCACTGCGAATTTACAAGCAAAAGTTTAAGCATAGCGCTACCACAACATTTTATAATTTGAATTATTTTGAAATTTCATTTTGAATTAATTACAAATTAATTTTAATTGTCTGTTTATAACAGGCCATTGTGAAATATCTTGCACTTACCACATCACGCTCACTGCGTAAAAATGGCAACAAACAAGGACAAATATGCGGACTTTATGCTCACACTACATAACAAAATACAGTATGATATTTGCAACTGCACACAATCATAAAGTTACCGCCACTTATTTTTGC
This sequence comes from Deilephila elpenor, assembly GCA_949752805.1. Classification (NCBI taxonomy): domain Eukaryota; kingdom Metazoa; phylum Arthropoda; class Insecta; order Lepidoptera; family Sphingidae; genus Deilephila; species Deilephila elpenor. Next base: position 7,992,173 of record OX457097.1, read on the forward strand.
CACAGATCTGTTAATCTCCCTTCCAGTATCCCAAGGGAAGCTCAGCGTCGGCAACATCGGCCTACCACTCCCGCTCGGCTATGAAGGTTTGGTCAACCTGAGTCCCAAAAAATACACGAAGTTTACCAGCTTAAACTTTTCGATGACCATCACGCGTAATGTGTGACATTGAATAACTGAGGAGGACAGTCCTGATTTTTTCCAAACGAGCGCCCCAAATAGAACCATTACAGACCTTTTATTTCGGAGGCAAAGATATTCCCCACATACAATAATGCAAGGACCCGTTTAAGGTGCTGAAGGCCTCAGCGGAAAAGGAGGGAACATGCTCTGTCGTCTAGCTCGTAGTGGCAATCATTGAGGGCACACGAAGTTTGCAGTGCGCCCATCGACTGACAACCTCTTTTAAGCGTTATTACGCCTCTTAGGGCCGAAGCTGTTGGAATTTTCGAACCCTTTGAGTAGAGGACAGACCTTTACATAAACCAGCAAAAATAAACAAGAAATCCTATATATAAACAATGGTGAAAAACCTTTGATCACATTATTTAAATTTCAAATATGCAGCAACATAAATGAAATATTTTAATGCGATGGTTTCTTAATTTTTAGTAATCGACTAAAAACTGACCACATATGGAATTAACATAATTCATAATAGTATTTAATTTTAATTAACAATTTGATATGCGAAGTAATCTATGAAATCTCTTTTGGAAACACAACAATATCAAAGGAATTTTATAAAACGTTTTCACTTATTAATGATTTTTTTACAATTTTAATTTAATTCGTTAAAATACAAACATAACAAAGAAAATAAAAATCGTTTAAAGGATTTTCTGCTTATTAAAATTGTTTACAGTTCGGATATGTATGTGTCTATAAATAATTCAAAATTGTATGTTATTTTCAGCTCGGACGTATCAATAAAATATTGTAATTAAAATTATCGGCGGTGCAGTGAGCAGATACTAATTAATAAGAAAAAACAAAGATAAACCGGAACTGTTTATATGCACGTCGATTATGACTTTCACTCGCACTCTATCATCGAATATTCCGACACCAAACCAGTTCTTCATTTTAAGACTAGTTAGAATTTTGCTACAACTCTTTATAAAATATTTTTTGAAACAACCAACACAACATTAATTTTGTTATCATGCATAGATACGCTAATAGCGTTGTATTCGGATTTAATTTTAATAACTGACAACACGGTAATAAATTACAACTTAGAAAATATCGCATTTGGTGTGCTTTAATAAAAACGTATAGTTTTAAAATGGCTTTCATCATAAACAAAGACGTAGACGTGCGAATCTTGCAATTCAAATCATGCTTTAGTAATGTATTCTTTTCTTTTAATTTCGCATATTTTAACCGTATATTGATAAATCATCAGAAGGCCCGATTTTCCATTTACTGACTTTGTGCCATTGAATCAGCTAACCCATTGATTAGGTTTAATTGCATTGAAATTTAAAAAATGTGTTACAATGTTGGTGAAAGGAACTTTAATGGCATAAAAGGCGTATTAAATTCCTGAACACAGTAAATTAAACATGTTTTCAAAATGTAAGATTTCAAATATTATTTTACGTTTACGTGATTGGGCATTTCTTACATTTATTACGTCCTGGGTATTAATTTTAAGTACGTTGTTTTTAAAATACAGTTGCAAATCCAACCAACTAATATGAGCATGGGTTCATACACATGTAGGTACAAATATTCCCATCGTACTTATATTATTATAAAGTATTTATGAAGTATACACGATAACACCTGTGATAAATAGTTTGTATTTATTTCAAAATACTCCAAATATGCTTCCACACCAATTTATTAAAATTTTACGTTGTATGTAAATGAAGTAAAAAGTAGGAGTCCGCAATGATTTATTTAAGGTTCTAAAATGTATAATACCTACTCTTAAACATTCAAATAGTGTTGCTAAATGTAAAAAAAAACAAAACATTATTTGGTACATCACAAAATGCAGAACGGCCTGGCCTCATTCAACGAACTACTGTTCGATAAACCAACGGCCGTCTCTTTGACGACACACATACACTAAATAATGGATGAATTTGGATTATAAATTAATTGCGGGCACCCGTCCCATGTCTAATGGTAAAGTAGTTAGTAAAGATTTCATGAATATATGGCGTAGAAGAAACTTATGTAAAGTAAAATTACTAGGTATAAAATGTAGTCGTACCGAATACATGTTAATTTGTTGCGGAATCCGAGAGCAATAACCGACGGCACTGCTAGCGGTATTCGGCGGTTTCTTCGACTCTAATATTCGACAAAAACAACTGTCCGATGAATATGTGTGTACGTATGCGCTACTACAATAATCTTTACGTGTACGTTTCGTTTGGCCATTGCAACACATTAAGTTTAATGTGAAGATTAGTCACGCGGTGGCCTTAAAAAACTCTGCGCCTCAAATTTTCGGAAGGCATAATAAAGTTATCAAAATATGTTTTAACAAAAACCCGGCCATAATGAATCATGGTCTGATTTGGTTGTACACGGGGCAGACGCTGCTTGTGCGGAATGTGATTATAAATGTTGCCTTATAATAATCTATTACATAAAACCGTGTTGCGTACCAACCTTACGCAGCATTAAATCGCAACATATATCGGTCATTATCTTTTCATAACTATTTTATCTGGCTATATTTATCGCAATACATACCTACGAGTGTTTGAATTAACTATTTTATTTTATTTTCCTGTGCTGTTGGGTACAATTTATTTAAAACCAATAAGCACTTAATAGTATAAAAGTCGTGTAGATTTCGTGATTTTGTACAAATTATGTTCTTAAATGTATCTACCATATTATACAATATAATAATAAATATATACCACGTAGAAAAAATACAAACATAGTACAAAGCTTCAATAATATTGTCACAATTTTTTTTTTAACGAATGCTATTTTCACCTAATAGATGTATATTCAACGATTAAATTCACATACTGCCTCGGTGGCGTAGTTGTATTACGGTACGATTACAACGCTGAAGGTCTCGGGTCGGGCAATGTAATATTGAATTTTTCTTTTCATTATCATCCCTGAGTCATTAATTTGTGCCAGATATGGCGATAAGATCGTCCCGAATCACATCATGGAACGGAACACACAAGGCGAAACGTTGGTGTCCTGGTAGCACCTCTGCCAACCCCTTCTGGTAAAAGGGTGTGAGTTTATGTATCTATGTAAATTCACATACATATAAAGCTCACTGTTAAAGCCAGAAAATAGACGTTATTTCTTACAACATAATTTACAAATATCAATTATATTTTAATATTTAAATTTAAGCTCTCAATTATAACTTGCAATATATCCTTTGTTTTCCATTAAGAGTCTTAAAACCCAATGTCTTAAGTCGACGAGCGCAGTGCAGTGCTATACAATGCTTAGTAATTGTAAGTTCTGAGCTGAGTTTCTTCGGGTTATGAGCAAGCTTGACGTATACCGTCATTGCCGCAAATCAAAATACAATACTCTATCGCCATCAAGTCCAGTGGAGCTAAATACAAAACCATGAAGACTAAGGAGACGAGCCCTGTTCGACACCAACATGCTCCCATTACATTAATAAAACAATTATCTCAACTGTTAATTGAACTGGTAAACCATGCGTGGACTTAAAAAATGCGACAGTTAATCATCAGATTTGGTTTCAGGGTTAAAGGTTACGCGTTATAATGTGACAAGGACAAACACTTTCTGCGCAGGAGTTGGTCGCGGTCGGTCGAGCACCAACCTTCCGCCTAGCGCCTCGCAGCAGGCGTGCACGCGACGGGTCAAGGCGCCTCGCAAATTTTAATGTAATTTACGTGCCAAGCTAAATAAGACTAGCGTAATTGGCTTAGCTTATAACAATATCGAATAATAAATAACACACTATAAACCACATAATTACTATACGATAATCAAAATACAACGTTTAGTCGCATGTTCAAATGAACACATAATTATAGGCATACAATGTATTGAATTCCATATCACGCTTCCTTTTCTAATTTTACTCACGACAGCTTATAGTTACAATTTAATACTTATTCACATAAGATTTAACGCGTGTATCGTGCTGCCAAATAAATTTATATCAAGAATTCCTACATAACCATTCTATTTCTTTTTTTATAATCTGATTAGAATAACGTATCATGAGATGGTTTTAATAACCAGAAATCACAAACAATAATAATTAATTTTAAAAATATGTAAATGCAAATCTCGAAATTTTGTTCAAACGAACTGTAAATAAACTCAAAATAAATTCAATAAAAACCAGTAAAGTTGATTTATCACAACGGGTGTACATCTCTGGGAGCTGCTGAGAAGGACACAATGTACAGGCACCACGAGAGAAAACTAAAATGGTACGATCATGCTGTTAGAAAGCTGTAAACAAGTATTTGGGACCACTATTGAAACCCATCTTAACCCTCTCTGTACAGTTCATGGTCGAAGAAAATTTAAATTAAGATGAGATTAATTAAAGGAAAAACAATCCTTACCATATATTTGACGCTTAGGTACTAATCCAACAATAAATAGAACAATTGTTCATACAACGAGGAAAAAAAGTAAATATGTAAAAATGTAATCTGTAAATAATTTGGGAAAGATAACTATATGATAGCTGATAAGCAATATTCCCATAAATTCTAGTATCAATTTATGTACAACGTTAGGCTTAATAATGTCGCACGCTCGCCAAATAAAGACTGCTTTTGTTATTGCTTTGACGTTTGGAATTGGAACACAATTAAAAGGACAAATCGTGACCCATTATGCTGTGCAGTTGAAAATACCTATTGCGCCGTGTGATGGCAGCGTGTGGCGTGGAGCATTTCGGTTGCATAATACGACAGATCACGGCTACATCGTGCCACCGCCGCGATACGCCGTGCCGAACCACTAAACCTTAACATATTCCATGCAGGAAATTCGTAATGTTAACGCCGCGTGATATTTTGACTTTAATAAATCGAAGTTGAGCAAACAGAGCAAATATTCATGTGTGCGAACTTTGCCAACTGCATTTACTCATGTTAGAGTAAACTATGACTCAAATCATAATATAGACGATATAAATCCTGATTCTGACATGAAAAATTGTATTCGTCACACATAGGCTTGTTGTTTATGTACGTAGGTACGTCTTAAGTAAATGATCATTAGAATCATGTTGTAATAGTTTTTTTGGGCGTTTAAGTGAAAACGATGATCACTTTGGTCAACCTTACTACTCTGGGACAGGCACTTCTATTTTATAAACAACAGTTTTTTAATGCAACCTCATCAAATAATAAAACCTATACAATATTATAAATCTGAAAGTGAGTTTGTATCGCTTTCACGAAACTATACAACCGAACATCATGAAAATTTGCATACACGTTATCAGGGGAACGAAACAAGACATAGAGACGGTATTATCATCAATCTACCATAAACTAAATAATGTTCCCGGGGATACAATAATATCATCTATTGAACGGTACCAACCGAAAGAAAATAGATAGCCTAGCATAAAAACTTGGGGTGCCGACATGAATAAATTAAAGATACATCCCAAAATTATAGTATAGCAATATGTGGTAATATGGACGTAAATTGGGGCGGTTCGCGCCCTGGTATGTCCCATAATGCGTGTGACGGCCGCCGAGTGGTGCTTAGTGCGTAGGTTTTATTAGGGATCCGGCTCGGCCACAACATCCGCAGCGTGCCGGACTGAAGGGCCAATAACATACCCCTTTGGGCCTTCCCCCGGGATACCCAAAAGGTAAGGGTTCTTCTTGTAAAAAAAATTTGGTATCTTGGACGAAAATTAGATATCTAGAAAATTGATCTTGCCTGTCATCTTAAGCATGCAAACCACGCCCCGAGAATTTTTTTATCTCACTGACTAGTCTCAATGCATAGTCAGAATCACTTTCTATGTGCCTTTATCCCAACATGTACTTATTTAATATGTATACGTTTCATAAACCATATTTATTATTTATTCGCAAATAAATTAAGTTTTTGGTATTGTCAAAAAAGTAAAAATGGATTACCCAGGCAATAAATTGATTCATAGACGATTTTTAGAGACTCGTAAAACTAAAACAATTATATGTTGTGGACCGAAAAACATCTTGAAGATCCCTATACCCATAGTACAATACTTGTTCATTAATGAGAGGTCAGGAGTCAGGACTATGTAAGAGATTTTGTGAATAAAAACTTATATTATTTATTTATTGAATAATTATACGCCATTATGTGAATTCATTGTACATATCTGTTTCACATTACGAGTATTTATTAACATTACTATAACTTAGGCTGGGCTTAGAATGTTCAATCAAATGTAACATGTGTATTGAATTGTCTTTTGCGGTCATTTAATTTTATATAACATAATAGTTATTTTATGTTATATAAAATTATGTATAGAAAATGGTAATTGTCATTCAAAATACATAACCATTTGCAAATTATTGTTCATCACATTTTTTAACTGAAAAAATATATGGAAATCTTTCATTTACTATATTAGCACAAAAAATATTTAACCACATTTTGGCGCCCATGTCTTCATTTCTAATTCAAACTTTTGGGTTTCCGTTTTTGCATTACGGGTTCCATGTGCTATAAACTTTTTGCTAAATTTCATCTTACAGGTTTTCATTATAAATCACGCTGTAAAACTAATGGAAATCTTAACATCTATGCTATAGATTTCAACTTTCCACACAGCTAAGGATCCCAGGTACAGTCTTTAACTCCACACAAATATTATATTTTCTTTGTATCAGAAGCTATGAAGGAATTTCGGTCCCACGACACGCCGTGATCTGACTTATATTTGTTTCTCTCACTAACATCAGTCTCAGCGCCGAGCCGATAGCATGGTGTCTAATTTGGCAACTGTCTTACGTCTGCCAAAGGTAGTAGAATTTTAAAAATTTTATATTAATAAATTCATTTAAATTTTATATCAAATTTAATTCAGGAAATTAACATAAGCGACCGTTGCTACTACATTAAATTATCGAAACGGAAGCGGTAAATATTGAATTGAAAAGAATTTCTGTAAGTTCCTAAAAATATATAAAACAGTTATATTAGTACTCTTGACATAAATACACACCGTTTCGCTTATCATAAAGTGTTCGTGATTTGGCTGTTGTTCAAACTATACGCAATAGGCTAACACTTATTCTATTAAGGTTACCTGCGAATTGAGCTAGTTAATAGCGAAAGTCGAATATCAATCAAACGTGCTGCATTAACTACCTATTATCTGATTCAAAAACATCAAGATAAACTCAAAAGTTACTGGTATACCTAAATAAGTATTAAGTTAGTTTAAGAAATATTTGACACAATGGCTTTTCTATATTACCTCAAATAACAAATACACATTATTGAAACAAATAATTATAATTATGATAGAACATACGTCACATACCTATATACCTACCGCTTTAAAACGAACCAATATTTTTAAATTGCCTCTAAAAGAAAACGTGATATACACAAACAGGATACGTATATCAGAATTATAATTTCATAATCAATCTTTGGAGTCTGGAGGTCATATCCAAGATTTAAAATGTTTCATCGACATGTATTGGGCCATTCTTTTAATTCTAATTGTGTTTCTCTGTGGTTATAAGTTTATTGAAACTTTTCTAGGAATGTTTATTTTTTTCTGCCCCTTAAGGTATTGGATCAACATCAGCTAAACTAATTTATTTTACCTGGATTTGCAACATTAACTGGACGGCGATTAAAATCTTTAAGCTATTTTGCTGTATGGAATTCCTAAACCCTTTTCATAATACGTTTTAATTAATATTCTAGTCCCAGTAGATAACTTTATTATAGTAAAAGTATTTTAAATATAATAAACAATTATAGAATTTTAAAGTAAGCTACAATTTTTTTCTAAATACATACACTTTGCAGTAATACATGGCATGAATCATACATTTAAGTAACGGGTTCCGATGACGAGAGTAAACAAAAACTTAGATCTTTATAATGACACACGGCCAAGCTAATATTCCTAATTCGTTGCTTAATGATAAAAACAAAAAAATCACATTGCCTATAGGTAATGATCGTCACGCAGCACGCCCACACTTATTACCTTCGATTCATTCATTACACACAGGCCAACGTCTCTATCCGCATTCATTTGCGGCGATGGACTCTTTATATTTGGCTATATGCAAAGTCTAAAGACGGCTGAATAGTTATAGTATAACCAAATAAAAACTTACTTTAACTATTATCATATCAACAATACTCAAAACGAACAATAACTCATCAGCTTCTGTGTTTCGTTCCATAAAGTATGAATAAAGTAACTACATATCAATAAAAGTTGAACTTACCTCTAATGATAAAGAAGCCATCCAATAAACACCCAGAATTCGGATTAACACTCCAGTTAAGCACGAGTTGTAGCACTATGTCTCTAAGCAAGAGATCAAGCTAGATGCTGAGTTCATGAACACCCTCAAGGGAGCACAGAGGATAATGAAGTCCTTAGAGTCCCGGTGCAGTCCAGATTGATGAGTCCAGGCAGCGGCAAAGTGGTTCGAGGTGCCGGCGGCGCGCGGATGGCGGTCCAGCGTCCGGCCGCACTACGCGCCTCGCAACGGTAAACTGACAGGCAGCGCCAACACAGCCTCTCCCTCGCTTGTATGAGTGCCTCCAACCTCCCTCCCGAACAAATAGTACCGTACGCCGCGCTTATGTCTTGGTAACATTTATTATACTTTTATTCGTGTTGCCCCCGGCTCGCGCTCGTGTGCGTGGCAGTACCGTGCACACTGACACAGTGTCTTAGCCGTGTGGGTGTTGGAGTAGGTAAAGTAACTACCTATGCCTGCTTTGATCTTACGATTCGGCATGCACGGCCGCGCTGCTGCACGTAGCACTGTGACTATATTTTACTTGTATATTATATAGTCAATAATTTAAGTTTGTATTTGTGCAACAACACACATAGTTTCCAGTAAGTTATTTGGACTGGAGACAGGTACACAGCCACCCGCACTGCACCCATAAACGTAATAGGTTAGAAATGATTATTTTAACAATCTCTACAAATAAGGTTATAGAATATTATAATTGAAGCAATGCATGAAAATTGAACGTGCATTGACGTATTAACATTAGTTAAAGTTTTAGCCCTTATATAAAGCATAATATATTGTTATTACAGAAAATTCTCATAAAAACAAATAAAAATATATTTTGTTTTTTTGCCTATGAAGATTAATATCCAAGTAAAGCTGCTTTAAGACGCCTCATTTCTTTTTCCGGAATTCTTTTCCGGAATAGCCTACATAAAATGTAATTCACCATATTTAAAACATTTTTTTAACACACAATATCTGATCATGTTTGTGTCATAATATAAATTACATTAATCTCTACCTAGAGCTTAAAAAGTTATGTTTAGACGCATTCATCATTGTCAGGGAAAGTGGTTCTAGATATAATCTATGAAAATCACTTCACATGGCTTTTATTACCCTTTACAATAAAAGAACTATGGGAAAATAACACCTATTGTCGGTCATCTTTGATTCTTTGTTTTTTTTTTTGCGTAGCAACAGTCAGTAGACGCCAGAACGAAGTGTTTTCTGGACTCACCTCCTGAGAAATTGACTCAAGAACTATGTTGTTCATTTACAAACACAACTATATCACAATTCACACAAAATCGAATGTGGCAAGAAAAGAATTGACAAAAGCACAGATAAACCGCAACGATTTTAACGAGAAAAATATTAGAAAGAGTTATAAATATAGCTTTGCTCATTTGCAGAAATGTAGAAGACAAAATGTCGAGCAAAGAGATTGCATTCTTCAATACAGACACAACCAGAGAAGTCAGATGTAGGACACTACGATATTATTATTTACAGATGTCCTACAGTACGAGCTGCAACTTGGATGCCAGTAAAAAGTATGCCGAAGTTCCCATAGTACCTATCGCCACCCGATATTATTACAATATTGTTCACAAATAATAGCTATGTCGCCTTTTACGTACAAACAATCACACTCCCAAAAGACATAATGTACAGTTTATTCGTTAATTCATGGTTGGTGTATAGTTTCCACAGTAACTTAACAGGCCAAGCTCAATGAACATGTTTGTTCTTAAAGTTGTCATGTCCTATTTAAAACTAGAATATGTAATAATTCCTGGTTATTCAAAATAAATGATAAAGAAACAAATACACTTAAAAGCACATGTACATAGTCTTAACTCCTCCCTAAGATCTCTTGTATGGTTGTCTGGTGTTGTAGGACATGAAACTACGAGATACTTTTCGGTCTGTTAAAAACGCGAAACAAACGCATATTGTGGATCACACAAACATTTTTCGACAGCCTCTGTAGCGCAATTGATTAGTCGCCGGTTGTAAAATGTGAGGCCGCGGGTTCGATCCCTACACCGAGACAAATATTTGTGTGGTCCACATTTATTTGTTTCGGATCTTGGTGATGCCCACGACACAAGACCCGATCTTAGTGTGGGGCCAAGACTATGCATGTGACTGTTGTTTGTATTTATTTATGATTATTATTATTTTAATGGACTGATTTTTATAGAATTATATTTAGGTAGTAAGAAAAATATATAAAATTCTGGTTTTATACTACATATAACGCTGTAAAAATAACATTTTATTAAACTTTGAAAATACAAAATATTTAATAATGTGTTATTTTAGCCAACGTTAAAGTATAAAATCTGAATTTTATATATGTTTCTTAAGAAACTATTAAAAAGTGTTTGCTTTGCAGTCAGACACTTTTGATGGTTATTTCATCTTATCAGACACATTGAAGCTGATAACTTCCAACGCTACCGTGATCTAAACTACATAATTACTGATCGTGTGATGTCTATGAGAGACAGAGATGTCTAGAGGCATCCGCAGACAAACTATCATTTTTTTTAAAATGACCACGGTCTGGCAGCCACAAGCTCTTAGACTATACCTTTTTAACTATAAAACGAATTTATTCTCCAATCTTAAACTCATCAACAATTATTTTTACTTTTTAGTTAGGTCTTTTACTAAAATGTGTTTTTAAAGTTTATAAAGCTATTTTTACAGTATTTTTACATTACGCAAATATAAACACATGTTTCTGTTTTTGAATCATCCGACAAGAAAATGTTTAAAACAGGTTCTACAGCTATACAGCAATTATTGAATTAGTGACATTTAAAATCCAACAAAGTGTATAGTGACGCATGTAGGACGCGGGCAAATGCGAACAATAAAATAATTAAATACCGATATAGGTAAGTACTCCTTCCGTTTCTATTTTTAAATTGTCAATTTTAGTTTGTTACATACAATAGGTATTTATTTTCATTAAATAACTAAATCTATTGAAATATTGTTTTTTTTTTGTATAGATACTGACAAGCGAGCAAACACGTTGATTGAAAATAAGTAAGTGATCACTGCCGCCCATAAACATCCACAACGCTTGTATCATAAATGTGTTGCTGACCCATTAAATCGGGAAGGAAAAGGGATGGGAAGAGGTGATAGGTAGTGTACATCCGGCAATCTCCCTCATGGAACGAAACACGACAGCAAAGCTGTCGCTTCACGTCAATCTTCTGTGAGACAGTGGTACCACCTCGGATGACCCTGTCCATTCATGCTGAGTCCTCACTGACAACAGCGTGGCTCTACCACGATGCGTGACTCAGAATATAGTTTAGGTATAAACATTATACAATATATGAGTACTCCAAATACTTTATTGGTTGATGTTGTTTTTCCTTGAGTTTTTTTTTTCTGGCACAACAAATTGACTACAATGTGTCTGAGGGTTAACGCAGTAAAGTCCAAAATTTTTGATAAAGTATCGACCGGCGCGAGATGACAATCTGCTGGTCCAATTATGCCGGTCTGATTGTATCCAGATGTACACAGGATGAACCCGAAACGCGACGCGCTGTTTTTGGTTGGGTATATGTGGGTAAATACTCAAACTATTACAAAACGCCCTTTTTCTTCCTTAGTTACCGACTTGGTAGTCAGTTTTACACATTTTCAGATATGAACGCCCAAAAGAAGATTAAAAATAAAAAAATATGGCTAAAATTATTCAAGATAAATATGAAATTACCTTGACATTCTAGTAGTATGATGGAAATGGCCTCAACTGGTTGTCTTTGTGTTTCTACCATAGGGATTCTAATCAACTTTCAGTGATTTTCATTCGTGATTGCTTAAATAGTCCTCTGCTTTATTCTATTTTTCACTGATTATGTAAAAATAATCCGCAACGGCGTTTGTAGGTAGGTACTCTTACGGTCATATTTCAACTGTTAATATCAAAATGTATTGTGAAATCAGATGCGAAAAGTAATCCGTTAATTCAATCAAACTAAGGTACATACGTAATTGTACTTAACATGAAAATGTTTTAACTACTAAATAATTTTGCTTTTTTCATATTAATGCACTTACTAATTAATTTAATTTCATACAATATGTAATGGTAATGGAAAAATTAAAAAATATTTTGAAAAAAGAAAAATATAATTACATTCATTGACTTAAGGTGCCAGTACCTACTCAATATCAAAGCGGCCAGTAACATTAATATAAAAAACAGTCATGCCTTACAGACCAGGTACGGCCTATTTAATCATAACTTTTATACACTTCACCAAATATTTAGAATTCAGATAATTAAATATAATATGTTTTTAAATATCAAACTTACCTAAATACAAATCAAGTATAATAATATAATGAGATTGTACTTTTCGTTAACAACTGTAGTTTGTATTGGGTACGTAAGAAAGACCAAGTACCTGCTAAGTTACAACATTTCTTTAGACTTAAATCAATTATTATTAATACTAAATTCTACAATACTGATTTGAATCTAGTAGAATTGGCAGTAATGTCCGAGAGCAACCGCAAGATCCTAGATATAGTCATTTGTTTACGTATGATATTGATGAGAAGATGCAATTTTCAATAGAGTTCGATTATATCAAAGATAGTTGACATCCATGAACTTCGAATTAACCTAAACATGCACGCAACAAATAACAACTTTTTAAACATAATAAACATCCGTAAAGATAGCTTCCTATCAGTACTTACACCTGCTGTAGGTATCTGCACAGTTTGATATTTTTTTTAAAAATCAGAATTGTCATGTCCTGTTGGTGCGCGATTTTCATAGCTGAAGTTTTTTATGAATTTTGTATAGCGACGTGTTCGAGAGCTTCATTCAGACTTTCGTTACCTATTTTGTAAAAGCTTAAAGTTGGTCTAAACTTGCGTCTAACATAGGCATCAAAAGATCAGCAATTAAGAAATTTTGATCGTGCTGGCTTGGTCTGCCAATGATATCTGTATCATCTTCAATGTCTCTGACATTTTGAAAGAACCATCAAAAGTGTTTGACTGCAAAGGACACATCTTTCGATAGTTCCTTAAGAAACTTACCTAGGAACTTATATTAAATACAGCTTGTTTTAACTACAACGCTGGTAGATTTACACATTGAGATATATTTAAACTCTAATAAAATATAATTCTGCGTACGTTTTATTATTAAAGCTGAATTTTATTAATGCTTTTTTGTGGAACTATCAAAAGATGTTTTCATAGTACTAGTTAACACTTTAGATAGTAATTTTAAGATAGATAGATATACTGAAGATAACATAAGCCACCACGATCTAAACTTCATAATTGGGTATTTGACTGTTGTGGCAATAAATTATAAAATGTGTTGCATATGATAGCTTTATGGTAAACAATAATTATATTTATTTTTATTTACATTTATCTAAATTATAAATATTTAAATTGTCTAAAATAAGTTTGCCATTTTTTATCTGTTGATTAAATGTAACAAAACACGACAAGCTGTCATTGTGCAGCGTGTGATGTCACGATTTACAATTTTCATTCATCTCTGCCACTAAGATCATTCACCATTTATAAAGCGTGACGTAACTTTTTCAAAGTCACGTGACCTACCGTTTTGGTGACATATATGATGATAAAACTGAAAAATATGTTTATTCGTTATAAACAACTCTTTAAAAATAAATTAATAGTTTGAAGAGGTAAAGAGTGATTAAATCTAGACTTTAAAACACTTTTCAGAAATTAGTCAAATAGCCAATTGCTGAACGTTTTACCTATGTCTATACTAGAGTAGACATGTGTAGACAAACTTTCAGACTTTATAAAATGACGTAGCTCCCGAGCTCTTGCTCTATAACTTAACTCTAATGGATCTGATGGTAAACATATTGCAATGCAAGTAGAGAGTGACCTGCCGGTGGCTTCACATCTGTCTAAAGTGGTCGCCAGCCGTGCTGTTACGAATATGTCGAATATTTTCGAGTATATTGGTTCTCTGTTAAAAATAAACCGCTTTTTAGAAGCCTCAAAAAACGTACCTACCTAAAAATGCAACTTTTACTTTTAATTTGGAATTAGTTATTCGGTATAACGAAACAATAGTTGAGATATCCAGAGAATTTTACAACCCAGTAACCCTATGCTTTATAAACTAGGTACACCAAAGCCTTTGACTGTGTCCAATGTACGTGGTAAGACGATCCTGCCGGCGAAAGACAAAGACTATCCATCCGAGATGTGGTGCTGGAGGCGGATCCCAAAAATTCGATAGACTGCGAAACGCACATTGGTACATTTCGCACGATTGCATCGTGTATCGTATCTTATCGATGGTTTGCCATTTGCCATCAATCTTGTCCAAACTTCGAGTACCTATTAATTAGTTTGTCCACCATAAGTACACAACTCGTACTTTCGTATGTCAGCCACACAGTGCGCACAGGCTGATGGTTGAGGTCGAAGGTCAAAGTTGCCCGAATGATTGTGTATATTATAAACGAAAGACTAACAACTGTTTATAAAATCAAATTAATGAAATACCAACACTTTTTATTAAAATCACATTAACGAAAGGCAATTGGGTATTTGACTGTTGTGGCAATAAATTATAAAATGTGTTGCATATGATAGCTTTTTGGTAAACAATAATTATAGGTATTTTTATTTACATTTATCTAAATTATAAATATTTAAATTGTCTAAAATAAGTTTGCCATTTTTTATCTGTTGATTAAATGTAACAAAACACGACAAGCTGTCATTGTGCAGCTTGTGATGTCACGATTTACAATTTTCATTCATCTCTGCTACTAAGATCATTCACCATTTATAAAGCGTGACGTAACTTTTTCAAAGTCACGTGACCTACCGTTTTGGTGACATATATGATGATAAAACTGAAAAATATGTTTATTCGTTATAAACAACTCTTTAAAATTAAATTAATAGTTTGAAGAGGTATAGAGTGATTATATCTAGACTTTAAAACACTTTTCAGAAATTAGTCAAATAGCCAATTGTTAACAAAATCGTTTTTTCACTTTATCTCGTATTGATTCATAGAATATCGATTCTAGCAACAGCACTAGATGTTTTATCTGTGCTCAATTTATTTAATCTGACATCCCCGCCGGGTGTGTGAGCGACGCACGATTATTGTATCTGTTATTTTACTTATTTTTAAGTGTAAACAATGAGTTATTTTATAAATGTAATGATATTTACTGAAAAATAAATAATTACATTGCCAATGTTGTAATTTAAGTGTTTTATAAGCATTTTACATTGATGTGAGGTTTCCGTGCTTTGTCTTCGTGTGTGACAATATACTCAAAATGGCGCATCAACTGGCACCGTCTGTAAATTGTTCATTAGACGACATTGACCTCAGCGCACTAAAGGTAAACTTATGAAGTCAACTATTTTTAGATTTAACAATAGTCAGATTCATTGCACAATTGTCCACCCCTAGGATAGAATAGGCCTGCAGCAAAGGGCAATGATCTCACAGGGCGTGAATCATAAGTGAAGGTTCACGTAGAAATGGCATAATAACCTTCGTTTTAGCCATCACATGAAGCGTTATGGTTGTTTGGTTGGTTTCAGGATCCCGCTGGAATATTTGAGCTAATAGAAGTGGTCGGAAATGGCACGTACGGACAGGTGTACAAGGTATGCATTATCAAAATAGAAGAGTGTCAATAAAACGATTTTATGTACATTGTACGTGCATGTATATACATGTTTGTCTAGTAGTATAGTGTATTCCATGTGTAATGAGTTGATTACTTAACATGATAATGTGATGCCCCTTTGTATGAACTGTGTAATTGTCTTCACTTAGGCTACTAAAAATTAAACTTAATAGGCACCAATAACAGCATCACAATTAAATAGTACACTCTATGAATGTCAATGCCCTGGCATCTGTACTAGTGATTCTGGCTAATGTAATTGTTGTAATTAAGATTTTGTAAAGACTTAAAATAATTCACTATGCATATTATATTGATTAGAAAATTATTAACAAATTTTTGGGTATATTCACGAAATTTACACAATTACATAAATTGTACATCAATGTAATTGTAATACATGACAATTCCTAACATTATGTATTATAACTGCCAAACCCATATTCTCTACATATTTTTTATTATTATCATTATACAAAATAATTAATAAATCACATCTTCAATGTATATCTGTATGACACACAGTATTATTACATTCCACAGGCCGTAGTCATCATAATTGCTAAAATATTTTTCATATGATTATAATATAAACATGCTTATTATCAATTATCTATTAACATTGTAGGGTCGTCACACAAAAACAGGCCAACTTGCAGCCATCAAAGTTATGGATGTCACACAGGATGAGGAAGAAGAGATAAAGCTTGAGATCAATGTGCTAAAAAAGTACTCAAACCACCGCAACATTGCCACATATTATGGTGCATTTATTAAGAAAAGTCCCCCAGGGAAAGATGACCAGCTCTGGTTGGTCATGGAGTACTGTGGTGCTGGTGTGTATCACAAAGCAACTTGCATGAAATGAACATTGTTATTGTTTTTGTATGCTTTACTTCATCTTATTTTATTAGTAATCATATTAATTTATTACATGGCTAAATTTTTGTTTTAAAAATCCTGTCATTTTATATGGTGACTAAAACTGTAAATGTGTAGCTATAGCCTTATCTAACGAATCAAATCTCTATTATCAAAGCTCCTTTTTAGTTTAATACAAATGTCTCCTAAATTTGTTAATTTCATTAATTTGCAACTGCCATTTATCATAGAAAAATTGGTTATGCTAGCATTCAAATTTCAGGTTCCGTGACTGACTTAGTTAAATCTACAAAAGGGCAATCATTGAAAGAAGAATGGATATCATACATTTGCAGAGAAATCCTACGAGGTCTTAGCTACTTGCACTCTAACAAAGTCATCCACCGAGACATCAAGGGGCAGAACGTCCTGCTTACTGATAATGCTGAAGTGAAACTAGGTGTGCATAATTGAATTAGCTCTTCTGACATATTTAAATTAGAATATGATATATAATAGTGATGTTTGTGTGATTCTAGTGGATTTTGGAGTGTCTGCACAACTGGACAGAACCATAGGTAGAAGAAACACGTTCATTGGAACTCCATACTGGATGGCGCCGGAAGTTATCGCTTGTGACGAAAATCCTGACGCCACGTACGATAATCGCTCTGACCTGTGGTCTCTCGGTATCACTGCATTGGAGATGGCTGAGAGTCAACCACCCCTGTGTGACCTCCATCCAATGAGGGCTTTGTTTCTTATTCCAAGGTACAGATGATGACAAAATTTGTATAACATGTACTTTGTTTCAGTAAATAATTGTAAACAATTTATTGCGTTTCAGGAATCCACCACCACGTCTGAAGTCAAAGAAATGGGCTAAAAAGTTCCATAGTTTTATTGAAACTGTTCTAGTAAAAGATTATCATCAACGGCCTTACACTGAACAGCTTTTAAAGCATCCCTTTATAAGGTAAACAAATTGTTATGGATTATTTTAAGGAAAATTAATTAAAATAGTTGTCATACACATTCCTGACCTGAAAGATTTGATTTTGATTATATATAGAAGGTCCTGATGCTGACTTTACTTACATTGACTAACAACTTGTTATTTACAATCTGTATTTTGTTTACTACAGAGATCAACCAACAGAAAGGCAAGTGAGAATACAACTAAAAGATCATATAGACAGATGTAAGAAAAGGAAACAGGACAATTCAGTGCGAGAGGATTATAAATACTCGGGATCGGAGGGAGAGGAGGAGGAGAACGCAGTGGCGGGCGAGCCGTCGTCCATCGTGCACAACGCCGCCGCGCACCAGACCAGCGACACGCTGCGACGCAACTTCCAGCAGATACAGGAGGGCCGGTCAGTACCTCTGTACTACAACCTCGTGCCGCTTATTAACTGCATACTAAACATTACTATTCTCTACTAAAATAGATCTGCTGAGGTTGCACAGCCACAACCGCCGCCTAAACGCAACAGTAAACGCGAGGAACGGGAGGAGATTCCAGGTAACATAACACTGTAACATTACATTGTGATATTTGTACAATAACAAAGAATGTGTGACTCACTGTGCCGTCTGCTTGTGCTCTAGAACCAGGCCCGCCCGCGAGGCCTTCTATTCCACAAAGACTGATCGTTGTGCCAGATCCGCAGGCTCAACAGCCTAATAGATATAGGTAAATATGACGTGGAGTTATGTGATTGTCTTTTTTTATACCATTAACAATATATTTATTATGTTTATGCATGCATTGATTACAAAAATATCGTTTTTTATCTTCAGGCCTTTGCCCCCGACTCCGAAGTCTTCAGGTTCGTCCAACAGCTCAGGATCTAATAACGGCACGCCCCCAGCCAGTGGGCCGCAGCCCCCGCAGCGTGGCTCACATCACATGTTCAAACCTATGGTAAATATAAGGAATTTTGTATTTTTCTACAATTATGTGTAGTACCTCTGTTGCCCCCTGTTTCGTTATGTAGTTGTTTTGTTATTTTTGTTTATTTGCTTTTTTATTTTATTTCCATGTCACGCTGTTACCTTTCTTTGCACACGATTCCTGCAGTTTCCACCGCGAAGGCCTGAGGTAGGTTTGAAAACCTAATTTTTAAATAAACATAATATTAATTTAATATATACGTAACTGTGTATGTCGGTATTTATGGATTAAAAACTATCAAGACATTATATAGAAGGCTTATCTTTAATTGTCGTCCTTTAGGATTTGGACAAGTTAGCTGCACAACTGAACGAGTTGGGCGTGGTGTCCGGGAATGAACCGCCTACACGGCCGCCTCGAGCACCGACCAATGGACAAGGTTTTTTGACAATTTTACTTTTTTGTGCATATAGCATTTCTTTCGAGTACACAAATACATGGTATTAATTCAGGGCCTACAGTGGACAAGAACCCCCCTGAGCCGACATTTGACGATTCCGACAGTGATTCGGATGCCGAAGAGAGCGGTGGACGAGTGCGCAACGACGGCACTCTACTTGCCAGTGATCCACCAAAACCGCTGTAAGTATTCTATTAAAAGAACCCAAGGTTGCACAGAACGTGTTTTGTATTTACACGCTACTTTCTGTTGAGATTGATTTCCTCGATATGTTTAACCAAACCCGAATATTATACTCTTTTATTGCAGCAACCCGGATTGTCTTAATGATGAATAATTGTTATTTTTGTTTTATATAACCATGTGTCTAAACCCTGATCGTTTCCTTTGTTTATTTTGATTTGCGGTTATTTTTTGGTTCGGCCCTGTTTGGTTTGCTTCGGTTCGGTTTGGCTTGTCAGTCCCGAGTTCTGCTACAGGCCGGGGCTGAGCGCGGTGTCGGAGGACGGCGGCGCGGGCTCGGGCGACGCGCCCACGCGCCCGCTGCCGCCCACGCCCGACGACGACGACGCGCACGCCGACCGCACGCTCGTCATGAAGCGGGTAAGTCTTTCCGCTGCCTATCCACCACTCTCTTTGTGCTAATTTCTTAGCTGTCATTATACATTCTACATCACTTTTGACACGAGTAAATGTCTACGGGTCGAATGGCCTCGTATCACGCTAATTTCTGTTTCTCAATCTGTATTTCACGCCAAAGTAAGATCAGTGAGCATTAATAAGAAAGTTTAGGAATTGCTATATATATATTTTTATATTTAACTGCATATTATTTACTCATACTTTTTGTATCGGACATGTTTGAAAAACACCAGAGAGAGAATGAGGAAAACGTTAAAAGACAATCCGACATTGACGAGGCGGTGTTACTGAAGGACTGGGATTTTGCTAGATTTTTCCCTCCAAAGAACGCCCAAATAAAAGAAGAAAAACAAGACGCACCGAAAAACATGGAACAAAAGCGAATACCGCTGCAGCGACAGTCGCGACTGGAAATGGATGACGCGTGGGCTAAATATAAGGCGATAGCGACGCCCCCATCGCGGCACAAACAAATATTCCAAAAACCCAACGAAAAACACACACAGGACAAACTCTCTGAAATGTTGAAGTACAAAAAGGATCAAGAGTCTGAAATTAACTCACCTAATAGATTCTTCAGAGGATTCCGAAGAGAAAATTCCGATCTCTTTCCATTATCGAGCACTCGCCATTCCGCCATTTACTTCCCGAAGCATGATAACCAAGCCGGAATTAACAAGCAGAGGTCGAGCGGCATTTTCAATAACTCACGGAAACAAATGATAAAGCAACCCACATCAGGGGAGCCCATACTGACTGATTTTATAAAAATGAACGACAGTCTAAAGATGTCGGCTCAAGGCGAAGTGAAGAAGAATGACAAAAGAGATCAGGAAAAGAAGCCGGCGACGAGTAGCCCTATCGACGCGCTGAAAAACGTGGCAGCGCTGATCAGGCAGAACAGCGAGAACAACGCGCCTCACCGCCAGAGCACTCGCGGCGACTCGCCCGCTTCCAGCGTGTGCTTGTCGAGCAGCGCGTCGTTCGAGAAGGCGGGCTCGCCCGACCTCACCGCCGTCGCCGCCGACGCCAGCGTCGTCAAGCCGCGTAGAGAAAAGACTGAGTCCGATATTGTCTTCCGAAGGAATTCACAGTATAATCGGCACACTGAGTTTATAGCGAGTGGGCAGGAAGCGGTACTCGCACAGGACCAGGTAATTGCTTCCGGCCAGGATAGTTTGATTAATAATTTTAATGATGTACTGGTATGAGGGTTCTATTTCCTAACATAGTTTGTACTAACATTTGTAATGGTTATGCTTTTATTAAAGGACTGATATTGTACTTGATTTTGTAGTGTGGGTTTTGGTACGATTAACAAACAGTTATATGTTTGGGAATGGTTGGAATTTATTGTTTGTGCTAAGTTATGTTAAGCGTTTTCTATCAAATAATCATCTTAGATGTAGTTGAAACATTTGAAATACAGATTAGTTTTGCTCACACGTCTTACCTTTTGGCGTGATATTTTTATTATAGATAGAAATGGGTCTCGGAACTCTTTTAGTAGTAGTTTTATCTATGACCATCTTCTTGTGGGTATATCAACCTTTCATTACAGGGACAGAGGATATAATATGTTACTGTTAAGATTGTAGCATCTGCATTTTCTAACATTATAATAATACATCACTGCAAGTCACGACTAATAGCAAATTAACCATAGAGTTTGTCTGTGCGCGAATACCGTCTTCCTGCCATCAACCGTCAACGCCAATAACGAATACACTTGTGCCATGAACACTCGAAAATTAACAAGTTTAGGAATGCCGCCTAACGAAAGCTCAGGACATGAAAACAGGAGCCATCAAACTTGTGAATGTGTTTTGCATGTTTTGGCTGTCGTGTATGTTTGTCGCGCTGTGTCCAATTAATATTGCTATACATTTCCTTGTTGTTTATTGAACACTTTTAATAGTTTTAAGAATAACTTGTAATACGATTACTTTTCCCATTTTTAATTTAATAGATCTTTTAGAGATTAAGGTGGACTTCTCAGCTCGTTGGTGAGATCAAACACTATCCGTACATTATGTAATCATAGTTATATTTTTTGCCATTACTTGTTGTAACGCAGTTGTATCAACTTCCACATGTATGTAATCGAATATGTCTGTCAAATGCTACGAAATGTGGAGTCTATCTTGATATCATTGATGTCGTTATGAGTTAGAATTACAGTAACTGTGTATACGTAGGGTCGCTCAAGCGGCGGTAACGAGAGCGGTGGAGCACGAACCAGCTCAGTGTTACCTGATCTACTCAGCCAAGCTGGACAGCCTACAACACCGCCGCGCCATGACAAATCCACTAGCGAAGAGGTAAGCTCGTTTTGACATTCAGCTACTCATAAGTGCCACACTTTACTGCCTATACACATCTAGACGACGCGTTGTGAGCCTACAGTAAACACTTAGAACACACAGCCACTGCTTCATATTGAGACAGTAGTGGTTATCTGTCATCATCATTACAATACTTACTGCCACTTAATTTTGTTTGTTCTTTTTACGGGGAGTGTTGTGAGTGGCGTCTACACAGATCACATGCTTACGGGATTGTTTTACTTTGGGAATTACAGTAACATGCCATAATTTGTTCGTAATTAACTTCAGAGCTTCCAACATACCGAGGTACAATTTCACAATACTTACTTTGATTTTAATATTAATTGAAAAATATATCATATAACATTACTATCAAGACATAGTATTTAATAATCCATTACTAGTACATACATAATTTTTGTAACCCGTGATGAATGTTGTGTTAAAATTTGTGTTGTTTGAAGCTCTATTTATAAATAGTCGACCATTCGTGGTGTCCAGCTTTTGGTTTATCGTATTAATGTGATAATGGTTGTCAATCATGCAAACATCCTGGAGCCACTTCGCGGCCGGTTTGCAGACACCTCTTAGCCCGGCGTAAGTATACATCGTATTGCAAATAAGAGGAAATGCTTGTAAGGTTATTATAGAACGTTGTTTGTTAACAGTCGGATATGTATCTTCTTCTATATGTATGCATATTCTAGAGGCTTTCTTTCATTTCATGTACCAATTATGCCACATTGTTCATCGAATGCAGATCGATATCAAGCTTCAAGGTAGTTTAATTTGAGACGGCTTCAATAACAGTAACTAAACACGGTCTTATGGGAGAATGTGCTGCTGAAATATTTCAACATGTGGCTGATTATATTTTAAGAACAAATCAACGTTACATCGTTTATGATATATCAGTTTGAAGTTTATTATGTACACATTACCATTTACGGTAATATTTTCGAGCAATTAAATGGCAAATAAACTTAAAAGTAAAATAATTATTGTATTTTCATATAATAGTCTAACATTTTACAGTTAAATGATATGTAGGTATTACATTACAGCACTTGATAAGTGCATGCACATAAATGTTCTAGAGTGACTTATTCATTGCCTGATATCATATTCACGAAGCATTGTCTTTACAATATCATGAAATGGTAGATAATAGTCATCATGCTAATAACTTTCCAAGTGTATATGAGATGACAACTAATAATTGGGAGATGGATTTGACTAACAAATCACGTATTAATCGAAGAATGGTCAATTGAGACAAACACTCCAGCAAGTAAATAATAGCTGTTGATTTTTATATACACGTATAAATACTAAACGGTATTATTTTTTCTGTTGCAGTATAGACAAGCGATTGCGGGCGGCACGCCTCTATCCCACCACCACCACCACCCTGCCTCCTCTTCAGTCCAATCCACCCCTTCCAAATCGTTCGTGTCGGGCGCGACGTCGCCGCCGCCCGCGCTCCCCGCGCATCCCGTGCACCCGCTGCAGCAGTCCCCCTCCAATTCGTCAGTGGGCTCGCAACAACAGTTCCTCCCCTTGCAACAGAAGCAGCGCTCGTTCCTGACGTTCGGCTTCGGCGCGGGCTCCACGGGCAGCGGCGTCACGGCGGGCTCGGGCGGCAACGCGTCGCGCCGCGAGAGCCACGTCAACGTCAACGTCACGCCCACCGGACACGACCTCTCCTCCGACACGCCCGAGATACGCAAGTACAAGAAGAGATTCAACTCGGAGATCCTCTGCGCCGCACTGTGGGGTCAGTCTGAACTGTCTTCCTTCACCATTTGATAGTTCACCTCCTTTTTACTCGTATCGCACTGAACTAATTTGTTGACGACTTGATTTGCAGGAGTAAATTTACTCATCGGAACCGAAAATGGTTTGATGTTGCTCGACCGCTCGGGTCAGGGCAAAGTTTACCAATTGATTTCAAGACGCCGCTTCCAGCAAATGGAAGTGTTAGAAGGACAAAACATTCTCGTCACTGTTTCTGGAAAGAAAAATCGTGTACGCGTGTACTATCTTAGCTGGCTTAAGTCCAAGATTTTACGCACTGATGGACTTAGTGATGTTAGTATTTATTATTTTAGTATTGCAGTATATTTAATGACCATTGCAATATATTATTTATGTGATGTAACTTCGTTGCAGCAAGCGGAAAGGAGAAACGGGTGGATAAATGTAGGTGAACTACAAGGTGCCGTACATTTTCGTATTGTGAAGTATGAAAGAATTAAATTTCTCGTGATTGCGCTTAAGGACTCCATCGAAATATATGCATGGGCTCCTAAACCATATCACAAATTCATGGCCTTTAAAAACTTCGGAGAGTTGCAACATAGGTAAGTGGCATTATATTTTTAGTACAAATCCATTGGCTGTAATAATAAACTATTTTCAACATCTACAATGTTTGCACAATTGTGTGCTAGTTAAATATCAGGATCACATGGAAGTCTTTGTAAAAATAAGTCTCAAGATATTTTATATTTACGCCGTCAAATCGTCTAAAAAAAAGTATTTTCATAAGGGTGAAACGAAATTAATTAACAAAAAATACAATTTATTATAATTCCAGGCCTTTGTTGGTGGACTTGACTATTGAAGAAGGCACAAGACTGAAAGTAATTTATGGGTCAGCTGATGGTTTCCATGCTGTTGACTTAGACACTGCCACTGTCTATGATATTTATATTCCAAAACATGTGAGTATAACCTTCATGCTAAGTAAATTCTTTAAAAAATGTTAATAAAACTTTTACATAAAAAGGCTTCAACATTACCTCAACCTTCAATGTTTCTTACAGACTCAAGGAGCAATTGTTCCACACTGCATTGTACCTCTTCCAAATTCCAATGGTGTTCAATTATTATTGTGCTATGACAATGAGGGTGTGTATGTCAATACATATGGACGAGTCAGCAAGAATATAGTGCTTCAGGTAAATTGCAATGTTTAGTAAAAATGGTAATATTTAAACTAGTACTATGATATATAATATAGTTCTTGTAATTTCTAGAGATAACCAAATATCAGAGGGTTACAAAAGTGTTTGCTGCAATCTTTGTGTCCTATTAGTATGAGTGGTAGTCTTAAGTAATAAGTGTCAGTTAATTGGCTTTTTTTGAAGTGAAACTTCTTTATCGGGGTTGGAAAAAATTTTGCGTTACGCGCCATCTTTATTTCTACGTCACATTTTTGCGTTACGCGCCATCTTTATTTATTTAGTAAATTAGTAATACTTAGTAGTAATCCTGTGTATTGTAACTGTATTTAGTACGAATCCCACACTAGTGTATCATCCCACATTTGGACATAATACAGTGTATACCATTAGAACACATTCTGTACCCACTTCAGTAAGCCACACCCCCAACCGTTTCCAAGCCCCACCCAAAATTTTAAGCCCCACCCACTTTTTTGTAATTTGATCCTTACCCCCCCTCTGGCCTTCCCCTACCCTAAATCCAAAACAGTGCCCAATAGCCTCCCCACGAAACCTCCCCCCCCCGCTTACCCCCACCCTAAAAATTTTACCTCACCCCCCCTACTCATATCTCCGGCATTATCCATCGTAGACCCACCGACCTTGGGTTCATTGGAACCGGCTCGGTGAGGGCTACAATCCTGCCCCAACAGAATTCCCGAATACCCCCTCACAACTTTCCCCACTCAAAAATATTTTAAGGTGCCCAATAGCCTCCCCACGAAACCTAACCCCCCCCCCCCCCGCCCCTACCCCCACCTAAAATGTTTACCTCACCCCCCCTATTCCTATCTCCGCCAATATCCATCGTAGACCCATCGACCCTGGGTTCATTAGAACCGGCTCGGTGAGGCCTACAATCCTGCCCCAACAGAATTCCCGAATTCCCCCTCCACAACTTTCCCCACCCAAAAATATTTTAAGGTGCCCAATAGCCCCCCCACGAAACCTAAACCCCCCCCCCCGCCCCTGCCCCCACCTAAAATTTTTACTTCACCCCCCCTAAACCTATCTCGGCCAATAAAGGTCGTGGACCCACCGAGCTTGGTATCCTCGGAACCGTCTCGGTGAGGGCTACAAATTGGCCCCGATAGAAATCCCAAATTCCCTCAAAAATTTCCCCCCTCCTAAACTTAAACTTTATTTAATTTAGCTTTATTTTACCAATTCTGTAAATTTGTAAATAGTAGATCATTTTGCGAAAAATGATGTCATAAAGAAGTTTCACTTCTTACGTGTGTACACTAATACACACACACATTTTTTTTTTTTTTTTAATTAACACGTAAATATACCATATTCAACATAATTTTTAAAATCTTTAATAACGAACTGAATTATGTTGTCTAAAATAAGTAACATATTTTTATTTATTTGCAGTGGGGTGAAATGCCGACATCCGTGGCGTACATTGGTACTGGACAAATCATGGGATGGGGCAATAAAGCGATCGAAATTCGTTCCGTGGAGAGTGGACATCTTGACGGCGTGTTTATGCACAAGAAAGCACAACGACTCAAATTTTTATGTGAACGCAATGATAAAGTTTTCTTTTCATCTGCAAAAGGTGGTTCATCTTGTCAAATATATTTCATGACGCTTAACAAGCCCGGTATGGCTAACTGGTAGTGGGGAGGTTAGACAGGCGTGTAGCGCGCCTTTGATCTGTGATGTTACATGCGCGGCGTCCCTTTTATTATGAACATGCTCGCATTGTACAAGATAATGCCAGTAGATTAGTCAATATTACAAAAACATGTGCTTTGGCCACTCGGAATTCAAAGACTTG
Organism: Deilephila elpenor; assembly: GCA_949752805.1. Lineage (NCBI taxonomy): Eukaryota > Metazoa > Arthropoda > Insecta > Lepidoptera > Sphingidae > Deilephila > Deilephila elpenor. The sequence goes on from OX457097.1 coordinate 8,019,337, forward strand.
TGATAGTGACAGATTATATTATGTGCTCAAAAGACAATCCACAGAATATTACTATGTTCAAGTATTCGAGGACCCTTATCTTATAGATAATTGTGGCATTTTGTACTGATGATAGTAATTTCATTACAAACTGCTAAGGAACATATATAATTAAGCAATAACCTTTAGAATAAATGTTTTGATATTGACAATTATTCATAAGTAAATTAAAATGCTTAGGTTTTATTATTATGTTGCAATTGTTTATTTCTAAAAGAAATGTATTTCAAATCAAACTATTAATTCATATATGCCATATTATATTGTTTGTAATGATAAGCTAGTTGGGTGATGATTACAGTAATTAATTGGATACATAATTATGTTTACTATGTTAACAAAGAATGCCATTTCTGACAGGATATAAATTATTATTGAGGGTCAGCTAAAACAAAACACAATTAGTTGTAATAATAAATTGTTACTCTTCAATTTATATTGTAAGGTTAGGTCATCCATCAATTCTCTTAACAAATTGGCATTTAGTCAAGTCACTTTGTATGATAACAATCACACCAAGCTACAATTTTATGGATATATCCTAAAAATTTGGTACTATTTATTATTTATTTGTTATGTACTATATTATTTACATGTATAAAGGTGTAACTGTGCATATGGAAAATTATATATTTGATGACTTTTATTTGAGGACACCTTAGCCCAATAAAATATAAAATCACAAATTTGTTTTCTTGATTTATGTAAATTGAATCCTGTAAATACCAGCACCTACATTTTAATTACACATATTTTTTACACAGTAAAAGACATACCCAAATTAATAAATCATATAAACAGTTAAACAATAAAAGTTAGTTCACCTGGAAAAGACAGGGATGCCAGTCCGAAAATAGTAGGTTCAAAGTCAAACCTAGTGACACACCACTGATATCGAATTTACACATTCATGATTTAATTATCGCTTAAGGAAACCCATGTATGATGTATCTGAGAGTTCTCGAAGAAGTAACTAACTGCAGTAGGTCAGTCTAGTAGTTGAAAGGGCCAACTCCCATAAGGCCTAACATTATGCAGCCAGAAACTTCACACATCAAATCATTCTGCAACATGGCTTATTAGTCATTGCACCAACTCTGTCCAGTTAAGGGAGACAGATGTAATATATATTTTTAATTAACATTTAAGTTGTGGTGATCTCATTCAGATATCTAAATATGTATTAATGTGGCAAAAATATAATTTCCAAGTGTCCCGTTGGGAGTTATTCTTAGAGCTCATTCTATATTTATTATATTGGTTGTTTAGATAATGCTATAAATATTATGAAAGACTTACTAATTATTAGGTAATACCTCTATATTATAGTTATTCTTAGGACAATTATTTATCTTTTTACTATAATTGAAAAATCACATATTTATGGTTGATGGATGTAAATTCAAAATATGTATTTTAGGCAGTCAACATATTAAATGACACCTATTTTAATAAATGAGTGACTATTTTATGTATTACTATTTGGGTATTTCAAAGTAAATAAACAAGTAAAAAAAGTTTTTTTTTATTTAAGTAATTTGAGTTCATAGATAGTGCTCAAACTTCTGACTCTATTATAAAAAAAACTTCTTCAGTCTATACTTTTATAGACTATGTTATTGATATAAAATCTTTTAAAGTGTTGGCATATTGTCTTGGCACAAAAACAGCAGTACACACACATTGTATTTTGGAAGCAACACATGTATGCATAATATATTCTGGGTAGATCCTCTTTGTTTTGACTCCACAATCAATGATTAAAGAGTGTTTTCATAATCTTCATAAGTATTGTAGTTATTTTCTAGTACAAAAAAAATCATGAAGAAAACAGCCCCGCTTTTGACAATCCTTCTGTTTCTTTTTGAGTCATTGGAACTAACATTAGCCCAGGTACGGGTGGCTGCATTTCTAGGTCTCTTAAATTATTCACCTTCATTTTAAGATCACTTCTTAATTTATTTATGTCTATGCTTAATTGTTTCTGATCAGATTCTAGGAGCTCCTTTGTTGCCTTAAGGTTATGTTTGATTAGCACCGATCCAACTGTCACCCAACACTTCTGTTGTAAGGATTTGTCCAGATCTCGCAATGCTTCGCGATTTTGCTGCCTTCTTTTGTCTAACATTATAATTTCACGCTTATCAGACAATATTTCATCAGCCAATTTTTCCACGGATATTAAATATTTTAAGGCTTTATCTGCACCATTATTCATGATTAAATATTAATTACTTCGGCGGTGTATTTGTTTAAAATTTGTATCGCGCGTATGACATGGGAACTAAGAAAAGCTTTACCATTAAAACATATTTTCTAAATGTATCTTGTCTGTTTTGAGCTCACTCACAATTTACTTGGTCACAGTGACGTTTCTATTGAATTGCACCTTAACAAAAACTTTCTATATATTTTACGTCCTAAACTAATTTCATCACCATATGTAAACCATCGATATCAATATCTAAACGGAACATTTCATCTGAAAACTGAATCCCACAAGCCACAGAGTACATTACTCCACAAGCTATGATGACCATAATGAGGTGGGCGATTATGAGAGATACTAACGAAATCATTCGATTATGAAAATGTATCGAGATATCTTGATTATAACAGTTAGTAGTCAGTCAGTCGCAAGTCGATTCACTCACACTATTTACTCTCTCGTCACTTGCGACACCACGCTATACATAATAGTGTACTAGCGCGTCTTGTATAATGTCGTATCTGACTTTTTAATTTTTTAATACAAGCATATATTCTATGGACTGTAAAACTTAGCTTGATAATTTTGACAGCTCGCAGTAGGGATGAGGGTTGTGTATAATCGTTAATGAATCTATTCGATTATTATTTTTTGGAACTTGTAATCGATAATCGCGTGATTAAGGTATGGATTTTATAAAATCATTTCTTTAAACTTCTTTATTTATTTTATTATTTATTTGTTGATGGCGTTTGAGTATTCGGGCGTATGCCTCCTACTACTATGGACTGTAAAACTTAGCTTGATAATTTTGACAGGTCACGCCTATAAAGTTACGCATTTTTTTTGTTACGATGTCATACAGATAAATACCGTACTTCATGGATGGGTACCGCCCCCTTAGAGATGTGCCACGCATAACGAATAACCGCAGACTATCAATAATCGGTTTTGAAATGAAAACAATACATAAAAATAAAAATAAATTGTTTCTTAATTGCCGAAATATGTTCCATTAACAGTACTGATTACATGATAAAATATGTGCATTGAATAAAAGTTACCCAGTCATATTTTTTGGTGTTATACTAGAAAATGGATATAAAAAATAGTATCTATTGACTCCATGACTGTAACAATAATATTTCTAGTCCGGTTAATCAACAAATAAATAATAAAATAAATAAAGAAGTTTAAAGAAATGATTTTATAAAATCCATACCTTAATCACGCGATTATCGATTACAAGTTCCAAAAAATAATAATCGAATAGATTCATTAACGATTATACACAACCCTCATCCCTACTGCGAGCTGTCAAAATTATCAAGCTAAGTTTTACAGTCCATAAAGTCACGGAACAACTGTCAACTTCATAAAACACGATTAGTAGTTCTTGTTACTAACATCATTCGATTAAGAAAACATATTAGTTACTAATTCCATAATCGATTATCAACATTAGTAATACAAAATAAATCGATTATGCCGATCATTCATAATCGCCCACCTCTAGACCATATACCAAACTAGGACTCAGTCTCTAGCTCTATATATCTAAACTGAAAAAAACAGAAACTTCAGAAATAAAAAAATCATTTGTGCTATTATATTAACTAAATAAAATGACTAAACGTACAATGCGATTAAAATAAGAATAGGACCGGCCTAGCGCCATGTTGTGACGTCACTACGGGAACTTGGTATAGTGTGCAAAAAAAGCAATGTAAAAAAATATTGGCTTGTTTTATATTGTAATAGCCATAGATGTAGTATAACATAGATCGGCAATGTATCATTTTGAGTGAAACCAAAACGAGAATATGATAGTGTGCGTGAAGTTTGCATGTGTGCGTGACAGATAATGCTGCGCCATGCACTGTCGAAACTATCATATCGATATACCTTACGGCCAACCAATAAAATTAAATTTTATAGATATATATGAGACATTTCATGGTATTTTAACAGAAAAATAATGATTGTGTTTATTTCAACACAGATACGTAAACACAAGTAAATAAAGATAAATCGTCATATTTGAGAATAATTTTATTTCACAAGTTTTGTAAAGCATTACTTATAATAATATCTAATGTTCTATTGTTTTATTAGAATGTCAGCCTCCGTGGCACAGTTAATTTGAAACCGGCTCAGAAATGGTAAATTACGCACACGAAATATTAATTAATATTTAGCAAACATCAATAGTGAATAAACAAAGTGAAGTAATAACTGTTATTATAGAATTCATGTTATACTACGAGATTATAAAATGAAGTGAAACCTCTATGGTCATTGACTATTTTTATCGACATAATATTATTGATCGAAACTGTCAATCAATCTCTAGCAAATGTTGGTTGAAATTATTATAAATTCACGTATATGATATCATTTTATATAGGCAATGGATGCTTTCTACGCATTTAAATAATGAATAAGGACATTCTGTTCTACCGATATACATACAAGGTTTGTCTTACAATTCTACAATATTGTCACTAAACAACATTGAAAAAAGTGATACGATCTTATGAAAAACTATGATTATTCGGGTTTTTACACTAAAATCAATCACATCCAGGCACTGGACAACTCACCATAATAAATTACATTTAATAAAAGTAGCTCAGTACTGAAATATTAAATAAATCAAGAAAATAAGCGAAATTTGTCGTTCACTTAAATGACATATTTTCACACAAATCTCCATAGAACGCTCTCCGTGTAAACGCATGGTCGCATCATGCATCTCGCTTTAATGTATGATTTAAATCATTCTATCTCTTTCACATTGCCGATCTATGTTATACTACATCTATGGTAATAGCACGTACTTTTTTATCTGATAGGTAGAGAAAAAATTAGTCTAAAAACGAATCATAGGTAGGTAAACTAAAGTAAACACACCAGTGTTGCAAAATTGAAAAATTAAATTCGTCAAATTTGCCATCTAAAAATCGGGAGATTTTTATTCGGAATAAAACAAGAGTATTTTATGTTAATAATATATTCATTTATTCAAGATCTTTTAGTTTTGCCGTATGAAGAATATTATTTTCCATGTTTATTTATGAATATTAATTTACATTAGATGATTATTCAAAAATCGGGATACTGAATTGCTAAATCGAGATATCGGGAGACAATGACCAAAATCAGTAGATCTCCCAATAAATCGGAAACTTTTGCAACACTGCGTCTGTGCTGCCAACCTTATAAATATATAAATTTTATAAAATGAACGATTTTTAGGCATTCATTTAAAATTAATCTATTTTTAAGTTTGTTCTGCTGACCGTACTTATATGAGTGAAGTTAGCCGAGAGCCCGTCCTATTCTTATTTTAATCGCATTGTATGTAATTTATGGACTTCAGAGGTCAAATGTCAAAATTACAGAAATTGACACTTGTTTTTTTTTGTGTTATTGGATTTACGTTAAAGATTCGAATTCTTAAGGCCCAATTATACTCATGCGTACTTGGGTCATGAAAAATTACCGAAAAATTTCCATATAACATTTTTCAATCTTTCCGAAATATATGATAATTTTTAGAATATTTTTCCGATATTTTTCCATTTTTAAATTTCGAACGAAACACGGGATGAATCGAAACTCAGGGAGAAATAGAAAAAAAATGATTGTTTTATCGTGTTTTATCAACCAAATTGATTATGTTTTATTTTTAATTAACCCTTTGCGACCTGTTTTTTTTTTGCCTATATCATTGTTATTAAAATTGTATAATTAAGGTATACTAAATAACGTACGAAAAAAATAAAAATAAATATTTTGGAAGTTTATTTTATAAAAAAAAAAATGTTTTTCTTCATGTAAACAAATGAAGACTAACGTGACTTATTTTTTAGTTTTATTTTAAATATTCATTAATGTGCTCAATGGGTCTGAAAGAGTTAATAGTGCATGACTCTTTTCCAAATGGCAGCCATTACATTTAATCCCAACCATGAATTTGGACCACAGATTTGGACTTTACAGTATTAAAAATTCATTTTATTTTATTAGCAAGTTTATTACTAATGTAAAATAATAAAATAGATTTTACGATTAAAAAGGTACAATTAAGTTAAATAATTGAAATTTTCCATTATTTTTCCATTTTAAAAGTTTTCCGAAAATTTTCCTGAAATAATTCCGTAAAATAGAAATTTTCCGGACATTACACAACATTACTCATGCGCCACGTCTTATTGTAAGATTACAGCCATGTAGTTTTATGCCAAATTCATTTATATTTCGCTACTAAATCTATTCATGCAAGTTAACCCCGCTGCCCACGACGCTTGTTTTGCTGCTAGATTGCTTGCGGGGTTCGCCGATGGCTGCTCTGCTGGCAGCGCTGCGAGAAAGTGACGTCACTGCTGTCTCTGAAACGTAATCGCGTGCTGGATTTCGGTGATCGAACGCGTGCTATTTTTCGTGATAGCTTGCTTGCTTGTTTGGGGTTTTTTGTAGTAACAAATAAAGTTGAAATGTTATATTATATACATACCCGAGCTCACTAAATACCATGTTTAGAACATTATGTCCTGTATCACGCCGTAACAGCCACTCGCGACTCCATAATCGACGTTTTCGTTGTTCAAGCTCTCGTTTCTGTTTAAAAGCAATAACTGCAGCTGCCACAATAATAGCTTTTCTACGTCGAATTATCTCAGCTGCAATAGTTTGTTGTACTCGAGCGTCCATGGTACTGTAGAGGTTAGGAATACTCGTGTCTTTAATGGCGACGTCGCTTCGCATGCACGCCTAGCGGCGAGTAGTGGCAAGCACCGTGTGAAGCCAACATATCAAGAGAGCCATCATTGCACCCAGCGCCACAGCCAACTTTGAACCCAGCGGCAAATTCTAGCAAGCTATCCTGCAGCGAAACAAGCGTCGTGGGCAGCGGGCTTAAGTTGTAAGTTGTTTGTAAGTACGTAAGCTGATTTAAGTCAAATAAAATTGATTTAAACTCACTCACTCATTATATTTATTAGCTTATATGTCATATCCTTAAGTTCCCCAAAGCATGCGTAAAGAAGTTTTACTACAAAAATAGTAGTGTGAACTGTGAAGGTAAATATATTTAAAAGTTGGTAACACTGGTAGTATTTAGAAGTTCCGGTATAGTTGGTAAGCGGGGTAACCCAGTTTCCGTCGGCCATTTCGCTTTGGATAATTCTAGCGCTTGAAGTTAGTCGTAGCCGCCAGCTTTTTATTTTAGATATCTTGACAAAAAAGAGTAACTTAATTATCAAAACTGTAAACAAGATTCAATATTGGTAATATCTTGACTAGTATATCATATTACTTAATTTAGCGTTAAGTGGCATAAGAAAATGGAGGGACCACCTAGCCGAGGGTTTCGCGGCGGTGGCCGCGGTGGTCCTCCAGGACTAAGAGGCCGTGGTGGATTTGATATGCGTGGGCGGTGAGTACTCTATTTTAATTACATAAAATACTGCTGGTAGAGCTGGTTAAGGTTTTCTATGTCGATGTCTAATGATAGCGTCATTTTATTTTGAGGTTATGACTAATTTAGGTCATTAAACTTTGTGACCAGTCGTTGCCGCTTTTTCATTTTATGAATGTTGATTATCAGTAACTCCGCGACACTGGATACTGAATTTGATACCTGGAGTAGTATGAGAACTTAGACGGCATACCGGCTATCTGCCATGTGCGCACTTGAACAAATATTAAGCCGGCGTAAATGTTAAAGACTAACGTTTCAATTTACATGCAATATTTTTAAAAATAATCACAAATATGCATGCTTCTATGTTCTCTTTTGTTGTTTCGTGTAAATCAGATGAGGTTAATGATGCATTGTGATATTGATACTTTATTTATTATACTATACACACAACTGAGATTTCAAATGCAGACTATTATATTTATTTAAAAGATATGATTATTAAATTATATGATAAGTATGTAGAAATGCGTATAAATTACAAATACAGTTTAGTGGTAAGAACTATTCATACATTTAATTTACTACTAATACCTACATAATTTTGCATGTACCAGAATTACAATTTATTACTATTTTAGTACATTAAAAGTAAAATTAACTCTTATGTTTTTATTTTGTTATTGAAATTTTTAATTTAATATTTAGAAGAATTTTGCTAAGTTTATAGACTAAAATATAATATTTTGCTTTCTTTCTCTTAGGGGAGGTATGGTTATGAGGGGTCGGGGAGGTCCGCCTAGAGGAGGTGGCCCGCCAATGCGTGGAGGACCACGTGGATTCCGAGGCGGTCCCATGAGGGGTGGAGGTGACAGGGGTGGAAGGGGTTTCATGCCCGGACCTCAAGGACCTGGACCACATCCTGTACCCACAATTGAATCAAGAGGACCTCCGCCACAAAGTAAATAAAACATTATTTTTTTTACTTATTTTATTTACACTAATCATTTTTAGTTGTTTGATCAGTCGTTTATTTTGACAAATATTTCAATTCACCCTAATTGTATTGATAAAAATGACAATATAATGTCATGTTTATGTAAAATCTATTTTTGTGTGATACTGTTAATTTGGTTATTATTTTAAAGGGGGTGGCTTCAACAACAGAGGAGGTCCGGGTATGCGAGGCCGAGGTGGTAGAGGTCGCGGCGACTTCGGCCCACGGGGTGATAGAGGGGGCCGTGGCATGCCCATGAGAGGTGAGTTTGAAAACTCTTATAGTAACTTAAATATTCTAAGAAAAAAATATGTAAAATCTGAGATTAGATAAAGAACTATTATATTGTTATCAAAAGTTCTTTTCGGCACTTAGGTACCTAACCTATGATGTTAGGTTATTTTTTTTACGACACATTCAAATCATATTTTTATAATTTCAATGTGTAAACAATTACAAATTTTGCCTTCTGTTAAATGATCCACTAGGACATCCTCATTGTGGTGCTGTCTTCATTTGCTAATTCTGAAACATATATTTCACTTTCAGTATCTGATTGAGTCTCTTGTAATCATATGTCCATGTTTTGTTCCATTTTAAATACAAAAAAATCGCTAAAAAAGCGAATAAAAACAGTGTTAATAATCACCTAACAGCGGTCAACATGACTGCAATCCAAATATAAATAACTGTAGCTTTTGAGCGCACAAACGTGTGAGCCAATCAAATGCACAGCGCATATGGAAGACTGATAGGATAACTAAGATGATGTCACAGGTGTATATGTCATGTAGTGACAAAGTAATTAAATAAACAATATCCGTTGGGTGGAGTGGAGTCACATTAGGTGGATAAGGATTAATAATAAAACAAAAATATCTATAACAACTACCACCGTGTGTCACCCAAACTTTTGTTATTGGTATACAGGGTATATCAAGACCGCGACCGAAAACGAAGCCAGGAGGTAGTATTAGTGATATCAAATAAAATGCAAGTAAAATTTTTACAAAAAAAGTCGTCAATTTTTTTTTTGTTATTTTTTACATATCGTCGTATTTGAGTGATTAAACATAGTTTTTCTAAAATAATGACGTACATCGCTTAATTTTTAAACACGCAATAGTACGTAAGGGTTTAAATTACTATTTTTGCATAAACTAGGTATTTACCCCTCAAAAACGATGATTTTTAAAAATTTGTAAAAAAAAATCCGTCGCTTATTTTGCAAAATTTTTAGTTGCATTGTGTCTGTAGCCGCTAAAACTACCACCTAGCTTCGTTTTCGGGTGCGGTCTTGATATACCCTGTATATTAAAACTACAATGTGATCTAATAATTACACAATTTTAATCTCAAAGTTGAACTTTAAGCACTCAGCAGATGTTGGTTTCACAATGTTCACATGTATTATGTTATTATGTTGCCTATTAGGTCGTGGAGGACGCGGTGGTCCCGGCGCTCCGCCGATAGGCCCGCCTGGCCCATCTGGTCCACACCCGGGGCCAGCAGTGTCAGGGCCAATACCCAGTGGGCCTCCACAAACAGCTCCCAGAACCGCCCCGCCGCAGCACCAGTCGTCTGGTCCAACAGGACAGGGTGGCCCACCGTACAAGCGCGGCGGCGGACCACATCATGGCGGACCCGGAGGCCCACCAAAACGTGGAAGGTATATAATATCCCTTAATTTGTCCTTTGTGTTCTGCTGAGCTCAAATAAATTGACTATAAAGCAATAACCTAGCAGGACTCCTGGCTTGTCATATTGGATTCACAATGTTAAAATATCAATTTCAAACATATGATACACCAAAATCAGCCTATCAGTCGCCGCCTTGAAATAAAGTAACATGCGCCACCATGGTATATGGTAATTATTGCAGTACTAAAATTGCTTTCTTGTGGTATTTATATTTAAACACTTAAATAGGTTTGACGGACCACGAGGAGGCGGTGGCGTTCGGCCGCCCCCCACAAGTGGATATCAGCAATCGGCACCACCTCACAACTCCTCACTACAGCTTAATGGGTATGGTCCATCGTAAGTACAATACAAATACAATATATGTGAGCACTGTGAATTCTGTACTATCATGATTAGAATAAACTGATTTGCATAAACATGATGAACCCGAGTTGTGATAGGAATGTGCCGTCTGATACATGCATGACGATACACAACTTTCTGATGTTTATAACCTTAACAGAGATTTTTAATAGAGTTTATGCAAATAACTTATCAATTTTTTCTTTTGTGTTCAGGCACACTGGATATCAACCATATGAACCACCAGCAGCTGATCCATATTCACAGCCTTCATACAACACACCAACGTAAATATAATTGAATTTTACTTTGTTTAATAGTCCAATAAATAACTAACAATAATTGTTTTTAAAATATCAAAGTACATTGTGATGATCACTATCTAATAGATAGGAATTGCCGTCTTATACATATATGCAGATAATTTAGATTCTGAATTGTTATAGATAAATGATTATTTTAATTCTTTAAAGAATAGTATGGTAATGTTGTTGAATGTCTACAGTTCATATCAAGACAACAGCTATTCCGCACCCGCATCGGCCCCGGTTAACACAGGGTACAATTCTGGTGGCTATGGCTCCAGTTATGGATACTCCACTGGTGGCCAGGCAAGTTACGAAAATGATGGATATAGGTAAGCACAGTTTGTAATAGAACTAAATGACTTTTATTTACTTTGTGCATTTATCATTTATACTCTTATGTAATATTATGAAGTTATAATTGAATAGAAGAAATTTTTGTCTTTCTTAAAAATAATAAACTGTTTGATAGCAATTACACCATGTTATTGCGTACGATGAAGATCCCGGCGATATTTTTGTTGCTAACATATATAACTGGCGCCAAAACAATGTCGTTCAGAATGGCCTGGACACTTTTGTAATACCATGCTGGTGTTAACATCCGCTTCTAACGCGATTAATTAGTTATCCCAAGAAAGAAACAACCCAGTATGTGTATATTACTGCAGAATTGGTCTGTAATATGCATATTGTATATGTGTAATAGTGGTGGGCCCGGAGGTGCGGGTGACGCTGGCTACGGCGCCGCCGAGCCTACATACGGTGGCGCGGCCCCCGCCTACGACGCATACTCGCAGCCTTCATATAACTCGTATCAGCCACCGCAGCAGCCATACAATAGCTATGGTAAGTATGGGAAATACTGAGGCTCGTCGATAAGTCCCCTCATTGTGAGAAGGGACTTTGTATTTTCTAGTCTACTAATGATGAATGGGTTATATGTGATTGTCTGATAAAAATATTCCATGTCAATAAGAGTGAAGGCTGAATGCATGTGGTTCTTAATTTCAATAGGATAGTTTAATCAGTAGTATATATAGGTTATAGTCTTAAACTTATACAATCACATGTTTAGTAAAGCAACAATAATAGTAACGATGAGATGTTTGTTAACACAGTATGAAAAACATATACAACAATTTTACACAGTATCATTAGGTCTTGAACTAATTACATATGTGGTTTACAATGTAACTGAATTTCAAAGGTGGATTTCTATTTCCTGATAGGTAGCACACACAAATTATGTATTATTGATTAATTTAGTGTGCATTTCTTTGATGTTTTGTACTAAAACATAATCATAATTAAGTGTTAGATTTATACTAAATGCTGAGATTCTCTTTCTTGTTACTAATATGGAGATTCTATTTTCTAGATTAAATACTAACCATATTGAAAATGGTATAAATGTAAGGTATGAGAAAGAGTAGATTTAAGAATGCTTGTTGGATTTAGATATCCAAATTACTTGGCAACTCACATATAAATTCCTAGAGCTAATATGTTTTAATATATTAATTAGGCTAAACAGTATTAATGTAGTATTTTTATAATTGTTTGTATTGCAGGCAGTTGGTGATCTGTTTGACTATAACAGAATAAAATATTCAGCTTATGCCACACAATCAATTAAAATATCTGGATGATTTTTTGATGAAGCTAATGGATGTACAAGCATGATACCTTTGAGGCATAAGCATAACATGTTAGGAACTCTTATAAGTAAATGACAATATGAGACAAAACTTTTGGAATTACTTGAGTGACATTTTATATGTGGAATATTACATAAATAGATAATAAACAATGGACTTTATATCAGTGAGATATAATTATTTTTAAATTTTAGTAATTATGATAGCAATGGAAATCATAGTATGGATTTCATAAGGTTCATTGGAAATACGATAAGTATTGTAACTTTTTATCTATACATTCTCTCATTCGTAAATTACTTCTATGTTTTAGATAATAAGGACTTGTTAAGAATTAAAAGTATGAAATGGTACTGTGTAAACTTTATTTAAAATCTTGAAGGTGTTGATGGAGAAGATAATAAAAATAAGTTGGAATAGAATGTAAATTATTTATTGATATCCACCATTACAGACCTATCAAACCACATATTACCAAATAACATCCACTTAATATATATTGAAGTGTTCAACACAGAGGTAAAATTTAAAAATAATGCAGAAAACTGAATATTATCAACCATATGCGATTTTTAAAAAGCTATCAGTTGATAATCCATGGCATGATAATTGATATAGAAGCTGATTCAGTGTGTATTTGTGGCTATGACAGTACATTGATAATCAAAACTCAACAAAAATATTGTCCATAAAAATACTATCATCCGATTTTATTTGTGAGAGAAACAGAGGAAAATTATTAACCAAGTATATAAAAGATTACGGAAAATCGTTTATACAATAAAAATACCTGTAACTGTATTGTGCAGCAAACCAACTGCATGGCATTTAAGATATTGAAGACTATGTTTTTTTCTGAAATGATCTGAATATTAGGATTTTGTTATACCAATTCTTATAATGTATTCTTGCAAAAACAATGATAATATGTCATCATTGAGGTATTACAATTAATGCCACATCAACAACAAAATTTGTTGGGATGGTTTGTGATCATTAAATCAATACACAATCTTGACCATAATATCACAAGAAAGCATGTGATAATCATACATAAAAAATATATACGCGACTTATGAATTCAATTATATTTGTCGGAACTTCATTAGGATAGTCTTGTTATAAAGTGGGTAAAAATGGTGTCTAAGATAATCATTAAAATTCAAGGCCAGAGTTTATTTTATTGGACATAAAAATAAAAAACATACAAATCAAAAGTTAGAAAATATACATAACATTTGCATACACGGTCCTAACCACACAATAAGGTGAATTTTTGTGTCGCGACAATTAGAACCCACTAAAGACGTCTATCTTGGCACCCGGTCCCGTAATGGTGCGTCTCAATACGGGATCGAACCCCCAGTCTCCTGTTTCGTGGTCAGTTCTTGAGCAACTGCGCCTCGGAGACTGTTGATAAGAATGTTATTCTACATTCCACCAATTAAATATGGTTTTTCTCTTACTGACCAAAGTTTAAAAGGTAACAAGGTGATATAATTCTATTGTTTAGAACTTTTTATAAAATTAATTATATCTGAGTAATAGTGGAATAATATATTTTCTTATCTGGATCAGATCCAAATGTAATGACTAAAAAGATAAATTTCAAAAATATATTTAGCTTTGTCTACTGACAGGAAAACGCTATTTAAAGGAAATCAAACTTATAATAATAAATCAAATAGTATACACGCATAGTAGTTCTCATGATAATCAAACACTTTTCAAAAAGTAAAGTTATTTAAAATAGGGACATTTTTAGGCATAAAAACTGCGAAAGTAGATTCGCCAGACTATTTACAAAAAGTATCGGATGAAAAATATGTAGTATAATGAACATTTTTCAGTTCCCTAATTTACTGTTGACCTGACTGACTTTATTGCAAATACATGGTGTTATACAAGCATTAATAACTTAAATTAATGCTATTGTAGACCTTCACATTGTATCTAGATTATATCAACTTCAAATCACAAAAATACAGTTTATACATAACTAAACTGTTATTAATGTGAAGGTTTACCTATAATAAAAAGAAATAATTACCAGTATGAAGATTTTTTACAGCTCAGGTGCATATAAAGTACAAACAAACATATTTTATAATGAAAGAGTAAGTGTTACATTCATGTCATATTTTTACTAATTTCTTGACAAAAATACCCTTGTGGTTTTATAATGTTAGCCATAATATAATAAATGTTAATTTTATATATAACATTTATTTAAAATGTTTATTTTTATTGCAAGGAATGCAGTAGAAAATTAGTGCACTATATACAGTTCTTGGTAATTAAACACTTTTTTAAGACATGATCCCATTATTTTAAAAGTACCTTGCAACATAAATTACTAATGGTTTCAATTATGAGTAGGTATTCAAAGTAAAGCAACAGCATCCGTTAAAAATTGAATGATGGCTCCATTAGTATTGACTGCCTGCACTGAAGATAATATAAATATATATATATAATAACTAAGATGTAATGACACAGGTAACAATGCTTAATATATTTGTAACAAACATCTGACGTAATGTGTCTCATCTTGATAGTACTAAAGTGTTGAACATAGATACGTAAATATTTTCCATTGGAAAAACAAAATGCTAATACGTGCATTAATATATTTAAAATAGAAGCACAAAAATATTTGTATATGAGGCAACATTTTCATCCCATGAAAATCTAGATTTAAGTGTCGGAAATAGTTGTAAGAAGTATATCATATAAATAAACCAATGAACAATAGATATGATACATACTAAATTGTATGAGTATAATAATCCTAAATACGAGTGCAGAACATACTCATAAAATATATACTAAAAATCATTTAAATACAGAGTATTGTGATTGTATTTCATATATTGCAAATAAAACTAGGTCTTATGTAAAAATAATAATATTATGATGGAATGCGTTGAAATGAGTTTTTTTTATGAATTATTGAATACATGTTTCTACCACGCAATCTAATCAGATTTTTGCTTTTCAGAGTATACTTGAAGTGACAGTAAATTTAACTGTTTACCTAATTCCAACGTTAATATGAATGCCTGAATACGCATTCTTTGAGAGTGATGCAGATGCTGTTTTAACTGGAGGTATGTTACGAGAAATGCTACATACATAAATTACCCGAACTTTAAATACTGGCCCTAAAATGTATTATTCAACATGCTTAGTCGAATATGTATCCTAAATAAGTTAAAGTAATTGTGGAGGAGGCATTGCATAGTGTTGAACTTCTTTCAAATTTAAAGTAGGTACCTATATAGACTAAATGCATTTTTATTTAAGTTAATGAATAATGGCCATGTTATAATTATTTAAAAAAATGTGCTTTCTGTGTAATCAAATTAAATTTACATGAATGTATTGCTGATAAACAACAATTAATAATAATAATATTTTTACAGGTGATCTACTCTCTGAAAAGACGACGAAGCCTGTCCGACGAAAAGCAAGATGGAGTACACATGCGATACGTTTCTTTTATCCAACGATAAAAAAACTATGTGCGGTCTGCGGATACAGTGCGAAAAATGCATGTGATGAATTTGAAAATAATTTGGAAGGAAATAAATGCTTATTAAAGTACTTTATAATGTCTTTTATTTAAGACTCTCACTTACAGCCACTCAAGTTCGCGGTGGCGTTTTGGAATTTAACCTAAAATTTTATATGATTACTAGAATCATGCATATTTTCGCTATAGTTAAATTTTTTGGTCGATTACTGTTGTGTATAAAATTAACTTTCAATTTATTTCCGAAGTCCGAACCCATACACCAAAAAATACATACTTACCTACATGAGCATTTCTCAAAAAAATTGTACCATTGCTTAGAAAACATGATAAAATAAAAATACTGAAATATACTTGATTTCTTAATATTAAGCTATGGGTAAAGGTCTAAAGATTATAAATATGGGGTTTGTTTTCAGGTATAAAACGTAAATAAATAGCAAAATATACTGAAACAAACCCAAGTGGCAGAAAATTTCTTATTTTGTTACCTTCAATAGATTACGTAAATTTAATGAAGAATTATATAATTAGACGTTTTATTTGATTAAATGGGATAATAAAACAAAATTTAACTTGTATTTAAAAAATCAGTCTATTTTAACAGAAAAATCTTATAATATAGGCGGTTATGTTTCCTTTACGTTACTATTCGGCCATAACTCTGGATTAACTTTACATTATTGACTCTATTTTATTTAGTATTTTTCTTTTATACATACATTATGCAAGAACGAACTATTTATTTCTGTCTTTATCACAAAAATATATTAACATGTTATACAATATTTAAAAAAGAAAACAAATATGCGCCCGTTTTTATGGGACAGTAACAAAAATATAATTCTGGTAACAAAGTAGGATTTCTTAAGCCTAGACTTCACAGTAGTGCAAATAATTATTTTCACTAAATTATATGTTCAAAAATCACTGTCAGGATACATTTTTTTACAATTCTTATTATTAAATATAATAATTAGGAACGTTAAGAACGTTTATGCGGTTTATCCGTAAAATCTATACTAAGTAATGATTTAATTGACATCAAATTTCTCTAAGTACGGCAGTAAAAGTACATTTCGGAAACATTTTCTAGTAACTATTTAGATCTTGATGTAATCCCTAAGGGGATCAAATTTCATTAAAATAGGTTTATTCGTTTCCATGAATTAGGAATTTTGTATGAAAAACCGCACCGCGCAAACGCTCTTAGGCAACTGGATAATTAACGCCCAAATACTGGAACGCAACTTAAATATAACTTGCGCTTAACTACATTAATCCCGATTAAATGTACTGGCTAAGTGAGCCGTGCGCTGTTAAGAGCAACTTATTATTTGAATGGCGTTCCAGTATTCGGGCG
Organism: Deilephila elpenor; assembly: GCA_949752805.1. Classification (NCBI taxonomy): domain Eukaryota; kingdom Metazoa; phylum Arthropoda; class Insecta; order Lepidoptera; family Sphingidae; genus Deilephila; species Deilephila elpenor. The sequence goes on from OX457097.1 coordinate 8,036,917, forward strand.
TAAGAGTTTTAATAACGGAGGTTTAAAAAATTCAAGTACTTAGGACTAAACATTGAATATTACTCGGACCAATATCTACTGTATAGTAAAATCACAGAAAAAAACAGCCTCAATTATACAGAAATATCGTTAAAATAAAATTGTAATCGGTATAATAAAACCAAATATTGAAACACTATGAGCTGCATAAACAATAAAAACATAATTAATTACAATATTCACACTCATCAGTTGGATAATGGTCATATACAGCAAAGTTGCATATTTGGCACCAAAAAAATTGACAATTCAATAACACTTTTATTTGTTCTGCATTCATACTAGATACAAAATGCAGAGGATTATTAGACAAATTTAGAATAAATCCGCAGCCGTTACATTTTGGTGCCGCAATAAAATGTGTAGAAGACCAAGGCCATAACAAACCAAGGCGTAAACACATTTGGAAATCATCTTTACGCAAAAAATCTGTTATATCTAAGAGTATCATTTTTCTGATTCTTTATGATCCTTTGGTTAATAAAAAAATATCTGAAACAAAATATTGTTTGTATAATCTTACTACATAATAATTCAAAATAGAAAATATCAATGTTGCTCAAAATTATATGTCGAAACAAGATGAACAAATAATAAAATCTTGAAAAGTTTGGCTACCAGTAGTGGTAGAGTGTAGACTCTTTACAGAAGAAAAAATTGCACGCCGTGCACTTTGTGACTTCATGCATCAATACGGTCCGTTTACATTGATTACATTTTAATTGCCGACGTATAATCGTTCGCAGTGATTTTTGTTCAGCTGTTTTGTTATATTTAGTTTTGTAATGAACACTTTGGGACGGTTTTAAAATAACATTTGATGTAATTTTTATTCCCTTGCAACTTCCTACAGAAGTATGAGGAATGCCATAAATTATATTATTACCGGCATTTTCCTTGTCTGAAGATGATGAAGATGGCGTCGCGATGGCAATTGATGCGAGTGAGGATGTATCATATGGCAATATATTTTTATCAAGAGTGTTAAAGGGTGTGGGCACATTCTCGATATCTGCTAGGCAAACTAAATCGCAACTAGTAATCATATTGGCACCAGATATGTCTATAGAAACATCTTCGACGTCGTTTAGTGATGATAAAATATGGGAAACATCGTCAACCTCGTCTATTGATGATATTATATTGGAAACATCGCCAACCTCGTCCATTGATGATAGTATATTAGAATCATCGGCAACCTCGTCCATTGACGATTTCATATTGGATATATCAACTGTTGGTGATCGCGAAATTTGAAATGTGTGTATTTTCGGATTGAAACAAAAACAATCATCCTTACAAAAGCAACTAAGTATACGATGTCTAATTTGATTAAAATTTACTGTAACAATTTGGTGAATTGCTCGTGTACCCGGAATAGTTTTGAGTATTGGGGGTAATAATTTTGAAATTGCGTCAATATGTTCTGTTTTAATGTAGTAGCATTTTACAGACTTTACGCGTTCTAAAATTATTTTATATACATCATCCGCGTTAGCTACATCTTTACCGTATGCTACTTGTCTATCTAGAGATCTTTTAATCACCCCTCCAATTGCATCGGCAACGCCTTTTCCGTGGCCACTCTCAAAGAAGGACCAAGTAATTTTAAGTTGCTTGACAGTTGAAAAATGATTAATTAAAAAAAAGTTATTTTTTTGGCGATACTGCGAGCTTGGACCATCTGAAAATATGTGAATAACTTTTAAGTTTGGTTCTAAAGATTGTGCTAATTCTAGTAACGGTAAAAGATGTGCCCATATTGCACTTGGTTGATGGATATTTGAGGGTGAAACAGTGCAAAAAGATTGCTTTTTGCCATGCACAAAAAGCACGCCGGTATGTAGGGAAACTTGATTTTTAGAAGCACCGAAGTGCATCGCTTGTACTTCTGAACCTAATTTACATTCGAAATTTTGGGAAAAGTCACAGTGTATGGCTGCTTCTCCGGGGCTTAGGTTAGCACAACATTTATTATATTCGTTTATTTGGTGCCACGTGTTATAAGAGTGAATTTTAAATAGTTTAAGATCATGTTCAAATAAATCAATTAAATGCTTAATAGTATTATTTTTTAAAGTTTTCGTCATGCGTTTCGTTTTAACTAAAATTTGGTTACCATCTGCAACTGTTTTTTTATAAGTATGCTCAGTCATCTCCCACATCTGCCAACTAATTTCCTCTGTAGGAATAAATTCTTCCGTGTTATATTTCGGGGATTTAGTTTTACAGACAATACACTTATTATACATACAGTCGTAACAATAAATGTCGCAGACAACAGTTTTTAATAGATCGGTCATATTTCTGTAGTTAAATACATTGGCTCTCTTTAAACCATAAAATTTAAAGTCAATGTTGCTATGTTTTTCGCACAAACAGGTGTCTCTATTTTTAACAGAGGGTGATAGAACAAAAAATGGTTTATATCTGCAAAACGAAGAAAATGACACCAGGTTGCCTTCTTGTTTAAACTTGTCATAAAGGCATTTCAATGAATTGTTAAGATATCTGATTTGTTTTTTCGTCTTATGTAAAGTTCTGCACTCTCTTTTACCAGCAGTAGATCGGCTTATATCGTCTCTTAAAAAGAAGTTTTCAATAATTTTCTTAGTTTTCAGTATTTTGGCTGCCTTTTTTCGTTTTCTTATTTTACCTTTTAAGCCAAGAGTTTTCTGAATGAATGATGACGCTCTATTTTCTTTTACTGTATCAGTTTTGGCGATAGACTTGAACACATCTTTTTCTTTGTTGCTATGACATTTTTTATAAGCATTTTTCAATGATAGCTCCAATATTTCATTTCTAGCCGTTAACATAGTTATTTGTTTCTTCAAAACTTCTTCTGACTTCACGTGTTTCTGATTTAATCGATAAATATTTTTCCTTATTTTTTCTGTAAGCCGGTTTAAGTATTCTATTCGTCTTTGTGCATTGTTTAATTGTTTTTTATAAATGTTTCTGGAGTTTTTAAATCTTTTGATTACTTGCAAATGGTCTGGAATCGAATCAATTTCCATATTTTCATTTTCTCTCGTAGTATTGATGTCTTGCTTCGTCTTATGCTCTATCTTCCTTTTCTTTTCTGATCTTTTCTGATCCCTCCATTTTTTTCTTTGTATTTTTTTTTCTTTTTCTGTCATATCCTTAACTTTTTTGTATATATACTTCGATTTTATTCTTTCTAGGTTCTTTTTCCTTTGCTCTTCCATTTTTTCGGGATTTTGTTTTAATCTCTCCCGATACCGCCTCATTTTTTCAGCCGGGGTCAGAGGCATATTTAAATCGGAGCTGTAAAATATAACCGTTCACCATATCTTACATTTACCATGCGAACACACATAGAAAGCATTTTTTGAAACATCATTAATAAGCAGCCACATTGGTACAGGCCAAACATTGTATAAATGAATATAATTGAAGCACCAGCGAAAACTATTTCGTATTCAGAATAGAAGCAGTCCACCACCTATAGCGGCTCGCACTAGTGCAATGTAAATACCTATGCGGTGTCACTCTTTATACAGGGAAAAATGTAGTATAAGTATGTAATGAATACGAGCGAGTAGCTGTAGCCAGTATTTAATGCCCATGTTATTTTAAGCAGATGCCTAACTTTTATATAAACACGAGAAAAACAAATGCACAAAGCTCCCAGTCAATTTCGCACATTACCTACTAAAATTTATTCAATATAGGTAATATTATATTTAATTAAAACTTCGTCGTAATTATTATACTGAAGGTCACATAGTCAATACTCTGCCTAACAATTTCCTATTTTGTTACCTTCTATTCCATTTATACGTTACCTCTCAAAAGTAACAAAAAAGGAGGTAACAAATCAAGTTAAATAAACTATTAAAAATTTATACGCATAGAACTAAAACTAATACTCGTTTATCATTTGACTTACGAAATCAAGATTGAGAGCTTTAATAGTTCTACATGCGAAATAATAATAACTTTAGAGCTTACCTGCGTTTTTTGGGTAACAAAGATTGGATAATTTTTGGACCGCTACGCTAATGGATGCTAATGGACAACCATCTGTTCGCGCACATGGAATGAAAAAGAAATGCCAAAGCGAAAATAACATGGATGCCGATTTTAACAATGTTGCCACTATCCTAAAACATTTTTATACTATATTGTCGCTGTAATTTTCAAATATATGGTCACAAAAGAGGAATTTCATTGAGGAACTTTTTACGCGATTCGATAAAACCTTTATTTATTAAATAAATTTGTTCTAATACGACACAATATTAATTTTTAAATGAACTGTGATCTTACAGTTCTAAATAAATACATAAGTTGTTTCTAAAATTTTCGCCAGGCCTCTCAAATACAATCAATTATTTGGGAAGGTATGAAAGTGGGACACTTCACTTTTCATACAACTAGATTAGACCGATTATCAAAGTATTTTTATAGTAAATAATTTATTAATATAATTCTAATTTGTAAATGTTTTTTACTTAGTTTATTTAACTTACTACGAATACAATTTAATAGAAACTGGCAATGGTCTATATTATACAACAAAAAAAATATTTTAATTTGTGGGACAGGGATTTAGAATGAAAGTACATTTTTTTTGAGAAATGCTCACATAGTCGTACAAACCGCAGTTATAAAATAAACTATGGGCGATCACTACTGCTATTACTAGGTACATAGTCTGAGGCTATTACGGATAATATATCTGTTCCAGATAAATGTTTTTTTTCTTCAAATTATACTGTTTCATACTTGAATTGTTTTTTTTTATTTTTTATCTGGCACTGCATAGTGACTGCATTGCTCCTGGTGGTAAGTGCTAATGCCGTCCAGATAAGAGTATCGAATGGTATCAGACGGTAATCTCATACTATTCGATACAATCATGCCGGCCCGCTGAGATGCATCTTCACGCTACGGCGGAAGGACCCAGGATTATAGGAAGGAGGGAACACGTGTGATGGCAAACCTTCCACAGCTTGACAGTGCGGCAGAAAAATGAATTAAAGAACCTTTTGGTTCGCGCCGAGATGGATTGAACAGTCAAGCTATGGCTCACCGCAAGCCAGCACGCGTGGTTCTGTTAAGGAAAGGTGAGGAGGGGATCCAATTTTGATTTTGACTCGACTTTGAAGTTGCCCGTAATGTCATGCACAATGCCCGCTGCTGCAATCCATCCAAGGCAAGTACTGGGCGGATCCAATCCAGAGGTGCGAACAGTATTCCATACCCGGCCGGACCTGCGCTTTATACAAGCGGTAAAGTTGACCGGGCGTGAAAAACCGACGCACCATGTTCAGGACCCTCAACCCTGCGGGAAGTGGCAGATATTACACCCTCGATGCGATTCTTTGGATTCCTTAAGATCACAACGGATATCCACACCAAGGATATTCAGGTCATTTCGCATTGAGAGGGGAATACCCTGAAGATTGGGGGAGGGGAGAGAACGGGGATTTTTTGCACGTGAACGCACACACCTGGGTTTTCCTGGCATTGAACTCAACCATATTCCTGGAACCCCATGTAGAAATGAGAATTACAGTTATGAATAGAGTTATACCGGGTATATTAAGACTGCGACCGAAAACGAAGACAGGTGGTAGTTTTAGTGGTTACAAACACGATGCAAATAAAAAATTCGCCAAAACAGTGACAGATTTTTTTAAAAATCGTTTTTGGGTGGTAAATACCTAGTTTTTACGAAAATACTTATTTAAACCCTTACGTACCATTGCATTAAAAAATAAAAGAGGTGTATATCTTTTAGTTGTCGATTTTGTTTGCGAAATTGTTACTAGCATTGTGTCTGAAGTGACTAATACTACCACCTGGCTTCGTTTTCGGTCAGGGTCTTGATATACCTTGTATATTCAATATACAGGTATTATAAATAAAACAAATATTGTCTGTTTTAACTTATATTAAAGCTACACCGTCGCCTCAGGGAGGGTAGTGATAATGTCAGAGTCACCAGGGTCAGTGATGGCGAGTGTGCACACCCTGTAGTACTTTCCGCAGGCAGTTCCCAGCTCAATGTTGTTGCCACTGTAGTGGTGGACTCCGGTTTTGGCCAGGAGAGCATAGTATTCAATCTCAGATTTCCTGTAAGTGTAAAAAAGGACTTATACATTTAATTTCATTATTTTTAATAAACTAGATAAATAATGTTCAACCCCATCCACAATCCAATGTTTTTCAATATACTAATTCAGTGCTGAATACCATTGTTATCCTTCAGAGTATAAAATAAATCTACTCCAATTTATATAAATGACACAAAAGCAGAGTATTATATTTTATTCATACCAAAATGTATGAATAAAACAGTATAATTAGCAGAATTGTTCCTTAAACATATTGTAACATTAACTACTGAGACACATATTTTTAGTATGCAAAGTGAAATATGGTTGCAGTCACACACCTGGTTAATTATTTTATGAACAAGTTGCCTAAGCCATATGAAATGGATATGTCAGTCTTTTGAAGTCACTATTGGTTTATCTATGTATTCAAGCATAATATTTTAAGTATTTTCTGTTGTAAATCAATACCTGCATAGTTTGAATTAATAATAATAATGTAAACCCCATTTTTAAAAAAAATATATTATTATCCTTACCTGCCAAAGTTCAGCAAATGGGTCCAAGCAAAGACTACTCCATAGGTTTCCCTTTATGGTACAATCTAGCAAAATCTTGTATAAATTTGTTTGTTTCCATTAAATGACTTAAATGCTAAACCAATTATTTAAAAAAAATATATAGTCTAATATTTGCAGAGTTAGTTGAGTTTTATATGGATTGAAAGAAACTTGTAAATTGTAGTTAATGACATTTGTATATTTTGAGATGTGGGTTTGATCCCTGCACTAAGACAAATGTTATTAAGTAATTTGTTTTGGGTATGGGTGCTTGAGAGACCCAGAAAGACTACTAGTTACAGATACCCTTAACACAAAACTCAATCTTAGTGTGGGATCAGGACTAAGTGATTATTGAGTGTTTTTATTATTTAAAAAAACGCAAAGTAAATGGTAAACATTGACGAACACAGCATTCTAACTATTCTCATTATAAATTAGAACAAGATTACCCAAGCAAAGCCTGTTCAGGTAACAAGTATTTGATTAAATTGAGTACTGAAATTTCATGACTAACATTATGAACAAACTAAAAGATTCTGCTAGATTATATAGAGGGAATCCATACTTCTTTGTCTGAAAGACTCCATATGCTTCCCTGTGACATGGTAATGGGAAACTCTACTTCTCAGTAGTCTCACCTCAGAGGAGGAGCATTCTTGGCAATGATGACCAGCTTGGCCTTTCCTTGTCGGAGAGTCTTCAAAGTCTGCTTGTAGCCGAGGCAGTATTTGCCAGACTTCATAACCAGCGCCAAGCGCGAGTTGATAGACTCGATGGTCTTTTTCTGAAAAATAAAATTATCCATTCATTAGTAACCTATTTTACATAAATACTTCAGACATCCGGCAGTATTTCGTCTCACTTCTTGAACAATCTCACATGCATTACAACATAACCTTAAAATGTCAGATACATTCTCAACCCCGCAAATCACATGATAAGCGAGCCTATCGGGTATTTGAATTGATATAGGACTCTAATGGAGCGGCTATTCAACGTATACATTAATAACCATGCCAAAGTCCGAACAATTGCAAACACGTGTCATCGACTTACCTGTTTCTTTGCAGCAACCATTGTGTTAGTTGGTTTGCCAACGAATCTAATAAAAAAGAAAATGATATTATATTAGATTACTTCAGTTAAAACTTGAAGATTATAGAAACTACTTATACTTTTATTCTAAAAGAAATACTAACTCAACCGCACACACAAACGCCTAGAACATAAAAGAAATAGCAAGGACCGATGTTGCTACTTGAAAAACCAATGTGGTCTTGTCTATGTCTATATTATGTGCATCATGCATGTAGGCAGCAGGATGTTTGTTCAATCATCCTGCACTGTAAGTTAACACATAATTTATAGTAAATCAATAATTATTAATTAAAGCACATAAGAAAACTAAATAATGGACTTAAATCCTACGCGACATTGATTATTTACATGTTTATCTCTCTAGTTGAAAAAAATGTGGCAGCTGTAGTAATAAAATGCTTCAACAACGACTTTAAAAAGGCTCTTTCTCTTCCTACAAAAAATAATTTCGACGTTTTATAGAGTTATCGCAAACTTTTAAACTACTATTTTTTATTATTTAGGAGCCATGTGTCCGATTAAGTAACCTACTAGCAAATCGTCGAATAATACCACCTTTTTTAAATTTCTACCAATAACTATCTACAATTAACATCCCCTAAGTACAATTTATTAAAAAAAATCTTATTCTTCTCATTAATGTCACATTAAGAACTTCAAGGTATGAATAGATCTATATAATTCTAGTAAAAAATATTCTGTTGGAACTGAAGCACAGGATTAGGGTAAGCTCTTTATTATGGGCTTTAAGGTCCAGTCCATTTTAACTTTATCCCAATCAACTCTAAACTTAAGGCATTTGACATCTCAAATGTATGCGCTTGAAATGGTTATTGGGTTAGTAGTGGTCAAAGTTACCTTCCTGATGTAACATGTAACTGAGCTTGAATTGATGACGTTTGTAATGACATTTGTGATTGGCGGTGCATTGGCGATTTGAGTGACCATGACTCTCCGTATATATATGTTACTCTATGACCATGACCGCTGACGTAAGACGCGTGTGTAGTGAATAAACTGTAAAGGTTGTGGAATTCTTATTAAACTTCAGCAATATATAATTTTATTTTGCATTCTAAAGAATGTCGTTTCTGTGTCCGATATAACTTTCAACAAAAAAAAATATATAGTATTTTTGTATGTAATATCAATATTTACCAGTAAGTGATATTAAAGTAAATTATATAATTTGGAGAGTGTGCGCAAAGTAGTTACGGCCTAATAATGTCTGAAAAAACAACCAAAAAGATTCGGCGCAGTTCAGAACCTTCAACTATTGGAAAACTATATCTCATAGCCTACAACACTATACAGACGTTAGGGTAAGTATCGGTCGCCGATTTTTTTATAAGGCTTATTAACATTTTTAATATTCTGTGTTCTTAAATTTATAAATATTTTACTGTTATTATAGGCTAGAATAATTTCAAAACAGTACATATTAAAATTTAAGTTGTTGTAAAAGAAAGTGGCATTTTGATATAATATGATAATATTGATTTAATTTATTCTTGAAATCTGTTTTGGTGAATGTTATAACTAAGCAATAAACATTACGTTATTTCTAGTATTAAAAAAGTAGACCTGACAAAAAATAATATTCAAAGTAGGTAATATAATTTACCTTAACCTGGTGTTGTATTCCTAGATATTTTTTTTCAAGTGTATGCTACCAATAAAGAAAGAAGTGTTGTCATCTGTTTCAATAAACTTTACTATTTATTGTTGTTTGGGTATCTCAAAACTTATGAAAATATTATACTCATTTTAAAATAGAATATAAATTTAGAATTGCTTAAACTTTGAGTGACTATATGTTATTTTTGTTTCCAGATGGTCCTACATGTTAATGCAGTCTTGTGTACACTTCTTAAATCGTGGGACATTAGACACTTTTTGGTCTGAAATTAAATGGAGTGTAATTATATTCCAGAATGCTGCAGTACTTGAGGTAATAATAGTTTGTCCAATCAGAAATATTTAGGCCATAATTGAATAGAGGTCTAACAATTTTGCTAAATTTAATCACACTGTACAAATGTAATTGCTATTAGTTTTTTGTTCGTTGACTTTACCTGTAGGTGCGAGTATAGACAGCAATAGTTTGTGAACGAGAGGTTGATATAAGTCGCCATTTTAAATCCAATCCTTTTTGTACAATTAGTACATGATTTTAAGTTCATAGAAATACAGAAACATATTTTTTACATAAATGGTTTTGTAACACGGCAATATAATGCTTATAATTATTTACAGTTTACACAATAGTTATGAGTGATATCTGCATAGCTTTTGTGTAGTTACAGGTGTAATTAACTTATGAAAGTTGTGTATTGGGCCTGGTTGCTTAATCTCTTTATAGCAATTTAATTAATTTGTTATGTAATTTTTTTCCTACCCAAAAATTTTCACTGATATTAAATATACATATATTTTATGCATTGTTCTAAGCAGTGAGCCTTTACAGGTGCATTACAGTACAATTATTAACAACAAGAGCAAGACAATTTAAAATAATTTTGTAGTTAAAAATAAAACAAAATATATAACTACTGAATAAAATAATGATGATGATTAAAACTATTACAATAATTGATCTAGAGAACTTGTATCTCCAACATGTAAGAAGTAAAAGTAAAATATAGTTCGAATTTTCTTCAAATTTGGTTAGGCCAAATACAAATGTCAAGAACATGTTTAATTTTTGTATAAACATAAATGAAAATCCACTAGCATAGATAGTGCAAGTCATATATTATGTCTATGAATATTTTATGCAAAATAGTGGCATTTACCATGAACTCAGCAAAATATGTACATGTATAATTGAATGGGTAATATTTCATTATTTGCATAATATTATTGTTTCTTGTATTAAGTAACGCTTAACTGCCTATTTAGAGACATTAATGTTAATTAATTATTCCTCGATGTACATTTTCTTTGTTTATAAAATGTACTCTAAGCAGTTGGTTAATTGAGATTGATATGCATCATTTTTAATTAGGTCGAGACCAGTGATCTGCAGTGGGATTTATATCAGTTGACTTATAATCCCATAATTTATTATTTTCTTTTCTTTGCAGATATTGCATGCTGCTATAGGGCTGGTACCGTCCAGTGTGTTTGTGGTGCTTATGCAAGTGTATTCGCGCGTGTTCCTGGTGCTCGGTGCTCTGGTCGTCAATGAAGGCGCCAACACAAGTCCAGGGCTGCCGCTGTGCATTCTCGCCTGGTCCATAACAGAAATAATCCGCTATGCCTACTACGCCATTAATTTAATTGGAAGTGCTCCACAACCACTTTTGTTCCTTAGGTAATATTTTAATCTGTTTTTGTTTGAAAATATTATATGTTAGTAGTGAGGCTGACCGCACATTAGGTGTGCGCGTTCCTCGAGCGTGTGAGCGACGGCAGCTTTCGCGCTGTGCTCGTGTTAAATTCGTTTTATTTCTGTATCGGCTCTTATTCGTCCCACTACAGGGCGCGGGCCTTCTCTACAATCGAGTGTACGATTGAGAAGGGTGTGCTTAGACCATATAGTCCTTCGTTTCAATTAAATGTGCAAAATTCGCATATCCATAAAAGTGGATATAGACCAAACTAACATAGAGCTACAGCTTTCTAGCAAGAGCATTCTTTCTTGATCTTTTAGTGTAAACGGAAGTTCGGAATAGCGTTTAACGCGCGTTTAAACCAAAAGAACATAGAGCTAGAGCATTCATATAGATGTTTAGATCAGCCAAGCGAATGCTCATTGTTCATTCATGTCAATTCTGTGGTTGATAGTGCTTCGTTATGTCGGACTCTGGCAGCAATATTATAAATAACTTGTGGCACAACAATCGACACTATTTGTAGCAGGTACTGACGCGACGCCACGCCGCGCCGCGCCGCTCGCACGGCAACAGCAATTACCATAAAAGCGGTTATAAGGTTAATATAGTCAATAAAATTACTTTGTACCTATAGGTACTTTGTTATTATACTCTATATATCTATATTAAAATGCATTGACGAATTTAGTAGCTTCTTCCGGTAAAATTTATTGAAAAATGAGAAAATCTAATTTCGTTGTCGCCGAACGTTTCGCTTAGTCGTCGGTAGCTTCGCGGTTTGCCAACAATCCTCATTGCATTTTCTGAGGTTCTTCTTGCAGCTAGGGAACTACTCGAGGACCTCCACCCATCACTTTGGCCTGGGATATAAGCGTGTTTTAAATAACATTACGTGGCGTATTAGCATCGTATTTGAACAATTAAATATTATGTTAAAATGCTAAACCTTTTTCTATTATTTGCAGGTACTCAACATTCCTACTTTTATATCCGATTGGTATCACAGGAGAGCTTCTGTGCATGTATTACTCTTTGGACGAAATTTGGGAGAAGAAATTGTTCACCGTATCTATGCCTAATCTATGGAATTTTACTTTTGATTATTACTACTTTTTAATTTTCTATATGCTCTTGTACATTCCACTTTTCCCTGTTCTCTTTGGTCATATGTTGTCTCAAAGAAGAAAAATGCTTGGCAAAGAACAAAAGAAGACTAAATAATAGACTTAATATTGCATATGTTTTCTCTAATAGAATGTTTGTATAATTTAATTGTTATTACCTAAGACATAAATATTGAATATTTTTCTATGCGCTTAATAACTTAAGTAGGCGAATCGGTTACTAGGTTTTGTTGGTATAATTTATTACAATACTTTATTCATTTTGGGGTTGTGGGCTGCAGTTATGTTCTGCTGTAAAATTGCACGATATATTCATGTAACGGTAAATCAAATTTTTATATTGGAATGGTGTATAGTATTGCAATAAAAATGAACATTATTTTTAAAAAATAGTTTTATTTATTTCATCCATCTTGGTTTTATGCAGTGCGATATAAGTTTTGTTTTAGAATATTTTATACGTTTCCTTATTGGCTTTATAGTCACGCTGAACAAATGATTTGTTAGATTGATAAATTTACTTTCGCATTAGGGTGTTATGGACGAAAAGACCGTTATAATTTCTGACACAAATATAATATTACAATCAGTGTTGGATGTGTGTTTAGAGCATTCTTGAAAATAATTTAGGTTATGGCGTACACGCAGCAATACTATAAAACTACCTATTCGGCTAATTTGCCACAATCGACTACAGAGGGAAATATAAATAAAATAAATACACCCAACAGTCACATACATAGTCTCATTCCTTACCCCACGTTAAGATCAATTAAGTCTTGTGTCATGAGTATCAGGAACTATGAGAGACTTTTCGGTCTCACAAACACCCAGACCCGAGACATATATTTGTGGGCCTTACAAACATTTGTCTCGGTACTGGGATCGAACCCGCGGCCTCTTGTTGCACAGCCGGCGTCGAACCAACTGCGCCACGGAGGCTGTCATATGGCCAGTAATGATAAAAATGTGTCTTACGTGTCTTCTTTCTTGACAATAACAAAAATCTGTCGGCTCCCGATTTTACTAAAATTTTCGCAAACAATACGCATACGCTTCGATTAGTCACCGTAAAGCTACAATGCTTAGGCGATTAAACTTTATTCTTAAAACGTTTTCCATCGATTAGATTTGCTAAGCAGCCATCTGATATTAGTATATAATCAGCAAACTCGTCTGATATTGTATCTCATTTGATTGGATCACTTGTTATTAGCATGATAACAATTTACAATACGAAGAGGTCACTGATTGCATCAAACTAAACAAAATTAATTGAATTTTATTAGATGCCACCTGCAAATCTTGCGATATTGTTAATATGCGGCTGATTGCTGACAAATATTGAATCTAATAGCGAGGCCATACACGGTAACCCTTATTGTTAAAACCACGGTACAGAATTTTCTCTCTTCTGTGGGGAAAACTATAAATACACCTCCAAAGGCTTATGGCAAAACTTCTACAAAATAAAACACAGACGGAAGAAAACCGCCATCGACTCTGGTGAGCAGCCAGGCGAGACTTGATGGGCCCCAAGATAACGGATACTATAACCGAACATAATATAGGTAGGTACTTATGTTTTGTAGCGTAAAAAGCTACACACCTAAACATTGATTTAAAATGTCAATGGACATAAATGACATCTTTAGTATTTTCTTTTTTTTTGTTCAGTGAATGGCGAAACGAGCATGACATTTGCCTGATGGTAAGCGATATGACCGCTCGTGAACTGCAACAAAACGAAACAACACCATGAATTACAAAGCAATACTTGGCATTCCACTACGCTCGCCATCCTGAAGATGTTTAGCCTCATTATGTCCTGTAGTTATTCTGGCTACAATGTACTAGACATTGCGGTGGTACCCAGGTGGCCTCGCACATAATATGAGAGACCTACCACCAGTAACAATATTTAAAATGCTATATGTTATAACATCAGTAACACGATACCTACTTATTAGAACTCCTAGCTGATACAAAAACAGCACATAGAAAAACGTAAATTGTTGCGCACTTGTGTCGTAATTTTATTAGAGTGCGCGCTAACAACATTATTGTGGACTCTATTGCCTATTATAGAATTAATTAAAGGTTTACATTTGTTTATGCCTTATAATTTATTATATTTAAATAAGACTGCCTCGGTGGTGCAGTTCTACTATAGTATGATTGCAAAGCTAAGGTCTCGGGTTCGACTCCCGGGTCAGGCAAAGTGATATTGTATTTTTCTGATGATTATATAGATATCAGTCCAGTCAGGAATTTGTGTCCGATTTGGCGATAGGCTCACCCCCTCATCACATCGTAGGACGGAGAAGAAATGCAAGGCGAAACGTGGGTGTCCTGGTAGCACCTCTGCCTATCCCTTCTGGGAAAAATGCGTGAGTTTATGTTTGTAAGTATGTTTGGTAATGTATGTCATCAGGCTTGGGATGTTATGTAATTGCTTACTAAGTATATTACGAAATGTGAACTATGAAGTGATAGAGCCATGCTGCAGCCAGGACTAAAGTATGAATGAGCCGGCTCAATCAGAGTTGTGCCACTACCTATATGCTGATGTATCTTCTGCAGATCTTCACTTACCATCAGGCGCATTTTAGTCCTTATATATAAAAAAGAAACAGTGAAAGTGTGTACACTTGCGGTCTGCAGTACCTACTGTACCATACTTTTAATTTTATACATGAACTCACTTAATAAGTCTTTGCTTTTACTGAATTACTACAGCTGCCAACAATTTGCGGTTTTATTTTAGAACAAAAAGGCTCAAGTATAAAAATATTTATATCAAATACGTGGATCAAATAAGTTGAAGTCATAATACTCGTATTAGACAGCGAATATAATGTCAATGACCCACGGACCTGAAGGTCGACGACATAGCAGGAATTCAGTTTTACTTATTTACCGCAAAACATTCGAAATGGCTGACGAAACCTCCGAAATATAAAAAAATATATAAAATTATTATTATTATACGCCATTGATTAAAAACTAATATTTACGTCTATCTGCGCTAAGTACATTTTATCCAAAATTTATTTTCGATGCCATGCATCTACCATCATTATACCTGGTGTCTATTTATTTGTTTTTAAATAACAAGATCAAATTAGCTTTTCTCGAAAAACAAATTTATTAAATACAGGGAACTTATTTACATTTAGGAAAGTTTGACGTCAGAATTCCGCTCAAGCAAGCGCGGGACAAGACGTGCGGGGGCCCCTTATAACTCTTGGCCTTGTGCCTTATTATTATTTATTTATTCCGTCACACCTGATATATGATGGCCTAACCGCTCTAGGCTAGTCTAGTGGATTATGGCATTACCCCTCTCATTCTTACTCTCGGATGTATTGGAGTCACGTGCAGACAATTATGGCTTGATTCCCATAATCGTCCACTGCTGGTTACTGTATCAAGAGTGCCGTAGATACTAGGTATAATACGTCACTGCAGTAATAGAAAATAATTAACACAAACACGTAAACCCTGATTACAATGAGCCGTTTGAGTATCTACAAAATACTGATCCTTATCAAATTAAATGCGATTACCGGATACCAACGCGGGGGAGGGGGTACACGTACATTGACAGCACACATGTTCATTATTTTAAAACGGTATTATATTCATTAAAGATGTGTAATATATACCCCTATTTATTGTTATCACGTCACCATCTTAAGAATTAAGATGATTCCTTTACCACAAGAAGTCCAAAGCTGAACTGAATATAGGCTCCTTACCTTTCAATAGCGATAGAATTTTCATAGCGACCAGTTGGCAGAAGCCTGTTGCGAAATGTATGATAATTATTTATCGTTATGTATAATCATTATATCCAATACATCTAAGAAATCAGGGTAATCAAAATACGTAGAATGACCATCTGCTTAACAAAAAGATATCCTCCCATTATTATCTAGCAAATATTTTTTTACGTGATATTTTTGGTAAGAACATTAAATATATCATATCATTCTACGATCATACAAAACAAATTAATTTATAATGCGAGCACAAACATATTTTTACATATTGCTTATTTAGTATTTACGTAAAGTCATCAATTATGATTTTATCTCGGTAATACTAATCTGCACTGATTTGTAATAACTAATATGATAACGACATATCTACTATTGATATCATTAGGCTCCTATATAAATAATTATCAAGTAGTTTAATAAATTTTCTTTTTTAAGCTGTAGTAGAATAATGTATAAGAAATATACATCGGTGGTTTTGGTCGTGTTGCTTGCAGCGGCCGAGGCTCAAACCACAGCTATCAAGGAAAAGCCAGCTCTTGGCTTCCTTCAGGATGAAAGGTTAGTACTTAGTAGGTCTAGGTAATAATATTTTAATAATAATAGTGAATAAATAAATATCTTAATCCGAGAATCATACCATTGTCCTGACCCCACACTTTAGACTTTTCGGTTGTAAAATACCTAAATTCAAAATATTTGAGACTTTAGAGACACACAATAATTTGTCTCTGTAGAGAGAATGCAACCCCAGGATTTACATCTCAAAGCTGGCGTCTAACGAATGCGCCAAGGGGGTTGTAAAAATACGTTGTGAAACTACATTGAAACCATATTTATTTTAAAACTACAGTAAAAAGTAAATTATTGAATAACTAATGATTGTCCGAAAGTTGACTTTACTAAGCTTATCGACAGAAGATAATATTATAGATTTGTTACCTATTTTAATTCGAATCTATGCACAAATACACTGTATTCTACAAACAGTGTGGACAAGAGTGCGCAGTTAAAGGTCTTTGTCAGTTTATTCGTCCTGCATCAATATTTCTCCTTCCACATTAGGTTTATGGATTTTGCTTTCTGATGATCTTCGTCTTCTTGATGTCCCAAATAGTAGACGATGATGTTATAAATTATTATGTATAAATTATAATTATTATGTATAGATACCTATTATATCGCCGTGATGCGTTGTATTTCTATTGATTCTGCTGAATTCTTAATTCTGTTAGGGGATAAGCTAAGCCAGAGATTCTTCGAGCCCAAATGCTAGAAGTCATTAAAATGCGTGTATCTATAGAGCCTGTCTTACATAACTAAGTGTGACTGTTGTTGCGACAAATACAATCCGAACAAAAGCTAAGACCATTATACGAAAAGCAGTCGTTGAAGTAACTTTAAAAAATGACAATGATCAAAATGGGTCAGCATGACGGCTGGACTACCGTTGCTTTATAATAATAAGCACGTACCACCTCTACGTGGTTGTATATATAGGGCCGATTTTTAATTTATTTCGGTTATAGGTATATTTTTTTTGTAATATTTCACGTTGTGAATTTCGTTAATAGGAGCTGGGAAGGATTGGGCTTGTCAGCCTCTTTGAACGAATACGTTGATAACACCATTTCCATGGTGGTGCCTTTTATCAAAGACCATGGACTCGACCCGATGCCTCTGCCTGATGTCGCTGAAGGATTTGAAGTCGTAAGTGCCCTGTCATTATTTTTACAATATTTTTACCTACCTAACTACTTTGTTTCATAAAAGTCTTTGTCTTGTTGTTAACAATACTCCAGTAATATTTTAAAGCAAACATTTGTCAGTTATTTTTATTATTTTTTGACCTACTCCATACGTCCTAACGCCTACAACGATTTGCAAGATATTATGGATGGAGATTGGTTACATCCTGGATTAACTATTACATTACTTTATATTACTTACCTAATTTAATTTCAACAGAACAAACCGGTACTAAAATAATAATACATTATATATGTATGTAAATAACTATTAGATGGTAGATACTGCGAATTTTTTGATAAGAATACAATTTTAATGATATCCTGATCACATTAATTGTGGATCGGGTTCATCCGCTCAGCGAGGTTTTACAGCTTCACATTTTTTTTTTGCAGAAACCACTGCTCATCACATATAGCGCATGGATGAAGATCCATGATGGCAACTTGAGTGGTCTGGTGAACGTGGCCCGATCAGGAGACCAAAGGGCTTACTATTTCGCCAAAATGTTGCGTGTGCGACTTCAGCTACAGTTCACAGACTTGGAAGTTAGTACCTTGCTCTTCATTGATCCATTTTACTACACTATTTAAAGTGAATTCAGTTAAGGATAGATGCTTTTCGAGCTGATATTTCCGTATCTTAAAGGCAGCTCATAATAACGTTGCCACGATGTACAATTATTAGTTTCTTGTAATTACCTCTAATAAACGTAAATTGCGTCTTGTGAAATTGCTGTTGTTATACGAGTATAATTACAACTTGATACCCAACTTTACTATGAATTTCTATGTTACAGTTTGCGTACAAATACCTAGTACAAGTGATGAATATCGGCCCAACTGGTGGTATTAATGGTTCACTTAGCCGCTTCATCGTCAACGTGGATTTCTTAATTGATTTTAACAATGATGAGATACAACTACAAGAGTTTACACTGACTGACATAGGGTAAGCATACTCCATATTGTAGGTTTATACATAGATTCATAAACTCACGCCTTTTTCCCAGAAGGGGTAGGCAGAGGTGCTACCAGGGCACGCACTTTTCGCCTTATATTTTTCGTCCCATCATGTGATAGGGTGCGAGCTTATCGCTATATCGAGCTCAAATCCGTGACTCTGGGCTGATAATGAATAGAAAAATCCAATACCACTTTACATGACTCAAGATTCTAACCCGAGACCTCAGCTTTGTAATCGTACCGTAGCTTAGTACAACTACGCCACTGAGGCAGTCATAGTCGAGTAGCTATATTATTATTCTTATCTGAATTTGTATCGCAGCCAAAACTTATCACTCGTTAACATCGGTTAATATCGACGAACATGAACTTTAATATCATAAAGGTAAATGTTGAGTAGGTTATTATTTATTTAATATTATATACAGGTATTTATGTATTTATTGAGTTAAGGTTCTCCCACAGTATACACATAATGTTATATTTATACACATTTTTTTATGCATAGATGCATACTAATTCTTCGGGAAAGCAGGCGTAAGCTTAGTTATTTGTTAAATCAATTTATAAGTACCTAATTTATTTATTTAATATACTCTGTTTTTGCAGACGTCTCCGCGTGAGGTTGACTGGCAACATATTGGTAGACTGGCTGGCAACTCCTGTTATTAATACCTTCCTTAGGATTTTCGACAATATAATCATTAATGTAGTTGTTGCGAACATTCGCGCAGCGATACAAGACGGCATTCATTCTGTTAATGCCAACGTACGGGAGCTTACCCGAGCCCTTGAATCGCTCAATTAAATTACAATGTATGTCTGTTAATTAAACGGTACCTACTAATTCTCAAAGACATGTTAACTCGTTCTTAAATTATAAAATAAAATACATTGTTATTTCTATTTTTGTTTTATTTCCATTGCAACAAACGGGGTGCGGAATAAAAAGGGAAATAAATGATGAGTTATGTACCTAATATATTTGTATCTTCCTATAAATTGTGAATATTCAGGATAAAAAGCCGTATTTGCCTACGCGTCCATTTCAGAGGATCATTCTTACGTTAATGTTCAGAGTAATGACCACCGATTCTATGCTGGTTCATATAATGAATTTCAACTGGCTAACAAATTGGGGCTATTAGTAAATGGTTAAAAAGTCAACTGTGAAACGAGATACGAAAAGCCGTAGGTTTGATCTTTGCGCGGAGTCAAATGTTTATACGTATGGTTAGGCTATATAGTACAACACGCGGGCCTAGTGCGGGTTGGCAGACTTTATATACCATAGAAATTCTTAAAAATCGCTATGGTATGCAGGTTTCCTCGCGATGATTTCTTTCATCGTTATATTGCGTGGTGATTGACTATCAATACAAACATGACTCCGAAAAGTCAGAGTTTTTGCCCTGTGGTTCGGGGGTGCAAGAATTGGGTATTTTACTATAAGAAAGAAAAAATCTAAAAACTATAAATGTATATAGTAGAGCATTAAGCAATAAGTATATGTTAATTTCAGTTTTTATTTCCAAGGAATAAATTTTATAATTCGTTTTGAAAATTTCAATTTTTTTATCTGTTCTAAAAATATGTGAAACGGCTGCCGCCATGATGGATAACGATTCTACGTCATTCCGTAAGTAGAATACCCCCTCCGGTGTCCAAGAGCTCATACAAACACAGGTTGTTTACTGGTTGAGTGACGTATCATTTTAAAGGAACATGGCGCCTAGCGTTTTCACATGTTTGCGCGCATAAATTTAAAATTTAAATTTTAAATGGTTTTTTATTGGACTTGCCTAGCGAATAAAAATTTGATATTTTTTTAAATAGTTTGTCTTAATCTTAGGAACAACTTAAAAGACTTTTTGAAAATGGGTAGAATACCCAATTCCGCCACGGTATCCCTGCCCGTCGTAAGAGGCGACCTAAAGGGGCCATCGGGGTCGTTGGGCAAACTGCGGAGGCAGTGCGCCCACACTTTTAACGACTCTGAGATGTACGATAGAGCCCATGGGCTAGTGTCTCTGTCGTGGACGCCCACAACATCTCAAATGGGCGTCCAAAAACAGTGGTTAAGTTGGGGCATTCAGGGCCCCACAATAGAAGAACCAGAAATGGTTTTGCGCGGGGCGGTTACTCGGATGTAAATCGGGGCGCCTCTCGCCCTGGGATGTCCGGTGCCGCCCATAATGCGTGTGACGGTCACCAAGGGGTTTTTAGTCAGTATGCTGGCATAGGTACTGTTAGGGACCCAGCCCGGCCACAATCCGCAGCGTGCCGGTCTGGAAGGCCAGAGACACTGACATACCCCTTTCGGCCTCCCCCGGGGTACCGAAAGGGGAGCTTAATAGCTTTTCCTCTTGGACAAAAAAAAAAAAAAAAAAGGTACCCTGGGATTTGAATCCGCGACCGCCGTGAATATGTAGGCCGCCGCGTCTGGTCCGTTACCAACAGGCGACCACGCACTGAAATAGTTCTTTTTAATTAGCATTTACGGTCTTGATATTAAGTAACATATGACTTAGACTATCTCACGCCCAACTTCTCATTTAAAATAACTAAAAATACTTAATACTAGTTACTTATCTATAACTAAATCCAATAATTATGTTTTTTTTAATTTTACTAACCTTTTTTCTATGTTATCTATCTTTAACTGTAGGTACATAAGCTTATTAGGAATATTATTTTAATGAAAGATCATGACAAATATGTGTGATTAAGACCAGAAGCGGCGTAAGGCATAGCCTCTTGCGAACCAGTGCAACGTGTCATGCGATACAGACGTTTTTGCAGGTAATTATCTTCAACTCATAAAAACTATTTGGCAAGATTCGCATTAGTATAATACTATAAATAGTATTTGGAAGTTGGGAGGTAGACCTTATTATCCAGTTGCGCCGCCATTGATGAGCTAAAAATCTTTAAGTATGTAGATGTGTATAATTAAAAAAGTGTGATTAGCAATAAATAATTTTATATGAAAGACACGCGTTAATCTAAATTCAGGTTTTAGCACCCGGTATATCATTGCAATTATTTCTAAAACATTTACGTTGATAATTAGTATTCTTTTTCTAGGCGATCACAGGAACAAGTGAAACAACAAAAACTCATTTATTTAATGTGAAAAGTATTTTATGGAAGCATAAAATACTAAAAGCTGGGCTGTATGATTAGCTTTTGCCTTGGCAACGCATTGAAGAAATGTCAATTTCAAATGTGACATCTTTCTTTGACACTTGTCCACCACATGTTCTTACAATGTTTTTCGATTTAGTATTATTTTTGTATTAAAGAGGTCTTTTAAAGGAATTAAATTATCTCCTATTATTTGAAATATAGAGTGCGAAAATGGGAAAAGCTAAAAAGATGAAACCGTCACAGGTGGGAAAAAACGTAGCCCTTGCTGACCAAATAGAAGCAGACGGTTCAGTGAAAAATAAAAACAGAATAAAGGAAAGGAACAGGCAAGATGACGATGATGAGGTTTGTTTGTTTTGGGATTTATCAAGTCCGCAGTCGTTAATTTCTAACAAAGAAGCTATTAAGATTATGACAAACATTAGTACTTTTAAATGATCATATTTACAGTGATGTTTACCAAGAAATGTTTACTTTCAGTTTTGACAAATTCGATGTAAATAAATAAACTTGTCCTTTCAGTTTGTAAATGCTAACTTATCAAAGAAAATCTTGCGAGCAGCTAGGAGACAGCAAGCTGAACTGGATGATAATGTAGCTGGTCCGTCTCCTGCAAAACATGTGGCGCTTTCTGCTAAATTAAGAGGTAAATCATTGTTTTATATAAAACATTTTATTGTATTATCACAAATTTGTATACATATTTTGAAAGATCCTTGTATTCTTACCACATAGACTGTGGTGCAACTTGGCACAGATTGGTATATTTACCAAGGTATAGCATTGGTGCTCATGTGAATAGTTTTATTCATTGTGTTGAGCTTCGGTTAATGTCAAATGAAAATAGAATAAGCAATTTATTAAGGGATTCCTTTACAATTAGAGAATTGAGAATTTTTGCACATATTCTTATGTGCTTTCTTATTTCAGATACCGATTCTGACAGTGGGTCTGAGCCGGAACAAGATGATTTGGAGCCAGACACTTATTATGATAATGTTGAGATAAATGAGGAAGATGAGGAGGCCCTCAAGATGTTCATGTCATCTAATCCTGAGAGGACCCGCACTCTAGCTGACATCATCAAAGACAAAATCACAGATAAACACACCGAGTTGCAGACACAATTCTCAGATGTTGAAACATTGAAATTGCAGAATATTGACCCCAGGTCAGTTATTATATTGTTTTAGTAGTTCTATGTCTAGCAATGGACTGCTTAAAAAAGTTGTTTTAATTATCTTATTTAAACCATTACATATTAAAAGTTGCTCACATATATTTATTGTTTTCTGTGGTTTATAGCCAATTGTTTTATTACTGCCTCGGTGGCGTAGTTGTATTACGGTACGGTTACAAAGCTGAGGTCTCGGGTTCGAGTCCCGGGTCGGGCAAAGTGATATTGGATTTTTCTATTCATTATCAGCCCGGAGTCAGGAATTTGTGCCCGATATGGCGATAGGCTCGCCCCCTATCCCATCATGGGACGTAATATACAAGGCGAAATGTGGGTGTCCTAGTGGCGCCTCTGCCTACCCCTTCGGGGATAAAAGGCGTGAGTTTATGTATGTATGTGAATCTCACATTTTGTAGAATAAAAACTATGTATGAGGGTGTAAGAGACGTGCTTCAAAAATACCGTTCAGGAAAACTTCCCAAGGCATTTAAAATGGTACCTCATCTGCAAAATTGGGAGCAAATATTGTATATCACTGAACCAACTACATGGTCGGCAGCAGCAATGTATCAGGTACTTTTATTTTGTGTATTCATAATATGGATGTCACTGTTTTAGTGATCAATTTAAATATTTGATGTTTAATTTATAATCATGCGTTATAAAGTTTGCGTATGAAAAATAATTCTAACTGTAACAAAATTAAAAATAAATTAATATGTTTTGGTATATTAAGTATATTTATTTTGGTATATTAATAATTTGATAATGATTTCTAGGCAACCAGAATTTTTGCATCTAATCTAAAAGAGAAAATGGCGCAACGATTTTACAATCTAGTCCTACTGCCTCGAGTCCGAGATGATCTGGCTGAATATAAAAGGTTAAATTTTCACCTGTATCAGGCATTGAGGAAAGCACTATTTAAACCAGGTGCTTTTATGAAAGGCATTTTGTTGCCTTTATTAGAGGTTTGTATTAAATTTATTACATAGGCATTAGGCATAGAGCCCATTTATTATGCTCACATGTACCTGAATGATATGAATGTTGAGTAATACAAATACTAGCACAAATTCAGTTTTGTTATGATATCTATATCAGCCCATATACGTCCCACTGCAGGGCACGGGCCTACTCTACAATCGAGAGAATCGATTGAGAGTGGTTAGGCCATATAGTCCACCACGCTGGCCTAGTGCGGGTTGGCGGACTTACATACCGTAGAAATTCTTTAAAATCGCTACGGTATGCAGGTTTCCTCACGATGTTTTCCTTCACCGTTAAAGTGCGTGGTGATTGACTATCAATACACACATAACTCCGAAAAGTCAGAGGTGTGCCCTGGGATTTGAACCCGCGACCACCGTGAACATGTAGGCAGCCGCGTCTGGTCCGTTTACCAACAGGCCACCACGCACTTTTTTTGTTATGATAATGTTAAAGTATTTGAATGCAAGAAGTACACTTCAAATTTCGTTCATTATGATTAAAAAAAAATTAAATTTTATGAAAAGCATTGAACACTTGACATTAAAGAGACCAATTGTGTTATTTATTTCTTTCTTGCAGGCAGGGGATTGTACTCTCAGAGAGGCTATAATCATAGGTTCCGTGTTAGCACGTAATTCTGTGCCAGTGCTGCACTCTAGTGCAGCAATGTTGAAAATTGCTGAAATGGACTACACCGGAGCCAACTCTATCTTTCTAAGAATTTTATTTGATAAAAAGTATGCATTGCCCTATCGAGTTGTGGATGCTGTGGTTTTCCATTTTCTAAGGTAGTTAACTTTTTTTATTACAGATAAAATGTTATACAATCACACAATTTAAAAATATAACCAATGATTGTAAAGCAATGTGGCTCAATTTCAAAATTATAATTATGATAAATGTTATTGTTTTACAGGTTCCAGTCAGATTCTCGTACACTACCAGTACTATGGCACCAAGCATTGTTAACTTTTGTTCAACGTTACAAAGCAGATATATCTACAGAGCAGAGAGATGCGCTTTTAGAATTACTTAGAAAGCAGAGCCATCCAACTATAACAGCAGAAGTAAGATTTTCAGTTAATGACTTTTACCAATTTTATTTGCATCATATTGTGATATGTTGCAAATAAAATTGGTAAAAGTACACATAACCTGCATGTTCCAGAGAGATTGTATTGTGTAACATAAGTATTGATATTACACAGTGTACTTTTTACCAATATAAAATGTTCAAGCTGTGCAGGAGAAAGAACTTTATTTTTTTAACAAAACAGATTGTTTAAGCATGTCAAAATTCTAAAAGTATTATATCATAATCACAATAAAAGTTCATTATTCATATAATTTTATGTAATACATAATGCATCTATATAATGCAAAGTACCAAGTATTAATTTCAGCATCCTTTATAATCAACAGATTCGGAGAGAATTACATGCAGCACATTGCAGAGACGTTGAAGTCAAAGAAGCAACATCCAACTTCATGGTTGTGGAATAAAATATATTTTACTTCATAAATTATAAACATTATCCAAAAATAAGATTTTGTATTATTTTAATCTCTATGTTTACCAAGCATAATTACATTTGTATCTTATGATTCTTTATTGGAACAGTATTTTATGACTGCCTCGGTGGCGTAGTTGTATTACGTCACGGTTACAAAGCTGAGGTCTCGGGTTCGAGTCCCGGGTCGGGCAAAGTGATATTGGATTTTTCTATTCATTATCAGCCCGGAGTCAGGAATTTGTGCCCGATATGGCGATAGGCTCGCCCCCTATCACATCATGGGACGTAACATACAAGGCGAAATGTGGGTGTCCTAGTGGCGCCTCTGCCTACCCCTTCGGGGATAAAAGGCGTGAGTTTATGTATGAATGTATGTATTTTATGGAAAATAAATATATTTTCAACAATAATAATGTAATATAAAAACATTTATTAATTCAGTTGCATGGATAGTTTTTATTACAGATGGCAAAGGCACTTCGTTTTTGTATAAATAATGCTAATTAACACATTTTGCTTGTTCAATCAAACTCGTTATTTTCAAAGGTCTATCAACTTGGCTTCCAATAAAGTGCACAGGTGGTAATACAGTTAGGCCACATTCACATTTTCTTCCTGAAATATAATCGAAGCAGCCTACTCTACACCCACATTTTTCACAGTGCAATCGTCCTTTAGTCCACTGCTCTTCTTCAACTTTCGCTTTTACCCAAGATGGTAATGCATCTTCTTGTAAATAAATAAACTTTTTTATATCATAACTATCGCATTTATTTGGGTCACACGTAGCATTATCGTTCGATACCGTTGACATATTCTCCAGTAACACATATCTACATTTGTGGCACTTTATAAAAGCAGGCTGAGTAGACTCCATGATATAATTTCATTAAAAAACTTAAAATCTTATAGGTTATATTATTGAAGTAAGTTTCAAAATATGAGAACACTCAAGTCAAAAGTTGTTTTTAAATTCCACGGACTAAGGAGTAAAATAAATTCCTCTTCCCATTTGTTGGGAAGGCAAAGGGTTCAAGCCCATACAGCCTCGTCATTTATAATAGGTACTTCAATGTTCGCAATTCCTTAAGGCCTAAGCTACTTCTTCATTTTATTTTTACAGGCCTAAGCGACGTCTTCATTATTTTTATTTTCATAGGAGCCAAGTCATCAATCTTCTTTTTCAAAAGTAAAAAATACTGACTGACGTCTAACGTTTTTTGGGTTGCCAATAATTGGCACGTTGCATTGTCGTAAAGAATAGTGATGTAACCAAAAGATCGAAAAGATACCTTGCGTTTGAATCTGGATGATAATTATTAAATCAAAAATATACTTGCCATATACGTCCCAGTACAGCGCACAGGCCTCCTCTACAATCGAAAGTACTACTGAGGGGAGTTACGCCATATAGTCCACCAGACAGGCCTAGTGTGAGTTGGCAAACTTTACTTGATATATATTTTTGCAATTCGCTATGGTATGCAGGTTTCCTAAAGATGTTTTCCTTTACTGTTACAGTACTTGGTGATAATAATCAATACACACATGACACATGACTCCGAAAAGACAGAGGTGTGCCCAGGGATTTGAACCCCCGACCAGCGTGAACATGTTGGCAGCCGCGTCCGGTCCGTTAACTAACAGGCCACCACGCATGACTTGTTAAGACTTATTTAAATTTACTGATCTATGTGTGGTTTTAGTTACGATCTCACCATATGGTTATAAAAATGAG
Source organism: Deilephila elpenor (assembly GCA_949752805.1). Classification (NCBI taxonomy): domain Eukaryota; kingdom Metazoa; phylum Arthropoda; class Insecta; order Lepidoptera; family Sphingidae; genus Deilephila; species Deilephila elpenor. Next base: position 8,064,236 of record OX457097.1, read on the forward strand.
GTGCCCGGTCAAAGTTTTTAATCAGATCTTTTTTTAACAAGAAAAAAATGCTTTCACAGGGAAGGAAGAGAAGGATATATTGGGGTGCAACTGCGCAATATCACTTTTCAGAGGAGGTTTTGACAGATTTGTCTCGGAATCGTTTTAAACTGTTGTGGAATCGTAAAGTTTCTTGCCTGTTGATGCAGCAGATTGTCCTACCTAGAGGCTGATTGGCGTCCTCAAACTCCTTTCGCTCTAGTACCTCGCATCCCTTGCAAACTAGGGGAATGGATCAATATCTTGGCATTGGTCATACACTCCATAAATAAGGAAACAGAACGGAACACTTAATTAAGATTCTCTTAACGTGCTCGTGCTTAGCACAGACCATTAATAAGGGGTAGCCGGTGTCATCACAACTTTAATGACAAATCGATTAAGCTATTTTATATATTATATCGGATGAATTATTTAGATACTAAGCTAGAACGAATATACAGAAATGCAAACAACATAGTTTAAATATATTTCCTTCCTTTAAGCATTTTCGTTGTTGTCGGATAAAAAGCAGACAAGTTTGTAATAAAGCAGAATTTTAGTTTGCGTGTAGGCTGTATAGCTCTGTGCTGACTTTAGCCTTACCGGATGTAAGAATAAAACGTGATCATTGATCACCACCCAGTTTCAACGAAAATTCCGACAATTTGTTGGTTCCATATTATTTTGATTTCTTTTATTAGTTTCTAGTGTTATATTTGTAGAAAATATTAGTGCGTTTTGTGCATTAATCATCCATGTTGGTTTGTAGTGTGTAGAAAAATAAAAATAAGTAGATTAGACGATTATCTGCGGATTCTACAATTTTTCATTCATGTGCAGTTTACTTTGGTAAGACCATTGAACATAAAAATTACTTTTACTATGGCAGAAAAATATTTTATTGATATATGAAATTTCTGTAGTCATAATCTAAGAGTTCTTACAATTATTTTATTGGAAAATGAATATATAGGTTGATACCCATCTTTATACCACGGTGTACGTACAACGAAGCGTGCAGTCCGACAAAAAACAGCAGTTATATAGGTACCTAAGCTACGGCTTTGAATGTACAGTTTCTTAGTTTGCTGTCAAGTAGCAGAATCACGAGTTTGTAATGCTATATATCAGTACAACGTTGCCACTTGCCATGGGCCGTGCAAACAAAATGGCTTCCTTAACATCAGTTAAAGTTATTTCATCTTCTTTGGAACATTGTATAGTGCTGATTTCTACGAAATTATTTGAGTTTTAGGGCCATATTAATCGTACGTAATGATAATCGTGTTCTGATAACTCTCATCTAAACACAATACAGCAATGATGTGTCCAGCAAGGCCTTTTTCATCTACTTTGTTCAATAATTTTTAGGGGGTTTTCTTAGTTCGTGCCGGATAAGGTTCATGGCAAATGCTACGATCCCCGCATATCTAAACTCATCTCCTTTGAAGACAAACCAATTTGCATATCGTAGAGTGCGCAGCCTTTTTTTTATCTGACTAAATATGCCTCATATCATGTCCAGGGCTTTTCGGCTGTCTGAGTGCGGTACTGGTCTTAGTAGGTAATCTAAATCTGTCAGGCCGTTTTGAGACGACCGTGCCGCGCTGCGCCGCGCCGTGGTAGGATCCAGTAAAATTAACGGAATAATTTTTGACATTACTAATACGATAATCAATAATTATTAATTATTTAAATTATATTTACATTAAGATAAATAATAATTCGTATTATAACGTATATTTATTTATATTATTTATTCTATCCATAATTCACAAATATATTTTTTCATTTCATTTTTAGCATGATTATTAACATTTTGCGAGTGAATCCAGAAAAATATAGTATTTTTTAATATGGATTCAAAAATGCAGCTCTACTACTATTCTATCTTCTGTAGAAATCTTCAGTAATATCTGCTCGTAAGCTTCTAGCGGTTTACCAAGTCAGTGTGTTCCTCTGATGCGTGCTTGTAGTTTTTCTTTCTTACATGGCATATGACTGTCTTCGTGGCATAGTTGTTGAGACGCCGACTGTGGTAGACGAGGCCGCAGGTTCGATTCTCGCACCGAAATCGATTAGAATTTAGAATTAAGTATGTGACTGTGGGGTTTATTTATTAATTATTATTTGTATATAAAAGAAACTTCAAAAATAAGTTCTAAAACATGGGAATAGCTATTTTGGCTATAGTATGATCTAAAATATGTGGTGTGTATTGACCGCTGTATCCTAATGGTGAAAATAGAGTTTTATTAACTCTCCATTATTTTGTAATGACGAATATTTGGAGAATCAATACAAAAAATAAATTTAGTTTTAAAGTTCTGCAGTGTTTTCGAATAAACATAATTTTAAAAATTGTTTCTTCTTGTCCTTCTTTTGTAAATGGAGATTATATTCTGACAGAGAGTTTAATGATTATACCTTAGCTGAGGGAATTTAAATGAAACAACAAACATATCGCATGTGCGTGATATTTATTTCACTGAACTTATTCCACGAGAATTTTGCGCTGTTCAATGAATGCAAAGTTTTGATTAACTATGTGACTAATGTGCTTCGTTTAATGCTCTAAGTACATGTAAGTTTTCATGTACGATCGTAATTATCATAACAGTAATGAACAAACGTTCAATAATAATGTATAAAAAGTATTCCTAAAGTAAATATTTGTGACTTTCTCGTAAATTAACTGTCATAATATTACTCCAGTCAGTGTTTAGAAAAAGTAATTTTGCTTGATTAGTCTGAGAAGCGACAATGAGACCATAGCCGATGAAAAAGTAACGTGTGTATACTTAGTAATGTAATTCGATGTTAATAAGTATAACACGTTAAAAGCAAAAGTGTAAATATTTGATGGCTTTTAAGTTTCTTCAGCCATGGTGTCTATAGTCGCATCACACACCTCGGTGCCCAATAATATATTAGAAATAATGCCAATTATTAACAATTGTAGATTTGTAAAATAATATATAAAATAATTCTAAGTAATGGAGGGAAAATTACTACATTGAAAATGTTTAAAGGCAAGCTGAATATAGTAACGTTGCAAAATATCTTCGCGTTGAAATATAGGAACATGGCTGTGGAATTTATCGTACACAGCTACGCACCTGTGATAGCTACATTGACAAGTAGGTATCCACGTTCAACACATACTTGAACATCTTTGCTTTCGATCTGTAATGTTTTTTTTTTCATATTTTGTTCGATGGATATTCGAAAAATAAACAATAAGTAACAGCAAAGCTGAAATTTATTGAAAAATACTTTTAACGTAATAATTATGTTCCATATTATAGTAACAATATTTGCCAGAGATAAAATGCTTTATTATGTGGAAAGTATTATGATGCACATCTATTTAATGAGTTACCAACATTATAAAACAGTGTCGCGTAAAAATGTCGACAATAGCTGCAGGAAAACACACAAATAGCTATGCAGATAGCAATGACGTATGAATCAGAGCGTGAACATCGCCTAGTGACATTTTGCATTTAAAGCCACCCAATCAGGCAGTTACTGTTAACTCGTGGTTACAGAATATATACAAATATTAACTCGTAGTATTTATGTTCATATGTGCGAGTCCTTATTAAAATAACAAAGAACTATTATCATGTTTAATTTTCTGTCAGTTATAGATAGATTCTGAGATCTGTATTACTTTTTGTATACTCGTATTATGATGCTTAGAAAGCTTAAATATGTATGTATTAAAATTAGTTTTTTAATAATTTATTTATAAAAAAATCAAGCTCTGCATAAAGCTTGTTTTGTTGACCCATTTTATTTTGTACTTTCAGAAACAACAAAAATACTACTAGTAATATTATTTCCATTATTCAGCTTACCCAAAGATGTCTTTACTAATAGGGACAAAGTTGTTTTACTAATACACGAGAGTCGAGAATATATTAAGAAATAGACGAGTAAAAATTATTTAATATATTATGATTATTATAAAGATTTTAACATTCGATTCATTTCGGGAACATATTTATTACACATTATTATAGTTAAAAATGAACTTAAAATTGAAACGCGTCGCTTGGAAATGGTATGAAAATAGACCGTTATAAAATAGCTATGAAGTCAATATTCACGGCAACACATTCAATAAAATAAAGCATTTATGACTATGATAATCTGTATTAAATATTTGTCCCTTAAAATTGTATGTCAGTGCAGCAGAACAGTAGGTACTTAACGTTTCAATAAATTATATTCAATTAGTGTTAAACACGCAACATGCTTTAGAACAATATTTACTAAATAACAAAACTTATTGAAATAAAACTATTTTATACGGATTTTATCGCGATTTGGTTTAATTTTTACATTTTTTAACTTCCCGACGTTTCGATTACTTTACAGCTTTCGTGGTCACGGGAAAAGCGTAAATCTAAGAAACCATTAACAAAACTTAATAACAGAACATAATTTACTCTTCATATAGTTACGGCGTGATATCAAGGTAGGGATAATTTGAAACATTAGGAGATAATATTTTACATACTTAATAATATTTATACATTCTGTATTATAATGAAATGTTTATTTGCTATGTATCACGTCAGATTTTTAAGGATTTCGAGGAAATTTATTGTCAATGTTATTAAATAGGTTGTAGGTTATTTATTTGTTTTATAAATCATATTATACTACGCATACCATCTAGATATAAATATGTTTTAAGACGTGATTAATAATACAATTATGATATATAAGTTATATGAGGTATCTAGTTGTTATTCATTGGGGATAAATAAACCTACGATTATAATTGTTATCGCACCAGTGCAAAAAAATAAAAACAATTATGCAGCAGTAATGTTATCAAGTATTTACTAAGCATACAGAATGTATAAATAATAAGATTAGCATTTAAAATAATTATACGTGCGCTTAAATTTTCAGCTTAACAATATAAAATTTCGATCACAGACAAAATTACATAATACAATGCACGCGTTAACTTTGCGCTTATGTTGTTAAAATATAAAATACTTAACTTATTTTTACGATATTCTAATATAATTGTGAGATTATTCAAAGCTGAAACAACCAGTTTACTGTGACTAAAATATTTCAAGGCAACAATTTTCAAATGATTTAAGCGAACATTTTCGCAAGGTGGCGACTTAACAATCTACACTTATCATTAAATAAGATCTTAAGAAGGGCGTTTCCAGCTAAAACCGTAATACCTATCAACTATTTTTACAATTCTTCATGATCAAAATAGACAATGCGACTCCACGAACTTGCTTTCAAAACGTTCCTGTGTTCAATTTTCGCCAAAATTCAAAGCTGCTCCGCTTTGGTAAGTGACAGATAAGTTTCTACGCTAATTGTAAATTAATTGAATATGGCCGGAAATAAATTGTTGAATGTTGGAGTTCGAGTCAGTCGTGCCTATCTGCGTAAACTGAAGGAAACTAAATTAATTTGTTTTGCCTATCTACAGGATATAAGTTGGGCATCGATTAGGATTCAAAGGTAAGTCCATTATGGAGAGAACACATATTTAGGTAATATCAGTTACGAAAGTTGCTGAGTACCTTTGATTTCATTTTACATTTATACATCGAATATTTAGATGCGTACTGAAAACAGATCAGTTTTAAGAAACCCTGTCACCAGCCACGCTCATACCCATTTATAAGGGTCTATCATGAGCGTGTTTTGTTTCTCCTTTAGATGCTTCGATGTGTGAAGCAGCTGTCTTGCCGGCTCTTAACACCACCGCTTTCGAATACCAACTAAGATCTTTAATAAAAAGTGCTCAGCAACTTTTACTGGAGACTATGCGTGTAATTACGTTCCTTGTTCGTTCAGTAGCGAGATGTTTATATTAGGCCAGCTGATAACTCCATCTTATCCTATATACCTAGGTGTCATAAGATTTTAGGACTTATTTATATAACATTAACATATGCGCGATTTCTTCATTTCGAAAAGAGTTTTGAAACGAAGGCGTTCATACACAGATTATAAGGACAGCTGATATAATTAAATATGTAATTTCGACTGAAATGAATGAAATGAAGGAGGGGCATGGACAACATATAAAATGAGTTGGAATTTGTGCCTACAGTAGAATAGTTTAATATATACTGTAGATAACTACGGTTAGTTATATATTGTAAGCATTTAGTTACATTATTATATCTAGGATCTTAAGTAATTTAATGACTTATGAACAAATTTAACCCTGTGCTTAAGCGCTATAGTCAAACCACTAAAATGTATTATCATGAAACAACAACAAGGCCTGTAGAATATAAATAATATCTTGATTGGATTGTGTTTCTCTGTTATTTGAAAAATAATATTCTAATTTGATAGTTTCTACGATAGCCATATTGATAATATTTTGCTTGGCAATATATTGCTTGTGATTGTTTATCAGTCTGTGGACAGAGAACTAAAACAATTAATATAAAGATCCATTCTCACATTGTTTCATACTTTTAGGGAGTTATTCGTTAGTTAATGATATTCAATCCATTCATACAGTTGACCGCAAAGTGTCCCATAGCCAGACACTCAAATTTCTTATATATTAATATTTCTCATTGACATAAATGAATAGGTGTTCGTTTTAATAGAGTCAGATGTTTGAAGATAAAGTGTGTGTTTTATTGCATATCGTTTAAACGTACAACGCCAAGCTACTCAGTTATTGTTCGTCACGTTGTGAATAGATTCAGCCGACATTGTGCCGTTTTGGTGTGCGTATGGCAACTATATCTAAGAATACATAACACTTTTTGGACTATATTTTTTTTATAAAAACAATTTTAATGAATTAATTCGATGAACTAGGATCTCGATGATTGTCTACTAGTAGTACCTATCAAGAGAGTTGTAATGAAAAAGTAACCGCTTAAAGCGTGCCGATTTTGGATTGTGCTGTAAGCCTTTAGAATCTATCTATAAACAACATTATGAAAACGTGGCTGGCGTTTAAGCCTATAAATGGACATTAAATAAACACTTCTAGGATTCAACTTGTTGAAAATTCGAACACTATAACTACAAAAGCAACACTAACATTAAAATGTAGAACTAGGGTACTTGGCGTACAATAGTAATTTAAAGCAAAGCCTATGAATTAATAACGCTAGATAGATTCAGAATAGGTATATGGGAATTGACCAATTTACAAATCTAAATCTAAATACTAAAATATGTACATTAAAATCTACGTCTCGCGCGGAACCAAACGTTAATATATCGGACTAACTGTGTGCTCATGTACTGACTGATATTTTTAGAGCTAATAGTTTCAATTTGTCAAACACAGAAGCTGGTTAATAATTTTAGCCACTTTGTTACCGCTGTAATTATAACTACATATTTGCTTATCCGCTAACTATGCGAGTTTGGACTGATTTTGTAATCTCAAAAACTTGTTAAACTTGTGTTCACAATGATTGGATCCGTGCCAAACACGTATATTTTGCGCCTGCGTAGGAATATTTTATTTTCGATTTAGCTTCTTAAAAAATATGGAACTCACTGATTACAAATAAAGCGTAAATAAAATAAAGGGAAACATCAATAAGATATTTCTGTGAATTGATGAAATATGAAAATTGGACATAATTTGTTTAATATTCCTAAGATCTACATGAGAAACAAGTTGAAAATAGAAACTTACTATACAAGCACTGGCGACAATTCTACGGCCGTTCTGGGTGTTTAATAATAATAAATGTATAATGTTGCGTGCGTGTACGGCCGAGAAGGAATGTGCACATGATATTTTTGTTAATAATTGTGCGCGGTCAATCTCGGTGAGATGTAGATGAAGGGAATATTATAGAGTACACAGCGGTACAATGCCGCGGTGTGCAGTATACTCCGTACGTTAATATACGTATATAGAGCTTTAAGAACGCAGTATGCACGTACGGCGCACCGTTACAAACGTATGTAGCACTATCTGAATATAATACAGTTAATAATGGATGTTCAAAGCCACTTACGTAAATAGGTAATAGGTATAACCACGATGTACGAGTAGATCCTTATAATATGATGGAGTTCATTATTGCTTCTTATGATATATTGGCGACATTCTTACTCCGTAACTAGGATACACATTACAACATAATGTTAGTTATTTGAGCTTCAATTTTAGTAAACTTTATACAAATGAATATGAAGGGTAGGTGAAGTCGTCGATTACAGTATGTGGTGGTGGTAAGTGTTACGCGTCACCGATCATTAGATCATCAGTGAGGTCCGATGTCCGACGCGATGTTGACAGTAAACGCTCGTAAATGTACCTCACAAACAAATACACGACGTAAAAAATATTTTTGTTAAAATATTTAGGTATGTAGCTTAGTTATGCGTCATTGAAGACAATGCGACAAATGTATACTGTCTGAAACATCATAAACGCACTTCCACAAGGAGCATTCCAATAAAATGTCGAGCACAGTAGTGTTAGACTTTACCTAGCTACTATGTAAAGGCAAGGAGCAAGGACGGGTAGAAAGCGTTTATCGTTTAAAGTACTCTCTTCTGGAGATACAGTTCACGGTATTTACGTAGTCTCTCAGTCTTATTAGCCTCGTTCGGGATTAGCTGAAATCTATAATTAAAATGTTACGACCAAAGCGATTAACAACCACCAGATGACGTGCTTTCTCTTACATTTAGTTATCTTCAATATATAATGAAGCTCAAAACACATGGAAAGCGATACATCGGTGACAGTGTGGACTTTGCTCGTAACATTGTGGGGAATTAAAAACATTAACACAATCACATTAACCTGCCGGCGAAAGAATAGAATACTGTCAGATAGTGCTATTGTACTTTACACGCATACGTAATAATGTAAAAATGACTTCTCTTAATAGCATGTAAATTACATAAAATTAAAGCACCCAATTTATCCGTATCTTATTTGCATCTCTAACCGCTCGTGTAGTTTTATACTACCATATTAACTTGATAAGGTTCACCGTCCATTCGTCGACTTTTATCGATATCGGTTCGCTGGACATTCTTCTAAAATCTTATCAAAGCAATCCACCGTGAAATTTCATTTTTTTAAATACAAATGGACTCGGTACCGGCAGAACGATCCACCCGTTCGCGAGATCGCGAGGACGTGTTAATTTAGGCGTTAACGGAAGTATAAAATTGGTCCATGCGTCGGGTCGGGGCCGCGTCAGAGAAAACTCCGGGTTTCGTCGTAGCCGGAGCGCGCGATTCGCCGGCAAAAGTGGAAGCGCGCGCGCGGCGCTGGCGGGATGGTGCCGGCGGCGTGGGGCGCGGCGGGCGTGCCGGGCCAGCCGCCCGCCAGCGAGCCACACGAGGCGGACTCGGCGAGCGAGCGCATCGAGGGCCGGGAGCGGGGAGCGCTCGTCTCGCCCGCCTCACACTACCTGTAGAAGGAATGCGAGTGCGGCGGCGGCGGCAGCACGGGCGGCACCGGCGCGTGCGGCTCCGACGCCGACCGCTGCACGCCTGGGGTGCGCTCCGAGCGGTCGCCGCGCCCGTGCCGCCCGCCGCGCTCACGCTCCCGCTCGCCGTTCCAGTTCCATTCCCACTGTTACGCAAAACAATATGGATTATTAATATTTAAGTGACTCCATCGAATACTCCATACGTAATCATTTCCCATACCTCGTTACTTTGAGGCACTGACAGCGAAGCCTTCGGTAAAACCTGAGACGGCGTGTGCACCGGTTGTGCGTTATGAGTGGTGCCCTCGCGTGCCTGTAACAATTGTAAAATCCGGCGCACGTCCGCCGTGAGCCCCGTCTCCAACACCGCCACGCGTCTGCTCAGCTCTTCTAGTCTCGTCAACACCGTGGCCACCGAGGCCGCGGTCGCCGCAGCTCCTACGTTTTGATATTGCGGCGATACACTATCCTGTAAAAAAATTTTGAAAGATATAGTACGCATCGAGTATTTTTGGATTGCCATGAAAAGTAATGAATGGTCAACCTGAGCCGTGTTCTGAACCCTCTCAGTGGAGAATGCCAGTGCGGCGGGACGGCCGGTCTGATGAAGGTTGATGGCAGAATGTGGCGCGGAGCGGCAGGAGGGCGTACGCGCGGCGGAGGGCGGCGCGGGCGGCGCGAGGATGTCGTCGCAGGAGACGTGCTGCGGCGCGGGCGGCGCGGCGGGCGGGCTGGGGGACGCGTTGGTGTAGTAGGAGCTGGGGTTGGTGCTGAGGCTGGACACGGGCAGCGTGGCGCTGTGCGCGGGCGTGCTCACGGCCGGCTCGCCCGCGGCCGGCCCGCCCGTCAGCGGGGACGTGTCGTTGAGGGGGCCCACTGACGACTGCCGCCGCACACCTGCCCGACCTCTGTACGTTTGTGGCGTCGATTGGGCTGCAATCAGGCAAAATGTTTAATGTTTGCGCACTTTAGCGCATCACTAAGATTGCATTAAATTTTGTAATGTAATATTGATATCACGATACTTTAGTACCCTTCGAGGGGTCACGGTAACAAAAACGAATTATGATTTGAACTGTAGTTCAATAGACAATTGAAAATTCAGTCGTGACATGCACTTTAGATGTGTAATGCATACTTACAGTACTTGTTGTGTAGCGGCTGATGTGTTTTATGATGGTAGAGGTCAGGGAAGCTCCTTTTAAGTTGCGCTAGCATGCCTGCACACAAGGGCCGCGCTCAGAGCGGGGCAGCGAGGTCTCAGGGATGCGGCGTATGGGATCATTTGTGTAAGAAATATGTGCATCGAATCGAACCTTCGATATTTGTGTTCAATATGCTGTTAGTACTCATAAATATATATATGTTAAAACAGATAATTGTTTTTTTGACGAACATTAACATTAGTTATGCCATCATCACATCTCTTGCAAATGTCTCCTCGCCGCAATCCCTCTCCCGCGTTACCAGTAAATACGAATAAATAAATGATAAAGAAAGAAGCGTCATCATGCTTAAATGCCTTAAATTAAGGAAAGTTATAAACAACAGGGATTTTACTTCAAATTTCTTTCTTAATTTGTACAATTTGAATATTTCTGAAATTAATTCACAATGCTTTTTATCAGTTACGGCTGGCGACTTTGAATACGTATTAATTCTTATGTTTTGCTTGCGTATTTAAGGCCACTGGATTTCATAACCAAATAACCTAATATATTTATAATAAAAATACTGTTTTATTATTTATTACTACACATCTAGGTACCGAATTATTTTATCCTGTGAAAATGGCTGCGGGTACTGTAATATGGGGTAAAAAGTAGAATATATTTTTTTCACTATAAGTAATATCGTTCAAATATTGGAAGAACTCAAGGGATCGCTTACATTATAAATATAAGAATTTGGGAGTTTAAATCAATAAATAAATAAATTTAATTACTGAAATGAATAAAAGGGAAATGCATATAATTCTAATTGTATCTATGTGTATGTATGTAATAGTCTACATCTATGAATAGATACATAGGTGTCTCCACAACATGCCACCTGTTTTAGGAATTTCATTGGGTGATTGTGGCTCATTTTGGGGTAAATTGATATAAAAACTGATCGAAAATGTCATTCTTTATACATAAATAATGTCTTACCTGTTATTGAATTGAGGGTAGTGGAACGCTGTTTGCTAAAATTAAAGTTCAGTGGGGTGACGTCCTGGCCAGCCTTATCCGTCGAGAACTCGAGGATCCCTCGGCTCGCTGGCGACTCCGTCTCGTCGTCGCTACACTGCGAGTCCTACAACAATTTCGATAAAAACGCTTATTATTTACTCGTATATGCACTCTTAGTTATGTTGCCGTAGTATATAATAAAATTATACCAATATTATTGTGAAATAAAATGATGACATACATATATATATAAGCTAACGACTCTACATTTCATTAAATTACACAACACTTGTTCTTATTTAGCGTCAGGATGTCAACTAGTGAACTTAGACCTCTCCCAAGGATTTGCAGAACACATTGCATCCCGTGATTTGCAACGTTTCTTACTTCGTCTGAACAGCTTACGGCTGGACATACTTTACTTTACGGCCCCGTCGATCCTCAGTTCTCTGCGCTATTTGCCCTGATCACTGCTTTTCAACTGCCAAACGCTACAGCCTGCGGTGAATACCATATGTGTTTCTCTATTATACTCTCGTCATTTACGTGTATCTACCATTTAACCTTATATAATATTTCCAGTGAATTTGGTTAATTTTTGCAACGTTTGCAAAGTGGTAGAGCCGTGTTACAATTAAGACTGCGGCACGAATGTGTCGGCACGACTGGAGTGGTGACATTCTTTATAGGAAACTGACGTAGAGTAATATTATGCGTTCCCTTTGGTGACTGAGATTACTGGTAGAATGTTCATATCCCCCCCGGTATAGTGACTGTGGTACATAGTATGGTTACCACCAGGTGTTAGTGCAGTCACTTTGCCCTACCAGAATAAAATAAATGACTGACCATTTTCTCAGCGAATGTTTCTGTGTGCGGGCGGCGCGTGTTGCGCGCGTACGCCTCTCGCAACAGGCGCGCGTCGTACGGGTTCTCGTAGCGCATGCGCCGACGCGGCTCTATACCACCCAACTCCTCCTGAAAACCATTAAGATGAGAATTTAATTGGAGCTATCCAGTTCTTGAATACAATATTACTAAAACTACGGGCACTTTTGATATTTTAATAAACAAAAGTAGGTTCGGGACTCTGAGCAGAACTAATCAGATTCTAATAAGTTTAGTTTTAGCTAATTGAAGAACATTTCCGAAATTAAATACTTAGTTTTTTTTGTGCTCGAAAGGTAACATAAAATAAATTAGTTTATGTATTATTAACATTCATTTGATTATGAAAAACTAGTATTCAATATTATGTAATCATTATAATGCTCATATTGTTTACATAGATTTTAAATACACATCTAATCAAATCTCATGGGTAGAGATAATTATTATTTATTCTGTAAAAGAAAAGTTGTCCCACAGCTTAATAGCTTTGTTTTACTTTACAATGACTCAAAAACGCACGTTTCTATTATTATGAAGTTTACTTACATCTCTCATATTGTACGTAATTTCTAGGTTATTAACGAAAGAACTGCGGAACTCTGGGTAGAAATCTAAAACGTCTAGCAAGTCGTCCCTGTGCACGCGGTGTAAGTCGCAGTACGTGAGCGCGCGGACCCGGCAGTTACTGCGGCCCACTGTCGGATGTATGCAGGGATTCTCGCCAAATATATCATCTTTACCTGCAATACAATTACATTTAGGTTACATTTTAAAGTGAACTTTTATTTTATACCTAGTATCCAATATAGTTGACAGTTTTTTTCGAGTTGGAGCGTTTCTTTTAAGAGGGTTTTTTAGATTTATATTCTAAAAAGTATTGAATCAAAAAGAGGGAGTTTGTCGTCCATAGCAGGATTTAAAATTTAAGTTTACAATGATCACAGCTCTACAAAGCTTTTTTAATGGTTTATTTTATAGAGGGGATGAATTATGTCAGGCGTTGGACAATTGATTCTGAACTGGGGACTGTCCCACCAAAATCGGGCATCTAGGAACGCTGGTCAAATACCATAGGTAGTGCATACATCGTGAGAAACTTACCTAATATAGCCATAACTATGTCATCTTTTAGAATTTCGATGGATCCTCGCGATATAAAAAATAAAGAGGTTAGGACATCGCCTCGGTGAACTAAGGTTTCTCCGGGAGGCGCATGAGTAGTTTTGAACCGTAACGACAGTGCTCTGAAATAAATTCAAAAAGATTTACTTCTATAGCTGTTTAAAATAATTTTTCTAGTTGTCAATTTGGAGCATTAATAAATATTCGTTTGATAAGCTACGTATCTAAAGTTTTTTTTGTTATTATTTTGGCCACTATAAATAGATACACAATATATGATATAATAAGTAGTTTTTAGGTGTTAAAAAAAACATATTTTTTATTAACATTACGCTTTTCATCCCTTAATAAAAATACATTTATTTATTAAAAGTGATCATAATTTAGATTTATCTAAGCACTAATTACCTTAAACAACCTGGACTGGCACCATCGAACGCTGAGCAATTGGCGAGCAAATTACGATTTAAGTGAAGACAAATATCAGCTTGAAGACATTCAGGGAAGCCCTTGAGGAGGCTCGACGTATCAATGCCGTTCGTGTAGCTCCACGCGTGTTGAAAATATTCTTCCAGTCTTTGCCGTAAGGGATTCGTTATCTGTAATGCACACAATAATTAATTTTAAAACTCATACGAAATTATATTCATAGTCCGTGATTCCAGATACAGAATCGGCTGTATTTAAATTATTGATGTATTTTATTATCCAGACTGTGATGAAAAATTGCATTTATATTGTTTAAATACAAGACAAATAATGAATATTGTAGATATGGCATGATTCTCACCTGATGAAACCTAATAAACTCGCGCACTCGCAGAATTTGCGTGTGATACCGTGCTGTTCCAGAATACAATCGCTGAATGATCGCCGATACGTTTCCGAATATACTGGCGTACATGAGAGCTAAGGACGAGAAATACGTATAAAAACACCACTGTTAAGTATATATAAATAAATTAGAAAGGGAAATACTCACATCCCACGAGCATCACGAATATTGTGAATCCTTTTTCCATGTCTGTGTTTGGAGCGACATTGCCAAAACCGACGCTAGTTAACGAAGTGCACGTGAAATACAAAGCAGTGATATAGCGCGATCTGGAATGTAAGACTAAAGTAGAATATTTATTACGGTGCCAGCAATGAATATATGTAGGCCGAGTGGAGTGGTGGAATTTACCTCATAGAGGGGCCGGTGGAGTTGTCATAAGACGCCTGGACGTCGTTGGCGAGTGCGTCCAACCAACCTATAGGTGCATGTAGCTGTGGCCGCTCCCAACTACCGATAGCGTACCTTAAAGAAACAATATACTGTTGAAACCTACGGAACTACAGCAGAGCTACGGCACTACGTAAAATGAGTTTCTCACCACAAACACGCCAACCAATGTGCAATAAGGACAAATGTAGCCATAAGAAGGAGCAGGACGGCAGTGCCATATTCGGAGTATCGGTCAATTTTGCGCGCGACTCGCACCAGCCGCAACAGGCGCGCCGTCTTCAGCAAGCCGATGAGGGTCGTGGTCTGCAACCAGCACACAGCTCAGAACGCGCCGCCTACACCACTAGTACGGACCTAACTTAGCCGCAAACCCAACTCAAGCATTATATAAAACGTTCACTTAAAACTAAATAGCGTTTACGAGGCCTCGCAGCAAAACCACACTATCTAAGCAGAAAAGTTGCCGATGAGTATGCTTTTGAGCTTAAACAAACTTATACATATTTTGCAGTATTACAAGCGATTATTCCAAAATATAAAATTAGCGGGCTTCGTACAGAATGCGGTGCATTATAAACTGTTGTTGTTTTCATAAAAGAAGAGGTTGTTCAGAAATTGAGCTTATATTTATTTGAGAAATTGTGTCAGTTGAATCTATGAGCGAAGTTGACATTAGATTACGAAATTTAATGACGATCTTTTCGAAAGTACCGAACTTACATGACTCGCTGGCGCAGTGCAGGGACATAAAAACACACATTTGCATATACGTGACTATTTTGCTATGTTTTAATGTTTTAAATTACATTTTGCAAGAAAGATCTATAATACTCTAATTGTTTCATTGTAAAATGAATTATTTTAACAAAAATATTCGATAGATTTTTTATTTTTACCAGATTATTTTTAATGATGATATTATGAATATTGAGTTTTAATGTATCGTAAAAGAAGCTAGGAATAATTTAATTAATTCAAATACGCGTTGAAACAAATGGACGATACAGTGAGCGACAATTTCTTTTTCAAATTTTATGTTTGGCATTATTTGTTATCATTACGAAGCTTTTGTAATATCGCGGACCTACATTTGTTTCAATGGTATTTATTTTAGCAACTTTTATAGATAAGTATATTAATTATATAACCACAATGTAATCATAAAACAGTTGCGTTGGTATCTAAATTATTGTTTAGAAGCACCTCTGTGCTTTTATAACCTTTCGTTTTTAGTTCATGAAGTCTTCTGTAATATTATTTAAATTAACCTTATAATTTTTTTATGATAGGAAATACAAATGATCTTTTACATTTTGATATTTAATTGTTTTAAAAGGGTATGGGATAAAATAAAACATAATTAGTTTAATTAAAATAAGATAAATAATGAACATGAAATGTCGTACGGAAATAAAATATTCGAGTATTTCAAACAAAATGATCGGTATGAAGGTCGATGGCGATGCATCAAACAAAAGTGAATATTACGATCAGTTCATTGACATAGTACGAGTAGCAGACATTAACATTGTCTATTGCTTGATGTAAGGTGGGTGCTGTCAGTAGTTGATATGTTCGGGACATAGTAAACTTGGTGCTTCTTTATGTCGTGAGTACAGGCGATTTATTGATTTGTACAATAAAGATTCGTCTGGGAAGTGTGAGCGTATAAAATTTGCTACCAAGCTCGGTGCGTCTCGTGACCATTGCACTTTTGCTATGAGAAGCTGATGACAAGTGTTCCGCCGATAATATGTTCACTAATCAATAAGCCAATCATTAGAACTTATAATTTTTCTGCATAATTTTAGTAACATTCGTATTACTTCACTATTCAATAAGCTTTGCCATTATCTATTAATCAAATAATTATAATAAAGTTCTGGTACTCTAGTATTTTTCATTCATTAAATTAAATTTCGTTTTAATATTCTACCTACATATTTGTCTGATTATGTAATTAATAATTATGCATATATTACGTTAGAAGTCATGCTCTATTTACTGTAATATTTAGGTAAAGTAATCAATACGGTCATATTCGATTGGCGGCCAAGCTCGTGATAATGGCATGTGAGCTTTATATTATTTGGCACTGTGTAAAAATAAAAATGACAACGTTTTATTGGTTGGAAGCGTCCATATCTTCCATTAACGCATTCGCTCAGTGGATAAATGGCTAGTGGAAATGGGAAAAAATATGTCAACTAAAAATTCAATAAAAATCGAGTGGCAGCAACATAAAAATAGTTCACAAAGATGGTATACCTCATCACTTTCCAGCCCCTGCTGTAACAAGAAATGGGATTACAAATTCAATACGCACCCACCTTTGGGGCCTTTTCCATAATCATAAATATGTTAAGGAAACAATAAAATAAATATAATCGTATTAATTATTACAAAAAGAACGAATAATCATCTTTTATCCAAAATAAAAATAAATCTCAAATCAATCGTTCTTACGAGCAAATCATATGGAATGATGTTGTATTTATGATGTTTTTTTACAAATTTTGAAAGGTAGGTTTAAAAAATAGTAAAAGAAATAGCTGATTTTGATAATTAATTTGGTATCTTTATGCGATCGAATGGCGATAACCTAAAATTAGTGATAATTGCCATAACTGCATTCCATAACTACGTGTTTCCCTTTATATAATGAGAGCTACAATTGTCAGAAGAACGACTTCATTTAGTATAAGAAACGGCAGCTATTTTAAAGACACAAGTTTGTAACTACATATTGTTTCGTCTCGAAATGGTTATCGTGCAGCCCTAACTTGACCTAGTTCGCTTTCATATTCTTATGACCTATATTACCCTTCGCTATAGTTTATAAATATCGTGATTCGCCCTAATCTTGTTGTAATGTATGGCCTCCATGTTGACCAATGTGTTATTTTATGGTATTTTTTTTTAGCTGTGTTTGCTTTATGTAAATGTACTATATTAATTAAAAGTCCATGACATTGGTCGTCTGAATTCTACCTAGAACATCAACTCGCAATTCTTCCGGATGTTACATTTTAAATGAATTAGATTGAAATGAGAAAAGCGAGTTGGACATTCACGGTAAGCCCATTAGGTTAAATGTTTTATTAAATGTAGTTATTTTCTAGTTGTAGCTATTTGATGTAGAGTGTAGATGGAGATGTGTAGTGTGGTACAGCAGAAATGGCTCACTTCGTCAGTGTCGGTGCCGAAGAGGAGCAGGTCGAAGGGAATGGCGGCCACAAGGTCAATGAGAAACCAGCCTCGAAGGTAGTGGAGAGCAATTTTCGCCGGGTCGGATTCCACTTCGTCGGCTGCGTTCACGTACGTCGTGCGGAAGTTAATCACGATGTCTATTATGAACGTCACGTCCACTAAAACAAAAGAGCGCATCTTACTACATAATGATACAAAATGTCTTATTCAAAGTTTATATCGTGACGTAGTTTATGGGTTAATAAAGATAAAACCCATATTGTTTTATATTATATATTAGATTATATGTCATACGGAATAATTTCGGTTTTTATATTTTTCTATACATTACATTTTTATGAACTAGACGAAGCTAAAAATTGTAGATAACTACAAGTAATTTATAAATAAAATAATTACCTATCATATCGATGACGACGATAGGGTCTTCGCCGAAGCCTCGGGATCGTTTGTCGAAGTCGGGCTCATTAAGTTGAAAGGCGGCCACATAAGGCGTAAATATTGCCGTGTAGATAACCAATATTAGGATCAACCAATCCCAAGCGGCCTGGAACATTAAGTGTATTACTTTTTTTCTGCTATATTATACGTATGCGCCGCGTCCTGTATTAGAATTGACAATCTTCTAAATGTTTCATTATGATTCTAAATCATGAGGTGAATTAACACTAAAAGTGGTACTATTCAGTCATATTTGTTACTTCTGCATTGCAGAGTAGTGCCATTAAATTTGCCTTCTTTTGTAATAAATTGAATATTATTAATTAAATTCAATCTTATTACAAACTTATGACCAATCTTAATCTATTGTGTGCATTACGTTACAATGGTTCTACCATACGATTAACTCTTAAATCACAGATTGTGGCTGTAAACATCAGACATATTTGAAAGTCCCATTCTCCATTAAAAGCCTTTTTGGGTGTAAAATGGATTTAATTGTACGTTAAGGGTTCAAAGGATCCTTTGATAAATTTAATAAGTAAAGTGTGAAGGAGCGTTTGCATAATAGATAAAATTAAAGTGGCAGTTCTTAAATTTTTGAACCACTCTGCGCGCTCTGCTGAGTTCATGATTGAACATGTAGGCCCGATTAATCGGATATTCATACGTCGAATAAATATAAAACGAGCATTTTTTAGAGCGATAGTCGGAATTATACAGGGTATATCAAGACTGCAATCGAAAACGAAGCCGGGTGGTAGTTTTAGTGGTTACAAACACAATGCAAATAAAAATTTCGCTAAATCAGCCACAGATTTTTTTTTGCAATTTTTTATAAATCATTATTTTTGTGTAGTAAATACCTAGTTATTGCGAAAATAGTAATTTAAACCCTATCGTACCATTGCATCTTAAAAAATAAAAAGGTGTACATCATTATTTTAGGAATACTATGTATTTATCACCCAAATACGACGATAAGTCAAAAATTACAAAAAAAGATTTGTCGATTTTTTTTGCGAAATTTTTACTTGCATTGTGTCTGAAGTCACTAATACTACCACCTGGCTTCGTTTTCGGTCGCGGTCTTGATATACCCTGTATAATTCTTAAGTGTCACTTGTTTATCTAGCCACGTTATAACTTACATACGGAGAAAGTTTATGTGACGAATAAATATTAGGGCCTTAATGAACTATCAAGGAAAATTATTTTTTATACTAATTATTATCATTTAATAGTGACGTTAATATCACGTTTCGCGTGTCAAGTTAAGGAAAGGTCGTTACTACAAAAAACATTTGCGTTTTTCTCGTCAATTTATTGCTGAAATATTTACAAATATTTCCTTGAATAAGGCTGTTTTAAGGCCCTGTGGATTGATTTAATGAGCTGTTAAATGAATATTACAATCACGATGTTAACTTCCATTATCATCTTCTATTCTAGGGAATTAATTAATTATTATTGTATAGTCTATATTATGTCTTGTGTGCAAATTTCGTATTTCAAAATTTTTGTTTAAATATCCATTTTCAAACAATGTTGTATGATTCCAAGTTAGTAAATTTTGTTTTGGAGCTGATACTGAATTTTCTCGTCTGACGTCGTGAAATAAAGGAATTTCGGTTTGCGGTACCTATTTTCTCTACGGAAGGAGCTTTATAAAGTGATTATACAGTCATAATAAGTTATAATCAATATGCATATTACACCAATTATTTTGGGATAGGAATTAACAGATTATGTGAAATAAATTATTTATTTTAAGACCGACGCTCGGAACACATAGGATAACTCTGAACAAGATGAATATTTTTTGTAATCACCTGTTCCATAGAAACTCAAGGACCGCGCTAAGTTTGGCCATTATATACAAATGATTTGAACGCGTCACGAATTCTATTACGTCACCAATCAGTTGGCACAAGAAACGGTTTTTTATTCTCAAGGAATCGAAAAATGCGCACAAATGGAGGTCTGATTTGAAGATTGATCCCTTTTCGTTAACTGTAGATTAAAGTAGCTTATATGTATTAATAACGCGATATTCCATTTTATTAGAGATTCGGGCGAGCTTTTTGTAGTGACCCCTTTTAATAACGTCTGTTGCTCACCTTATAAGGAGAATGGTGTAGAATTGTGCAGGGGGGAGAAGGTTGCGTGGTTCCTTTGTGGCCGCCCGTCGCGCCCAATGACAGTACCTGACGACAATCAATACATTCTATACACATCTTTACATGTAGTCTCTAACACCAGCTTGTGCCTCTTGTTTTGGTACACAAACTTCGAAACTTTACACTCATTATTTACTACAACCTGTATTTTATAAAAAACGTAAACATTTAAATGGAAAACAAAACGTGTTACATCAGTCAACAAAACTTAATTAAAAAGAAAACAAAGGTTTTTAATAAAATGTAAATTCCGCGGTGGTTTGTAAAACATTCCCTTTTATTAACGTGTTCAGTTTTCGCCACGTAGCGGCGATGTCTGTTTAAATTGACAGCTTTTTCGGCCGCCATCCATATAGGTTCAACGCGTTTTATTTGATGGCGCAAAAGTAAAACACTTTATAAATATACACACGCGTAATATGTTTCACGATTATTCCATTCTTACCCTTACAAAGATAAGGAAGACACAAGACATAATTCATAGTAATAGTCAATAACTAAACTACACAGTACACATAGGCTTAATATAATAGTTTCAGTTTATCAACTAATTTCTAACATCGAATCGTTGTTATTCTTGAAGAAAGGTTGTTGTGTACAATAACAAGCAATGTATTGTAATGTACTCACAGGTATTCAAACTCGGAACAGTGTAAAATTCGATCGTTCAAACTGGTTTTGAACATCTAAAATTAAAAGTGTGTAAAAAGGGAGTGAGTCAAATGAATGGGCGGTATATGTGTGTGGACTGTGGACGTTATATTTCCGCTTTTGATAAAAACATAAAAAGTAAAGAGGGCATTCGTACGTACTCACACGTGTTACACGAGGGCTTTTTTGACCCACATACAGTTGAGAGAAATTACTGCCCATAAACTTGCGTTAATCCGAATGTTTTTTTTATATTCAAGGAGAACGACATGCTAAAGATACTAATATATATGGTTAAGCAGCCGAATCTAGTCATGTTTATCATGTAAATATCTAACGAAAGTGCATAGGCATTTTTCTACAATATAATTTCGAATCATGCATTGATAAAGAAGTAAGTGACGAAAAGGAAAACAAATTACCTGTTTAATATATTAATAAATAAAGTACAAGAACATTGAAGCCTTCGTGTTGCAGAAATAGGTTGGACTACGAAGCATAAGACAAATATATACATGTCTTTGAGCATTAGTCCCGAGTCTCAGTGTTGTAAGCCCTGTCTAGTCTGGCTCCATTACGAGGCGGTGTTGGGACATGACGTTTATTTTGTCCTTCATTTATACCCTGAATATTATTGCGCTATATAGTAATCAAGATATGCATATGTATCTATTTCAACCAAATTATATGTGTAAGTATTCGTAGACTTTACGGCCTGCCGCTAATCGCACACATGAGTATAGATGAATATTGAGTTTAGAACTGCGATGCGAGCGCATAAATCATTCAGTCGACCACTGGTTACATGGACCGTGTCATTTATCATGTAACGAGTTTTTAGCCCCGGCGTAGGAGATATAAAAATTGAGGATTCATTGCCCCCAACAGGTTAATGAGGCTTCACTTCAACGTCACAACATGGTTTTTAGGTATTGGCATAATGTCTGGAAGATACAGTACGTAAGCCACGGTTAAAAGTTTCAATGTTTTTGGCACACAGTAACAGGTAAAAAACACATCGCACCAGAAAAAACAACACAGCCGTAGATCGCACAATATCATTGTACAAGCTGTGCATAATTGAAATCGTATTCAGTAGACAATCAGCAGTGGTAATATCATTGCGATGCACAGCGGAGAATGATAAAGTTTACAAGTTTATAAATAAAATTGAAGCGTTAGACTTTTACGTTACGACATTGACATATCAGGCAAAGAGATAAATGAATTACCTCCTTGCCGATGGCGGGCAGCCCGTTGAGGCCATTACAGGGTGGTTCTAGGCGTACGACGCTCTTGCGGGAGCCGCGGAAACCAGTGTCGCGCACGCGCACCGAGGAGCGCCAGGTGGAAGGCGGCTGGTCGTCCCGCGAGCCTCGCGCGGAGGCGGCGCGCCGCGACGTGGTGAGCGCCGCGCCCGCGCCGGCCCCGCCGCCACCGCCGACGCCGACGCCGCCCGCGCACGGCGGCGTCACGATCAACGGCACGTCGGGGGGCCCGCGCTCCTCCATGCCGCTGCCGCGCCAACGTTCTCACCGGAACCCACCGTGTTCTGATGCCTCTAAGTGCTCACATTCCAGCACGGCTTTCTCGAAAGCCGTTGCCGTTTCGAGGAGAGCTATCGCCGTGTTTTGCATAGATGCGCACTTTATCCCCGCGGGCACTTGAGACTCTTCCTGAGTTTCTATTCCGGCAATCGTATTAGCGTATTAGTATGGGGTCGTGACAGTATACGGATGATGCGAGTGGCGGTATGTTTACTATGGTATGGTTTATCGTGGCGTCGACTCTACGTCGACGAGGGCACAAGCGGTCGCGATCTGTCCTGTGTTAAATGTTTAAGCGTCAGCGCAAGTTTCCGCAAATATCAACAGAGATTGCAGTTACCGAGTATAGACACCACTAATGGGCATACAGTTGCGCGCGCCTGAAAGCGGAGAACGAGGCCGTGGCTCATTCAAGACACTGTGTCAATGAGTGGTCGGCTCTTTTCATCTTTTTATGCACATGTTCAACGTGAGCGAAACGTTTCCCCACGTCCCACACAAATGAATAATGCGAGCGAGAACCAAGTGACATTTGAACATCGCAATCCCAACAACAGGCTAGTTATTGATACAGATATTAACGGATACATTATATTCATATGTTAACTTTCTCCTTGAGTTTTGTAAATTCATTCGCCCTATTCAAGTGGCAGCGTACTTACGAGTACTAGCTAACTACAAAGCTTTAAGTTGCATTTCGTGCATGGCCGAACTTTTGTCCGAGCTTTTCGTTTGAATCGATCGTCAGCTTTATGTTAAACGTGTAGCGTAAAATCATAAGTCCAATAATTTTTATAAGATGTTGAGACAATTTACACCCCTATAGTTTGAGTCAGGCAATCAAACACATTAAAAAGTAGATTTTCTATAAAAAGTAAATTTGTTTGTTACGACCATGATTTTTTAAAATTTTGCTCATAATAGTAGAGAACATATTTTTTCCTGTTTATTGTAAATACCTACAGAGGCATCCTAATTAAGACTAATCGTTATACCGTATCGAGTAATGTACAAAAGCTGCACAGGTTTATTTAAACTTGTATCGTCATACATACGTGAACGCGTTGGGATCGTTGAGAGCGGAGTTACGTAAACTGCGTTTTACGACTCTCAAGAGGTCGTACTGAAAACTTCAAACATGTCAGGCTACTCGAAAACATACCTATGTACACACGTATACAATTAACATTGCGCGGTACGTTCGAACGTGCTTCATTACGATTCCATTTTAATTATTTTTGTATCCTAACTAACAAAAACCGTGTTTCGTACTAATGTAATTTAGCTTATGTAATATTTTAATTTAATGTACGATATTCAAAGCCGTCTATTGAATTTTAAGTGAAACCCAACTCTTTGCTCTAATTATAGGTTTTATTAGCTTATTGTTTAAAAGCTGTCTGTGTAGCCAGGCTGTCGACACTAGACGCTAGACAATGCCCCAGACAGAGAAATCAATAGAAACTCAACTGACTACGGTATAAAAACAAGACAGCCATGTACGCAGTGCTGATAATCAGCTGTTCAGAGAATGTTTTTATGAGCCGCTAAACTGTAACCAATCTCTGTGTCTACTTTACTAACGTAATCTAAAAGTAACATTACATTAGCGGATGCATGTTGAGGCGGGTGACAATGCGACGATGCAGCGAAGATACTCGTACTGAACCAAAATAGTAAACCTTAACACGCAAACATACGCCGATATCAATAGCCACCGACTCTAACTGGTGTCTACGATTATATAATAAAGCTGACTCGTGATGCTAGGAATGCTGCCGACAAAAATACTTAGCATAGCTTCAAGCCTGGTTGTCCGGAATGCGATGCCTGAATGCGAAACAAGGGAGTGGCAACATGCTTTCCGTCGTATTTGCAATGGATAATAGCCAAACTGATATTTGATTAAGAGCTATGAGACAGCGCCCGTAAGCTGACGTCGTGCCCGCGAGCCCGTCGGGACTCCTTCGAGCTTAATGCGAACAGTACATGATTATCATAAACGATCAAAAAACGTACGAATAAATTAACAATAGAAAAACAGTACTTGCTGCAACAGAGCCTGCCTACTCGTGAACAGCATACAAATAGAAGAGGTTCAGAGATGATGGTTAATGCATCAACGTGATAGTAATACATAGTTGTCGGTCTTTACGATACAAAAACATACTAAAATGCATCGATTTAATGTGACAACGCCAATGAACTACCCTCCGTTACTATAGAGAGAAAAAGTTGATAAACAATGTAGACAAAGGAAACCATACCATGGTAGTCATAACTCCGAGCATGGATCGCGTTTTTTCACAAGTATTTCAAATTAAGGCAAGAAATAAGCTAAACAATTCAAGTAGCTAAGCTCGCAACTAAAGATAGAAATAAAAACACCTCTCGGAAACTGACGCACTGATCACTGAGCGAACTAAGCACAGGACGGCACCACACTTAACGTTAACCAGGCGATAAGCTCGAATACCCTGCGGCCACTGGGATTTTATTATATAAAAATTAAACTCAAAATTCCTAGCGCAGAGCAACAAAATCTGCAAAGTCCGACTGCAAAACGATAATAATATTTTTTACTTTTTAATGCAGTCGATCGATTAAGCGCTCGACTCATTTACGGCAAGTCCGCGCGTGTGACCGGCTCGGCAATCGTTTGCCTGTATTATAATGTGTCGAAAATGTTATTTTTAAATAAACCGCGTGATAGTTCTCTGAAGGCGAGATTCCAGGAACGATATCCAGATAACAATTCGATGGCAGTGTGAGAGGCGGCAGAGTCCGCAGCGTGATCGCGGCACGTAAACTCGGTGGGGCACTAGCGGCGCACGCAAGAGGTCGCTGTGCGCGCGTCGGCAGGCGAGACTGTGCGGTGCCGACCGGCGGCGGCGGCGCCCGGAGACGCCCGAACGCAGGCGTGACCTCGCACAACCCGCACAACCTCCCCTTCCATCATCGAACCTTTCAGCTGAAACGCATGGTGTCGCCATGCCGCCGTGCCGCCCGCGCCGCGCCGCGCCGTGCCGCGCCGCTGAATATGCACAGCCATGGAGCCGCCGAGTCCACGAGCCAACAACCAACAGCCAACGCGGTCACGTGACTGCTCGATATTACCCACCGCACCGACATCACGCCGCCAAAAAAATCCATTTGTTTGGGGCTTATCCTTTGTTGTACTATACCAACTATACCATTCAATATTACATTGGTGATCATGACGTGTTTAATTTAGGAGATGTATCTACTTACAATGTTTGGTACAGACAAACAATTTCGTAACCTAAAATTAAGCTTTGAAATGCCAAACATCTGTAGAAAAAATATTGTAGTTGTTTCAATATAAGGAAACAACTTTTCTAAAATTTCGGACACTGGTGAACCAACATATTAACAAAGTATTTGGAAAACCAAGTTATTTTCAATATCAAAAACACGATAATACTCGTAGGTAGTTAATATTTTAAATGCGAAAATTTGTAGTTGCAATCCAATGTTGTTTATATAACCATTGTTACATACATACATACATACATACATACATACATAAACTCACGCCTTTATCCCCGAAGGGGTAGGCAGAGGCGCCACTAGGACACCCACATTTCGCCCTTCATGTTCCGTCCCACGATGTGATAGGGGGCGAGCCTATCGCCATATCGGGCACAAATTCCTGACTCCGGGCTGATAATGAATAGAAAAAATCCAATATCACTTTGCCCGACCCGGGACTCGAACCCGAGACCTCAGCTTTGTAACCGTACCGTAATACAACTACGCCACCGAGACAGTGTTGTTACTCAATGTTAATTACATTTCAAAAGCATAACCTAATTACACACTAGACTGTGTGAGCTCTATGGGTAATATTTAATTACTGGTACTATTCAGAAAGCCGCCTGTTCAAAATAACGAATTATAATTAATGTGAAATATTTAAAACATTTATAACAACCAGTAGATATTTAAGT
This sequence comes from Deilephila elpenor, assembly GCA_949752805.1. Taxonomy (NCBI): domain Eukaryota; kingdom Metazoa; phylum Arthropoda; class Insecta; order Lepidoptera; family Sphingidae; genus Deilephila; species Deilephila elpenor. Next base: position 8,091,115 of record OX457097.1, read on the forward strand.
AGTAGTTCGTGAATAACGCTGAAGTAATATTATATTTCCAAATAGTTTTCTTTCTTACTCTACCAACTGTTAACACAGTGGAATAAGAAAGAAAACTAGCGAAGCGTCAGCAAAACCTTTTTTCACGCATGTTGCAAATAATTCAGCTATTGATTTTACTACTGACTCTTTGTCGGATGTTAACACGAATTCCGGTAAAAAACTTAAAAACTGGTTTCATCATCATCATCATGACTTAAAATAAAATCATTTAATTTGTGTAGGTATTGGCAATGCAATTGAACGTACTAGAGGTTATATAAGTGCATACAACTTGTAAGCTGTGAACCTACATCTACATATAATCGGTGCACACATCGGAACAAAGCTCTATGTGAAAATTATCTACAATGATGTGTCTTATGTGTGTCCTGTTGATGTGCCTTAATAAAAAAAGATAATTATTTTTAACATTAGTGGTAAACGAAAACTTGCATATATAAGAGTTGCCTTTATCAAATAAATATAAATTGTATTTTGTAAATAATAATATTTGAACTCAATTTTGCTCGTTCTATTTATGACCATTTATGCGCCGATAAGATTCATATTCTTTTTGATTACTTTTCCTCACCACACGTTTCTCCCCCTGTTTCCCTTTTCCTTGTTATAATGAATATAAAAGAGATAAAAGGAGTAAAAGACGAGTGAAAGAAAAATATAGAATGAGAATGAGGAGGATAGATAATGCGTTACTGACTGTAGAAAAATCAGAAAGAACTTTCACTTAGCAAATTAAAAACCTATACAAAATTTGAAGTCAATCCTCCATTTCAGTATTTATAGAAATCCGGTAATAAGTGAACGACGAAGGTAGATCGTCTATGAGTTTATACAAGAGATGAAAATGTTGAGAACAAGAAAAGAAATCCATCTACGTAATACTTTTTACTTGTTGCACGAATGACGCGGGAACTCTACCACCAAATCAATTATATTATTAGATATATAAAAATAACAGATTTTACTAAAATACCTTCTATTGCAAATCGTGCTTACACACGAATCAGCTTAACCCTTAGAAATGTCTCTAAAAGATGAGTTAGGCGTAAATATTTAAGAGCGAAGTCGTCTTAAAGCAATATTTTGCGTCAGGTTTCGGTTTTCGCACGCAACCGATATCGACGTGACAAGTAAGCGCCCACGAAATCGACGCCTACTGCCAGTAGCGACCGCTCCTTTACCCACCCCAGAGTCACCACTGTAACATGACCCGCCACAGATTCATTGAAAGCTCTTATTTGAGAGTTGTGAAATAATCACAGCAATTCAATGACGCACGACATGCAGACAAAAATGATAAAAAAGTAAATATTAATTATGTATTATGCAACATTCTGAAACAATGTTTTTTTAGAATTCTAACTGGGATCAAAGTTTAATAGAAACTTCAAGTAGTCGCCTTTTTATGTATCTAACTCAAATACGTAATAATCATCTCCAGGCACAGAAAATCTGTCGCTTAATATAAGGTTTTCAACCTGTTTAAAGCAGCACCGCGTAGAAGGGATCAGGTAAAAAAAAACAAATATTAAAATACAATTTCTTCCTACAAAAAGCATAAATAACTGCCTATTGACCTTTTCCATTTCAAAGGAAGTGTTTTATATCATAGGATAATATCAAATTGCAACAGGGCGACTTTTACGCAACTCATCGTCTAATAAATAAATATAGATAAATGTGATAACAGCCGCGGCGGCGGTGGCTTATTGCTCAGATTGTGAGAAGCAAATTCAATTCCCTTCATCAATTGCCGTCGTTTGTGCTGTCACTAATGGCAGAAAATAAAACTTAATTCTCTGTAGTACTTGCGTGGCAGTTTTGTTTTACTTTCATTAAATTCTGCGGTGTAAAAGCGGTTTATTAATTCTAAATAACCTGTGTTCTTGGCAAACAATAAAGTAACACAACTCTACACGTATAGCTGAAGTTTTAAGAAATGCCTAGATAACCTGGGCTTTATTTATCTCGCATAATACTTGTCTGAAATACATAATGTGTAAGTTATTATAGCCACAGGTAGAACCTACTTGTACTAAATTTATAAATATATTTAAACAATTCTTTTAATTCTGGTATTGTATTGAAAATCGAAGTTATAGTTTAATATATAAACTTGTAACGTAAAATAGATCAAGAGCCCGTGGCCGCCAGACTTTCGTCATGTTATAAAAACTGTGTCTACGTATGCCTCTAAACCAGGCATCAGAGATTATTCTTCTCAGAATCAATATCAGTGATTATTCTTCTCTATAAAAACTTCTATAATAACAACACTTTGGCACTATGAATTTGTATACACATGATGTAGATTTCTGTTTATGATTTTGCGATCGACAGCCTATCTGACTTTAATGTTTCTCTGAATGACTTGGCTTTCCTACTAATGAGATATGTCGCTACATAAAGACTTGGAGAGCAAAGGCTAAGTAAAGTGCTTAAAACTTTGCTCAATTGGGTTAGTCCCTTGATAGAATAATTACCAAGGCTAAGTGTCTATTGTATTATCTCGTGTTTTTTTTAAATAAGATTACGTTGATGAAATTTGCGGCTAACCAGCTGGAAAATCATTTATAAGAATGAGAATGAGAATGTCCTTTATGAGAATAGCGTTACAAAATCTCAAGGCCAATAAATTTTAATTTGTAGGAAATTATAAATATTGAAATAAAATTGGTAAAGGGACGACAATTATAATAAAGAACTTACAAAACGCCATGGTTGTAACATTCATATGAGCGTAAGGCGGTTCTTCACGGGTTTTTGTGTGAAAATCGATACTAACTTATGAAATTATAATTATGTTTCGTCGCGTACATGGGCGGAGGTGAAGTTCTGCTATGCGACGCACGTCTTATTTTATAATTCAAGTGATTGTGGGCGAGGCAGTAAGTTTGTTAATTAGCGCCACTGGAACCGAGTTAATGTGCTTGCTACGTTGCTTTCAAACGGCTGCGAGAAATCTATCGATTTTCTGTCCGTAGTTGGATAGACAATGGATTTTGACACATGTTACACCAAAACTGTGTTAATGAAATATTGACGTGTTTGGTCTATAATTTAGGCGCCACCTGCTTGTATTTCACTATCATTTTAGGGCGTATAATGTGGATGTTTTAACCTTTTAAGTTAAAAAGATCAAAATGTAAGCTCATTAAAATATACAATGAAATGGTGCGTTGCGTGTATAATACAAAAACGTTTAATCAAATCTATAATGTACAATAGGTACACGTAGAATTGACAATAGGTTAGTGGACACTTATAACAAACAATATCTTTATCTATTTTTATCTATAACTATGTCGTAAAATTATTTTATTAGCGGCGGTTTTTTCATCTACTTTTGAAATGTGCACAAAAAGAAATAACAAAGTAACAGCCAATTGTTAACAATTATTAATAAATTATTATTACAACACAAATAGTAACTGTATGTATCTTAATTTACTGTATATTTTTCTATTTTTACTCTAAGTTTTTCTTTTACATTTTACGGGATGTGAATAAGCCAGGAAAGGCCTACTGTTAACAATTATTAATTCTTGTTAATAATTATAAAGAATTGTTAACATAGTTGTTAAAACCTGTCAGAAAAAAATAACAATTGCTATAAATGGTATAAATGTAGGTACGAAATTCGAATAATTGAATATTTACACCGCTGTTTAAAATTTTACCTTAATTTTCGGCAGCACGGATACCGATATCGGCTTCTGATAGTGCTTTTGTAGGTAAAGGATGAAATATATTCACAGCGGCACAAACACGAACAATTTTCTTGCGACACGCGATTGTTGTATGAAAAACTTCAATGCAGTAATTTACCGGAGTTATTTTGAAGTCATTAAACTTTATAGTTTAAAAGATTATTCTTTTGTGTCCTGTTTAATTAATATTTAGCTCTACCTTATGTACCTCTGTTGTAGTTACTGAATTCCCATTTCCGATAATTCTTAATGTTTTAAATATTTTGGCCTCGTGGCCATGTATTGCATTTAAGATTTATTTATTTATTACTTATTTATTTTAATCTTAATAGCACACAATTACAAACGAAAAAACACAATACCTAGTTAATAAAAAACAAAATAATAATTAGTTTCACTCCTTTAGGGTCAATTATAAGAAAAGAAAGTATGAAGTTATTCTTATTTCTAGATGAGTAACTAAAGAGTCAAGTTTGATATTTGCAACTTCACCGGTTTCGGTTTTTCATACCAGTTCTTTACTCTTTTCACCCTCTTAGGTCGAATTTCCAAATCAAAACTTCCTTACTGCTACCCTACGTCACAATAGGAACCCCTATTTAAAATTTCACGTTTCTAGCTCCAGTAGTTTCGCCTGTGCGTTGATACGTCAGTCAGTCAATCAGGTTCATCTTTTATACATATAGATTTAGCTCTATCGAGGTTTAGGTACAAGATTTTCATACTAATAACTAATTATTTGAGACGGTTTGAACCAACAGGAGCTCAGTGCGGGTAAGTGGACGACAGGATTATGTTAGACTAATGGCTAGAACTATAAGGTCTTCGCCTCGGGTCGATGAATGTTGCGGTCCCTAAATCCCAACAATTGCTGCTTAAAGCGGTCTCCGCGCGACACAGGGGCTTATGCCACCAGACGTTGACGCTCCCCTTGCTTAGTTCAAGCTGTTATTTCTTTGTCGTAGCGTAATGGTATCACAACAATGCGATGCTTCAATTGAATTATAAGCTACTCGCGGTTATTATATAATTACAATAAGGCAAGTGGGTTTGAATAAAAATACATGTGGAATTAAATGCGAAACTAAGGCCATTATATTACTTTTCATCTATTCAATTTATTTATAAGGAATTACAGATAGAAAATATTTAAGCTGCTTGAAACACTTCGGTATTGAATGTATTGTAGTCATAAAGGATCTCCTTTTTTATTCATATTTAGCAGAAGTCGTTAGTTAGTTTCTCTTGTATAATTGTATCGTAAATAATTGAATAAATGAAAGCATTATTGAGATTACATGCCGGAAACGCAGCACGTGGCAATTCGCGAACAACGAAACAACAATAATTTCTCGTTGTTTATGAGGCGTGAGGATACCGGACTGGAAACACAAAAAGCCACCGAAGATGTATTAGCACTTTGTAAGATTGGTTGACATCTATCTCTAGGGACGCATAGGTTTGATAGACAGTAGCATGTTTTACTCTAAAATAAACCTAACCGCGATTCACAAAAGAGCTATATTTTATTTTCCTTATTTACTTTCAGTCAAAAGTGATGATTTCGAGACTAGTAAATAAAATATGTTTAATATACAGAAATAGAGGCAAAGTATAGCTCACGGTTACCTACGATATTTTTATACCGTGAATGTTATAAATTGGATTTAGATGTTGAGTTTTAATTTTTTTGTTCACTTTAATCTTAAGCTTGAGTTTGAGTGGAGTATTGCATCCCTCAACATTTGCTAGAATTTTATGAGAGCTTGAAATTAACGTGGTATTTTTGAGTAGTTACAAGTAAGACGGATGTGAGTCTATGTTCTCGGCAGTAAAATACTTTTCGGTATAATATTCTTAGAAAACCACCTGAGCGCATCGAAACGGATTATGTAAAAAATCACGATTCCGTTCATAATTTGTTCATAGTTGTTATTACACCAAATCACGTTAACATGTTACGAAACATCTTTGATGTATTTCAAGATGCAATTTTTGGTGGTAATTTTCTTTCGGTTCATAATTGCAGCCTGCTTTTGTTTAGTAATTAATATATGAATCCTTATAATCTCTTTCCTTACCTTTCTTACCATCGGTAGATGGTAACTGGTATTTTTGATAACTGGCACGACAAAGTAACAATGTACAATGCACCTGAAGGTGACCGCTGTTCAATGCAAATGGAATATCGACAAAGATAGTCACGACGTGTCTCCTTTGCCAGTAGAGTCTGGTCGAACCCAAATATACAGGGCATAACACGAAATGCTGTATGTGGCGGTTGCGTCCAAGGTTTTATTTGACTCAATAAATAAGAAATTTTTAGTCATTTATTTTGATTACCTCGTACCTACCTAGTTTCTTGTTTGAAATTTGGGATAATACTTTTGTCACTGTGCCGTGGTTTTTCTTTTGTAAATATTAACTAAATTTAAACAATAAACCATTAAGTAAACTACACACTGGTAGGGGGCAACATGGTCTACCTACTTACGCTATTCATTTGAAATATTTTGCCAACACTAAATATTTTTTAAAACGTACTTACATACATACATAAACTCACGCCTTTATCCCCGAAGGGGTAGGCAGAGGCGCCACCAGGACACCCACATTTCGCCTTGTATGTTCCGTCCCACGATGTGATAGGGGCGAGCCTATCGCCATATCGGGCACAAATTCCTGACTCCGGGCTGATAATGAATAGAAAAATCCAATATCACTTTGCCCGACCCGGGACTCGAACCCGAGACTTAAGCTTTGTAACCGTACCGTAATACAACTACGCCACCGAGGCAGTCAGTAAAACGTACTTGACAGTGTATAAAATGTCGGCTCTTATCCGCAAGCTGATTATGTTAATAGTCGCAGATGACATTTGGCGGCAGCCTTCAAGGGAAGGTTGGCGTCGCGTTTAAAGAACGAGCGCCTGTCTCTAAGCGGCCGAGTTGATCCCTACGCTCAGAGACGGGAATGGTATTATTTAATAAGTTTATACGTATGGACGTTAAATTATCCGTGTTTTTTTTATTGCGATGAATGATGATACGGGCATGCCATTCGCCTGATACTAAGCGATACGAGCACTTGTGGATAGTAGCAAAACTAAACAACACCATGAATTTCAAAGCAAAGCTTGGCATTCCACTGCGCTCGCCATCCTGCGACATAAAAATGTTGAGTCTCATTATGTTCAGTGGTTACTCTGGCTACAATATCCTTCAAGCCGGAACACAACAGTGCATTTACGCTGCTGTTTGCCGGGACTAAAACAAAATGAGAAAGAAAATTATAAAAAAATCTATCAAATAAACAAATAATAAACATTGCATTGATACCTACCCAGATAGGCCTCTCACATATGAGAGATCTACCACCAATAACCGTGTGTTTTTGAGGATTAAAAAATTGATAAAAAGTTATCTACCATAGAAATAATATCTAAACACAGCATACTATAATTGGTCATAAATTGAATACGATAATTCATTCATTTATTTGTTCTTTTTCCATAATAACATAAGAAACCTTACACCTTTTTATGTATTAACGTACCTACGGGAATTAATATCTGCACAGGTTTTGTAAGTCGAACCATGAAGCGGGCTACAGAGTCGCACAAGACCAATGCAATAGTGTGCTACGGCAGCATTTGAAACGTCAGATTTATCCAAACTCAATAACGCTCATTTTTTCCGTCTAGGTTTCGCTCGATTTCCTTCAATAAAGCTGTTTCCTTTTATTCCCGATATTTATCAATTGCGATATTGGCCGATGACAAAACTTCATGCCATTTTAAAAGATTTTTAAATTGCATGAAGATTTGTCTGACTTATAGATAGCTTTTGCCTAAGTAATATTCGGTTATAAGTGCATTAGTAATTGTTATTAAACATAAAACTATTGAGAGGGATGTACATGGGATGTATCGTTGATATACTACAGTACATAGCTAGTATATTCTAATCTTTAAGTTTTTAGGTTTTCGGTACTACAAAGCATAAAGTTATATTGTGTTAAACATGCCTAATTAAGGCTAAAGCCCAAAAAAAAAAAATGAAATAAAAAATACAGTTACCGTAACTAAAATATGAAAAATATTATTTGCCCTACAGTGTAGGCTTCCTGTAGCAAATAAGAAACTTTATTATTTTATCTTGGTTATAATTGAGAAACGTACATTCCATTGAATCGGGTTTTATAAATTCAATTCAGACCCTTTCAATTCGAACAGTTAAACCATCCAGTACCTCAAATACATCAAATTATTAGAATTGATCACTATCGGGACACGAGCCTGTCTCAATTGGTTCGGGTAATCGAGGTTCCATTGTATCCTTCCGCCAAATATCACTCAAACACGTTCAGTTATTACGAGCTGATTGAGTAATTTAACATCCTCCCGGTTATTGCATGCGAGGAAAAAAGCAAAAGTACTGCTGTTATTACTGTTTCAATCTTCATGAATTATTATTACTATTAATATATCAGAATGCAAGTAATATCTCGTTGCAACTTACTTGAAAATTTTCACTTTTTATAATATCAGTTTTACCAATTCCATGGAATAGTGTTTGTGTGAAACATTAAGATATTACGAACTATTGGTTGCGACCTTTGTTAGACAAATCGTTTCAAAGAAATATTGAGAATATCTAGATTTATTTAGATTTAAAATCTATTCTAGAGCATGGTGTATTTTTAGTACATCGGCATTCAACCAATTCAGTAAATCTTTTGTATATTATTCAGCGAAAACATAAACAATAGCTTTAAATTATTTCTAAATATGCCATATAATAGATAGTTAAAACATAGATTGGTATTTAAAATAAAAATAACTGCGACCAGTCGTGCAGCCGATAAAACTTTAAAGTTCTCATTTTCAAATCAGTTGGTGAAAAGAAAGCTCTAGCTTAATCGTTCCCTACAAAGCTGTTAATGAAAGCACGGCTTAAACTAGAGACTAGCGACATCTAGTCAGTAAACGAATAAATGCAAAAGAAAGAAAATTAAAGAGGTTTCGCGACCTTTTTTGTTTACAACAATTCAGGGCGGATTGTTCAGCGCCAACCCTTATTAAAATACCAAAAGATGGCGCTTTAGTCGCATGAAATTGCAACTTATTTAAAAAATAATTTTCATTATAGGAAGAGATTGAAGTATTGTTTTGACGCGATTCATATTTAAGGTATTAAGATAAATTCGAATGCAGTTCATTAATGATTAAAATTAAAACAAAGAAAAATCGCAACATACCTATTTTATACGAATGTCATAGTTGTATCAGAAATTACATGGTGCAGTGAAAGCTCGGCTGTGTAACGGAAGGTTGCGGGTTTGATTTTCGCTGTGAAATGTTTGTGCTGTTAATCGTTGTTGGATCTAAAAGTTGTTCTAATGTGTAGTATGGAATATGTGTGCGTGACTGTTGATAGCTTTTGATATGCCAATGGTCATCATCAAAGTCAAAGTTGCCGTAAAAGTTCTTTGACTTTAATCTACTTTAGAATACATACTTTAACATATAGAAAAAACGCAATAGGTTTTTCATGTAGCGCGTTAAATTCTCTACATAAGTATAAAATTTTAATGATTTTGTACACCTATTCGTCGCCTACTTATACAATTTAAAGGGATACAAAAACGCGCTTTGTGAAAAAAAAGCCAACTGGAAAGTGTTAGAGTGGGTAGAGCATCAAAGTTCCTGTTGTTAATTAATCAATTAGAAGCGTAACATTATAAATAAATAAATAAATACACCCAACAGTCACATACATAGTCCTGACCCCACACTAAGATCGAGTCTTGTGTCGTGGGTATCAGAAGCTACGAGAGACTTTTCGGTCTCACAAACACCCAGACCCGAAACAAATACCTGTGGATCACACAAATATTTGTTTCGGTGCGGGGATCGAACCCGCGGCCTCTCGTTTCACAGGCGGCGTCTAACCAACTGCGTCACGGAGGCTGTCACATTGTTAAACAACATTACTTTACAACATTAAACAATAAAAAAACAAACACTTGTAAGTACATTGCAACATCGGCGAGAGATTTTTCGCTTTACTTTTCAGGGCTTATCAAACTTGGGAAAACAGGTTGAAACCCGAACGCGACATACGTGCGTGGGATGGGGTGCGCGCGACACACGTGTCTGCGTGCGGGGACGAGCTTTTCTCGATTCTATACCGCGGTTCCTATTTACCTACGGTTGTATATCCTAAATTAGTATTTCAATAATCTACTCTACCAACTGAACTGTCCCCGCTTCCTTACTGTTCCTTTTATTACTGACGATCTATTAAGCGTTGAATAGAATACGACACAGAAAAACACTCGTTATTGACATTCCTCGTGAAGTTTGAACAGAAAGCAGCGATAATCATACTGGAATAATTCCGCTGAAGGATCCAGTAGTGAAAGCAGAAGCGGCTCACATACATATTTATGAGACAATATTGATGATGATTTATTTGTTTTCTAGTCGGGCGGGTTACCTTTGGTAAACAAATGAACACGATCGTGGCGGGCGTTACGCAATTTTTGTAAGGGGTTTATCTATAGGTGGGTATCTTGTAGACGAACAGCGGAGTCCTTGACCCGTCGCGTGCGAATCGCGCGGTACACCGGGCCCGCCCCGCCCCGCCCCGCCGCCCGCGCCCCGCGCCCTCTGATAGCCGACCGTCTTTCCACCGCACGTTACGTACGTCACAATACTTAGCCAAACACCATACACCATACTGCAACACTTTCGCTTTTAACCCTTTAATAACAATGCAGTATAGTCGACTCGCTTCACCCTTTTGTGCGCTTGGATGATTTTTTTTAGTGTAAGCGAACAGAGATTGGTATAGCTATGTATTCACATTCATATATATCGTAGTATTGATGTTTCTAAACACTACATTGTGTACAAATCTTTTATTACATGTAGGTTAAGGCCATACGGCATAGCGCTAGCCCAATGTTCATTATTGGATGCGGATTACACAATTTGCATAAATGTAATGTTAATTTCAAGTATACTTTCTGAGGTTACCTAGATAATAGGGAAAATGAAAACAATCACGATAACGGCCTCTTAAAAACGTTATATTTATTGCATTTGTAATAATAAACTGCAGAATTATCATTCAATTCTCCGTTTATGATGTGGCATTACCTTGGTTTAATGTTAAATTATTTTGTATCTTTAAGTTCGTATGTTAGTAACAATATGTTTCCTCATTGATTTTGTGTAAAATTCACAAAAAATGGGTCGATCCAAAATGTAAGTTTTGTGAATTAATAACTGTGATTTGCTGGGGATTAGATTTGTTGCTGTCTTTTTGATTGCGACACGCACTGAATTCGTCCCTGTCTAGATTTGTAAGAATACAATAACACGAACTATTGATAAGTTATAGTTATAAATAATTAGAGATAAATCCGAAGTATTAAGCTAAAGTGGATTATATTTGTAAAACCATTTCATCATCTAATTTTATTTCAATTAAATAAACGGAAAAAGTCGTGCTACTTTGTGAACCCACAATTTTGTGATCTCGTCTATCTCGGCCCGAGCCACGAGGTTTTCCAATTCGCATTTTTGCCGCACCATTAACCACTACAACAGTTTGCCAACCCGCGTGTTGGCTTCTCCTGTAATCTCGTGTCCTCCCGCCGTAGCGTAAAGAAGCAATTAAGGCCCAGTTGTATAAAATAACTTTGACGATAACTTTAATGTTGACTACTCGTATGTAATCGCCATACATTTGAGACGTATTTGACATTGCTAATGTCCCATATATTAGCAATGTCAAATACGTTTTCAAAATTTTCAAAGTCATTTTCAAATGACGTTTTCAAAGTCAAAGTTATGGGCAAAGTTAATTTGTGAAACTGGGCCTAGGTAAAGTGATATGATAATGTAGAGCGATAAAATATTATCCGCAGCCAATTGACATTGTATGTGCTTTTGCATTAAGTGTAGTGCTATTTTGCCGAACTAGAACTGTAAAAGCACAATATTTTATTTATTAATATTACTTTGTTCGTTTGCTGCTTTAGACTATATGGCCTAACCCCTCTCAAACGTACCCTCGATTAGAGGACGCTCTTGCCCTGCAGTTGTACGTATATGGGCTGATACAGTACTTATCACGTTCTAATAATTGTTTTGATTCCCGGATACCTCTAGATGTTATTTGATGTACCTAAATAATTTTGTATTAGTTTGTTGTGCTACAAAAAAAAAGAAAAAAAGAAATCTAACCGCGGATAGTTACAATCGTGATCACAATATAACTATAAAATGTTTTTAATTGTTCAGTCGTCCTTGGGTTATAATTTATTCTTCACGGTGTATAATTTTATTCGAGACAAAACTAATAGTTTTTCGGTAGCTAAGTGGTTAAATATTAAAGTACAATGATTAAACTCGTTAAATGATGGGTGATAAGTTACCTAAAAATTTTATAATTATAATGAATTTCTAATATTTATTCCACATTTCTAGAAAAAATGTGCAATGTGATTTATATATAATATTTTATAATGTAATATCTAGTTTATGATTTCGCGAACAGTTGTTTGCCTAATCAATTTTTCATACAGTCAAACAATGCTCTTGATGTTAAAAAATCGCAACAACTGTACAATTATGGTACTTATTTCAAACAAAAAAAATAGCTTGTCTGGATCGAAATTTTATTTATTTATTTTATTTATTTAAGGACCTCCAACGAAGGATACACGGCATTATATAATAAACACAATTATGGTGTAGCATTATTATAGTTTACATTGTGACGTGATCGTCAATTACAGGAGACCACATCATGCAAATTTAAATATTTATACCGTAGCAAAAAATATAATAATAATATAATAATAATATAATAATATAGAATGAAATGAATTAATTATCTAGTAGATAGACTTTTTAGAGTGATAATATGTGTATTGATAGTAAATTACCACGCACAGCAATAATGTAACACCGCGAGTATTTTTAATGGTATGTAAAGTTTGCACTAGGCCCGCATGGTTGGCTATGGTCTAACCCCTCTCAATCGAACTCATAGTTACAGACAACGCCCGTGCTTAGCAGTAAGCGATTACGAGCATTATGTAGTAGTATTGAATGACGAGAGATAATCTTTTGACATCTTCACTTACTTCACCTGGACGTCCTTACGAGTAGCATTATATTTAGTATAGTTAGATATTTTAAGTTAAAACAGAGTAACTTCTGAGGAATCTTGGTTACCTCTCACCTGTCGACTCTAGTGTGTCGGCCTATTTGAAAAGGCATAGGTTTACAACGTAAATCAATTACGCGTCACACTGACGATTTTTTCAATACAAATACGAAATACGAAATTCGAAAATCCTACTATTATTAAGAGTGAACCGAATTATGTAAAAAATATAGGTAGACCATTATAACATTTTGTTGATCTTTATCTGCCGTTTACATTTCTGAAGACTTTAAACTTTATTATATTTTTTTTTGTATTATATTGTATGTCTATTTCTCCCGCCAAACAGGAGTGTAAATGCACTGTTGAGTTCTGGTTTGAAGGACATTGTAGCCAGGGTAACTACTGGATGTAATGAGACTTAACATCGTATGTCTCAGGATGGCGAGCACACAGGAATGCTAAGCATTGCTTTGTAATTCGTGGTGTTGTTTGGTTTTGCTACTGTTCATGAAATAGCCAGTTATAGCGATTTGGAGTTTAAAGTACACTACAATATTTATAATTTGATTATATCTTTATTGTCTAAGCGATCTTAAACAAAGAGTTTCTTTTGTGTTGTATTATGGCGTAGAAAGGTCATTCATTTATAGTTGTTTAATGCAAAAAGTAAGAAATAATATGATTTTAGTAGATTAATATGTATTTTGTTGTTTTTAAGTGCTTAGAATGAATATATTACACAACAATAACCCGTGAAGGTGACTTAAAAAAATTGAAACGATTTCATTACAACCAACGTTGGTCGTTATCGCAGATGATTCGAAATTTTTAAGGAAATATTTTAACTGATTCTTTAAATGAACAGCTTTCATATTATTGATATTTAGCAATTGTATGAAGCAGTGGCCTGCAACGGGCTGATGATGATAATAATGATGATGAAAAGGTTGAAATCCGTACAAAAGTATAGTTTCCACTGAATTTATTGTTGTTAATATTGTTTTGTTACCCACTGATAGCATTCATATAAAGCGATTACGGAGTCATTAATCTGTAAGCTGTTTATCGGAGATTTGCCGTCCAGAGGTTATCTTTTCTGCTTTCTTTTCTATGGGTGATATGTGTGCTAATGGATCCAATAAAATTATATATCTTTTACATTATTTTACTAAGGGTCACTCCATTGCGACTTGAAGTAAGTACTAGGTTTATTTATGGTGCTTTGTAATTATTTTTCCATTTTGCAGTTTTGACTATTGGAGATATTTAATGTCTGGCTATTTAACCTCTAAAACGGTTTGTTTAATGAAAGCCGCCGAAAAGTACTAGTAGGTATTTCAAATATAATATGGACATAAAAATATGATAACTTACATAATTTATTATTAAATAATTTGGTAGTTTTTACTGGCTTAATGTACTTTACTAACAAAATAAACTTCTTTCTTTTTTTGCAATGATTATAATATATTTAATTTTAAACATAAATTGTTATTTATATTTAAATACTACACGTATATTAAGGAGAGTTCTGTGCACTCAACGATTTCATTAGTATTTCATCTTGCTTACATCAGTTTACACTTATTAAATGTCATAAGCGTTTTGTCCACAGTACCGTAACTCTGAAAATGTATACTCAAAATTATTGTATATTAATTACAATACATTCGTGCAAAATAAATTCAGCAATCGGCTATTCACGTCAATATTAATTGCTTACTTTCATTACAATTATTTTGCATGAAAACTTGCCTTAGCACGAAAAAAAGAAAACAACAATTGTCTATTGCTACATAAGTCTGTAAATGCAAGATTTGACGATTGGGAGTTATTAAAATTAAAATCGTGTTTTCTTATGTTAAAAAAATGTTTTTGTATTATCCATTATTCAGTTCGTCGGTGATAGTTACCAAACATTAAACATAGACTAGATAATACTGGTGCTATTAAAGCACATTAAAAGTGTTTGTTTTATTTGGTTTTCCAAATTCAAAAATGTTTTTGTTCTTGTGTGATACGAATGTGCTATCTAACATTAAGTTAAATTAAATACCGTTAAAGAAATATTATGTATGATAATAATGGTCCTGACTTTATAGATAGTATTAACATGAAAGGTTTTATGTAAGCCCGTGTTACACGTTTATATCTTATATGAAAGATAATAAATGCGTTCAAAGTAGAAGCATGTATTTAACCGTGCTTCAAACAAAATACACTAAGGGAAAATAATCCTTTAGGATCGAGAGTTTAGGTAGTTTTAATAAATACATTCAAAATGTAAGGGAAATTTAAAAAAGTACCTGTTTATACTTGTATCTCATACAAAAGTATCATGATATCTTACACTATCATTCAATCACTGACCGAAGGGCGCAGTGGTTAAAAACTTGGGCTGACGAGCCCAAACGAGATTGTAGATGTGCAGAAAAACTTATCCTAGTTTTTGATACATCTATAGCTGTTTAATTGTGTTAATGTGTACTGGTAATTAAATAAATAACAAAAAAAGATATTTTTTAATATCTTTTTTTACACATCAAATTGAGTTCTTGGGACCCGATAATAAATGTACATAATTTTAACTTAGCGAGGCGTATAATTTAATAATTAATATTAGACATAAAGTTATAACTGGCGGAAGTTAGTGCTGTGGTTGGTTGAATGTTTGAGCGGGTCTGAGAAAAACTTGTACAGCGTCTGGATGAATGACGAGACCTAGGACTCGGAAAGAGAAAATTGAAAAAGTTTTTTCATAAGAATTGGTACTCGATCATATGAGGAATTGTATTGATCATGGTACGGTCACTAGAATGGATTTATATAAAAATATTGTTGATGCGCCAATGGTGCTTTTGTTTATAGTGTTAGACAAGTTGGCAACTTAATGTATGGCTGTGTATTTATACCACTTTCTTTAAAACAATAACTAAATAAGTTTTTGCAATTGTCAAGGTTTGTATATGGCAGTGTGTAAATAATAATTTAAAAAACACAGAATAATGTGGACTTACCACTTTCTCCTCCACAATGTCATTGTTGTTGTTGTTGCTCCCATATTTTAAGGCACCGTTTTCCATGACCACAACTGATCGTAGGTTTTAATAAGTATTTAACACTATTTATCCTCATTTATAACATTTTCATATATACTAACTTTGATATACGTAACTTCATATTTACAAAGTTCATCAATATAATAACCATTTATTTAAAGTCCGTGATAACTTATTTACTAATTAATTCTTAGACGGTACAATTTAAAATTATATTATTAATTTGTAATATTACATTATATCTTATGGTTTCCTTCAAATACAAGTAAATTATATACGTATTTTGACTGGCCTTTCTTATGTTAAACTCTTCAGAATCAAGTACTTCATATCAGAGAATTTAATTTGGCCAAACTATGAATGACAAAAAACACAGAAGCGTCGTGATATAAACAAACAATCTTATGCGACACTCACTAAAAGTTGAGAGCCAATACAGAATAAGAGCAAAATAGCCCATTCAAGTTGAAGAGTGTTTGTAGTAACGTCGAGGTAGAGCTGAATCAAAACAGGATTAATGTTTCATATTAAAAGGAAACCAGACAGCCGTACACAAGTGGCAGCTTTAAAATACCGTTATATAATTGAACCAAAACACAATGATAGCCGTCGCTACGCTACTTTTTGTGAAGGCATCACTTTGTTCTTTATAGCCACACTGCGTCTACGCGATTTATTATTCATTAAGATATAGGTCGAATCAATAATACCGTTTATTATAACAGATAAAAATTCACAGTTTTTAAAATTCGCGGGTTTTTTACTTCTACATTAACGTACCCTTACGTATTTAAAAATATAGTTTAAAGGCACAGGGTACATGATATATCGTTCCTTATCCGGTTAGTGAACATCGTGTTAGTCGCAGGGTGCAGCGAGCGCGCTGTATGGGGCGGGCGGGCGAGTCGCGGGCCGCGTCATACTGCGGCGCCACGAGGCAGCGAGCGTCCGCGTCGCATAGCCGCACTGTGTCGCCGCTCGCGCGCGCCGCCGCCGCCGCAGCCACCATCGCCACCATCGCTACCATCACCGTCGCCGCCGCACAACCCCTCATTTATTATTGCCAGGCGACCTTGCCCCACATTATTTTTTCTTTAACAGATTGATTAGGTCAATGGCGGGTACTACCGGGCCGCCTAATATTTTCCCTTCCGTGGATAAAAAACAAACACTAAACTTAATTCAATATTCCAAGTAAACAATCTCATGTTTATTGCCAGATAAGAGTGAGCCAAAAGACAAGGTTTTGTAGATAAAAGTTTTGGGATCTCATAAAAGTTGTAGCTGTCTCTAGACTGCTAAAGTTGAATAGTTCACGCAAAAACTTTGGATTCGCTTGATGTTACGTTATAAACAGTCATTTAAAATATCATTTTTTTTTATCAAATAAAAAGTACACAAGATTATTGTTACAATCTTAACTAAACATCTGTAAGGAAATAAAAAGTCATTGTAATGTATATTTTTTGTAGCTATATTGTATCTTTTTGTACAATAGGATTGAGTTTCACGAATGGCCGGTAGAGGCGCTGTCTGAATTTACACGAAAATATGACGATGTTGTTAATATTAAGTTTACGAGTATTTTGTGGCCGAGCCGCAAACATATAATTTACTGTCACAATAACAAATCAAATACAGACTGGATTTGTGGAAGTTCCGAAATAAAGGTGGTCTTCCGTATGGACACAATAATCATAAATAAATAATATCTACCTACACGTATTAATAGCTGCATGTCCTGTGCCGTGAGTATCAACAACTAAGAGAAAACTAACTAAAACAATTATTGTCAAAAATTGTCCGCCCTCTGATACACACCTTAATTTGAGGTATTTTATTGTACCCTATATTTTATATAATGCTAGTATTAATATATGTAGTTTTCAGTGTTAAGGTCGGACCACCCACCACATTATGAGTGGGAGGCGTATTCTAGTCCACTACGTTGTCACAATGGCGCTAAGTGGGCGGATAACATTAGTGTATTATAAAATAATTGGACGATTGACCACTTAAGTTTCGAAGTTTTTAAGCCTTCCGACCGCTGAAGGACTATCGCCCTTATAAATGAATCAATAGCTTAATTTGCTATAAATGCATACATACATAAACTCACGCTTTTATCCCCGAAGGGATAGGCAGAGGCGCCACCGGGACACCCACATTGCGCCTTGTATGTTCCCACGATGCCATGAGTGACATGTACATATTCCGTATTTATTTCGCTAAATATCGACATTCTATATCCTGGATGCCAACCCATTCCATTTAGCGCTGTAATCTTCTGAAAACGTTCTCTACCAATCGAGTTACGAGCTCTTAACGGGTATTCCCAGTAACTGACTAAACGTGCTATTTAATGCTTGAATTGGTAAACGAGTTAAGCCGTTAAACGTTATTATTGCTTGCAATTTAGTATTCTATCCCTCTAGCCTCCGACAGTACCTCGACCAGTATATTTTGTAAAACATAGTTGTGCTGTGCGAACGTTATCGTGGATTGCAGATTGTAAGATCTTCTATAAGTTAGAAAAACGTCATGCGTACTTAAAAAAACGGTGTTATATTTATAACTAAAAGTTTTTTTTCTTCAGCATCCCTGTATGTGTAAGCAAATATGTCTATGCGGGCTTATTCAGCATAATTGCCAGTGAAGTGCTATTTCCAACAAATGAAATGTTTTGTCTCATCTACCAAGAAACCAACATGTTCATCTAAAAATGTAATCTAACTATATGAAATAACTAATAATTCTTATAATTATGTATTGTAAGTTATGACTGATCATTGGCAAATCAGACATAATTAATTCTATCAAAATAATATGTACCGTGTGACGATAAGACTTTTGTGACGACAATATTTTTTGCTACCGACCCCTTAATTTTGCACTGTAAAAACTTTTGAATGGCCCTCTCATATTTTCGTTCCCCTGTTATTGTGTTATCTAGATGTAAGTTTACCGTAAACGTTAAAATAAAAAAAAAAGAAACAAAAATCATGATTTAAAATATAATGAAACAAATTATTCCGTCATAGCACGCAATACATTGATTACTACTCATCACTGCATTATTCCTACATTAATCTAAAACAGGCTTCTACATTTTACCAGTCATTCGATATAAATTAAGCCTATTTTTCGCCTAGGTCTTTAGGAACATTGACTTACAGTTCAGTTCATAAAATACTGCATAATAAGTGCTATAATAAAACAAGCATTAGATCATATACACATAATATAGCACGCAAAAGTAGCATGCTTTAGTAGGACGAAATATGCTTTATTTGCAACTGAAACGACAGATAAATCCTAAAAAATTTATATATAATATATGTTATAATAAAACATTATTCTGTTATAAATATACATACATACATAAACTCACGCCTTATATATTACATACATACCGTATTATATATTATATACATATATTTTTAGTACATACTTATAAAAAAATGCTAGATCAGTGTAATGTATTGCTATCGTTGCGTGCGACTGCAAAAGGTCACCTCAAAGGAGAGATCGTGTTGATGCAAAGTGTGAAAAAATCCGAGCTACCGCATCAACGGATAACCGATTTACAAGCCAATTTTCTCCTTTGTTTTCCATATATTGTTAGCCACCGTGACGTAGTTGGTTAGACGCCGGCTGTGTAACGAGAGGCCGCAGGCTCGATTTCCTGACACGTGTTTGTGAGACCGAAAAGTCTCTCATTGTTCCTAATAATCTCGACGCAAGATTCGATCTTAGTGTGACCAGTGTAGGTCAGGACTATATATGTGACTGTTGGGTGTATTTTTTTATTTTTTTTTTTAACCTTTGTGTTAGGCAAACGCCTAACCTTTAGATTTGACTATAATCTCACCTGATGGAAAGTGACAATATAGTCGTTGTTACACGCCTACCTAGAAGGTGCATATTTACACTAGCCTTGAACATCCCTTAATTATAGCTTTCAGGAAACACTGATTTTAGGAAAGCGTTCTACATTCAAGTTACTCTATAGTACGCATTATGAAGGTGGACGCAAATCTTAAGTAAGCACGAATGTGAAATATATGAAAATAATGACAGCTTGAATAGCGCCAAATTTTAGATAAAATATGATAAGATATGAATAAATATTATGCTGTAAGGAATTATTATTGTTTGTATAATTTTATGATGTGATAATTAAGAAATCAAAACGCAAGCATTAATCGTAATTTTTTGCAAGTTATGCCTAAACAGCTTTTTTAATATAAAGAAATCCCTTTACAAAGACATTTAAAACCTGAGTCACCAGTAAGCGACAAATTAAGCAGCTCTTATTATTGCCGACCGTGCCGTGAATTCAGACGTAATGTTCCGTTTCTACAATATAACTGCATTGGTAATCTAAAACATTTTAAAATTAAATCGACATACAATGATGTAATGTCCACTGCGAGCTGAAAATGTATTAAAGAATTGTCTTTCAGCAATTCTCGAGCTGCTTCGACACTTAACAGTCTTCTATCTATGTGTATACGCTAGTATCTAATATTTTAAAGCATTTAAGGATGCACCTTACTAGGTTTCACTTTGAACACTACACATTTAGTCAATCGATTATGTGTCGCATGAAAATGCAATTATTAACCATATCATATTTAAACAAAGGTACTCACATTTTAGAGTTACAAGTGCGTGGTGGCCTATTGGTCAACGGGCCAGACGCGATTGCCAACATATTTGCGGTGGTCGCGGGTTCAAATCCCAGGGCACACCTCTGACTTTTCGGAGTCATGTGTATTGATTGGCAATCACCATGCACTATAATGGTGAAGGAAAACATCGTGAGGAAACCTGCATACTATAGCGATTTCTAATCATTTCTATGGTATATATAGGCCGCCAACCCGCACTAGGCCAGCGTGGTGGACTATATGGCCTAACCTCTCTCAATTGTACTCTTGATTGTAGAGAAGGCTCTTGCCCTGATGTGGGACGTGTATGGGCTGATACAGTACTCACATTTCGCATACACAGACATCGTCTCCCTAATCTGATGTAAAATTGTTGCCTTAGATAATGAGTACATGTCAGGTTAAATAATATAAATACACATTACATTATGTATTTACCTGTTTTCTTTTAAAGTAGAATAGACGTTGATTGTATTTTATACTTTAGTTACACTATACACACAGCCTCATGTGTATGAATACCAATTTTCGAATAAAAGTCATACCTTCGTTTTAGGAAATAACCGGACAGACGGCCAGTGTTGTCATAACATCATTTCATTGGTGCAGTTTAGAATCCCTGAATAACGACGACCTTAACATGGTTTGTTAATTTTGGACCACAATATACATAATTCATCTCGACACGTCTCCTCAGGGATATTAGCGGAAGTGTACATCCGCACAACTCCGTGCGTGTGTCCATGTCAACCCCCGAGCCGTGACGCACGCCCCATCTGCGAAACATGGGTATAAAATCATCATTACGATATCATTTTCTGTTTATTCTGATAAAAATGTTATGTCATGTAAGATGTCGTTAAGTTTATAACCTTGTTAATTCCACCGGCTTTAGACCATGTATGTATATTGCAGGGGCTTACTATGTTTTTTTTTCAATCTCTATTAGCTTTATTTTTTGTACAATAATGTGCATTATCATGAAATTTATGAGTAATATAGGTGGGTGTGTGTTTTTCAGTAATAATTAAACAATATGCTCTATGGATATGAATTTCGTGTCGAATGAGACTTTTTGGGTTAGTTATTAATTAATTCAATAATCATGTGGCGATGTTTGCACTCATTACTCTCAAGGGTCTACGGTACCTGGTAAATGGTAAAATTATAAAGTCTTTCAGGATTATAAAAACGTGTTGCTCCGACACTCAAAACACGTTGAAAATATGATAAATAACACCGTGAGGTCGGCACTCACGCTTGGCTCGGTTATAGGTGTTTCCGAAGATTCTTTAACTTTTAATTTGTCATCCTGAACCATCCTATCTTCAAAATTCAAAAGATGACAACTACCTTAACTTACGATTAGTTTGAGAAACGTTTGTTGGGAGCAATCGCTAATCTGTCATGGAAACATTATAAAAATACTTGTAATAATAAATTGTTTTTCTTTC
Source organism: Deilephila elpenor (assembly GCA_949752805.1). Taxonomy (NCBI): domain Eukaryota; kingdom Metazoa; phylum Arthropoda; class Insecta; order Lepidoptera; family Sphingidae; genus Deilephila; species Deilephila elpenor. The sequence continues at coordinate 8,113,241 of OX457097.1, forward strand.
TTTCTTACTTACGTGTACGGTTTGGAAGAGATGAATATTGAACAATAAGATCTGAAATATCTCTTAGTTTCTGATGACGACGACGACGATGACGACGATGACAACGACGACAAGGACGACGACAACGAGGACGACAACGACGACAAAAACGACGACAACGACGAAATCGACGACAACCACGACGTATGATCGGAGGAAATAAGTGTTTACTATGGGGTTAGAACTTATATAATTGTTCTATTACTTCACGCATTCTCATCGGTTCAGGGTACTTTTGACCTGACCCTTGTTCTCTCTTCACATTTTATTATATTGGACATTCTATTAGATTACGAGTACAAATCCTTATTGTTTATGTTATGAAAACATATCAACAATTCGTTAAATATTTTTTAAATTCTCTTTGTAGTTCTAAATTCCGCCACAGGACAATAGAAGACAGATGACATATACGATCCAAATGACAGCGCGAACTCGGCGACAGTTACGTCATCTACGAGCTACGTCTACACGATTAAACTAGAACTTACTTTTAATCTGTTTTTGATAAGACCCTACACATTTATTTGTGTGGCTGATTAATGTGAAATCGAATCAAACTGTCTGTCTATTTATAGAGTATTTGTATATTTGTAGAGATACTTGAAATATAAGCAAAATTGAAAAGAGGCATTAAACATATTAAAAATGTCGGTTTATTTAATATAAATGCGCAATTGTGTCACCTTTATATACATAAATGTAACGTTTATATACACCAGGGTATATCAAGACCGCGACCGAAAACTTCAGACACAATGCAAGTAAAAATTTTGCAAAAAAAATCAACAACTTTTTTTTTGTAATTTTTTACTTATCGTCGTATTTGGGTGATATATACATAGTTTTCCTAAAATAAAGATGTACACCTCTTTATTTTTAAACACACAATTAGTATTTTCGCAAAAACTAGGTATTTACCATCCAAACATGATGATTTTTAAAAAATTCTATTATATTTTAAAAAAAAATATTTGCATCGTCTTTGTAACTACTAAAACTACCACCTGGCTTTGTTTTCGGTCGCAGTCTTAATATACCCGGCATAAATGTTACATATTAGGCATAACTTTTTCCAGATTTAATCCTTACTGGCTTCTATCAAAGAATATCTAGTTAATATTTCTGTTGGTGGTGCATAACTCATGCCAGTACTTACCTCGAGATATGTTAAGTTTAATGGCAGGAATGAAGAGCTCCTCCATGTTCTGGGAGCTCTTCAAGGTGCTGGAGGACCCTTGTCGTCAAGCTCTCCTACATAACTTCCTATTGTGTTTACAAGTTACCGCTAGTTTTTTTGCATCTAAAATATTACGTAGTGGTTAATCTAGTTTAAGCTTAGCACAATTGCATCTAAGAATTTATTAGCCTACGCCGAAATTTTGTAAGGATACCTGATTTTTATTAACTATAACGAAGTATTTAAAATAATATGTAATATGCAAAGATATTAAAAATGTTGTACAATGCTACCGGTAATTCTTTTTCCTAAAAAAAATAGTATGTAGGGCATTAGTTATTTAAATGAGGTGGACAATTAACTTTTAGCCAAATTCACATTATTTATTTTAATATTTTTTTTATTTCTACATGAGGATTTTGACTCGTTTTAAAAATACACGAAGCATAATATAGCCAAAATGATAAAATAAAAATGAATATCCAAGCATCGCTGTGACGCGAAACCTTAATAAGATAATAAAGATTATGAGCGGCCAATATATGGAATAAATAAAAGTCGGTTTAATCAAGCAACGACTGTATAAAGTTTCATGACACTGATAGCAAGCAGTCTGTAACAAGACAGCATTGAGCACGCCGGGACATGTAACGTGCAATTCCGACCGACAGGTGCTTCTTAAATCAGTGACTCGATACTCAATAGTTATTGACATAAAAAATATACATAAAATTTGGAAGTGATGAATGGGACTAACGGTAAAAAACAGAATAAAAATGATAAAAGAAAACAACCATCGGAAAAAGACCCTCCGGGTCTGCTTTCTCGGTCGTGGTTCTGCTGGATGTTCCCGATTTTCTACAATGGCACGAGGCGGGATCTGGAAGAATTTGACTTGGTGCCCACCATCAGCATTTATGAATCTAAAATTGCTGGGGACAGGCTTGAAGAGTAAGTTACTTTATCTTATTTTTTTTAATGCGCCCCTTAAAGTGTAGCCTATTTAAATGTTAAAATCCACTTATTAGAACTGAGGGTTTTTAAACCATCAATGAAATACTAAGAACATGGCTGTGGGACCACTAATTAATCCGGTAAAAAGTCCTCTTACAATAGAATGTTTTTGTGACTCACTAGAATAATAACACATATATATTAATATGTGTTCATATATTCAAGTACATTTATTGTGCAATAATAAGAAACTTGATTCTGAGTCTATTATAATTTCATTTTGTTTAAACACAGTTTATAATGTTCTATTCTTTCATCGTTTTTCTATACATATTTTGCTGCGGAATACGTTGTCAACACATCGAATAATTTTTCTCCTCCCAGAATAATTTGGTTTTATAAGCAAGCAAAGAAAAATTTTAATACTTTGCAAGTCCTTTCAAGATGCATTTTCATGTAATGCTTAATTAATTAGTCCTGTCTGCTGAGAGAGGTATTCATAACACCGCAGACTTCATTCAAAAAGTAATTTCTTTCAAATTCATATTTCCATAATTTACATTTCCAAACAATATCTCGTAATTCATTATGTAGATATTATGTACAATCTAGTGCAATAATTTTTTATTATTTCGATAAGTTTATACTACGCGTTATCTTGTTTGTTAGTCACTGCTTTTTCTTATCTTTATCTCGTAATTGTTGGTAAGAAAATGCAGTGGGCTACATCGTAGATATTTTTGATTTATAAGTAAATCTTGTAGTAGAATTGGTGTGATAGACACTATGATTAAATTACTAGAAACAATGAGTAACAGCGAAATTTACTAGAATATGCATATTAAAGGTAACAAATATTATGAATTTAATAATTCTATGATTATAATATGGAGATTTGGATACATTTAGAGACATAATTATAGGCAATGAATTATTTATTTTTAAGTGCGTGGTAGCCTGTTGCTAAGGGAAAAGTCGCGGTTGCCAATATATCACAGTGGTCGCGGGTTCGAATCCCAGGGCACACCTCATACTTTTTAGAGTCGTGAATGTTTAGTCAATCACCACACAGTATAACGGTGAAGAAAAACATCGTGAGGAACCTGCATACCGTTGCGATTAGTAAGAATTTCTATGGTATGTATGGTCCGCTAGCCCGCACTAGGACAGAGCGGTGGACTACATGGCCTAACCCATCTCAATCGTACTTTCAGTTGTAGAGGAGGCCCATGTCCTGCAGTGGGATGTATATGGGCTGATACAGTAAATGTCTATAAATATGTTTAATCAAGAGTACTAATTTATTTATTTAATACTTTTTTGCATTATGCAGAGATATAATGTAGAAATTACACATTAAAAATAAATAGTACAAGTGGCGGCTTTATCGTACCAGGTAATTTCTAACAAGCATTCCTTTGGTTTACTAAATTAGCGTCAAAAATTTACATCTATTAAGTTGACAATTGTTACATGACAGACTACCTATTGTACATAGTTTAGGAAAGCACGATCATAAGTTAAGAACTTAAGTTTGTAAATAATCATGCTCAACTTCCGACCGTGTCGTTTATGCCCAAAAGGGAGAAATAATTTTATTTATAATATGAGCCATATATGTATGTATGAGTGTATTGGGGTATGCTTCATTATTTACTCGAACTATTTAGTCAAACATTTATAATGTAAGAGTTAATTAGGAATTAGGTATCTAAAGCCAGTATAGGGAGAACTAAAATGCAAAACGAGGGGCTGTGGGTTTGTTGCGCGCCGAGACAAAAATTTACGTGATCTGATAAGGTTAGTAATTGTTGCGGTTCAGGACGTTTTGAGACCAAAATGTCCCGTAAAATTGTGACACACGCAACACGATACATCCCATTTTGGTTTCTATAATACGCGGTAATTACTTAAAATATGAACGTAATTATTTTTTTAAAACAATATTCACGGTTGTATCTCACCACCAATTTAATTTAGTATACTAAATACTTTGTGTAGGTTCATAAGCTTAGTTTCGTATCATTTCCATATTTGTAAAGTAATACTCAAGTGAAATGTGGAAATGGCGCTATTTGGAAGATATCAATGTCCAGCAATGGCCAACTATAGGTAAATGATAAATATATAATTATTTAAAGTTTTCGAAAGCAGCGTTGAATTTGTTTAATTTTGCTGTTGTGCAGGGGTTGGGTGCGAGAGGAGGCGGCGGCTAGAGCGGCGGGCAGGCAGCCCTCCTTTACCAAAGTACTTTTCAAGACTTTCGGCTGGTCCTACTTGCCAGGAGGACTCATGCAGTTGACTTCTATTATCGTGAGGTAATGCCTTCTACATTTCCCGTGCTTACCACTTCTTGCACAATGTCGTGTTACTATTCGATTAAAATATATTTTATTGGATAGATATATATTTTATTCGACTGCAAACTGCTATGTTGTCTTTTTCTTCTCAATAATAGTGTATGTAAAAATCGGCCATGGTAAACAATTTAAATGTAATATATTATACAACACGCAATATCCTTAAATTTTGAATCGTAAATATTACTAGTAGGTAACTGAACTGACTGGGTTATCTATTCCAATTGTTTTTTATCTTTTTAGTTCATTAGATAATCTATTGCTGACTCCCTTAATGAGGTCTCCTTATATTGGTCCTCGACCGATTAATTTGTCATTTCTTATGATTCTACAATTATAGTTATTTGCAATTTCTTCAATAAGTAGTTCAAGATGTGAGGTGTGAGATTTATCATTGTTTTGTAGGACATTATCGCCGCTTCTTTTCGCGGAGCTCCTGACGTTTTGGTCGGTGGACTCAACAATGACTCGTGAAATGGCCTCATATTATGCATTAGGCTTGATCCTCGCCAACTGGATAGGGGCCTACTTCAATCAACATGGGAATCTCTACTGCCAACAGTTTGGCATGAAACTCAGGGTAGCCACTAGTTCCTTGATGTACAGAAAGGTTGGTATCAAAATTTAGACGACTCTTATTCTCAAATCTCAGTTCTAGGAAGAATATTTTTATAACATAATTATATTTACATTTAGTAGTGGGTATAATTTGGATATCATTCTTAAGCCTTGTTTTATCAAAAGATTAAATTAAATTATTGCCCGGAAATAAAACACATCTAAAAATGAAAATAATGGTAAGTAATATTGCACGTGCATACTTGTTATCGCAGTGCATATAATCAGGTATTCTACAGAATATCTAAAACAATTAGGCTATGTTATATGTACTTTACTCAGGAACTCTACACCATACCGATGTATAGAACGGGTTTAGCATATGAATAATATTTGTCTCCTTCAAATGATTTATTACGAAGCTTCAGTCTGATTGAGTCTAACTCTAACATTGTAGTAAGTTCTGGTTTGGCTGTGGTGGCTCACTCAACTGCCACATATATCAGAAAATACTAAATTTTGCAGTTTTGTACTTTACATTATTTTTTCTTGGCTTCCTATTAAAAGACATACTTATATAAAATATGAAAAGTAATTTGTACAATAACAAGGCAATCTAGGTATTACAGTTATAAATTAATAAGTTATTCTATATTATAACAAAATTACACACTTTTACGGTAACGGACTTATAAAATATGTTAATACTGTGCAGCTGCCAAAGTTAATGCACGTTTTTGAGGCTCGTGGCTCCAGCAGCGACCCTGCGAACTCTTACAGATACAAGTCAATTTTTTCAAATTACTAGCTTGTTTAATGATTTAAGAACGTGTATTTTAGATGATGCGTATGAGCAACGGCTCGTTTGGAGAAACTACAGCAGGAAAGGTGGTGAACATTTTATCAAACGACATGCAAAGGTTTGATTTGGCGTTCCTGTTCCTGAATTTCGCGTGGATCCTCCCGCTTCAGATGATAGCCGTGTGCTTCCTCGGCTATTACCAAGCAGGCTACTCAGCTCTGATCGGATTCGCTGCCCTCGTTATTATAGCTCTGCCAATTCAAGGTAAGTGCATTGTAATGCCGAATTAATCATGTTTGTATTTATGCAAAACACGTATTGGATAAACTAATTATTAACGAGTACAATAGGTCAGATAATATATCTAACTAGTGCCAAATACACGTCCATAGTCACTTTTATATTTTCGCAACCTTTGAGATATTTTTCATATTCTAAGTTTGACTGACTTACTTAAACAAATAGCCAAACCACAATAGAACGGTACAACCTATAATAAATATGATAGATTATGGAGTGCACGAAATAATTCATTTATTTCACTGTTAACTTGTTTTAAAGACCTTGCAAAATCCCTTCGAGAGATGGTATTGTAAAAATAATGTTTTTAGGTTTCCTCGGTCAGATATTGGGTAAAATTCGTATGCGGACAGCAGAGAAGACTGATGACAGGATTAAGGTGATGAGTGAAGTCATCAGTGGGATCCAGGTAAATAATTACCCTTCATTGCATGCTTCATTTCCCTTTGTCCAGCGGCTAGGTATATTAACTAGCTTTTTTTATTAAGAAGATAGAAATATTAAATAAAAAATTCTTTTGTTAGATAATGTGTTGCATATAGATACATAAATAGTATTCTATTTACTTTAGTGTGGATTATGTAGATGTTGATGCAACTAAACTGGGAGCTTGTTGAAATTCGCCGAGCCATTAGGAGAGCACGCGTTATTCATGCCTTGTTAAAAATAAATACCGATTCGGAATATTCAGCAGATTCAATGCGCCCGTATTGATTTTGGCCGGCGTGGAACTAAGATAATTGACGCTTCGCCATGTAAATGAACCGTGCAGCTCGGTAGAAGTATTTGCGATTCATAATTTGTTCCGCAATTAATGCGTGAAGGCTGACATTTATGGGTGATACGAGAAGTTTCAGAAAATGTTTTGAATAGTGTTTAAATACTGATTATAGTAACTAAACTAATGAAAATTAAAATGATCTCTTTCTGTCTCTCTTCAGCTTGCAAAAGCTAATATTATGAAAAACATTTAAACAAAACTCCAGAAGCAATTTCACTACGCGATTTGGATCATACAGTGTCGAATGTTACTTAAGTTCTTGTTAATTTCTACATTCTGATTATATTTTAGGTGATCAAAATGTACGCGTGGGAGATACCGTTTACGAAGGTGGTGGACGAGAAGCGGAGGATCGAGCTGAAGGAAGTGAGGGCCGCGACCATCCTCCGCACGATATTCATCGGGTTTATGGTGTTCACGGAGCGGACGGCGCTGTTCATCACCATCCTCACGTACATCATGCTGGGCAATGCCATGAGCGCTACCGTTGTGAGTATCAAATCCTTCTCTCTTCAGCCACAGGAAGTACACTGCTTAACATAGGCATCCCCCAAATAAAATAAATAAATACACCCAATCCTACATAGTTTTGACACCATACTAAGATCGAGTTTAGTGTCGTGGGTATCAGGAATTACTAAAGACTTTTTGGTCCCACAAACACCCAAACCCAAAAACACCGAGACAAATGCCTGTGAATCACACAGATATTTATCTCAGATCGAACCCTTCCTAATAATTGAAATATGAAATTGAATGTATTATAATAACTGTTTCAACAATAATCAAAAAATGTTGTTTATCACGTTTTTAGGAAATAGGCCATTTTTATCCACAAAACAAAAATAAATTAAATAAAATCGTCCAAAAGTCCAAAGTCCTTGGCTTAATGCTTCAATCACGGAAATATGGATCTGTTATATCTAGGACGAAATTGTATTATATAGATAAAAACTTTCGTTTCTCTATCTTCAGCGTGCGATTGAAGCCGTGAGCGACATATACCAGCGTAAAATACCAGTTCTTACGCGTCTCACGACTTAGCAAGAGCCTCTTCTACGATTGAGACGGGTTCAGGCCTTAATCCACAACACTAGAACAGTAGGGGTGGTAGAGGTCGGGAACATAACAATCATTCATTGATTTGTGATCACTTTTATCTCTACATATTTTACTCCTATCTACAAATGCTACGAGTAGTAATAAATCGTCTAGAAGTAGTGACAAATTGCTATTTATTTTCAGTAGAGTCATGCATCAAAATGTCTCCTGAACTAAAATGAACTAAAACTGCAATTACGGATGTTTCTGTTTGGCGTAAGATTTTTAGTGCTTGTGTTAGTCAATCGGATAATATAATAGCGATTATAATGTTAATGATGTTTTACTATTGTCACCTTGAAATCCAAATCAACTAAATAGTTAAAATAGCAAACGAATTAAATACAAAAGTGGCAGAACAAAAAGCATGACATTTAAAACATTCTCCTCTTTGTTTTCAACCTGTATGTTCCAAAATGGTATCTATTTGTTGTTATTGTGAACGGAGCCAGTGAAATAGACATGGAAAGTTTTTCAGATTAAAATTGCCTTAATTGGATACTCGGAAACAGCCAATTATTATGAAATGGATTCATAACCGTTACGCGTGAAAACATGGATCCGAAATAATAAAAATATTAATTTACTTTGCAACGCGGGCATTGAACAGAGTAATTGGTGCCATTGATTGGTTATTATTAGAGTGGAAAATAATAGCTAAATACCTCTAATATTTGGATAGAAAAAGTGAGCCAATTTAAAGTTACACTTTAAAGTACTGTAGGAATGGCCGGCTTGACACAGCTGCCTTGTATCACTGTCTCACCGGAAACCGACTTTGCTGAGGTGTTTCGATCGTAAAATGAGATTATCCAAGTCCCAATTTTTGCATCTTGTTGTTCTTTCTTCCTTTTATTCGTTTATTTTAAGAGGCTAACATGTTTGATACTAGTGTTGTGAATATTAATGGGCGGAAATAATCTGTAATCACTTACAGTCCGTTTGTTAATTATTGCCTACAGACGTAGATGAGTCAGTGCTTCACCTACCCAACGTTGTACATATTTAACAAATCCAATAACTGCTTCAGTTTGTATGCCAAAAAATTACGAGGATATGCAACGGAGGCAACCCTGTATTTCGCGTAATAAGAGAAACAAACGCAATATGATATCGGGCAAAAATCCAAAACCAAATAATAGTTCTAGAATGAATCGAAAAAGTAGTTCAAATTGAACTACCTGATATAAGATCGTACCCAGAATAACCATTATTGACAGCAGATATGGTGCCACTACACCAATGAAACCACTTGGGAGTAAATGTATACACAAGTATATTATCAGTCAAGACTGCCGTGTGTTTACACTGAGTAAAGATAAAGGATACCTGGTGGATACGTGACGACATTAATTATTATTAAAACCATGTACAGGGAATCACTTCAGCATTTTTTACACCGAAAATATAAATTATGTTCAGCCGCGTGGCCACTGGATTTATTTTACTAGACAAATAATTGCAAGATATATTATTTTCACATTTAGATAGTGTGGATTGGCGACAGACAATTATCTATTGCTATTTAAGTTAATTATTCTGACCTACATAGTTGCTTATTCAACTGTCTACTTAAAAAAAACTGATAAAAAGTTATTATCTGTCGTTAAGCGCCATTTACACGGGGAAAGTTTCTCGCCTCGAAGATACGATTATCGTAAGGATATTTGAAAGTTGCATCGTGTAAACATTTGTCGGAACACGATATAATATATGGCGGTTAGGGTATGTCATCCGATAGCGGTTATGTCATGCGAAAATCGCACATGATTCTCGCCACGAGAAACTCTACCTGTATAAATGGCAAGTTAATTAGACTATCGTTGTGCATATATTATATGACTATATAATTATGAAATTATTTAAAATATTCTTTATTCAAGTAGTCTTTTACAAGATCTTTTGAATCGTTAATTTCTGCTACCACCGCTTCGGAACGTGTAGCTGTGAAGAAGAAACGGCGCAAGAAACTCCCTCAGCAACACGTGTATGACATTTGTGTATGATATACGTACTGTGTATATTATAATATTTATTGTTTATGTACTATGTTGTGTTTATTTATCATACAATTATACTTTATTCGAAAGTGTTTATGCTTTCACTGAAAACCGAATGTCATACTTATAATTCCTGTCCATCCAAAGATTGCCTGGTAGAAATCGCTATTAGTGATAAGGCCGCCCATTGTACAGAACTATTATAAGGTATAACCTTTATATTATATGTTGTAATAGTGTACATCAAAGCATATATTATTATTATTGTCTACCAATTTGTAATGGTAAGAATGAAATACACCGTGTAATAATGAATAAGCTATGTCACATTATAAGAGCCCGCTCCATTAAAAGGACACAAATGGATCGATATACCGGGTATATCAAAGCTACGACCGAAAACGAAGCCGGGTGGTAGTTTTAGTGGTTACAGACACGACGCAAATAAAAATTTCGCAAAATAAGCGACAGATTTTTATTTGCAATTTTTTGAAAATCATTCTTTTTGGGTAGCAAATACCTAGTTATTGCGAAAATAGTAATTTAAACGCTATCGTACCATTGCGTCTTAAAAAATAAAAAGGTGTACCTACATCATTATTTTAGGAAAACTATGTATTTATCACCCAAATACGACGATAAGTAAAAAATTACCAAAAAAAGTTGACATTTTTTTTTTGCGAAATTTTTCATTGCATTGTGTCTGAAGTCACTAATAGTACCACCTGGCTTCGTTTTCGGTCGCGGTCTTGATATACCCTGTATATGCAGGGGCAATCAATCATAGTTTCAATTTTTTTTTGTGTAGTCTTTAATTAAGCTGTATATTTTATTATCCATATTGCAATAACGTGATTTGAGTTTAAATATGAGCTTAATTTAAGCAGTAGGTACCAGTGGCGAAGGGTTCTTACAAGCCGATTCCTAACAGCACGCCTTATAATTTAAAGGAAATTATTAATTATTTACATTTTTTTAAACAAGTTATATGAAGAAAATAATCAAATAATAAACAATATTAAAATAAATATAAACAATAAACAAATGTTATTCGATATTAATAAACAAAATATTATCGATCAATTAATATTAACACAACGACAAACGCATTGCGCGATGTTCAACGTAAGTACATGCATACGAAACACGCGGCCGCCTAGATCCCGATGACGTCACGTCAGGCTACAAGGACACAGCACGAGTTCCCGTTGCTCTCGCGCTCATTTCCAACGCATTATTTGCCATCTCTGTTACACGTTTGTTGCTCAGAACTGCATGCAAAATTGCACCTTAAAACTTATAGCTTTTAAGGTCTAACTTTATTTGTAGAAATACGACGGTATTCGCTTGTGAATATGCCGGTGGGCCTACGGCTTATAAAGTAATTTGCCAGTTCGCGCAACTTTTATTTCGTGTTTATAATTAGAAAATATTATTTACTACTGTGTTGTTTCAGTGTATATGTATAATGCGGTGTCTATTTTTAGGTTTGTATATAATTAGTGGGTAATTTATGAAATTTTACTGGTTTAGAAGTGCAAACAGATCTATCTATTTAGAAAAACTTTAATGATGAATGAAACTTGATAATGTCGTATGTATCGTTTTATCTTATGAATTACATTATTAAGAGGTAATTTTAAAAATGCTGCATTTACGTAATTAAAAAACGCACTGGAAATTATATTAAATTTGATAATACATTTAAGTACCAGAGAAAGAACGGCAACTGACAAGTTTTAATTATTTAATAAATATTGTAATGCCGTATTTTTGTTAGCGTTGATTCAAAATAGGACATACAAACATAACCCACGCCTGCATCCCATGAGGGTTGCCAGATTCGATAGATCTCCAGTTAGCTCTATACTGGCATCGTTTTACTTTCGTCCACTTACATCAATCTCTTCATCTTTTTTTTATATATAAGGAACGTTTGAAATTTTATTGTCGATCTATTTCAAAACAGGGTAATGTTGTCTTTTGCATTGAATCGAAATTTACTTTAAAAACGTTAAAAAAAGCACCTAACGGGCACAGTGCTATTTCGTGCAAGTGTTGTATGAAAATATAGTAAGTATTACTAAGCAAATATGTCGCTCAATATCTTACGTACATAACGGAGTAAAAATATAAGTATGAGTACTTGTTAATTTAATAAAACTAGTCACCAGAAGTATCGGCTTCCCTTTTGAAAAAAGTCACCCTTCGCCACTGGTAGGTACCAATGAATGATTTTTGTTTCAGATCTACCCACTACAACAGTTCATGAACGTAGCACAATTAAACATAACTTTGATACTGCCCTTAATGCTGTCGTTTACAGCAGAGCTCGTCGTCTCGCTGAAGAGAATTCAAGAATTCCTTATACTTGGTAAGTATCCTTTTGACGATACAGAAACTCAATTTTCCATATTCTTTTTAATAACAACTAACTCACGTAATATTACGAGCAATGCGTTTTGCTAGATCGTGTGATATTAACGATGATTGGAAACATTAAAATGATGTAATGTTGTAAATATGATAAGATTTGTAACTGCATATCGTGGTGGAATTAGCCTATTTAGTTAGTAGCGATTGTTGTGTAGTGTTCACATTAATTCTTAAGGTTGAATTTATTGCCCGAGTTGTACTGGAGCATTAAACGCTCTTGGGGTTTTAGAATACGTAGCTATCTGTTTTATTTGCAAAAATTTTCATTATTACAAAAAAGATTTCTTCGTCTTCAGATTTGTACCTGATTGCAGTAGTCCGAATTGCTACCTCAATTAATAATAGAAACAAGTAACAAATCATCCTTTTAAATAGTTTGTCAAAGACCAGCTTCAACACACATAAAAATGATAAGTTAACAAACGAATGATATTGGGACTTGTAATGTTTTTGTTATCTGATATTTCTGCAAATACAAGGTTAATTAGGAAGTTGTTAAAATGACTAGGAAATAATTAATTTTGAAGGTCGTCTCTATATGATCCCCATAATACTCCAACATCTTATCCTGCATTGTTACAATAGGAAGTCTTGATGTGTTTATTTAATTACATTTAAAAAAAGTTATAACCCAGTTAATAGAAATTAATTGATATTATCTTGAGGCCTTAGAAATCCGTCTGTTCCCATGGTTATATTCGGTGTAATAAAATTCCCGAGGTACCGTGCCCACACGTAATGTACCAAAATAAGATGATCTGCCCAGGTCTAGAGGTTCACCATAATTATTCTCAATAATAGGAGATTGACTGTTGAACAGAGGTTTCCCCTAAAATACGTCCAAAGGTGCTAAAAACGGCTGTCTTAAACTACGTAAATATGTTAAACCATTGCCACTGGAGCTATTTTCGAGTTTTGTATTTTATCTATATCTTAATTGTATATTAGTTTATTAATGGGAAATGCGTTGTCGAATCCTAATCATGTCATAAACGAACCGAGTTTTATTGTTTAAAATATGTATGATAAAAACGTGAGTGATAAAATATATTCATACATTCGCACTGACAATTATTGTCCGTGTACGATCTGGAATGTAATAAATCGAGCTACAGAATTACAGTTTAAGAAATTTTGCTGGAACAAAAGCTAACTTCAGGAGCATAGTTCAAAACTTGTGTTAATTTCATCTGTGTACGAGATGGTCCAATAGTTTGCAATATGAATGAAGCAGATACAAATACAAACCAACTTTATGCAACATACAACCTCTACTAACTGTGCAACGAAAATTGTAATACCACAAATCCTTATATTTTATTTGTTTGATTTTGTGTTTGTTTATTTTTGTAGCTATTAATTATAGGACGGAGCTTCTAGCTTATATGTTTATATAAGCCTACTTGAGTTTATAATCACGAAAATATTAAATCGAGTATAATCCAGATATGAAATTCAGTTGGAAATATAATGTTAGCGTAACAACCTTGCGGATAGGGAAATTTAGGCTTGCAGCCAAATTTTTATGCCCATAAATATTTTTAGCAAACCGTACCAGAGAGGTTTTGTTTCACTTCGCTTATTCAAATTAAATACACGATACAATATTATGTTACATGTCATAAATCGAAAAACAAATATTCTATAAATCTGAGAGAAAACACGAAGTTATTTCTTTACAATACGTAGTCCGTATTGTAAAACAGCTACTGATTTCCATAAATAAGAGTCCTGCAGACACATAGTTCCTTCTCGCTTTGGTTACACACGCTATATAGTTATAATCAATGTAGTCGGTATATTTCCTTATACCATAAGAGAATTCCTCCCGAGGTGGTGGTATCTTTATTGAGATATCATATTTTCCTACCTTAATAATTTATTAGTTTATTATTCAATAAATTTCTAAATAATTTATTAGTTAAAGTAGAACTTAAGAAGAAAAAAATATCTATTACATCTCTTTTCAACACTTGTTATCGTATTAAGAGTATAAGTTAGTAAATATAATTTATAAATAACAAGTTGTATTGATGACGATGCAAATACTCTTACAAACCTTCAGCAGGTCATCTGCTTACCAATTCACTAACAAAAAACTAATTTAAACAATTTATTAATTTTGTTCTCTCGTTTAAAATACTTTCTCAATTAGACTTGTCTGTATGTAACCTAAAATTTGATTTACAGAGGACAGGCCCGACTTGAAGCCCAACGTTTCTTCAGAGCCGGTGTCCACATTGTTCAGAAACATGTCGGGCAGCTTCGAGAAATCCGACGCGTCAGTCAGACCCGTCTCTTATCACCGAAAATCTGATTTAAGTGTTAACAATATTGTCAACGGTAAGTGTACCCATCTTGTGTTATTATGAGGCTCCTTATTCTGAGATAACGTCGATAATAGTTTGCAAAGTGCCGCCTGCGTGTTATCAGCTAGTTACTCGATTGTCTCATTTCTTTAATCTTGTTATGAACGTTGACATAACAATTAGGTACCACCACCTGAGCATACAATGTTAATGATGCTATTTATATCATGCGATATTCTAAAAATGCAACCGTTTTGCTCTCGTGACGCGTAGTTTCTATTGAGATATATAAATTATTTACACGGACATCGTACCAGCCATCAGTGGGACGATAGGAGAGTAATAGATGAGAGCTTTGTCGAACGGTTCCAGTCTAGATTAATCTAGTGCTCGGTTTAATAACTCAATCGTCGAAACCATTGAAATACGCGTGTAATTTATTGTTCATGCACAACAATTAGTCTGACACAATCAGTTTTTACTAATCATTCAGTTGCAGCTTCAATTAGTTTGTTTTTTGTAAATATTGCTAATTAACGTCAAAATATTGCCTACTTTGTTCAAGTATACTGGAGTATTTTAGATGACATCTGATCTATGTAACTTACCAAAAAAGACAACTAACAAACGAATACAATCTAAAACAGTATTAAATACAAATTACCGCTTCCATATCTCTGACACATACATCTGTTTCGATTAACAAATACGTTATTATCTGTTTGTTTAACGGGAAATATAACGATTATTTGATTAGATAATGCAGCACGCAAGAACTCGAGGTTACTCCGGAGTATATCCCACCACGACGACACTGCGGTCATGGTACATGACGTGTCGGCCAGCTGGACAGGAGACCCTAACTTCTTGGCCCTGAAGAACATTTCCTTCAAACTACGCAGAGGAAAACTTTGCGCCATCATAGGTCCCGTCGGATCCGGAAAGGTATCAAATACCAACAGATAATGTTCAAAACAAGGAGCTAGTTACAATTTAAAAGACAACCAAATGAAAATAGTCACTGAAACATTCTACTGCCACGCTCGTATATTTGGTTCGAATGTGCTCCTTTGACCCACATTCGTGAGTCGATAAAAACAAAGCTTTATTGATAACGACAGAGTCGAGTTCGCACAAATGTAATGCAAAGTTCACCAAACTCCGATTGAACCTCTAATGGAGATTAGATTACACTGATTATTTGTATTAGATATTTATTTTATGACTAAGTGTCTTTTGATTAGTGAATGTTGCAATAGGTAGCTTAATTTCAATAGGGAAAAATATGTTATGTAAGAAATTAAAAAGAACAACAAATCTGTTTTACATTCGCAGTCTTCGATTTTGCAACTGCTACTAAAAGAATTACCTGCGGCCACTGGCACGGTTTCAATATATGGAAAGATCTCGTACGCTTGCCAAGAGGCGTGGCTCTTCCCGAGCACCGTCCGGGAGAACATACTTTTCGGCCTACCTTTTGAACCGGAAAAATACAAGAGGGTACGTATTTTTGTCTTTTGCATCTTATACCCAAAGTAAAGTGTCAATAACTCATAACAGGGTTGGCCGCGCACCTACGAATCATTTCTCAATAGAAAGATTATTTTGCAAGAATTCTGCTTAATCTCCAAATTTATTTTACGTTACAATGTTTTAATTTATTCGTTCTCTATAGCGGCGACCTAGATTTAGGTACGCCTAACGCCATACCCGGACCGAGGCCAGCAATCCACCAATATTCAAAGCATGCCTATAAATCGAATGTTGTTTTCAGGTATGTCGAGTATGTGCTTTGGAGAAGGATTTCAGTCAATTCACATTCGGAGACCAGACCCTAGTGGGGGAGAAGGGGGTCTCGCTGTCGGGCGGCCAGCGCGCCAGAATCAATTTAGCCCGCGCCGTCTACAGAGAAGTAAATTGATTTTATATTTGTTGTAAACAGTTCACTTATAGCACAAAGGAAGGACGCCGTGCAGTTTTCGTTATTAGTCCATGAATTCTAATAAAACATTCCTCCGTACTTATTGTTTATGAAAAATGGCAAACATTTTTGAATTATTAATTCGGTATGGCGAGTATTTATTTGAAATGAATGTAATAGTAATGAGAATGATTCTGGCCGACCACAATAGGTATTCAGCAACGCAAGCTTGGAATATGTCAAAGTAAAACTATTTACTTCGTTCCCTCATTAAAATACTGGGCTTGAATAAACAATGTTTCTGTAAACTGTTCTGCACGTTTGACTTACAAAACGCACCAATTATTCTGTTTTAATATTCAGATTAATGCTACCTGCATTACGTTCGTTTGTGCAGACAAACTTTGTGTTTTAAGCTAATGAAAATGTCTCACGTGCATGTTGAAAACTTTTATGGATGTTTAGTCTAGCTTTGCTCTTTAATTATAAGATATTACTTTATAGAGTAACTACTAAATTCTAATCCACACGCTAATTTAACTGTAGACTAACTAAGTCTGTTCTAACATGACTATTTGAACCATTAGTTTTGTTTAATAATGAAATCGCATACTAAAAAAAAACAATTTATAAGCACCCTATATTTCACTAGCCATTTCCAAGAATGAATTTGGACCTTAATTAAACTACAATAGAGTACACTTTATTACTCCCAAATGCGTTGCCGAATACTATGAATACACCTAGATATTTACGTGTATTTTTTAAACAGTCGGATATAATTCTGCTGGACGACCCGCTGTCTGCCGTGGACACCAACGTGGGCCGCCAGCTGTTCGAGAATTGCATCAGCGGGTACCTCCGCAACAAGACGAGGATCCTCGTCACGCACCAGATTCACTTCCTCAAGGCGGCTGACTATATTATTGTGTTGAACGAGGTTTGTACATCATTGGTACTACTAGACATGTGGTAGTAAAGAGATAACGAGTTGTCTTTTAATGTTGATGAGTTTACGCTGCATGATTTTTGTTAATTTGTATTTTATGTGCGTGCTTCTTTTAAATTGTTCTTTAATACACGGATTATGTTTAAACTGCAAAATAAATTTATATGAAGATTTCTAATCTAGCGCAAATTCTATTTGATATCTTAATCTAAGTGTATTGTTATTCAAACCAATAGACAGATAAGCACTTATTATAAACGTTTTTACAAATATGCCAGGGAATTAGCGACTAGTCTTGATGGTTGCGCAATTGTTATAATTTCTGAAATAACAATGTTGAAACAAACAACATTACATAATAAACACGCGTAATAGTATTAATACATTTATATTTATGCATACTATTGAATGCGAGATGGTGTGAAATATTGATATGACTAAAGCTTGGAATGGGTGAAGCTACAATATTAAATAAAACCTATTTTAACAATGCTTTTTTAAATTTATGTGGCGCCGCTTTTGGTGATTTTCCAAATGGTGCTGAAAGTTCTTTCACTTAGTACTTTTGATAAAAGCGAGCAATGCTCAGGTTTTTCAAGTAACGTAAAAATGTTAGTGCTGAATTTAGAGCAAATCTCGCACAGATAAAAATAGATCTCGCTTGCATAGAGAGCATTTAGCGATTGTTAGATCTCCCTGTCATAATATACGCCGAATCTGTAATATCGGGACCTACCGGACTTCAATTTAGAGTAGTCATGTACCTAGATACATTTAACACAATTATTCTAACTTGTAATTATCCTGAGTGTATTAATATTCCTGAGTAATTATTCCAACTTGTATTTATCTGCGACTGTCTCGGTGGCGTAGTTGTATTACGGTACGGTTACAAAGCTGAGGTCTCGGGTTCGAGTCGCGGGTCGGGCAAAGTGATATTGGACTTTTCTATTCATTATCAGCCCGGAGTCAGGAATTTGTGCCCGATATGGCGCTAGGCGATAGGCCATCGTGGGACGGAACATACCAGGCGAAATGTGGGTGTCCTGGTGGTGCCTCTGCCTACCCCTTCGGGGATAAAGGCGTGAGTTTATGTATGTATGTATGTAATTATCCTTTGTACTTTAAACAAATATGGTAGTAATCAAACGATATCAACAGAAATTATTAGAAAATAAGGTATGAATGTTATTATAGTTCACTAAGACAAATGCGGTTTGAAATATTATCTCATATATCTCTTCCTCCCATTATATTCTTCCTACGCTGCATGAACTTTGGCACCGAACCCTCGGTAGTAAATATACTGTATGAATTTCGTATTTTATTTATTTAATCTGGTCGACAGGGTGGTATTGAGAATATGGGCACTTTCGACGAACTAGCTACATCGGGCAAGGACTTCTCTAAGATGCTCACATCGTTACAAGAAGGAAAAGAAAAGGACTCTGAAAGCTTGAGTGCACGAGTAAGTCTCTTATTGAAGTTATCCAAAGTTTATTTTTCATTGTTGTTCGTACGAACTTGCTTTGTGACTAATTGTGAATGAACGTCACAGTATGGACCATTTGGGTTTTTGGACCCAAACCCGATTTTGGCTTCCATTCCGGTTCTGCTAAGTAATGAAAAATTTAAAAACTACAGCAATTAAATTATTAGATTGTAAATTACAATTATTATTATTGTATTTGTGCAGAGTATAGATGTCAAAGAAAGGCCAGGTTTGTTAAGAAGTCAGTCAAGTGTAAACGACGGCGAGGATTTGCAGCAATTCGAGGAGCAGAAGATGGAAGATGAAGAGAGACAGTCAGGGAACCTCCGCTGGGAGGTGGTGGCTGCGTACTTGCGCTCAGGAGGGAACATTTGTTTCGTCTTCTTCACGTTTTTCATGGTTATTCTGGTGGCCGCAGCTGCAGCCAGCGCCGACTACTGGGTCAGTTATTGGTAAGTTCTTCAATTTAGCATATTGTTTATTATATATAAAAATGTAGACTTGTACCAAATTCTTAAAGACATCTGATAAATAAATAAATAAATAAATACACCCAACAGTCACATACATAGTCCTGACCCCACACTAAGATCGAGTCTTGTGTCGTGGGTGTCAGAAGCTACGAGAGACTTTTTCGGTCTCACAAACACCCAGACCCGAAACAAATACCTGTGGATCACACAAATATTTGTTTCGGTGCGGGGATCGAACCCGCGGCCTCACGTTTCACAGGCGGCGTCTAACCAACTGCGCCACGGAGGCTGTCACGGATGATCAAATTCTTTATTGTATTTCTTACTTATGATAATTATGCAATCTTGATTTAGATCATTATAATTTTCCATTCGTTCTCCTACCTTAAATATTGAAAGGGAATATTAAATCGCAATCGATAACACGATTCTTCTTTATGATTGATTACACGTGTTTACTAAAAACTACAATTGATAATTTTATATTGAAGGTCAAATCAGATGGCACTATATGAGGAAGGATTAGGCGGCGCCGAAATTGGTACGTACAATTATACGATTATTTATTTCAATAATACAATTCATATTGAATTACAATGGAACCAGGTAAGACTTAATGGCTTTCTATATATTCATTTGTCACATATCTACCTATATAATAACGTGATTATCACACCAACGAATTGATAAACGCGGTAAACATTTAACAATTCGACGCCAAAAGGTGCTATGGCTAATAAATTGGCTTTCTGCGGCAGAATTCGTGATGTTTTATTATTCTGGCACTCGGAGTGCACTCAGTGTCACCCTGCAGAGGGACTATCAGATGCCAACGGACGATTAAGGGATTAGGTGCAGAGATAGTAAACACAAGGTCACTTTCCCGCTTCTATTCAACTATGGTGATAGATAGGTATTAAGTGAGAGCGTGTGTGTTTTAATAAAAGCCTGACTTAGGTGCCTTTGAGACTTCACCGACAAGTTGCGACTTCTATATAAAGCAGTTAGTTGAGATAGGATGCTGTGGCGGCTTCCGACACAATACGCGGCTGATATAAGCTGAATATAAGTGGGTACTCAAAACCTGCGAGCGATTAATTATTATGAGTTATTCCCTATTTCTCGCCTTTTGCCATAAGTATACCTATATCTCACAGCTTTTTATTAGACTTATTTATCAGGGTTCAGGGGGTTGTATAAGTGGAATAAATGTTTGTATTACCTACCCTAGGAACACATGAGTATGTGTGTGTGTGTGTGTGTGTGATGTGTTGACAATTTGAACCAAACAGAAGCCGATCATAAGTACAATGTCAATGGGATGGTCTAGCTAGTAATGGAAACTAATATCTTGAACTTATAATAAGTGGAGTTCTTTGAATACCCTTATTGGTGTCGCTTTTTCATGATAAAAGGCTTTGAATATAATATTGTCAACAGACACAGGCCTAGACGTCCAGGTTGGTTTGTTCACGACGGGCCAGTACCTCATCATCCACGGCTGCATCGTCCTGATGGTCATATTCCTCACCAACATCAGAGTTATTCCGTTCGCGACGCTCTGTGTCAACGCATCGAATAAGCTACACAACAACATGTTCAATACTATGATCAAGGGAATCATGAGGTTCTTCGACACCAGCTCATCAGGTACGTAATAGTGTGTATTATATTTGTCCGTATGTGGATGTGTGCCTAGGTCGAATATTTTGAAATTAAATCTCCAAAAAGGGAGTTGGGCTATAATTTATTGTTCAAGTCAAATTTAATTTATAAAAGGACCCCAAGAAAATATGTTTTATCAATACCTTGTAGTACCTACTTACCTCACAAAAATTATAACCAGCTAGGTATCAAAATTTTAAGTAGGTACTGTGTGACGAGTATTATGAATCAACATCTTCAGGAATATTTATCTTTTTACTTAGTCATCCATTTATTAGAATCAGCAGTTTCAATAAGTAATAAATCTTTAATCTAGTGATTGTATCTATCGCAGTAACTACCTCTTCTAGTAAAAACTATGATTTATTAGAAAGCATGCTTTAAAATTTCGTGGTCACTTACCAGTTGCCGCTTATCCTCGATCATGATGCTTGTAGCACAAATAATAATATTTTAAACTATATATTTCACTTTAAAAAACCTTCAACACCATCCGAACAGAATGAAAAATTAAACTAGACTGTTAGAAAAGCCTTAAAATTTCTCGCATATTAGTGCGTATGCTATGCGGCTTGTTTACAGCGAAAATATGTGTAACCTTCAAAATATTGATTAAACCGTCTTATTATAGTACTTATACGTTTAAATACCATATCAATGCGCATTGTAAACTAATGTACTCGCGGTCTTAGAGTTCTTACTTTGCAAGCTGCAACAGAGCAAGGTCTGCATTTAACTACATAACCGGGATGAAATTAATTTCAACAATGTTTTACGTCTCTTAAAGTTTTCTCAATAATTCATATAATACAAGCAATACAACATTTAACATATTATATTCACGTAGAAGTTCTTTATAATAAAAATAAGACCGTTAAGTTACTAAAGGTTTACATTCCAAAAAACCGCAAGTAAAAAACAGTTAACACTAAAACCTACAAAGAGTTTTAAGCAGTCTCCATAATGTTCCATGAAATCACGCATTGGTGTTTACATATTCGTATGCTTTACGTTTTTAGGTCGCATCCTGAACCGTTTCACAAAGGACATGGGCGCTTTGGACGAGATTTTGCCAAGAACGTTGTTGGACGTATTCCAAATCTACGGCACGCTGGGCGCTATCCTGGCTCTAAACGCGATCGCTCTGTACTGGACGCTCATACCCTCTGTTGTACTACTAGTGTTGTTCATATGCCTAGTCAGGATTTATATGAAAACGGCTCAAGGAATCAAGCGGTTGGAGAGCACAAGTAAGTCACTTTCAGCTCGTTCGAATACTGATTAAACGAGAAACTCCCAAACTTCTAGTCTTGACATACATGTTTACTTTGCATTGATTTTTTGCAAATACTTTAACTTATAGGTTTCTTTTTCATTGGTTATTTGACTATTTTGCTTCTTGAAAGATTTAAAATTTAAGAACAAATAGTAAAAGTCATGGGCTCCTACAACTAGAGGGACCTCAATTATATTTATCGCTAAGTCTTAAAGGTTGTCGTAGGGGTCGATATAGATACAAAAATTCCTTATACGATTGTAACTTAACTTTTATCACAAATTTTATCGTTCATATAATAAAATAACAAAAAGATCAAAGTATACTGTGAGCGTTATTAAAATATTTGTCTTATCATTAATTTACGAGTAGACACAACTACCCTGATACACTAATCAGGGATGTCATGGTGATGCAGCATGTTTGTGACTTAACTTACGCATACAGTGGTACGAGTGTCTTTATCAGTATGCACATTAGTATTTAAATGATTGTCATTATCTGCTAACGCCTTCCCGAAATATTCCGGAATAACCTGTTACATCAAGCCATGGAAATTCGGTACACCGATCTTTATATGGAATAAGTGATCTAGTCCTCAATTCAAATTAATGTTATATCAGTAACTGTTTATTATTCCAGCTTGGCAATGAAAAAAGCTTTGACTTAAATATTTTCAACAAAAATTGTCTTACATGTACTGTTATTTTTATTTCTATTGCTATCAACCCTAAGCAGTCACAATACAATTGTTTCTTTTCGGTCAACTGGTTTCTCGTGGTCCTCGTTTGGTCCAAAATACCTCAATGACAATTAATTTTTTTCATGTATTTCAGCTAAGAGTCCTGTTTTCGGCATGGTGACGTCGACCCTCAGCGGTATTGCAACCATTCGCTCGTCCGACGCACAGGACAGACTCATCGACGAGTTCGATCGCCATCAGGTGATTACTACTTCTAATGAGTTTTATTATACGTTTTATTACATGTTTTATTCTTATTTATTCAAAAGGACATAAAGGCGGGCACTTATCAATGTTTTATGGTGAGAAGCAAAAGTGCAATTTGCATATTTTATTAGTTATTTATAGTAAAGTTAAGTATAAAGACCTTATCCGTAATCTGTTGTTATCATTGTCACAGGACTTGCACTCATCTGCATGGAACGGTTATATCTGCGGAGGGACCACATTCGGTTTCTACTTGGACACCGTGTGCCTCATGTACCTCGCTACTATTATTTTCGTGTTCATCTACATTGATTTTGGTAAGTGTAATAAAATGTGGTCCTTTTTAATATCATTTCAAAGATGACTACATTAAAAGGTGTGCAAAAGTTCAAAACCTCACTTTGACCAAAAGGTTCGCAGTTTTGTATCTCCATAGCGCCATTAAGCTACAAAACAGTTTGCAAACCCACAAGTTCTATCCTATAATCCTGGATCCATTAAGAAGCAATTATGCAGATCGCCCTAATTATGTTTAATGCTGAGAGATAATTGTCATCAGTCGATGTCCTATCCAGAGTATACTATACTTACTATTAGCATGGTCATTTCTTCCAACACCACAAAAAACATATTTTCTCCTTCCTAATATCCAATCGGATTTCTTATCTATGGATTTTCTGTAATTGTTTGTTTATTTTCAGGTGATGTGATTGCGGTCGGTAGCGTAGGTTTAGCTGTAACCCAGAGTAACACACTAACCGCGATGTTGCAACACGGCGCCCGGATGCTGGTGGAGTTCCTCGCTCAGCTGACCAGCGTGGAGCGAGTGCTCGAGTACACGCGCATCGAAACCGAAAGCAACCTCTTCGAAGGAAGTACGTACTTACAACTCACAATATAGATAAGATTAGACGCCAAGACCATCAATGATTCGATTCTGATAAAATTTCACTGACCAAAATCGATTAGTCATACATTATATCGAAAGTATTAATAACGATCAATGCCCCAAGTTTGAATTAAAAACACTTTAACATTTGAATTAGGTTTGATCGAAAATGTTTGTTTTAAATGAAATGAAAGAATCATGGATGCGCTTACCTAAATATATTGTGGTATTTTTCAGAGACGCAGATGCCTCCATTGTGGCCTGCTCAAGGACGAATTGTTTTTGACAAAGTGAATTTACGATATGCACCCAATGAGGAGCCCGTGCTCAAAAATTTGAATATTAACATTGAGAGTGGATGGAAGGTATGAAATATTCTTAGTTCTATATGCAGCTAGTATATTTTCCATCACATTTTTGTTTACGTAATAATGGAGTCGCAAAATAGAATCTGATTCATATGCAATAAGACCTTATAGATAAACCATTAGTCGTAGATCGATAAAAACAGCATTTGCTATTACTGTATAGTATGAATTTGTTTAAATAACCATGTATGCATATAATAGATTAAATATAAATATTTTTCATGATTATTTCGATACTCAAATATCGATAACATCCTCATATGTAATGAACGATGTTGATAACAGGTGGGCATCGTGGGAAGGACTGGAGCTGGTAAATCATCGCTGATATCTGCCATTTTTCGATTTGCCTTCCAAGACGGAACCATATCGATCGATGGCCTCGACACCGCACTCGTGTCGAAACAGGTACCATTTCACGAAATTACTCAAGCACCATTATAACGACTATTAATTATTTCATTTATTCATTTGATTGTTTCTTACAGGGCCTTCGATCGAAAATTTCCATCATCCCACAAGAGCCAGTGCTATTTTCAGCCACAATCAGATACAATTTGGATCCGTTCAATGTGTACAGTGATGACGACATTTGGAGGGCGTTAGAACTAGTCAGTAAAAACACAAAAATACTTTAGTATGTATAATTGAATTAGTTGTTAACCGTGTGTTGTGTTGCAGGTGGACATGAAGTCCGCAGTTCCATCGTTAGACTTCAAGGTGACGGAGGGCGGCGCGAACTTCTCCGTAGGTCAGAGGCAGCTCATGTGTCTGGCGCGCGCCGTGCTCCGCTCTAATAAGATTTTAATTATGGACGAGGCCACTGCCAACGTAGATCCGCAGTGAGTGTGCAATCCCGAACATTATTAATCTTGCACAAACCGTACACCTGTTCATATACGTCATTTCTTCGCAGGACGGATAATTTCATTCAGCAGACGATACGGCAGCAGTTCTCGTCGTGCACGGTGCTCACTATCGCTCACCGACTCAACACCATCATGGACTCCGATCGGGTCTTAGTGATGAACACCGGGCAAGTCGCGGAGTACGACCATCCTTACATCCTGCTGTCCGACCCCGACAGTATATTCTCGTCCATGGTCCGCGAGACCGGCGAGAAGAACAGCGCCAAGCTCTTCCAAGTAGCCAAAGACGCGTACTACCAGAGCAATCTGAAAGAAAACGCCACGTAACACATTCCAGCTCAAATATATGCTGAAACAAGTGCCATGTAATGATTATTTAGTATTATTCGCATAATTAGTATTAAATAACAAAGGCGAGTAATTATTAGGAATAAAAAGTAGTTTTTTGTTACCGTGTTAACTTATTGTTTGTAGGATGTAAGATGAAAATGATGTTTATTTATATAAACTTCCATAAATTTACTTTGAATAAAGATGCCTTTTTTTAAATGTATTTTTAATTCGTACATTTTATTAATGAACCTGGTAAAGTGATCCTAAAATAACTAGTCCTCTCTGAAGTTGCATCGTGGTTGTAGAGAGACCCACTGACGACCAATTTTGGCCATAGCGAAGCAATACGCGTCATCTTCACGTTGGACATGTTGTTTTGGGTTGACTCTAAGAATTTAGAATTTAGGACGGTATAATACAGATTAATTATTATCTCAAATATCACATAATAATCATCTAATTCAGTACAAGATACCTCTGGTTCACCAGCAGAACAACCTCCGTCTGGGGTGGTGACATCGATAAAGTCGGTAGGCGAGTAACAAAGCGATGCAAACTAGTCCTAATATAAATCCATGTGCCTTGTGATCCTGATAGAACACGTCCCAATTATCGTTAGTGCAACCGCCTTCACAACAACCCATTATACATTACGGCAATTCATGATCTTCTATTTTAAATTCATCGTCGTTAGCTGCAAAAATATAAAACGTATTTAACACTTCATGATTTGTTTTTGACATATTATGACAATAGAAATAACACATAGAGAAATTAACAACGAAGAAGTATTTATTCCCAGTTCATGCAACATTACTATTGACTATGATGATATTCTGGGATTTATTAGACATGAAGAATAAGATCTGAAGTTGAATAGGGATATAAATTAGTCAAACATAGTATAGGCTAGAAAGCCGAAACTGTGGATAGCTTACCAGGGTGCATCCAAAAGCCATACTTTAATTTGAATCCCTATGTATTTGAAGAAGAGCAACTAATTACACTGGTAGTAGCTGCAGACGTACAACGACCACGAGAGGTAAGCGATGACCATCAGCAGTAAAACTGATATGTAAAGCACGTTAGGATCGGCAAACAGCGAAGTGTCACAGCATTTCTCGCCGCTGCAACAGTCCATCTTTATTGCTTGCTAATTTGTTTCATGCCTAATTTGAATTTTTTATATCGGACTACATTATTGCGGATTTAGTAATTGTTCATTTGCGGTAAACATTTTTGCGTTATGTTGATGACATTGTCATTGTCTAATATATAGGACTATTGAAAAATTTATCTTATCCATGGAATAGGGATGTTCTATAGGGATGTTCCTGGTTGATTATGTACATTATTTTAAGTTCACTGAAAAAAAAAAAGTTTCAAAGGTGGTAAAGAAGCGGAGAAAATAATATTTCAAGTAACGTTCTTGTAAATAATGTCGTCGAAGTCACAGTGTGCTTAGTTACATCCTTTTTGTTTTATTTCTACTACAAAATTAAAATATTTGTAACGCTTCCCTTACTGAACGGGTTTTAAAAGAACGTTTTAACGTTTATCCATGAAACGAAATAGGTAATCGCTATTTTGGATTTTAGATACCTATCTTATTTTTCGACCAAAATTATAATAAAATGCAGCCAACTACCCCATTATTTCTAGTAACAATATCGAACAGTTCATTGCTTTTAACATAACGTATTGTAGAAAGTATGTATCTAGGAATTCACAAAGCGATAAAATATATGGTGTACAATTAAGACGGGTCAAAGATATCGGTGCTTCTCTTTAAAGAACACCTACTCTCCTTCTACCCTGGGTTGCTACATTAATCTGAGATTAATTCAATCTAAGCCAATTTATATGACCAATTACATTAACAATTTTTTTTTATATTTATATATTTTTTTTTATATTTTTATTCATATATGACCTAGGGCGTGATCTCTACCATGGGGCCTACCTACATTATGGGAAAGGGCTTGGGCTTTGGCACAGAGCCTTGGCGACCACGCTGAAGACGCTGAAGAATAGATCTCTAATTTGATTTAAAACTTCTGCCATTTTGATACAGTATTAACCAGGACTAATTGTCTGGGATTGATAGTGTTCTTCAGTCTACGTCAAATTGGAGAGTTTTAAGCGATTTGAAAAAATGTGATTGTGTCCAATTAAAAATGTGGTCACTCTCTGAGAATAGATACTCTAGATTTGTCTAGTCCCTCTTACTTAAATATTGAAAAAACGTTTTACGAAGATAATCTAAATATTACGAAAAAATGTGAACATAAAAAAAACGGAATAAATAAAAAACATTTTATTTTTAAATAACCTATTTAGCATAACATTTACTAATTTAGCTATTGTCTGTCTGGATAGTCGCTCATATATTTGTTCCTAGCGGCTTCGTGCAGCACTTTGCTCATGCTGTCTCCGGTCTCTCGCACCATGAAGCTGAAGATGCTGTTGGGGTTAGCGAGCAGGGTATGGGGGTGGTCGTACTCCGCGGCCACGCCCTTGTCCATCACTAGCACACGGTCCGAGTCCATGATGGTGTTTAACCGATGGGCGATGGTGATGACGGTGCACGTGGCGAACTCACGGCGAATCGTCTTCTGAATTAACGCGTCCGTCCTAAAATACGATAAATGTTATTTCATTTTATAGGACCTATGAAATTGCTTTTATCTAATAGGGCAATGTAATTACGTTCTAAATAAATTTCTTGTTTGTATTAGGTACTTTCAATCGATACTTTATCAACACATAGTTGATACAAAATAAATATTCTATCGCCTTAATTATTAACTGTAATATTTATAATTACTGTCATCACAACACAATTTAATGTAGGGGAGACCGGGGCTAAATGCAATTATAATGTTTATACAGGAATTCTAGTCTGAGGAAACGTCTTGAGAAAAAAAAAATCATAAGTAACCCAGAAGGATCGAAGATGCTTTCTTGCGTGGAAGGTTGGTATTTTACCTCTAATCTCACTCTTCGAAACAAAATACTAATTATAACGAACAATTTATTATGAAAAACAGTAGCTTTTGTTTCAACTGCCATATTTTAAGTATTTTTAATATTATATCATCTATTGTTTATTGTCTACTGTATTCGCTGCTCTGTAAACATTTTACACAGCACATTGTATAGAGCAGCCCGACCGATATTTAAAAAAAATATAAAGTTCATTAAATTTCCTTGACTTTAAAACCATAGCAATGATTCTAAATCAAACTTTCCTTGACAAATATTGAGGTTGATGTTAAAACAGAACTTTTAGCCCCGCCTTCCCCTACCATAAAAGAAGTTAAAGTTATATAGGTACTTACTGAGGATCCACGTTAGCAGTAGCTTCGTCCATGACAAGGACCTTGTTAGACCTGAGCACAGCTCGAGCCAAGCACACGAGCTGCCGCTGTCCCATCGAGAAGTTGCTACCTCCCTCGGACACTTTGTAGTCCAGCGCTGGTATTACTTCTTTGAGTTCAACCTAATTAGAATGATGTTTATTTGTGATATTGTAATCAACTATTAATTTCTTACGTGACGCCTTGTTCATAACTCCCTTTTTATATGTGAATAATGTAGAGTAATTACAAAACAACTCGTCTGTCTCGAAGTGGAAACACGGAATAGGAGGGGATCGTATAAATAATACAACATGTAGATTTGTTTAATACAAGCTGTTTTGTGTTGACTATAATAGGTCTAATAATTCTTATAGGTTTTTTTCCTTTTTTGTATAATCTCCGCTATAAATGAGGAGAATTGACTCCCTTTTCCCGTAATTGTTAAAGTTAACGCGCCTCCGATCGTAAGGATTTTGAATGTTTATGGACGATTACGAGATCACTAGTGAGAGTTGTATCCAACCAGGAATTGTTCTATAAAAATAATATGTACATTACCTGTTCTAAAGCTCTCCAGATTTCGTCATCACTGTAGGTGTTGAACGGATCTAAATTGTATCGCACAGTTGCAGAGAACAGAACAGGCTCTTGAGGAATTATTGATATTTTCGATCGCAGTTCCTATTTGAACACAAATTGGTTATTTAGACATATTCAGGATAAATAAAAAATTATACCATTATATCATTTTCAATACATTCATAATGATTTGGAAATATGTGTTTAAAAATAAATTTACCGTTTTAGCAATGCCTTCAGTATCGAGTCCATCTATTTTGATTTTTCCTTGAAGTTTGTATAATCGGAAGAGTGCCGATATTAATGAAGACTTTCCTGCTCCGGTTCGGCCTACTACACCCACCTGAAAGGTAAGATTAAATCTCTTTTGTTTTTTCATTCAACAATTACATAGAATAGTAAGTATATGAGTGAAACTCAGATACGCGTGAATCATTTAATCGCGCGGCGAAGACACAATATAATCTAATGCAACATAAGGTACCTTCCAACCATTTTGAATTTCAAAGTTCAAGTTTTTTAATACAGGGGGATCTTCTGGTCCGTAGTTTAGGAAAACGTTCTCAAATTTAATGTGTCCTTTTTGCGGCCACTCTTTTGGGGGCTGAATAGCTGTGAATAAATAATAGGTTGAAATAACTGAAATGCACGTACGAATAAACTAAATACGATTTTTTAAATTTGTTTTTTTTTTTTTTTTATTACATTTTTAATTAAGGTAACCCAAACGTATGAGTCTTACGTCCATCATCCATATTTTCCTCTGTAGGTAATTTAGTATATTCCAGCACTCTCTCGACGGCCGTCATTTGTCCCAAGAAGTCGGCGGTGAACCGAGCGGCCATCTGAAGCATCATCGTCAGAACCATGGATTGACTCACAGCCAGGCCCACGCTGCCTACTGCAATCACAGTACCTGAAAAACATAATATCATTTAGATGACAATTTACCACCAAATAAAAAAGACATTGCACACAAAATGCATATCTTCATAAATTAAAAAGTAAGATGAATTTAAGTAATAAAAGCCCAATCTCAAGGAGAAATACTTACTAAAATCAACTATAAGGAAAATAGCCATAATGATTCCGAGGTAGACGAGGCAGAGCCCATCTAGATACATGCCAAACGCGGCGGAACCACCCACGAACGTATAAAATGCGCTCGAATGGAGATTCTGAAAATTTAAACAAATTACTTAGGGCGGAACCTTCCGGGAATGAACTTGTGAATAATACAATTCTAATTGGCGAAATGAAACAATGAAAACAAGGCCACAGCTTTGATGGTGCTATAACAAGTTCCATAAAAATGTATACGCTTATAAAACAGTAAACAAAGGCATGAAACATGAACTATTTTTACCTGCGCACTGTTAAACATTGCAAGAAGTCTGCCCTGAGAATTAGAACTTCTTATCGTCGATAATCCTGATAATGTTGAAGTGATCATTCCGAACACCGGACTTTTTGCTGTTGGAAGGAAATATTAATCAGACGTCTTTGATTTATACCTATGTTTTCATACACATATTTATTGAATCTGTGGATATATTTATCGATTTTCGTTATTAAAACATTTTTATGAACTATATGTTTCATTTTGATTTGCAAAAGATTAATAAACGACATATTTAGTGCAGTTACTACGTGTAAATATTCTTTTGGTTAACTTTACATTTCCAGAGATACTTACTTGTCCCTTCTAATCTTTTAACAGCCTGTGCAGCATTCAAGTACCATCTCAAAATAAAGACAAATATGACTAGTAAAACAAAAGTGGGTATGAGTGTCCACGGCAGAGCTATAGCGTTCAGCACCAGAATACTTGTCATTGACAGATACATTTGTATTGTCTCCAAAATACTGCGCGGTAAGAATTCGTCCATCGCACCCATGTCCTTGGAAAACCTATTCAAAACTCGGCCTGTGCAAGAAAATTAACACAAATTAACAATTTATTTCAATAAAGATACAATAGAAATTATACAATATAAAATCAGTTGACCATATTGACAGCCTCCGTGGCGCAGTTGGTTAGACGCCGCCTGTGAAACGAGAGGCCGCGGGTTCGATCCCCGCACCGAGACAAATGTTTGTGAGAACCACAAGTATTTGTTTCGGGTCTGGGTGTTTGTGAGACCGAAAAGTCTCTCGTAGTTCCTGATACCCACGATACAAGACTCGATCTTAGTGTGGGGTCAGGACTATGTATGTGACTGTTGGGTGTATTTATTTATTATATTGTACGATATAAAGTAATCGCTTTATTATAATCAAAGAGGATTTACCTGAAGGATTAGTATCAAAGAACCTCATAAGGGACACGATAAGTTTCTTGTACACTGTGTTGTGGAGATTCTCCGAGGCTCTCATTGTCATCACCACGAAGGATATAATCCTGACGTGCGATATTACAATGAGAGCTAATATTACACCTCCGTATACGATCAGATATTGGCCCATAGTCAAAGCACCGATTACTGTGTCTAAGCTGGGATCTGTAATAAATAATACGTTTTCATCAAACTACTGGGCCGTTACCGTTATACTTTTAAATAGAACCAGTATTATATTTCTTTCAAGATTTGATTTAAACATAAAGTAGAATCAACATAAATATGATTGAAGAAACGGCTTTTTAATAGAAATTTATTGGTGTTTTAAATAAGTAGCTCCCTTATTTGTGGATAAATGTAAAGTGAATCTCACCCGGTTCTTCTCCTTCGCCTAGTGATTGCTCGTATTGATCCACTTGGTTAGTCCTATAATAATCATATGACACATTACCAGAAACTTACTCACTCATACTAAACGAAAAGTAAAAGCAGATAGATTTTAAAACATAACAGCACACATGACGCAATAACTGAACTTTTCTCTCTATTGTATCATTAAATTATATCTGGCAAAAATAAACAATTCTCTCTATTTAATCTGTATAATTTGACGCAACAATAATCAAGTGGAAGAGAACTTACCAGTAGCTAAGCCAGTAGTCAGCCGTAGTCGCTGCAGCTTGCGTGATCAACAGCGTGAGGAAAGCCATCACCACCACGCACCACGACCGCACTGAAGTCAGGTACTTAAACAACACTTCCCATTTCAAATTACCCTTGGCCCTTTCTTCTGCTGCCAAAACTTGTATTTTCTCGATTTGTGACCCGTCTTCGCTCTTTGTTGACATTTTGGATATGGCTCGATGTATTGCTGGTTTTTTGCCCTAATAGAATAATATGATTAATAGATACAATTATTTAACTCCAATAAGTGAAAAAGGATTATTTGACCCTCGAATCGAATAACGGACACAAAAGACCCAAACACCCAGACCCGAAATAAATATTTCTCTCAGTGCAGGGATCGAACCCGCGGCGTCACTTTTTACACGGCGTTTAACCAAATGCGCCACGGGCGCTGTCAATACATGGCAATTGCTAGTTAAGAATTGATACTTACAGACCCAGCTTCATCGTCATCCTCTTTATCATTTTCTTGATTAGACAATAACAGGGAAAATTCCTTTCCAGATTGAATTAATTCGTCATAAGTTCCTATGTTTTCAATAGATCCCTAGAAATTAGCAATAAAAGTTATAAAAAAGATTTTTTAGACCATTAATTTTGAAAACAATATAATACACACCTCGTTGAGTACAACAATGACGTCAGCAGCTTTAACATAATGAATTTGGTGAGTGACTAGAATGCATGTGCGACCTTGTAAGTAACCTTTAATGCATCCTTCAAACAATTGTCTTCCCACATTGGCATCCACAGCAGACAGCGGATCATCTAGTAAGTAAATATCTGCCTAAAATCATAAATGTTATAGAGTATTTTATTACTCCCATAATGTAGTGGAAATGTGAAAGTATTTTCAACACTCACTTCTCGGTAAATAGCTCTTGCAAGATTGATTCTAGCTCTTTGTCCCCCTGACAATGAAACTCCGCGTTCGCCGACTAAAGAAAGATCGCCATACGGAAATTGTTTGAAATCTGGCAACAGCGAACAAACTCTGCAAACCTACAGCAGTTACAGAATAACATTTTATTTACTGGTACTTCATTTAAACATTTCGAATATTATTTGTAGAAACGTTTTAATACCTCCTGATATTTTCTGACGTCATACGGCACACCAAACAAAATGTTTTCTCGTACAGTTCCAGGGAAGAGCCAGGACTCTTGGCAAGCATAAGACAAGTTTCCTTTTATACCGATGCTTCCTTCACAAATGGGTAACTCTTTTAGTATAGCTTGGAGAATAGACGTCTAAAATTAAAATATAAATTGTAAAAATGTTGAAAATAGTACATAATTTATCTTAATAAAATACAATCTAATTTCTTACTTTTCCAGAACCGACAGGGCCTATGATAGCGCAAAGTTTTCCTTTACCCAACCGTAAAGATATGTTTTTAAGGGTCATTTCTGCTGGTTCTGTGGAATTAGTCCACGAGGCGCTAATTTTGTTCAATTCCACTGGATATTCGCCGCCTATGGACTCGCGTCGCATGCTTTGTTCTGCCACAATAAATAAATATTTAATGATATTATTGAAATCAATTTGTCCAAGGATAAGTCACTGAGCCGCTACAGTTATGCGACTTGTGAAGTACATGCCGCGCAAAAGAGTATACGCTTTACAAGTCTCTTTCAAAAATATATACATATCATGAATTTGTAACTAATCGATGTCTGTAAATCGAGAATATTTTAGAAAAATTATTATAGGGGACTTGAATGGACGTAGTAAACCCAAAACAATGATTGGTAGAATTTTTGTCTGTACGGTTGTGCGCGATGATCTCAGACACGGCTTAACGGATTTTATATTTGTTGTGTGGACTTTTAATGCAATACTCTTTAAGTTGTTCCAAAAAAAGTCATGTCGCCGAAACTTAAAAAATTAACATAAAATCGGCGAAAGCGTTCTCCTTACCAACTGACACTGTTCTCGTGAGGTTGTCTTTTTGAGAGTATCTCTTTGAAACGATAAACTCAGGATCGTTGCTCTTTCTTTCGTCTTTGGCATTAAAGATCATCCTGTTTGTAGTGCCATTAGATTTCGCTATAAGCGACAAGTCTTCTCTTTCATCTAAAAAATCCAAACATACAACGTCAATATAGAACTGTACAAACATATCCACACGATATTTAAGAATTTCACAACCGGGTATAATGAAAACGCAATTCCACATATGACTTACCCATCTCGAGGAAATTTTGAACACGTTCTAATGAAACCAACATCTCAGAGAAACTAGCTATAGCTAAAGGCAATATCAATGTTACATTCATTTGGATTATGCTGAAGTATTGTTGAATAGGATAAATCTGGAAACAAACATCTATTATCTCCTATTGCTGAGAAGAATTCAAACAATATTAATAAGGTGTGAGTGACTTACCAGTGTCGCAGTGACTAAATTCCCTGTGAGTATGAGTGTGAGTGTTGTGAAGAATAATATGGAGCGTTCCGTGAACAACATGAAACCGAGGAATACACTGCGGACGAAGATGGATTTTCTCAAAGCCCGCATTTCTAACGCCCGCGCCGCTTTCACAACTAATTGGAAAGGTTTCTCCCAGGCATACATTTTTATGACCTGCATTATTACAATATAATATGTTAAAACGAGTATCATCAAAAGCTTATCATATTTGCTTATTAAAAGGTATAGGAGTTGTCATTACCTGAATGCCACTGATAATTTCACTCATCAATTTGATTCTCTTGTCAGTCTTCTGCGCAGTTTCACGTCTAATAGTCGCCGTTAATTTTGTTAACGCGGCTGTAAATGACAAAGGAATTTAGAAATAAATTCTTAAAACAATTTAGCAGTTTCAAAGGAGAAATATAATTAATATACCTTGAACGGGAAGAATTAACAGCACTACTCCAAACAAGCCCACAAATGGGGCATATCCTGCAGCAACGTACAAAAAGTAAAGAACTACAGCAGCCTGTATAGGAATCACCCACAGATTGTGAAGGAACATGAAGGCGTAGTCAAATCTTGCAACATCATTCGACAACAAATTGACGAGTTTGCCACCAGCAATTTCACCTAAAGATAATTGACTCATTCGCAATACCTGCAAGAAAAATAATACATGTAGGCGAAACGGGCCAATACGGACGGTACTAAAAAATTAATTTGTGAAAAACTTATGTAATCTACATTTATATGCTGTATGACGAACATAGCCCCCCTTTGTCTAAGTTGCGTTCACTGAACTGTGCTATCAAGTTTTGGTTGAAGCATATTATTGTTTAGTTTAGTTGATGCATGAACAATGGGAAAGCAGAAAACCGACAAAGATTGATACTCCGTGCAAATTTGATACTCTAAAACAAAAACTTAGATTGTCACAACCAACCATTTATACTGTTAAAAAAAACGACCTTATGGGTAGGGTCGATTGTAAAAAATACCAGCTTTTATTTGGAATTTTTTCAAATATTTTTTAAAGCTGTTACAAATTAGTGTTGATGGATAACCCAAAGACCAATATATCATGTGTAATAATTAGTATTTTGTGTTCTAATAAGATTTGTGAGATATTACAAGAAACTTCAAAATCGTTATCGTCCCTGGTCTCCCCTAATGCGGTGCAGCGACACTGCACAGAACACACGAGAACGTAACATACATAGACGCACCATGAATATTACATATGATTCAATAGTTGATATTAAAATATTCATAAGTACAGACCGCATTTCCCACAAACATTATGCATTCTAATATACTTACTTTTCTGTAGATGAGCGAGGATATTGCTACTTTGATTTTCATTCCAAAACGCGACACGAATAGGGAATTATGGTGCTGGCACATCATGCCGACAAAATTAAGACCCAGCATAGCTAGTGCGTAGAGACCAGCATCCGTACGAGTGATCGTGGCATCTACTGACCAATATGATAAGAGCCGCGCAAACAGCATCGGTTGCATTGTTCTGTATAGAAGGCAAAGATATTCTTCATTCAATTTATAACAGAATTTTATATAATCTTAGTATTTACAAAGTTATTACTTCAAATTACAAAAGTATTAATATAGAAAATGAGGTATTTGTTAAATATTCGTATTTGTTATAATAATGCAAGTAGATGAATAGTTACACTGGATATTTAATTTACGCTTCCATGGGCTTCGTGAAGTTCCCAAATATTCTTAAAAACAGCAGGGAACACAGCGTAATATCTTGAGCAGAGTATTAATATAGAAAATAATTACAAACCGAACAACAGCCGTCATTGTAACGAAAAACGCTCCAGGCATGAAAGTCAGCCAGTACGCCCGACGCATCGCCTTCCACAACGACGGCTTTCTATTTTCTCTTGTTGCGCGCTCATATTCTTCAAGCCAATATCTTTAACAATTGAAATTATTACATTAACTACACATAATGTGTTGCGTGTAAAGAGTATATAGATATTTCATTAAACACAGGTATGATGGATGAATTGCCTCTTTTGTAATATAGATGTCAACAAAACTAATATATTTCACTGACAATATCAAAGCTTAGCGTTATCTGCCGTATAACGCATGTGTTCCATTTTCTGTACCAAATAATGTTCTATGAAAAATATAAATACACAGCTCGCATAATAGTCTAGTAAATTTTTGTCAGTATCTGGGAATTTGAGATACCAGCTTAGCATTAACTTGTATTTTGACTTTGTAAAAGTTCTCTGAAAACCTACGTACCTGTAGTGTGTCCGCGTCTATTAAAATCTAAGTTCACAGAAATCTTTTTTTGCTAATAACTCGTTTGAAAAATAAGGAATAAGTATGATGCTGATATTAATGATGACCATTTTCATTGCTTGCTATGCTAAAAATCAAGTACATTGAAATTTATTCAAATACAAATACGATCCATAATAGTCTAAGATCCGACCGCGTGATTTATACGTTCATATGTTTGATTAATAAAATATAATTTTTATCGATATTTATAACTAAACCAATGCAGATCCGCAAAGGTGGCCATCCAAATTTGGCCGCAATTAATTTTAATTAAAATGTAATTAATTATTTATTTTTGAACAATTACGTTCACTTGTAATTGTTAAAAAATATATTTCATTAGAAAGAAATATACCTGAGATACCGAGAAAGTTCAAGGTGCCATCCCTCACTTGGCCGCAACCTAATGTCAGCCAGGTGTAAACAGGTATAATTTCGTTAAATATATACGTTCATAATGTATTATCATGTTATACATACCAAATTGAAGATTAATTCTTTCCCTACATGATGAGATATAGGTGCCTATGCAAAAATGCCCGCAAATAGTGACTGCCAACGATTAAAGATAAATAAAAGCGAGAGAAACTTAAGATAAACACCCCATGTCGAATAAAGATAGAGCATCCCAGCTGCTTGTCGTTTTTATGCTACTGCGCATGCGTCCATAGGCAAGGTGCTCAACTAAATACCGTACTGAATATTGCAATCATATGTTTTTGACAGTCTTATGCGCCACGTTGTTTTTTTTCAAGTCCAAAATTATAAAACTTTGTTAATATTAATATTGATATATTTCATTCTTAACGTTATTAAAACGTGCCACATTAATTCAATGTGGCAAAATGCCACTAATCCAGATTGCATCAGATTTAAACCTGAAAATAATGGTTGGATTTTAGATGAAACTTTAAAACCAACATGGTTCATTGGAGATTCAATGCCACAGCAAGTAGAAGATGTTATTTGTGATTTAATTGAACAATCTTCAGAAGATACAAACGATAAAGATCCTGACGTTTCAACATATGAGAGTGACAGTTCTGATGATTCAAGTGACGATAGTACGTAAATGAAAATTTTTTCGTTACAAGTACTCCGATATGTATTGATAATTATCTAACTGTAAAATCTTTTTTATCATTTTTGTAATTTTTATCATTTTTTTTTAATAAAGAAGTGTTTGTATTTTTTATCATTTTTTATAATAAAAAAAAAGTTGCATTTTAAATCAAAAATAAATAATTCACTTTTTGTTGTCACTATCCCTATCAAATGAAAAAAAGGTTTGTGCATTTTTCTTTTAAAATATATAATTAACAAATAATTTTTTTAAACAAATAATAATTGTTAAATAAATGATTCCAACATTTTTTGTTTTCAAAAAATAAAACTGAAAAATTTATATTAATCAGATCCCTGATTAAAGAACCGAATTAAAAGCAATGGAAACAGAATTCAACAGAATTAAAAAATCAATTCTGTTTAATTCTGTTACCATTGTTTTTAATTCAGTTCTTTAATCAAGGATTCAAGGAAAATAAACGAAACTTTATATTGATGAAAATAAAAATAAAAAAACATTTGTGTATAAAGATAAATTTTAATATAAATTCAAATTAACGTCTTACAGTTCAAAGTTATTGTTTGAGTTGGATATAATTAAAAAAAAAATTAAAAACACTGGTTTGGATAGTAATTTTTA
Source organism: Deilephila elpenor (assembly GCA_949752805.1). Classification (NCBI taxonomy): domain Eukaryota; kingdom Metazoa; phylum Arthropoda; class Insecta; order Lepidoptera; family Sphingidae; genus Deilephila; species Deilephila elpenor. The sequence continues at coordinate 8,152,661 of OX457097.1, forward strand.
TGACATTTTTTATGAAGACCGAAAATAAACGAAACTTAATATTGTTAAAAATTGTAATAAAACAAAATTTATTTAAAAGATAAATTTTATATTTAAAATGACGTTTCACAGTTAAAAAATATTGTTTTAGTTGAATATAATTAAAAAAATATTGAAAACACTAGTTTGGTAGATTAATTATTATGACATATTATTTTTACTGCTCAATTTTTGGAGTATTTTAAACTCCAAGCAAATACGCGAGCTACTAGTTGAGCACCTTATCTATGGACGCATGCGCAGTAGCATAAAAACGACAAGCAGCTGGGATGCTCTATCTTTATTCGACATGGGGTGTTTATCTTAAGTTTCTCTCGCTTTTATTTATCTTTAATCGTTGGCAGTCACTATTTGCGGGCATTTTTGCATAGGCACCTATATCTCATCATGTAGGGAAAGAATTAATCTTCAATTTGGTATGTATAACATGATAATACATTATGAACGTATATATTTAACGAAATTATACCTGTTTACACCTGGCTGACATTAGGTTGCGGCCAAGTGAGGGATGGCACCTTGAACTTTCTCGGTATCTCAGGTATATTTCTTTCTAATGAAATATATTTTTTAACAATTACAAGTGAACGTAATTGTTCAAAAATAAATAATTAATTACATTTTAATTAAAATTAATTGCGGCCAAATTTGGATGGCCACCTTTGCGGATCTGCATTGGTTTAGTTATAAATATCGATAAAAATTATATTTTATTAATCAAACATATGAACGTATAAATCACGCGGTCGGATCTCGTACTATAAATAATAATATGATTGTATATTAATTGTTATTTCAATTAATTTGTATTTATATTTGGTCATGATGTTATACAGCCCGTGATATATTTGAATAATAAATAAACCATATAAACATGGTCAATATTCCATTATCTTTATTATTACTTCTCATCGCTAATGTTAGTACGGTACGGACACAAGTGAAGCACATGCGTGCTATAATAGACGAACCGTTTAATAGATAAACGAGGCGCGGGCGCAGCCGCGTACAGCCTATGCAATTATACATACATTACATGTATTTAATTTTTGCTCGAAGTGTCAATAAATGTGAAAACCAGATTAATGTTGATAAATTTAATTTAAAGATTTTAAAAATCCAAGTTTTAATAGTAAAGTTGTAAGTTACAAGTTCTTTTATTTAATATAATGTAATAGTAAGAAATGAAACTGATTAAAAATTGTGTATTTGTAAATAATTAGTAAACAACATAAAGCGTGTTTCAACCGGGACTACCGGTTGACCATAAATGATGCTCTACCCGCGCGCTCTCCACCCTCTACCTTTAAAACGATTCATGATGTTGGGGCAATTTAATCTTGTACAATATTGATAATAAATACAAAATATAACGCGAAGCCCATAGGAGACGAGACATTTGCAAAACTGTGCAAAAAATCGATTTTTGTTTCCTTTGACCTTAGATTTTAATAATCGCGGGCACCCTAACACATGTAGGTTTTGAGACAACTTTTTGGATGTAAAAATTCTAGTTTATTCCAGTTTATAGCCCGGTATCTCAAATTCCCAGATACTGACCTAATTTTGACTAAGATGACTGCACTATAACTTCTACATTTTGAAGATATCGTTTGGTTTTATATCGATAGTTTATGTTAGTTCTTGTCCTGTTCACATGTTTTTCTTGACATATTGCGATATTGTATATAACAGTACACCATCAAATACAAATATTTAACTGTCGAGTTCTAGAAAACTTGAAGTACTTTGGAAGACGTGTGTACTGTGTAGCTGATAAAAATAATGTGAAAAACTATTAAGTTCATTCACATCTGTCGACGATATCGTCTATCGTACTACTTAATACCTTATGTTTATATGGAAGTAAAGACCTAGTTTCTTGGCATTAATTACGTAGAATGAACATTAAATTTACATTTACGAGATTAGTATATTTATTTGTTATACGAATAAATTCAGGTAACGGAAATCTTTAGACTATCTGTGGCAGATAATGAATGTGATTGTGGATTCAAATGACGCATTTTACATTTTCCTACAATAACATTTTTAATTTGTTTAACCATATAAATAAAATATTCAAAAACATTGGTAGCTTGTGGTAAATAAGATTAAATAAATAAATTAATGTCGTAAGATCGAATGGTAGTCATAAAAAGATAAACAATAATATCAACTACGTTATGCGATACTGAATTTTAATCATCGTTCTCAAGGCATTTTTATAGTATAGAAAAATATCGAAGTGTGACTAATTTTCCCGATTCACATATCATTACACAAAGCGTTTTACCACTTATTTTATATACATCACAGGTGTTAGCCACCAAGCGTAGGCCTATCAAAATTTTTCAAAGTCCCATTATTTAGATGAAACCCGTGAAGTTATTTCTTTGTGTATTGCCGTACACTATTGCGCATTATAAAACGGATGTATATGGAGAAATTAATAGTTTAATAGTGTTATGATTTTACCTACAAGGCCTTCTTTTGATAGGTTACTGCTGAGATTAGATAAATACACTTTTTTACGCAAAGTATGAGTTAGTACTTTGTCAAAATATTTGAAGTCTCCATTCGAATCCTGTCTTTACATCTCTTTGTTAAATTGTAAGGTTAGAAATGTAATACATTCACGAATGTTCCTTGACGACAAAATAGATGATATGTTTTTTACTACAAAAAGATAAAAAAGCATACAATGTCGCGTAGCAAGTTTTAGCAATGAAATAAATATGGTTATTAGGGCTACTTACTTTTCGAAATATTCTCCAAGATTATCGGAATCATATTTCTTGGTTGGAATAATAAGATCCTCTTCTTCTAAATCTCTTCTGTTACCTTTTAAAATAACAGGGCACACCCACCACACGAATAAAGCGGACAAAAAATTCGGTTTGTTTGGTTTCCTTTTATCTTCCTTCACATTGTTTTGATTCGCACTTTTTCCTCCGTTTTCCATTTTGCTTCAATCTGAATGTTTACTAGTATTTAATGCTATTTTATCACGTCACTGATTTTTGGAAAACATTACGCTTTACAAGTGTCCGGCACACGGCGAGCCGGATTGGAATTTGCTATATAGTGAGTACAATGTGTAAGTCTGCTTTAACTTTCTGTCTAATCGTGAGCCACAAAGCTGATAACAATTATTATGTTATGAAGATATGATTGCTTAATGCTTTATCGGATCATGGATATGATAGCATTTTATTTTAATATGATTATAATTTGGTAGTGCCGCTCCTACCAGTCATTAGACTTTAATATAAGTTCTATGTCCTGACTTAGGTGGCTATTGCACGCATTAGCATGGAACAAGACGTAGATAAAATATGAATACAAAATAGAAATAAATTCGGTGCGATTAAAAAATAAATTGCTTAAAATCACGAGTTTGCCCTGTCTGCCTTTATAAGCTCATATAATGTTATTCACGCTAAAGTAATCCCGCATTTTATAGAGTGGTTCGTAGTTTCAGACAGTGGTCCAATTTGTGTTAAAGGATGGATGGTGTTTGAAAGTCTAGGAGTCAGTCTAGCGACAGAAATTCAGCATTCCCTGTGAGGTTCAATGTCCACTAACATTGCAAGCCTAAATACTTAAAGTCAATACGAGGTCACGATAAAATCGAAGATTATAAAAATTACAAAGTGAATTGATGACGAAGTTAGTACTATTAAATCAAGTCATTGTCTGTTAGTCATTTTCTTCAAATCTACTTTTAGGGCGATAATTGATAATGCACAACATTACAGGTAGGTATCTAATGTCTGTCATACAAGACATGCGATAAAAACGTGGTGACCAGGTGTAAGCGGTCAATATTAAAATTATTCGTAATCACACGACAATTTAGAAAAATATAATATCAATATATTATTTTATTATACACTTTATTGCTTTGTATTCTTGTTGTGAAAAATAATCTTATTAATCTTAACGCACTATTATCTTGTTTCTAAGTATAATCCATCCAATGTTATTTCTATTATTAGGAACACGTATATAAATTGTATTTTCAATAGATTATATTTTGTGAAAAATAAATAATGGCAAACCGATTTTCTAAGTGAAACGACACACAGAATAGATTGCGTTCGTTTTTTTTATTGACCATTGAATATCTGTTAAGCTCCTTTCTCAATACCCAAGAGAGGCAAGCAGGGATAAGTCAGAGCCAGCCCGGCATGGCACGCCAAAACAATTTGCCAACATTAAAATTGAAACTGGGATATCATGAATACATAGAAATTGTTTGTAACATTGAGCGTACAAAGATAAAAATTCTAACACCAAGAAATATTTGTCCAGGATAATAAAATATAAATGAAAAACAATTGAACACCTGTTGTTTCTGACGAATACACATGTTTTTCTTTCCGTCATAAATAATTAATAGACATAACCGTAGTGGTGAATTTTATAGCCATGTAAAGGCACTACTATACGAGTATAAACCATGAATTTTCGAATTTTAGTTTTAAACAATTCTTTTATTTTTTTACTTCCGATCGTTTTTTTTTAATTTTTTAACTTGTAATTTCAGTTTAAAGTATATGAGAAATATTTCTAACAACAAATGAATCACACGAGACGACTGCTCGCACGTCCTTTTAGTATTATATCTATAACGTAACTAAGCACACCTAAACAAATAAAAATACGGTTTAATTAAATCGGCACTAATTAATACTCCCGAGATAATTTTCTAAATACATATTCAATGCCCAGGTCTGGTTGAGACACAGTTTTAAGACGATTACGACGACGACGTTATTCGCTACGTAGCATATTAAAATGTAGTGTATACTACAATCTAACCTAACATATTACAGCATTAACCTTTGTATACGCAACATGAAAAACTATTTAGTTTTACGTATCATGCATACAAAACGGGAACAGTGTCTGCATATCTAAATAAATTTAAAGAATACGTATACTGAGAATAATTATATTCAAAAAAAATTGACGAAAATGATCTAAACAATATTATAAAAATTATTGAATTATGGATGTTATGAAAAATTACAAAGTAGGACGTCAGGACTCAAGATCATAATGTCAGATTACATGAAGAACCAAGCTTCCAAGTATACAAACCTTACATCATGGTAAATTAAAGTGGGTATTGGTTTTATCCTTACTCTCCGGCTTACTTGCAAATGTTGCCAAACTGGGTCTAGAAGTAAAAACCTACGACAGCATGCCAACTAAAAGGTCCCAAAGCTCACCACGATTCATAATTACTCCGTCAAGTAAAGGGGCATCGAGTGTCAACAAAATAAAGGTGAATCAAACTTTGAATATATAAACAGAATGAGAATAGAATTCTTAGGTAAGTCGCACCCCGGAAAACCTATTTTTTTCCGCGGAATGGTAAACATCATCGAGCGCGCCGAGCCAATAACTTCCTGTTTTGATTCATAATTTATTTTTCTCTCTCCAGACTTCATGATAATTACGACTCAAACCTGACACCGTACCCGTACCCGTTGTTTTTATATCTTCATCAATAGGTATTTAGAAACACATGCTTTTTATAAACATCTTACGAAGTTTATATGGATATAAACCGGAATGGATTCCGGCATGGAAAATATTAACTGCAACGGATTTGATATTACCTATTGTCATGTAAGTAAAGAGATAAAGATGTATAAATGTGTACTAAGCCATGACGTCTTGTAAAGCATTTTCTTTGTCTATATATTATCTAATGTTATAGACAAAGATAAAATACAATGATGTTTTATCTTGCTAATAATGGTTCACAATTTTTTTTAAATATAACTTTGTACTGCTTATATTGCTTCTAGAAATTAGAGTGCAAATTCCTCGCCTTGCCTTATCATATAAAAAAATACCTCAATTGGATACAAATTTTATCAATCCTACTGCTGCCGTCATTTCATACTGAGCTAGTAATTTTATACATATCTTTCGATGACGATATTGTTTGACGTAATTGTATTTATCACAATTCCGTAGTATGCGGTGGTGCAGTTTACTTTTTAACGTCCTAGATATTACTTATAAATCTGTTTAATATATTTGCTGCTAAAATGTTGATAAAATAAGATTGAGTGAAAGCCACGGCACATCGTTGTCATGGAACTAATAATAGTCGAGAGATTCACTCTGGATTGTTTCAACTAAAAAGTTAAACATCACAATAACAATAATGAATATGATAATATTAATATACAAACTAAACCAATATACTAATACAAACTTCACAATCACTATTACATGAAGCTGCGTTGTTCTATTATTGCAATAGGTACTATATTCATAACAATATTTAGCTCTAATCGAGTTGAATTTAAGCTACCCCTGAGATAAATGTCTATTTCTCCCGTCAAACAGCAGTGTTAATGCGCTGCTATGTTTCGGTTTGAAGGACATTGTAGCCAGAGTAACTACTGGACATAACATCTTATGTCTCAGGATGCCAAGCGCAGTGGAATGTCAAACATTGCTTTGTAATTCATGGTATTGTTTGGAATTGCTACTGTCCATGAGCGGTCGTACCATCAGGCGAATGGCATATGCTCGTCTCGCCATTCTTCGAAATAATAAAAAAACTATAAATTGGTTACTGTTGAAAAAATTACCGACAGAATAACTTTGATTAATACATATTACCACTCCATTCCAATCGACAATAACTATTTACTAATTTCTAAGTTTATTACTTTGTAGTACTCGTATACTTGTACAATACGTAGTTTAGGAGCTCATATAATATGGTATTAAGTAAACAGGTATAGGTATTTCGTTAAACAGATACGATAACATAATAATGTCAAAACAATATTATTGACTAACATATTAAATAAGTTATTTTATGAATTAGCACTCTAAAACTGTAAATGAAATTTAAATTTTAATAAATATATTGCCGTGAACGTTTCAATAATTCACATTACAATTTCCATACAAACAGATTTAGGAAATTAAAATCAACACGCTTGTTTTATTCATAAATGTAATTTTGATACACTGACCTCAATTACCTGATAAATATTTATCAATTATTCTGTAACAATTAGATAGTTTAACGGATAATGCGTACATATCATTGTCGTAAAAATTATCAAACTAATAACTGGGGTGTACAGAAGGTTTTTTAGTGTGACCGTATTAGCAACGCGTTTAAGCATGCGGTTTAAATCGATCCCGAGTATTTTAATTCAGCCTCGACCTCGCACCGGCAGAAAGGAACAGACATTTAAGTATTACCTGGTTTCGTCCCGACCCAGAATCAAATTAATATTTTATTCGCATTATATTCTTTTGATAAATCGATAAAATATGGAACTCTTGATAAAAATCCAATATTTAACTTAAATGGATATAATTTATATAGGGTATATCCAGACTGTGACTGAAAACGAAGCGAGGTGGTGGTTTTAGTAACTTCAGACACAATGCAACTAAAAATTTCGAAAAAAGGAGAGACCTATCATCGTGTTTGGGTGGTAAATACGTTTTCTTTTTTAACTTTTAAACCCAACCCTACCATTGCGTCTTTAAAAATAAAAGGGGTTTACATTATTATTTTACGAAAAACTACGTTTTTACCACGCAAATACCATATTTTGAAAATTGTAAAAAAAATCGTTGCTATTTTTTCGATATTTTGAGTTGCATTGTGTCTGTAGTCACAAAAACTACCACCTGGCTCAGTTTTCACCCGCAGTCTCCATATACCCTGTATACTATTTATACATACATTTTTCTGTGTGCAATTACTACGTTATACTAAAAATCTTAACAAAGTTTTCATGCTTCGTATCTCTCAGTTACTAGATACTATTAAGAGTTGTTCGGCTAAATTACTGAAATATTTACATACCCAATAGTAAATGCTTGCTAGTTGCTAATAAAAATGTATCCATAAAGTACAAACACTGATAAATTGCCAACTTTAAACATATGTTTGCAAAAATTAGCAAAGTGTGGATCCTCTGGTGGCAACTTACGTATTTTACGTCATTGCGAGTGTCAATGGCTTTTGATTTGAATTTCAATCCAGCGATACATTATGCGTATAAGAGTATACCATTAAGAGCAGGCCCGTATAATTGTATTCGATCAACGAAATATAACTATCTCCTGCCGGCGGATGCTCAATATAAATTCAGCACACTTATTATCAGATGGATAGCAGACCAAAATCTGTTGTTCCTTAATGGTGTTAGAGTACAAATACATTAAATTGCTTTCCAGAAAGTGAATGAATTGGCGACAAACTAATTTGTATTTCGCTCTAAGACACGCTAAAACGGAAGGACCTAGGATCATACAAGAATGGAAACGCATTGAACCGAAAACTGGTTGAAAGCTTAATGGCAGAAATAACAATCAGAGAACCTCAATGTTCAGGCTGAGATTGACAACAACACAAACTTGTTCTGCAACCCAGCACCAGAGAGAACCCGTGGTGGAAACGAGAATGGGGGACTACATTGGATATAAATATTATAAATACATACTTTATTTGGATACAGCGCGATAACATGCACGAAAGACGCCAGTCCATATGGCTACTGATAAAACTAAGTTTTTTAACGACGCAGACTAGTCCATGCATTCAACATCAAGCGTTAGCTAGTAATAATATCATTTTTTTATTTTTCAAACAACTAATTTCTATTCTACATTCTACAAAACTTCATAATATTTCTTCAAGGAGAGTAATATGTACTATTCTATTCGTTTTAAGAGCTGGCATCCGTTATGTGACGTCTGCACTGAACTTTGACGGCACTCGCAACGTCATCGACATTATCAGTTATTGACTTTGCTGTCGGTACGCTTTGCACCTGCAAAATAAAGCAACCTTTAAAATAAAGTGGCACGAGCTCTAATAATGATATCGTTGGATAAATTGATAATGGTTTAATCCACGTATTAGGAATTTTTACTCCGTAGTTGAGTCACTTGAACATTTATTACTTTTTTCTTGTCTACATCATAATGTTAGGCGCTGTGCACATAGAGCAACTTTAGTTGAATAAACTGTCTAATTCTATTAACATACAATCAGAAAAGTTTTATCGTAAAGTAGAAAAATGTTAACAGATTCTTAACTGAGGTTGCTCTGTGTGCTCAGGGCCTTAGACGCTTTAGTTTGATAAAAATGTTGTGCATTTTTTAATTCATTAAAAAAATGTCGAAAATGCGTTCTTAAATGAAATAGAGACTTCAGTAGTTATATATTATTGCCAAGTTACAATACTTCTATACGACCGCTCTTAGACAGTAGCAAAACCAAACACCATCAATTACAAATTTATGTTTGGCATTCCACTGTGCTCGTCACCCTGAGACATAAGATGTTAAGTCTCATTATGCCCAGTAGTTGCTCTGGCTACAATGTTCTTGAAACTCGAACAGTGCATTTACACTGCTGTTTGGCCTCTGACATATAAGAAACTTACCACCAGTATAATGATAGAGATATGCAAACGAACCTCAAAATTAATATTTGAGGCATTTACATATCTGTGTGGATAATGGTTTCTTAGATTTACGCGAATGTTACACATTGAAATAAAACTATTTTTACGGATTTTATCGCGATTTGGTTTAATTTTTACATTTTTTTAGCTTTCGTGGTCCGCCCCGTGACCACCAAATCGCGATAAAATCCGTAAAAATAGTTTTATTTCAATATCTGTGTGGATTATAATTTGAAACGATTATAATTGATATTCAAATAGACACATCATACTTATATACATATGGTTATGTCGAACAAAAATGTTATATCTATTACCGTTTCATGCTAAAGTTAACTAAATCAACAATACAATTTTGAAGTACAATAAATAACATATATGAGAATAGTTAGATAAGAGCATGTGCAAGTTATTCCGTTTGCAGAATTTCCAATAGACTGAGCGCCAGTTGTTCGTCCACTACTTTAATATCACTTGAAAATCTGTTGAAGATACGACCTGAAAAATAAAACCATTTTATTGCGAACTAAGAAGCTATTGCAAAACGAATTATTGTCAAGCGGATTGTGCAGTGTTTAAAATATTTGCATCAAAAATGCACCTTTGTAAATAGATCTTCCATCTTTCAAAAATGTAATATATGTAGTGTAGTCATTGATAACCAGTATTAAATTACAATATTTAAATACTAATAACTTAACCATGATTTTCAATTTTATTTTATATTTGTTCAAAATTATGTACCAAAATCAGTCTCAATTTTATAAACAAATGAACAGTCACTATTTCGTCACACGTATAATGCCTTCACGCGATAAAGATAACGAAATTCAAACGATAAGGACATTCTGATGCGAATTTAAAGCTGAGGAATGAGTAGTCGCTTTCTTGACCGCTCTGTACTTTGTACAACATTTTAAATATTTCCATTGACTTTGGTACATTGTATTACAAATAAATTGTTGCTTTATTGCTTCTTGTTCTCTTTACTGTTTCCATGAAAAAAAAATTAAGAAACGCGTTTGTTAACCGCTGAAAATACTTTAAAGTGAATTTAACACTTCATTTAATACACACTGAATTAAAAATTCCTCAAAATGTTCTCAATTTATGTCTATATAATAAAATTTGTTCTCGTCCTTTTTTGGAATATGTATTGTACCACAATTGTACCCAGCTGTATCGACATCTTTATTTATTTTTTAAAGAGGATTCAGTATAAGTAAGTTAGTTTTACGCAGTCTGGTCATGTATTTGGTTATGAAATACTTTACTTGTTCCTTTATTTTATTTACACAAAAAATATTTCTCTCAATGATTATTAAGTTACTCATCACAGTTTATAAACAATTAAATTTGATGTACAAGAGATTTCCAATTCTAAAATCATACATACATAACCGTCACTCCTGCATCCCATTGGTGTAGACAGGCACTATCAAACTTCAATGTGCACGGTCCTGGATCTATATTAATTACAAGCTTCTGCCCGCAAACTTCGTCTGAGCGATTAACTTTATTTGAAAATTCCTATCCCGTCCCATCCCTTCCCGTTATATCCTGCCCGTTGCGTCTTATTCCCACTCAAGGCATGTATAATCCAGTCCCATCGCATCCCTTTGAGTATAAAAAGTAACAAATAAATCGAAATTTCTTCCTCATCCCACAGAAACACTAGCCGAAGTGTTAATCCAGGGTGTCAGCTACCTCCATACCAAATTTCATCGAAATCCGTTGAGCCCTTTCTGAGTTCATCGCGCACAACCGCACATAGAGACAAAAATTCTAAAAATCATTGTTCTATTACCTACGTTATTACAGACCCCCCATATTAGTTTTTCTCATTTATCTTTCACGTACATACATCGATGGCTACAAATGTATTACATGTATAGATAATGCCAATCTTAATTCTACGAATAATTAATAAAACTCCAAAAAAACGTCAACACGTATATTTTTAGTTTAATATATTTTCCTAATTGTGGCAGTAAACCTTGTGTTACTGATATTCAATAAATCGCTGAAAGTATTAAGACTAATCAAAGGAGTGAAGTATATTTAATAAAATCTTGACGAATGGATAGGACATACAGTGGACACAAGAGAATCACATGTACAGCGAGACTGAATTAGTTTGTTTTCTATACTTTCTACCAACATCTTCACGTGACATATAGGGACGACATCACAGTCACAGTTTTTCGGTAATGGATTTATAGGTGATTTTTCTCCCAGGTCTCCTTCGAATGTATCTGAGTATTCTGTAGAGTACAACGTATTGTCATCTGGGTTCGAAACATTTACTGGTCGAGAGGAACATTCACACCAGTCTAACGACTCTGTACCTTGTAAACAATTCATTTCTGAATTGACACTATCTGCATTGCATGCTGCACTATGGACACCTTCAATATTATTTCGAGATTCCTTCAAAGTTATGTCTTCTTCTCCATGAGCACTTAATTTCACTTCGCAAAAATTATGCTTAGAAATGTGCTCTGAACATGGATTTGGTATTTTTTGTGTTTCTTCTACAACTTTATCTAGATCCATTTTCATAGTTGGTTTGTATGATGCACTTTTCATGATATAAGAGACATTTTGCATTTTTGACTTGTAGCAATCTATATATTTGTTCCAAATATCTATAATTTTATCATTATTAGCTTCAACAACAGATTTCATACAGATACAAGTACCCATCTTTTTGTCGCAGGAACAATCAACTGTATATCCGACGTATGGCATATTCAATGAAGTAACATTGTTGGTGCAATTTGCTTTTGTTTCATCTTTTACTTCCCCATTTGCTACATTGAATGCAGACCCGCAGCGTCGCGAATCTAACCCAGGATAACTATTTGATTTAGAAGTAATGTCGAACTTTTGTAAGTTACTGAGGCAATCTTTAGTGGGTAATCCAGTACAATGATTAACTAAAACTTCATTCGTTCCGAACCCAAATATGGGAACGTTTTTCATGTCTACAACATCACAACAGCAATCATGATGAGATTTAGAAATGGTCATCTTGCTCTCGTTGTACGTACTTATTTTTCTGATTTCACTTGTTTGGATGTCTACTGTGCCCTTTTCAATAACATTGCACGACTTTGTTTCCATGCCCAAATTTATTGGAACTTGAGAAGACATATCCTCAGTAAGATTATCAGATTTAAGAGAATCTTGCATAAATTCAGTTTCAGATATTTTGCTTATTTGAGATTCAACTACAATATGTTTTTTATCGTTACCTATGTAAATGTCTTCCAGAGGCTCATTTAAGTCTTTTACTGGAATTTCTTCTTCACATAAAATCTGGCAAATCGCAGCATTCATCTCACGACTTTCATTCATACTTTGACATTTACATATGCTTTTCAACCGATCAAAATCATGTTGAATTAAAGTACATACTCTACTCAAAACATTATCAATGGGAGACTTATCTTCTTTAGATGTGCATTGACATTGAACTCGCTTTATTTTTACTTTTAAATATTCTTGGAGTAGACTATACGCTCTATTCCAACTCCCTTCCGCTGGAGGTTTTGAAGAACACCTACACGATACGTTATTTGTTGTATCTAAAATAATTTGCTTAACTTTGTGGAGTATTGTTGAAAATATTTTTTCCTCTTCTTTCGATGGTATGCATGAAGATTTGCACGAAGTTGCTTTAAACTCTTCTAATCTATCCTTTAAATATTCTTCCAATAACGAAAATGTATTGACTTCTAAATTGTTTGTTTCAACTACATCATTACAACAAATACATTCGTCTATCTTATGTTCGCTTGGAATTGTGTCAATAACATCAATTCCTTGGTCAACGTTAGGGGTGTATATCGTTTTCTGCGTCGTACATACATTGGCTATAAAATCTTTTATTTCATCAAAGTTGGCCTCACATCTACAAGGTGGTTTATTACATGAAGATTTTGAACCCTTGTTACTTTTTCTAGCTGTTTTGCTTCCTGTTCTCTTTACTTTATGATGTCTTAACTTATTCATTTTACAACAATCATATCCTCCATCATTATCATCATCACTATATCGATCGCGATTAAGACGTAATTTTCTTCTTTTTCGTATCTGTTTATCGGCAATCGTTACACCCAAAAGCGTAATGCCACAATCACATGAAAATGGATCTTGGTTTGTAATATTTTCTTGGTTTGTAATATCTGCTTCCTTTTTTACCTCTATTTCTTGTTCATTTATTATATTAGTTTCTATTGGTGTTATTTCTTCTTCTTTTGGAATCATATTCTTAAGATTTTTTCTTCTCTTTGACCCAGGACAACCAGTACCTTCAGGAATAGGATCACCAGACGTAGTTTTTTCTGAGAAAACAGTATTATTTTGAAACGACTTTTTACAATGACATTCATTAAAGCTAATACATTTATATGGTATCTTGGAATCAACACATTTGACTTGATTTTGATTTTTATCACATTTACAAATGTCTTCATAACTTTTATCTAAATTTACAGCTCCAATATACTCGGATTCTGTTGTTCTCGGAATAACTCCTCGAATTTCCGTATCTTGTATCTTCCCCTGATCACTTTCTTTACAACAACTTGCCCCACTAGTTTTATCTTTACTCTTAGAGGAAGGATTCACCCTGTTGTATTCAGATTCCGTAGTTCTTGGAACTCCTCGAATTTCTTCATTATTTTCCTTGCGACTACTCGCGCTATTTTTTTCAATGCTCTTAGAAGAAGAATTTCCGCTGACGTTTACTGATTTATTTTCTGCATTTTCTTCATTAATTTTATAGCTTACCTTACTGCTTCTTTTGTCTTTTAAACTCTTCTCAAGTGTCAAAGAATTTTGATTAATTTTGTATATATCCCCTTGGTTACCAGACGAATCTGCTAGGTCATTTTTCCATTTAGCTATAGTTTCTAAAAGTTTGTCTATAGAAGTATTTGATGGTTTCTTATGAAAACACACACAATCCTTTTTGCAAAGAGTATTCGAAGACGTCTTGCTTTGTTTTCCACTATTAATTTCTACGGATGGTAATTGAGTACTTATAGGTTTAGTTTTCCTTACACCAGACATTTGTATTATCTGAGCGTTTGAGGATTTTTGCTTCCATGAGTTATTGTCTTCAATTTGTGCTTCGTTCACACTTTGCATATTTGGATCATCTTGTACAACTTTATTTGCTCCAGTTTGTGTTTTACAAAGACATAAGTTTACGGCAAATGTTTGCTTTAGTTTATTGAAAGACTTTGCTGATTTGTCCACTTGAAATTTCATGTTATTTATTTTTCTGTTCCCTTTCTTCGGACTGTTAATGAAAGATGACTTCCTATTGTATGCAGTACATTCCAAATTCATTGGTTTTGGACTTTTTAATGTATTTCCGTAACCATCTGGTGTAGAAGCACTAAAGCTATCGGATACCTACAATTAAAAAATATATTTGTAAGTAACAGTACAATTTACCGACGCTCAATTGCATCCAGTAACCGTAATAATATTAACGAAATGCATTTGAGAAGCCAAACGTATGAGGTTTGACACCACCAATTTTGTATTTATACTGGTATTGCAAATTGACCCACTGGCACCTGATGGATAGTCTAGTGTGGTCTTAGTAGAGTGAATGTTGTGACTATCTCTCATCAGTCGACACGATTATGCCGGCTAAACGGAATCTAATATACACGGGTTGTACCCGAAAGCCCCTTGCGTGGGTTACTATGATGGGCTTATCACCTATGTAAGGAGCTCAGTATTCATATGCACCTGAATAGCAAACCATTTAGTTTAAATAAACTCATGGTTTAAGTTACTTGGTGCAACTGCGCAACATTACATTATATTTATAAAACTTACATTTACTTACCGGACACCGTTTGACGAGTTTAGCAATCTTGTCCTCCATCATTTTCAAGTCAGTTTTTTTGATAGAATCCTGCAAAATAATGTACATTACATGAAGCTTAAACTGTAACAACAAATTGTGGGTTATTCTTAAGCCCGGATATATATTCCACTTCGTCCTAGGAAGAAAACAGACATTATTTATTTTTATTATTTTATTTCACAAACCTTTTTTAGATCCTCTACTTGAAGTCTGAGTTGCGTGACGTCATTTAATGTCCGACGTAAATAAGGGGGCATTCCTTCGCCACCCTTTGAATAGCCCCCGGCGACGAGTGTCGGCGGCAGCGTCTTCACTATACACGGATACGTCGCTGGATAAAAACATTTCATCAAAATATAATACAACAATAGACAGAAATCTAAACATCTCTGTATGAACCCCAAATAAATATTGCGGGATGAACCATCACAAATACAAAAATATTCGAGACAAATGGACTAATGAGACCAACAGAGCACTTTCACTTACAATATCACAGTTAAGGCTACAGTTTACATTTAGAATATGATTCTGCTATAAAGAAGATTTGACTTATGTATGACGTGCCTGATGGCGGGCGACACTCGCAGGGCGGCGGGCCCGCAGTAACAATTTCTTTAGCACGCTGTGTAAGCTGATCAGCTCGATCCTTGAACAGCTGTTCAGCCAGCTTGGTAGCGAGTTTCTGCGCTCGACGCTCCATTGCACGTTCTTGCCAACCGAAGTTCTCTGATCCACATGTTTCTGGTATTACTCTCGCCATATCTGCACACGAAGCTCCAACCCACTGCATAAAATATTTTTTTTTAACTTGTATGTTGATACATTTATTCTTAATATGATTATTAAGCTATTTATTGAATTGAAAATCAATATACCTTGGCATGATACTTTTCAATGGACGTAGCAATAGCGATGTCTAACTCTCCTACAAGTAATCGCGCAAAAAAGCTCCGGAGATTCGATTTGATAACAGACGAACGATCCCAATTGTGTTTGTCCTCGAGACATTTTAGAAGCTGGCATGGCATATTTGTTCCAGACGAACCCAACTCACTAAGCAATCCCCCAAATAAATCGGACAACAAGTTCGAAAGAAGTTGACTCCGCAATGACGTACACGAACAAGACTCCTGAAACAAACACATAATTTCAACATAATTTCGCAAGTTAGATCGCGACAAATAAATACAAAAACTTTTGCAACTAATGAAATAAAAAAAAAATAGTCATTTGTCTCAATAACTTGATAAGATATCATTGTGCTATTCATATCGGCAGCAATTACAGCATATCGCCTTGAAACAAATTATAGACTACCATTTGATTAAAAGAAATTGTGTGGCTGCATGTATGTACTTCTCCAACGCCCCTTAAAAGTGAAGCATGTTATATACAATCAATAAATACAAATATAAAGTTGACTGGCACTTAAAAAGAAGCAAATTAGTATGGCAGTATTAAGTTATTAGCAATACCGCGTATATCAAGACTGCGACCGAAAACGACGCCACGTGGTTGTTTTATTGGTTACAGACACAATGCGACTAAAAATTTTGCCAAAACGCGAAAAATTTTGTTTTATAATAATTTAAACACTTATATACCATTGCGTCTTTAAAAACAAAAATGTGTACATCATTATTTTAGGAAAACTATGTATCAATCACCCAAATACGACGATAAGTAAAAAATTACAAAGAAACGATTTTTACGACTGTATTTCGAAATTTTTATTTGCATTGTGTCTGAAGTCACTAATACTACCACATGACTTCGTTTTCGGTCGCACTAACCAGTACTTTTTCTTCAGGAGTGCATCGACACAAGGCCGCTAAGGACGGTGTGCGTTTCACTTCCACGGTCGCATCCATCGGAAACTTGCAACGACACTCGATCACTTTATCTTTTAAATCATTAAGCTGTTTCTTCTTCTTCTTTAATTCTTCCATTTTACCTTGCATACCTTTGTCACACATTACTTGACAGCCTTCAAGATCTTCTACCATGCCCATCTTTTCTTGTTGCAACTCTTCCAGCTTTAACAAAAATTATGTAAGTATAATAAGTTTTAAAGAACCGCTCAGTAGTCAGCTAAAAAGAAACATTCGCCGAAAGTCATGTCCTTCGGTATCATAACATACTAATAAAATAAATAAACCTCATGATAAATGACTATCGGGTTTTCATGATGATAAAAATAATTATTTCTTTTGAGTCACACTCGGAATTAAAGATAAATTTCCACAATTCAGATAAGTAACTAATCGTTAACCCATGTCATAATATTAATTCATTAGGATTTTTTTAATTCAATACAAATGGCGACTGTTGCAATAATCAATTACATACATACATAAACTCACGCCTATATCCCCGAAGGGGTAGGCAGAGACGCCACCAGGACACCCACATTTCGCCTTGCACGTTCCGTCCCATGATGTGATAGGGGGCGAGCCCATCGCCATATCGGGCACAAATTCCTGACTCCGGGCTGATAATGAATAGAAAAATCTAATACCCCTTTGCCCGACCCGGGACTCGAACCCGAGACCTCAGCTTTGTAGCCGTACTGTTATACAACTACGCCACCGAGGCAGTCAATAATAATCAATTAAGAAATAATAATATTTTATAATTTATTTAAAAAGTCTTCTGCTTCTTCAGCTACAGGAACGGCACTGCAAAAAACCTAAACAGAAGCCATACTACACCATTTAAAATAGTAAGGACTACACGGAATCTAATACGGGAATGTAGATTGGAAACAGAAATCTCTAGACGTATAGACCAAAAATGTGCTTCCAAGTTTCAATTGACCTATTTCGGATGTAGGGGAATTTATCAATCTAGTCCAAAATCTAGTTCAATGTTTTATACCATAATCTGTTTTGTTATAGTACTTTTTTGGTAATATAGTTGTGTTATGAAAACCTTGAACGCTTCAATGTTAGTCTTTTTGATATATTTCACACAACACCTGTTTAAACCTAGTTGTATTTATATGACTGCATAATTAAATTGACAACTTCATTACCCACGTATATGAAGCGTAAACCACCTGAAAATATTGTATACTTCTTCATAACATATTGGCTTTCTATAAGAATTCTCATAGTCATTTATTCAAAACATTAAAGATGTTGAATGAACCACAAGGCCATAGATTTTGCCATATCGCCTCAGACTCTTTTTCAACCCGCCTAGCCTCCCTGATAGTAAGGTACAATAAAATAATAATTCGATAAATAAATCCAATAATGTGATATATTTTTAATGCAAACGTTTTTACCTTGCAAGTAAAATTACTTAATTTATATTTTTTAATGTAACAAAAAATAAATACATTATGATAAAATGCAGTTATTTTAATAACGCAGTATTGAATCTATAACTTTTATTCATTTTGTCATCTGAATTTAACGTTGTAAAAATGAAATATCACAGAACGCTTTGTAGCAATTAATAAATAACTGGAACTTCACAAAAATATAGGTTTTATTTCTATACACTAAATTCAGCGAATTGAATAAGTTGGACCCAAAATAGGAGTGTTTGATAATTGCTTCAAAACTTTTAGATTGCGAAATGCGGTGCAGCGTGCTGTAATGGGGTTAGAACTCCATATTTATTGCTTATAGTACGGTACTCATAAACATGAACAAAAATGTTAATGTTCACATTCTAATACTAGCTTACCTATGCTTAACTAATTGCCATTTGGGTTTAGTTACATATACAATTTGTATATGTATCTTCTTTAATATACCCAACGTTTCACAGGTAAGATCAATTAATAAGAAAAGCGGTAGAGTCACGGCGCTGTCAGTCACGACTCAGCATGAATGGGCACTGGGCAGGCTCGTTCGGGGCGGTACCACTGTCTCACAGGAGATTAACGCGCAGCGACGACCATTACCATCAGGATGCCCGTTTGCGCGACCTATTGTTAAAAAAGATATATTAATGATAAAGAGTAATTAGAAGTTTACGAAGCATTCCGATTTAACATGTTATAACTTATCAAACAATTTAATTATTAACAAAATGGTGTCAAAGCAAAAATATAAGATGCGCATAATTATTTATTATAATACGCAGATATAGTGGAAAGCAAAAATGACAATTAACACCATAAATGTACAGTTAGTTACTCAATCCCATACTGAATTAAATCGATTTACAGAGCAAAACTAGCGAAATGAACGTGTTTGTGCCACTGTGAGATAAGAACAATATTCCATAAAGAGCGTATATTTTACACCACACAGTAGTGTGTGAAAGCCAACGCAATTCAAAAGTTCTTAGGATGAAAGCTTAGCCATGTTTGGGATATGCGCATAGAGAGAAGAAGGTATTAGATCCGTCGTGTGGCCAAAATTATTACGTCTACATCTTCTACCACGAACCTTTAATCGACGTTACTTCTAGTTTTATGGGTGTTTAAAGTCGGCGAAGATCACTTACCATTGTTTGGACTGTCTGCTTACTTTGCAATTACGAAGCATGCGCTCACCCACCAGAAAGGATCGGTAATGGTATTATGCCAGAAGGTATCACGATGACATTATAGCGCTTCTCGCCCTGGGATATATGGTGCCGCCCATAACGCTCAAAATGGACACCGCGAAATTTAAGACGGTGTACCGCAGGAGTCCTAACTATACCGCAATATCCGCAAGCATGCCTGATTGGAAGGCAGATATCACTAACATACCCCTTCCACCCTCCTCCGGTACCACAAATAGGGCTTAACAGATTTCCTCTTTACCAAAAAATCACTCTGTCTGGCTTGATTGCGTTATATTTCATAAAAAATAGATTATTACATGCTGGAATATTGAGTTTACCTATCAAAGTGTTAACATTCATTTAGCACACAGATATTTTTTTTAATGTTATATTTGTAATAAGGTTCAAATTATATTAATGGATCGTGACAAATACAACTTCATTATTTTGAGAATCTTATGTTTATTCAAGTTTTAGTCATTGGCTGTTAAGTAATGATTTTCCTAATATTTTGTAATAAATTACGACACGTATAAGTTTTATATTAACACTATCCTAAAACCGAGGTAAATGTTTTACTTCGAAAAAACATATTTTCCTTAACCAAAACCAACTTATGCGAATACGAAATATATGACTGTAGGTCAACAGGGTGCATTATTTCACACATGTTTTTACTAGAATAATTGATAATACATATTATTGACTGGCGTTTATAGAGCGATATACGCCATGTCCTAAGCTATCTCTTTTGTAGCATACGGTGCTTCTACAATGGCACGTATAACAGCTGAATTTACTTTCAGCATTTACACATGATAAACATTGCTCTAACTACTGAATGTCAAGAATACCTCCTTTATCTAAATGTCTACTGAGCACTAGCCAATCATACCTCCTTTCTGATGCTTCCGGTGTGCTCATCCTCGTCCAGCAGCTGGCGCGACACGTGCGCCACCTGCTCCTTGATGGCGCCCAGCTCGGCGCGCGCCGCACGCTCCGTGTCGTACCCCAGCGCGCGCGTCGACTCCACCTCGCTCTCTAGGTTCCGGAGCCTGCGACGCGCTTCTTCCTCTTTAAACTAGATAAATGCATGTCTGGTCTATATGTTTAATTTAAATCAATTAGTATGTTATTGAAGAACTAGGTAGACAAATAAGTTAGATGAAGAGTTTTCTTCGCGCCTGTTGTCAAAAAACTGTTAAACTGCGCGGTATAACGTTGCTTTGATAAAATTTTCAGGTCGCGTTTTATAACAAATTATGAATCAATGATTAAGATCGATGTAGGTATATCACCCAATATTCCTACCAATAAAATTTTGAATACGAAAAATCGATTAAATGGCTTGAAGCGCTAATCAACATGCGCTCAAAAAAAATATTCTTTCATCTCAACATATCCCAAAAGACCCTGTCATCATGGACTCACCTGCAAGTCCCGGTCGACCTGCGCGGCGCGGCAGTGCTGCTCGGCCAGCGCCGCTTCCCCCTGCGCCACCTGCTCGGCGAGGCGCATTCTCACGCACGCGCGCTCGTACACCACCTTCTCCACCTCCGTGAGCTTGGCGCGCTCCTTCTCCGCCGCCTCGCCGCGCTCCTTCAGCTGCTGCACCATCGTCGTGCACACGCTCTTGAACCCGTTGCGCTCTTCCACTAGCTTTTGAATCTGTAACAATTAAGTGATGATCTGTTTAATTTTGAATTTTTGATACATTAATGCTGCTTTTTGTAGGGGTAAAGAAAAAGAAATAAGAAATTGCGAGAATGACAAAATATCAGTAAACCTTTAATCGTCTAACATTGTTCGTAACTATTCTTACCTTTGCAGCTAACCAACACCATTTTTTACCTCCAACCTATGATTCATCAGCGTACCTACTCCTACCAAGATAGTTATAGCAAACAACATTATCTGTGAATGAAGCGCACACAATCACCAACACCTGCTAAAATTGTAAAGCAACCAATATTACCTTCTGTCAATAAAAGGTATACTACTACCACACCTGACAACCTTCCCATAGCAATCAACGATATCTGCAACTCAAAGCAACACAAACCTGTTTAGCAATATCATCTTCCTTCTCGTCGGCGAGCGCCAGGCGTCGCTGGTAGCCCAGCTCGAGGTTCTTCCAGGCGGCCTCGGCGCGCTCCAGCAGCTCGGCGCGGTCGGCCTCGCGCTGCGCCAGCTTAGCCGCGCGCATGCGCAGCTCGCTCGTCGTTGCGTCCAGCGTGCTGAGCCGCTCGATGCACCGCGAGTCCAGGCAACACGCCTGCCAAACCAATATTGCAGAACTGCTTTTATATAAATTAAACAATTCAATCCAATAGGAGATTATATAGAGTGGTATTTTTAAGTCAGGGAAAAGAACATGAACAAAAACTTTAACCGTAAATTATGTCAAACATAGAGCGTGTAAAAATCCAATAACATATACAAAAAGTACTAAAAATCGATAAGTTTATTTTTAGATGATTACCGCGTCTATCTTATTCATAATGTTCTTTTCGTCCGCTCTCGGTTTTTTCGGCGTGTGACGCGCGCTTCCGGTGTTTTCCATCCGCATTATGATCTTCGTCTCCACGGGCAGCTTGACCACAGGACCCATCGAGTACGATATGAAACTAGCTGAATCAGTGCCTTGCGATTGTTTCTCATCAGCACTATTTTTATGCTTACAGTTGGATTTAACATCCATCACCTTCAAACACATGCTTATTTTGTTTGCAGTCATGCTAGCTTTGCGTGCCTGCTCCATTTTTTTCTTTTCGTAAAATCTGAAACCGAAATGGGTAACAGGAGGCCTTTTAATGCAATTCCACATAAATCCTGGGTATTGTGTAACCTCATCGCTTTCTGTACAGTATTTTATGCTTTAAAAAATTGTAACTGCGATTAGACACCTGATTGACATAATTTTTTTACTCTTTTTAATCTAGTAAGCGCAAATTCCCCCCAGACAGATTTCGCATTAATTCCGAAAATAGTATAATAATAAAGTATTATATGATATGTACATACATACATACATAAACTCACGCCTTTATCCCAGAAGGGGTAGGCAGAGGCGCCACTAGGACACCCACATTTCCAAGTGTACTGGTGGTCGCAGTCGATCGCGCAGCTGCGCATCGCTTGTGTGCAGGTGCGACGCCAGTACACAAGGTGCCGAAGAAGAAGACGCCGCCGCCCCTTTACAGCGGCGGCCGAACAGGAAGAGGCGGAACTGTACAATCGCTACAGAGAAGCGAAGAGCGCCCTCCAGCTGGCCATTGTCCGGGCAAAGGCCCAGGCCAACGAAGAGCTGCTGGAGACTCTGGACCGAGAGCCGTGAGGACGCCCCTACCTTATGGTGCGGGGCAAGCTGCGCCAACGGGCTCCCCCACTGTCCCGGAGTCTCCAGCCACAGCTGCTGGAGGAGGTGGTGTGTGCGTTGTTTCCGTCGAGACCGGAGCACACACCACCGGCTATGGTTCCGCCTCGCAATGTGCCCGACGCGGAAGACGACATTGACGACGACGTGCCCGAAGTGACCCGGGTAGATCTGAGAGTGGCGGTGGCTCGCATCAGGAACACCGCCCCAGGGCCCGACGGCATTCCAGGCCGTGCATGGGTCCTGGCCATGGAGGCTCTCTGGCCCCGACTAGCGGGGCTCTTGAGCGCATGTTTGGAGCGGGGCCAGTTTCCAAGCCGGTGGAAGACCGGAAAGCTGGTCCTGCTCAAGAAGGAGGGGCGCCCCGCAGACTCACCATCTGCGTACAGGCCCATCGTGTTGCTGGACGAGGTGTGCAAGATTTTCGAGCGAATCATCGCTAGCCGCCTCGTCCAGCACATGACCAGGGTGGGCCCGGATTTGGCGGACAACCAATTTGGTTTCCGCCAGGGGCGCTCCACGGTGGATGCCATCATGCGCGTGAGGGTCCTCGCGGAGGAGGCAGTCGCCCGGGGTGAGGTGGTTTTGGCGGTGTCGCTCGACATCGCCAACGCTTTTAACACCTTGCCCTGGAGTATCATCCGAGAGGCACTCCGGTACCACGGGGTGCCGCGCTACCTCCAACGCATTGTCGGGGCCTATTTGTCGGAAAGATCGGTGGTGTACCCGGGTCGAGAAGAGTGGTGTCGGCGAGAGACGTCGTGCGGCGTTCCACAGGGATCGGTGTTGGGGCCGCTCCTGTGGAACGTGGGGTACGACTGGGCTCTGCGCGGTGCGCTTATCCACGGCGTCGGCGTCATTTCTTACGCCGACGATACGCTAGTTACAGCGCGTGGAAAGTCGTACCGGCAGGCGGCCATACGCGCGACTGCTGGTGTCGCGCACGTCGTGGGTAGGATCCGGCGGCTGGGCTTAGAGGTGGCGTTGCACAAGTCTGAGGCCCTGTGTTTTCACGGGCCGAGGACGAAGCCGCCTCCGGGGTCCAGCATAATCGTGGGAGGAGTCTCCATCGCTGTCGAGTCGACGATGAAGTACCTTGGACTCATCCTCGACAGTCGATGGAACTTCGGGCCGCATTTTACACGGCTCGCCCCCCGGTTGATGGGCACCGCTTCTGCGCTTTCGCGCTTGCTGCCCAACCTGGGGGGGCCCAACTCCTCCTGCCGGAGGCTCTACATGGGGGTCGTACGGTCGATGGCGTTATACGCCGCGCCAGTGTGGGCGGACTCCCTGACGGCCCGCAACGTCGCCGCGCTGCGAAGGCCGCAGCGCGCGATGGCCGTCAGGATCATAAGGGGATACCGTACGATCTCCTTTGAGGCAGCGAGCCTCCTAGCCGGATCCTCGCCCTGGGACCTCGACGCAAAGCTCCTCACGTCGCTCTATTGGTGGCGTGTGGAGGCGGTCGAGAGGGGCGAGCGCCTGGTGCCTCGAGAGGTAGAGGCACGCAGGGCACAGCTCCGCCAGGTCCTAGTGGCGGAGTGGAAGACGCGCTTAGCGCTACCCACGGCGGGGCACGCCGCTGTAGCGGCGGTAAGGCCCGTTCTAGAGGAGTGGCTCAACAGGAGCCACGGCGCCCTAAGCTTCCGGCTGACGCAGGTGCTTACCGGACATGGGTGTTTCGGGAAGTACCTGTGTCGACTAGGCCGGGAGCCGACGTCCCAGTGCCACCATTGTGATGATCGCCGCGACGATACGGCGTTGCATACGTTGGCGGAGTGCCCAGCTTGGGCCGAGCAGCGCCGTGACTTGGTCGCGGCCGTTGGTGCTGCGGGAAACCTCTCGCTTCCGGCCATTGTATCATCCATGGTCGGGAGCAAGTCAGGGTGGAGAGCTGTCGCCACCTTCTGCGAGGCCGTCATGCTCGCAAAGGAGGTGGCGGAAAGGGAGAGAGAGGCTGCCTCCTCTCTCCCCTCCCGCAGCAGATGCACTGGGCGTCGTAGGGTGGCAGATTTCCGGCCACCGTAGGGCGCGGCCTGTGGACGGCAGACTCGGGGCGTCTTGCCGTCCGACCAGCAGCAGGCCTTGAGGCGGCGGCGTCGTGTTCCGCGCGCGCCTCATAGTGGAGTCCTGCGGCCGGGGTGACGGCCGCAGTGGGTGACGGGGCCCGCCTGACTATGGCGGGCCAATACCCGTCGGGGGGTTGCGACGAATGCTTCGGCGATACCCGACCCTCCGACACACGGGTACATGAGGAACACGGGTTGGTTTTTAGTCAGTAAGAGTCTGACAGTCCCCTCCGCGCCTCCCCCGGGCGGAGGATGTCCATGAGGATTTTCCAACCAGATACCAAAAAAAAAAAAAAAAAAAAAAAAAAAGGACACCCACATTTCGCCTTGTATGTTCCGTCCCATGATGTGATAGGGGGCGAGCCTATCGCCATATCGGGCACAAATTCCTGACTCCGGGCTGATAAAGGATAGAAAACCCAATATCACTTTGTCCGACCTGGGACTCGAGTCCGTGACCTCAGTTTTGTAGTCGTACCGTAATACAACTACGCCACCGAGGCAGTCTATGATATGTATGTTTAGTATATGATATGTATATTTCCTAATATATTAAATATTGTAATATCCAATAATACATAAAATTAATTTGGTATAGACGAGGCGTCAATCAATTTCAAAGCCTACTTCCTTTTGTAATTGCGAAGTTAGTGAATAAGTAGAAGATGCCATTATTATTAATACAACACATTAGCGTTGCTAAATAGCGCTAAATGCCAAGTTTCGATATAAATGTAGGAAAGTCCTGAGTACCGAGGTAATTCATATTATTACAATGTTTTTTTATGATGTAATACCTCAATGTGCAGAATACACATACGACTATCTATTGTGGAATCATTATTTTTTATTATTATCTGGACCTATAATAGCCCGCTGCCAAGATCGAGGCCTCTTTCTCTCACTAATCAGTACATTTGTAAAGGTTTCACTTTCAAACAACGTAAATAAACATAGTCCATATCAACGCATCGACTGCGAGAGTACTCTTTAACTGCAATTGCATTCTACTTTCGAATGAACTTGCAAAAATCGCAAAAAAAAAACGAAATTGGCGCAAATGCCATTTTGAATATGAGAAACGAAGCGGAACCTCTTTTCGTTCAGTGCGCATAATTGTGCATTTGGCTGGACTTTAGTATTGTTTGGTACGAGGAGAGGGATAAGAGTGATTAAAGGTGTTAGGGATTGGGTCCCTGAAAATAATTATCACTCTTATTACGCCAATTTTTGTTATGATATTCCCGATTAGGAGGTCAAAATACGTTATATTATACCAAATTTCAAATTCATCGGTGGTATGCGCTTTTCGAAAGTTTATCCCAACTCCCAAATAAAATTATTGATTAAAACTTGTACTTGTAGAGGCTGTCTACGTCGGTGTGTCCAAGCTGTTGCCAGGCGAGCAGCGCGCACTCCACGTGCCGCTCCTCGGGACACTGCGAGAACACCACGTTGGCATCACGCTCCAGCCGCGCCTGCGCCGCTTGTACCGCACTCTGTACCATCAATCAACACACGCATCAATCAACGCGACAGACTTATCAAAACAACAATTATTGCACTCGACCCATCACAATACCTTCAGATCAATCTGAGGATTCTTCTCTAATGCCTTAGATATGTTCCACGCCAACAGAGTGCCCAGTGACGTGGATTTATTGACTGATCTTGAATTTATTTCATCGTCATTCCGTTGATCGTGCGTCTAGAAAGTTATTAACATTTTTAAACACCTGTATTGGGACAGAATGTGAAATTTCGCCACGAACCTGGTTTTTATCCATAGTAGTTTGAAAACTTATACATTGATCTATTTTTGTTCGGCTTTCTTACACCGGCAAATGAATATCTTGTGTTTTTCAGCGATTTATTTAAATATAAGCGTTCGTAATTTAATCGGTATCCATAAAATAAATTATTTAAAATAAAAACATTTTGAATTTTACTTCCATTTTTATGACAAACTTCACATTTCTGTCAGCTATGCTGCTTTTTTTTTTAATAAGTATTAAAGAAACTCGAAAGAATATTTATATTTTTTCATTATTACTTTTTCAACACACGAAATAAAACTATTACTCGAAGATTATTATTTTAGGCTTGCGATTCTTCTATTGTGAACAATTAAGTTATTCATATTTTTTAAATAATTGTATAAATAAAGCTAATAGGATTAATAACACACTGGCACATAGATAATTTACATATTTGATTTCATTTTTATTATTACGAAAATAAAATGAAATTAATTCTGGCTAGCATCGATATCTTGTTCATTCTAATTTCAAATAAATTAATTGCGTATGTCTGTTTATCTTCTGTTTTCTTAAAATTAAATTAATTTTGTAACTTTATGGTCACTAAACTGAATATTTTAATTATGATAGATTTTATAGGTGTATCAATGTAGTGGAATATAATAATTATTCAAGAAAATATTTCTATACAGGTATGTATATCATATTAGTTATCATATATTTCTCAGTAATAGAAGACATTATTAATTTGAATTAGATTCTCACATTAAGGCGCGGTGAATAGAAAATAATGAAAGAGGAACAAAATATTGCCGCGCCGCGATGACACGATGTTTTATTCGACACGTTATTTAGCAATATTAACTTCAATATTATAGGTAATTTTAAGCTTTTTTCCTGTCGAGAAAATTTAACTAAAATGTGTTTTGGACATGTTGGTTCACTCATAAATACGAACAAGATTAAAACATCGATAACAATGTTACAAATTAATAAACGGTAGAATATAAGTCAATGGATTAAAACAATTTTTTTCGCTGCTCTAAAATGTACACATTTGGCTAAAAAAACCTGTTTTAAGAAGTCTCTTTATAAAGTAAAACTTATTTATGGGTTGTTTTTAAAATAAACCTACCAATTCCCGAATTTATTCTCTCGCTTTTATAAATCGCACTAACACGCATAACATACCTAACGCATTGAATCTAAAAAACAAAAGAAGCGGTTGCAGCCCGTTCGGTCGGCGTGGTGGGCAGCGGCGCCATCGTCCGGTTCCCATCGCTAGCGGTTTCAATCTTCCAAGTATAGCAAGTATTAGCCCCATGCTTCTATTTATAGCCAGGACTCCGTGTCAACACGACCGCCTCGGCTGGCGCCTGTGACAACCTTAGCTATGAGACCGCAACACATTCCGCTGATAGATTACTTGCGATTATTTACAGAACCTGACTTACTAGTGGCGCTACTAACTACGATTTTTTTAATGGAAAGCTTTACTGATGCTTATACTAATCACCATAGCCATTTTCAAAAGCCATTGGATTAAACGCATTACACATAATAAATATTAATATAACTACACAAAACACTTGAATTAGGTATTAATTGTTCGTTTTTAAATTGAACTAAAAGTTTTAAATTGATATAAAAAATATTTATTTACAAACTGGAAATGTTTTTGTCATTGATCATGAATTAACGTTTATCGGTTATTAAACTAAGCTTAGTATTTTAAAATACGACACTGAGCAAACAAACCAGTAAAAGCGGCGATAATATATGTATTTACACATGTGCGACTAAATTTAAGCGATTGTTTCCTTAGTTATGTATCGTAAAATTTTAAATAGTACTTAATAATACGCAGGCAGTACTAAATCAAGTCGTTTAAGATAAATTAGATCAAAGTACAAAATCATATTAATATTATTATCATGATGTCAAACCGTGACGTCACACGACGGTACTAATCACGAATGTGTTTGCATATAAACAACCGGTATGGTTCTATTTAACCTAGGTACAAAGTTGATAGGAGCCTAATTAATGTTTATTAAAACCATTGACTTTATTACATTTGTACAACTGGATTACCTTATCTATTTAGACCAAGACATTTTTGTGCGTTTTATAAAATCAGTCATTTCTATTCACGTAAGTATTAAATTATGTTCCAATATATTTTAATTATCTATACGTACACTAATATGTATATAAAACTGAAGAGTTTGTTTGAACGCGCTCATCTCAGGAACTAGGTATTACTCAATTTATAGAGGATAGACTATAACATCACGCTGTAACTAATAGAAACGGAGCAGAAATGAAAAAGATTTCAAAAACGGGAATAAATTATTCCTTTTAAGAGCTTCAGCTGCGTACGCTGTGTAAACGGTTAAAGTTACACAACAATTACGCATGATGGATTTTTTATACTTATAAATAAAGAAAATAAGTTCGGTATAGCATATAATATTATAACCATCTTTTTAAGTTGACTCCTGCAACCGAGCGAAGCTGAATCGGGACGCTATCTTACTAACATTATAAGTGCAAGTTTGTGAGTGTGTTTGTTACTTCTTAACGCGCCAACAGCTGGACCAATATTTATGAAATTTGGTATGGAAGTAGCTGATACCCTGGTTTAATACATAGGCTACATTTTATTTGAGTGTTCCCATGAAATAAGAAACGG
Organism: Deilephila elpenor; assembly: GCA_949752805.1. Lineage (NCBI taxonomy): Eukaryota > Metazoa > Arthropoda > Insecta > Lepidoptera > Sphingidae > Deilephila > Deilephila elpenor. The sequence continues at coordinate 8,182,481 of OX457097.1, forward strand.
GTTTGCTACTCTTTCAAACTCAAAGGGATGAGATAGAATAGAGTATAGAGCGGACGAAAAGGGACAAGAGAGGTCAGCATTGCATGCCTTAAGTCATGAGACGGGACTGTATAAAAAAACAGTATAAAGGACGGCAATAACTTTGAATTTAAATATAAGACATTTTACAGATCACATAATATATTCCTGATGAGAATTGGACTCACAAAGTAAAGTAGTCCGAGCGAAGCCGGGCCCGGCCGCTAGTTATGCGACACATCAAGACACGGTTGTTAAAATATAACTTGCGGTGGAAACGTGGTTTTCAAGGAGCACAAAGGTTTATAATACCTGGGAATAAAATACATCTATTAAGGATTCTCACATAAAATAATATGATCTATTCAAACAAAATACGAGTATTTATTATGTTTTAAAAATATCTCCAACGTATGCAATATGTCAGAATGACAAAATGTTACTGAAAATTTGTAGTAAACTGTTTCGTATGAGTATTATGTACTTTTACGGAAAATTTGCCTAAAAAATCAATACTGTGTGGTTAAATATTTTTCCAGCCAAGTGTAAAATATAACCACGATCTTCGGAATATTTGGAATAATTACGGTCGAACTATAAGCTTATAAAGTAAGTGGGCCGTACTGCAACAAATATGACATGTCGTCAAACACTGCCCACTGGTTTAGCTTCATAATCGATGGCAAAATTAATCTACTTGAAGATCCGTTATTTGAAAATGGGTAGCATCAACTGGGTCTCGGTTTTTTCCTATGGATGAATGTATCATATCAGTACATGATGTGCCGGACTGAGGCGTGTATGATAAAGGACACTTATTCAGACAAATCAAATATAGCAGACCTCGAAGTTCACATACAGATTTATTTATTTTAAAAATAAACACCTAGGAATTAAATAAAAATAACTTTGCACATTGTTATAGAGGTAAATATTTTACGGTTGAAAAATCTTTACATTGTGTAAAATTGGAAAAATATGCCTTTGAAATTAATAATATATTATATAGATGATCCCTGTGTAAAACTCAAAGGAACTCAACGGAAACTAATATGTTTATGTCAGTTTTACGAAATGGTAACTTATTTATTGTAAGGAAAATTAGTATGTGGAAGTAAATTATAATATGTCCAAGTATAAGTACGTCCATGGACGGCCCAGAAGAGTTATTGCGTGACAATCACGCGCTTTGTGTCAATAGAAGTACATAATATATTGTACGGACTGTATTGTGAGCGAACAGACTGATGACCCCACTGCCGACAACAATAACATTTGAACACTCTGATCATATGGCACCGGACCATCGCGTATTCACTTTTTAAATCAACCAAATTGCATTACGAATCAAATAGGTAGTTGTATTCTGCAGTCAATACATAGATTGCAAAGAAAAATGATGGAAATTAATTATTAAAACCACACACATGACACAATACACATTCTTCATCTGTACTTTAATTTGTTTTTTTTAACTCTAGTTTTCAAAATTGTATGTGTACAAATTGTTTATATTATTTTAAAATTGAAGGTAATTCAGAGACTAATCTGCTAATTTAGTACTCGGTCCCGTAACAAATAGCTAACCATTATTATTATTATTATCGGGTATATCAAGACCGCGACCGAACACGAAGGCAGGTGGTAGTTTTAATGCTTACAGACACAATGCAACTAAAATTTCGCAAAATAAGCGACAGCTAATTTTTGGCAATTTTTTAAAAATCTTCGTGTTTGGCTGATAAGGCATTTGCGATAATGGTTATTTAAAAATAAAAAGGTGTACATTATTATTTTAGGAAAACTATGTATTAATCACCCAAATACTAATATATAATAAATATAATTAAAAAAATGATGAAATTTTTAGTTGCATTTTGTCTGGAGTCACCAACACGGTGTATATTTAATAATTGGATTTAGAAAATACGATGTTCTTATATAATTATAACTTGTGTACCTGCAGTATTTAATGGCTAGATTGCTGTTAAGGTTTGTTTGTTTGTTCGTGGCTGGATAGCAAGGTTTCATTAATGTCCATGTCAAGAACCTATTACAGAGTTGACATAATGACTGCTTTTGCAATCGTCTACTCAAGGATATTTCGTTCGCTAGCTACGGATATCATCTCAACTACGCACGATACTTCTACACGCTTGAAAGAAAAATGTTTACTACTCATACAAAGCTCATTGCAAATCAGATTAAGAGTGTAGTTGTGAAATGGCCTCGACCTAACTATCAAAAAAAAATATTACTAGTATTGAGACAAGACCTTAGTAATTTAAATCTAATTGTACGGAGCCTTTTTGAAGCCTCCTAATCTCCATGCCTACTCGTTGCAGAATACGATTTAATGCTAACAATATACTTCAGTTTACCGAAGGGCTCTTTGTTTTATGCCAAATGATAATCATATCTAATTCTAATCTGAATAGAAATGCTACAATTTACACCGTATTGTACCCAACAGGTGTTTTCACGAAACTAAAACCGCAATAAAGCTTGAGAAAATATTGCTTTCTTTTTAATTTGTATAACATTAATGATGTTAGGCATTGATGAATAATTATTAGTATTTATTCGTCGTTGTCTTTGTTCCTAATTTTAAAGATCCCTATTACTTATGTCCATTCGGTTTTTTTTGCAATATTAAAACATGATTTAATATAATGGTAAAATATTTGAAACGTTAGAAGTTATAAAAAATATTAAACGCATCGATTCTTAGGAGGAAAAAAAATTAAATCAATAGTTATATTCCTCTTAAATGATCATGTTCATGAACTAAATGCGTATTTCTCAGTTAGATCGTAATTCATAGAATCGATGGACGCGAGCTTGACGTTGCTGGCGTCAGCGGCGGTGCGGTGGTGAGGCGGTGTGGTGGCGGTGAGGAGTCGGTGATGGGGCGACGCGCTCGGTACTCAAGTGCCGATGCAAGCCGGGTTTCATCACCTTTATATAAGCCTGCAAGCAGCGCGCGCGCCCATCAGTACTGCAGAGGTTAGCGCTCGCTTCGTGTCGTTACCCATTAAGCGCTTTGCGCATGCGCATCCCGGCCCTTGCGCCAATACCGCGTACAATAAACTCAAGACAAAAATGCCGAATATTACAACGCAATAATTTTGCGTAAATTAAAAAACGTGCGCGTTATTTTTAACCGACATTTTCATTTTTTTTTGTAACATTTTATTACAATATTCAAAATGGTCAGTGGAAATAAAGACCCGAGCGATTTCCAAAAAGTGCCACCTAAAAATCGTGAAAAGAAAACAAACAATTACAAAAGAGCACATTTCCTATCGAAAACATGGTTTACATGGATGATACCAACGTTCTGGCGCGGCTACAAGCGGGACCTCTATGACTCCGACCTGACCAAACCCAAGGACAGCCATCTCTCAGACAAACTCGGCGACCGTCTGGAAAAGTAAGTACATTATTTTATTTACTTCAATTACTTATGTACAAAATATTCTCACTAAGAAAAAATGTCCCATCGTAAAATGCAGTCCACAGATAAGTTTCATAACGTGAAAATACATAAAACCCATTTACAAATGCTGACCTTTAGTTCCGCAAGGTTGTGTACAAAAAATACAGTGCTCATGTACTTCTACGGCTTTAACAATTGAGACATGTTAATAAAATCGGTTCCCATCGGACTCGTAGAGCACGATCATAGAATAAAAAGCGCATAATATTATTCACTTAAATATCTGTAAGTATAATGAAGGAACAAAGAGATTCTTGGAGTGGCAACAAATTATCCGAGACAATGAAGTAGGCGCAATATCTTCAATACCAAGTGGAGTTTACAAAACGAAAAATCAACTGCGATGCCACGGCCGGTGCCCACTGTACTGGAAATTAACACCTGTGGAGCTCGGCCACGTACTTGTATCGTAAACATATTTTCATATCACACTAAGGAGTCGCTTTCTTTCCACAGAAACATTGATATTATAATGATTATTATCCTATCAATACAATTGCATGTAAATAATAATTAGGTCTATACAATGAAAACCTTATATTCAATATTAATTTTATCCACAAGTCTTTGTAACTCATAACTCATAATTTATTGAATTGATAGCCTCCGTGGCGCAGTTGATTAGATGCCGCCTGTGAAACGAGAGGTGGCGGGTTCGATCCCCGCACCGAGATAAACGTTTGTGTGATCCACAGGTATATTTTTCGGGTCTGGGTGTTTGTGAGACCGAAAAGTTTCTCGTAGTTTCTGATACCCACGACACAAGACTCAATCTTAGTGTGGGGTCAGGACTATGTATGTGACTGTTGGATGTATTTATTATTTATTTTATTTATTAAATGTATCTATATCTTTTAATTATTGACAACTGGCCCAGTATTATATTCTAATAATAATAAATTAGAGCAGTTTATAAAAACAAAGGAAATGTATCGATATAAGGTTTTTCTTTCTAATAAAGCAATCTTAGTATATAGCCAAGCAGCAAGTATTGAATCACATATAGTAGCCCCTGAACATAATGATAGTATTGCAACATATTTCGACACCAGACTAAGCGACTTTGGAGTAATATCAAGCAAAAATCGACAAAAATGTCCTGAAGCTGCGTCGTATGTTCAACATAACTAGACATTACGATGAGTGAAAATAACTGGCACAAGAAAAATAAAACAATATGAAAAGTTTATACAACGCAAAAACTTGGACTTTTATTACTAGTAATGCTTTAGTCTCACGGCATTTTTTAAAATACATTCCAAATATTATTCATTACTTAACAAATAAATAAATTCAGCAATACATTCCTATCATCTCCTAGTGCAACTATCGTAAAAGAAAGTTCGATGAAGTAATTTCAAATATTCTATATGACTTGGAGACAAATATACGTGCTCATGATTTATGGGTGACGAGGGTTATTACTATATTTTCCCTAAAAAAACGTACTTAGTCATCTGAAACTTTTAAACAGTTTTCATAGCCAAATTAATCCAAAACGTGTTCTATATCTATATCAGCCCATATCCGTCCCACTGCAGGGCACGGGCCTACTCTACAATCAAGAGAATCGATTGAGAGTGGTTAGGCCATATAGTCCAACACGCTGGCCTAGTGCGGGTTGGCGGACTTACATACCGTAGAAATTCTTTAAAATCGCTACGGTATGCAGGTTTCCTCACGATGTTTTCCTTCACCGTTTAAGTGCATGGTGATTGACTATCAATACACACATAACTCCGAAAAGTCAGAGGTGTGCCCTGGGATTTGAACCCGCGACCACCGTGAACATGTAGGCGGCCGCGTCTGGTCCGTTACCAACAGGCCACCACGCACGCACAAAACGTGTTATTTGTGTCGATTTCTATCAGCTCCTATACAAGTTCGAATTATGTGCTAAGCGCGGGATTCCTCTACATTTAAAAGTGATAGAGCCATACTCCACAGCGCCCTAGATGAAAATCATATACTTTGATATTATTCTGGATAAGATTACGCTGTATCACTAGATAATTTAAATAAAAAGCTTTTAACTGGTGGTCTTTCATATGTGAGGCAGCCTGGGTAGGTACCACCGCAATGTGTATTTCTCCCGCCAAACAGCAGTGTAAATGCTCTGTTGTGCTCCTGTTTGAAGGACATTGTAGCCAGAGCAACTACTGGACATATTGAGACTTAACATCTTATTGGTCAGGATGACGAGCGCAGGGAAATGCCAAACAATGCTTTGTAATTCATGGTGTTTGGTTTTCTACTGTCCATAAGCGGTCGTATTGCTTAACATCAGGTGAATGCACACTCGTCTCGACATTCATCGCCATAAAAAAAAGTACTTTTTTCTAACAAATAAACTGCTTAATAGTTACAAACTTAACTGTAGATTAGTTTGTTAGCATAAAATATGAACACATTCTAAATCCATAAACCATAGCTGATAACATAGTGAAACTAAACCGGTCGTAAAATAACCAATTGATACAAAGTTAATTATGAACGAAATTAAGTCCACTGCCGTTCGTGATAACAATGTCAATTAAATGAATGGATGTGAAAATACACCTTGTGGTTTGTGCAGAGTTCAAAACCAAAAGAGCAAGTAGAAACTACAAAATGATAAATCGTCACGAACCTTTGCTTTTGGGATATTTGCCAACAAATTGAGACACATTTTATTTAAGGATAGTGATTTAATGCTGAAGAAAGGAAAGTTTATCTTTTACTGCCAAAAATCTGCCAAAAATCTGCCAGACGACACTTAAAATAAAGAAAATCTCCGTTGTAATCAAGAATGTGCGACGAATTTATCATATTGTTTGAAAATAAGCCCGATATGGCGATGAGCTCGCCTATCCCATCATGAGACGGAACATAGAAGACGAAATGTGGGTGTCCCGGTGGCGCCTCTGCCTGCCCCATCTGGGATAAAGGCATAAGGTATGCGAAAATAGTAATTTAAACCCTATCGTACCATTGCGTCTTAAAAATAAAAAGGTGACCATCATTATTTTAGGAAAACTATGTATTTATCACCCAAATACGACGATAAGTAAAAAATTACCAAAAAAAAGATGACGATTTTTTTTGCGAAATTTTTCATTGCATTGTGTTTGAAGTCACTAATACTACCACCTGGCTTCATTTTCGGTCGCGGTCTTGATATACCCTGTATGTATGTTCAAAATGTGACTAAATAAAGAACGATAATGTTCTTATCTGCCAGCATTTGAAAACTCGTATACCCTAAAATTAAATATATCCAAAATGATTATGAATTACGTAATTCGTTTTATGAAACTATTTTGCCTAATATTATTATTACAGTTATTACTTGAACATAAATCAATGAACAGCTCACGCTTTAGGAAACAAATTCCTATACATTTATAACGTGTTATTAAGAAGCAATATTGAAATAACTAGTGATAGAGAAACAAGAGTTGCAATTATAATTGCTGTGAAGCCTTATCCTGTATTTAAAATTTCCTACTATGTTTAGTCTGTAAAAATGCGAGCTACCGTCAAGTATTCACAACGAAATAAGCTCGGAGTAGCAATCTTGTCTCTTAAAATATAGGTTTTTGTTAACTTTCATTTCGATCGGCTGCCCTGACCTCTGACCCCGACACATTCTTCCTTATAGTTTGTTCTTGAAATATAGGCCGTGGTTATTTTGTACTACGCTGACATTAATCACAAACGGTATCCCAAAACTATGAAAAGCAATAGTTTTTTTAATGATTCCATAATAAAATTGTACATAATATTTAATATTAGTAACAAATGAAACTTTTTCATATCATTATCAAGAAATATAATCATATAAATATCAATTAACTATAATTGAATAATACGTATATAAGAAATATTAAGATTATAAATTCTAGATCTCTTGAAAAAAACTCCGTTTGTTTATTCATATACCAGAGCAATAGCCGTAAAATTGCTACTTAATAAATTAAAATAATAATTGCCGCGACATGTAAGAAGTCAATTATATTTTTTACTGCGCAACCCTAAGTAAGTGGCAAGTGGCGTCTGATTTCCGCGTTTACTTAATAAGTTTCCTTATACCTCCGTAATGAGTTGATCCGTGTTGTATATTGCACTAGATGATAATCAATCTTGATCGCTTGTTCAGAGCACACGGACCTATTCGTGGACCTAAACACCTGCATGTACTGTCTACACGTGATGAATAAATAATTAGATACGTAAGGAGATTATTACATACACGCAGTCTTACGTAATAGTTAATAACACATATGTATATGTCACAATAGTTTGATCAAAGTTTCCTCACGGATGTTAAAGTTCTACATGACTATACGCATAAAGATCTCAAAAGCACATACGTACAATATATTTAGAATATTTTTCAAAAGAAATTGCGATAAACAATTTCTATGTAGACTAAATCGTGTTCATGCATCTGTTGCCACATTTTCAAACCAACTTTTTAGTTAAATCATATTATTTGGCATGTTTACAAAGTAGTATTAATTATAATTTCCATCCACTAAACCGCATTGCGCAACATGGTAGGCGGATCACGGCTAAAAGCTTCTGAAAAGAGAAACGTAACATTTAAAATACTAATATTGCATCGTTGAAATAGGAATAAATAAGCTTTTCTATACAAAACACATGCCTACTGATGGGCAAAGCAATCCCACTTTATATAGGTGTTGATTGTGACTTGTAAAATGTTGAACAATGGACTTCGCTACAGCCGAAAGTTCTACCGAAAGAGATTTTATACACAACACTGAGCTCTTGGACAAACAGTCGGCTTAAGACACAACATAGAATTCCAACATTCCTTATAAAATATTTTATTGATCTATTTTATATCTCCATATTGCGTTTAACTACGTAACAACTAGTGTTGAATCACTTCTAATTGCCAGTTACACAAAGGCATTTAATGCCATTTACAAGACATTAAGGTCACGCCGATCCACTTGTTCTAATTCCTGTGTGTTTCATTGAATAATGCAAAATAGTACAATACTACATTGTCATCTTTAATTTAGATAAATAATATGTTTTCCAATACCATACAATATGTATACATACATATTATGCTAACAACAACCTCAAAACTCACTAAAATACATCTAATCATTACAGTAGTACTATGCAATCAATACAATAAATGACTAGTACCTGTCTAGACTAACACAATGTATTCGAAAACAAAAAAACTAGACTGAATTCCCTTCTCCATACTCTCTCTATTCTATTTTTAACTCGCTAAGCTCATATTACCTGCTCCTGGGTGCATTTACCCTCTCACAGACGCGTTTTTATCCTATAATTTTGTTTATTTTATACTAACGTATTGTAGGCTATAAATAGCCCGCTCATTACTTGGCGACTAGCCTGGACAGGTATTTTATCCCCCGGGGTCCTAAAGCGCCTTTAAGAATTCGAACCAGATTTCTCTGTGAGACAAAACACGACAAAGTGGGTAGCTACATTCTTTAAACCATTAACCTTCTTGTTTAATAGTTTATTTCAAACATTTATGAGTATTAAACAATATGTTAACGGATAGTAATATTTCTCAATATGTTTTGACAGCTTGTGGAAGATTATATATTGTGTGGAAGATATTATCTAGTCGAGTTACTTTTAAGTATATGATAAAATGTAGATTAATACGTTTTTTTATACGAGTATGTATATTATATTCAATTCAACTACTTATTATATTCAATTCAACTACAACTACAAACTACTACTGTTTATTCCATTATTATAAGTGCAGTGAGATTATATGTATTCAATAAACAATTTTCAATTCATGATATTTATTTAATTGCACGTTTAACCGCACCTATTTGCGATTTATTAGTATCACACTTTTTAATTTAACCAATAATCTTGCTTCAAACTACACTATTGCTGTAAACAACAGGAAAACATCGCGAGGAAACCTGCACACCCTAGCGATCATTCTATGGGATTTAAAAGTCTGCACAACCCGCACTAGGTCAGCGTGGTGGACTATACGACCTAACCTCTCTCAATCGTTCTTTCGATTGTAGAGGAGACCCGTGCCCCGCGGTGGGACGTATATGAGTTGATAAAATACACTGTTGCTCTTGCTTGCTCTTACTTGCTAACTTTAATGTAATAAATTAAAATCTTTGAGTAGGTAAATGTATCCAACTATCATAAATAAAAACATATTGTGTTAAAATACCAGAACTATAACCGCCATTTTATCATCCATGTCGATGATGTTGTTGAAACTCCTTAAATACTATGTAATATATGATCATACAGGGTATATCAAGACCGCGACCGAAAACGAAGCCAGGTGGTAGTTTTAGCGGCTACAGACACAAAGCAACTAAAAATTTTGCAGAATAAGCGACGGATTTTTTTTTACAATTTTTTAAAAATCATCGTTTTTGAGGGATAAATCCCTAGTTTTTGCAAAAATAGTAATTTAAGCCCTTACGTACCATTACGTGTTTAAAAATTAAGCAATGTACGTCATTATTTTAGAAAAACTATGTTTAATCACTCAAATACGACGATATGTAAAAAATAACAAAAAAAAATTAACGATTTTTTTTGTAAAATTTTTACTTGCATTGTGTTTGATATCACTAATACTACCTCCTGGCTTCGTTTTCGGTCGCGGTCTTGATATACCCTGTATATTATAATACATATTATATTATAAATGCAGCCTTCACAGAGAGTTTTCAATTTCACCAACAAATATATCTCCACGATATCGCTTCTAAAACACCTGAAATACTAAAAAGTGGAACCAAAAAGTGAGCACATATCATACATATCTACCATTCTTTGTTGGTTTATGATAAAATATATAGCATTCCAAATTTACATTTAGCAGCATAATTCATTGTCGCAATGTGGCTGCAAGCATTAAAAAAATTAATTAACATCTTAAGTCCTAACTCCAAATGTTTCTATGGTGTCTTGCCAACAAAACCTTTTTAATGAGATCACTTCAATATCGAGCATGCTATAATTTTGTTACATAAATATTTTGGCTGGCCCCACATAGCATAACACAACATGCATCATGAAATACGTCACAAATCCGTAGACGTCATTCACTACAACCAAGGCACTGCGGTAGGAGGATTATTGATTCTTTTAAAAGCAACCCAAATGTCGTCTGGCTAAAAACGTGTGCATTGCTGGCATTACTCCTCAGTATAAAATATACTTACACAAAATATACTTATATATTATTGGAACGAAGTTCCTTATTTATTTATTTAATGTGATGTATCTGAATAAAAATCCAAAATTAACCTGAAGATTTAACTGGAAATGGCGTCGGTATACCTTTTAAAATATTTTACTATAAATTAACACGTACGTGCCATAGCGACATGAATTTATTATTGACAACATATAACATCTGTTTAATCATTTACCAACATTGAGCAACAAATTGTATCGTCATATTAATTACGTTTTACTCCATTGATATACGGAGATATTATGTCTGTTTTAGACTTATTTACATTCAATTCCAATCAAACTGAACTAGAAACTCTGAAATACATATATATATATTATGTGCCTTTACAATTAAACTTTACGCAAATAAGCAAGTGGTAGAGCTACGTTGTTGTCAATCACGACTCAGCATGAATGCGCAAGCTCGTCCGGGGCGGTACCATTGTCTCAAAGTTGACCGACGAGACGCGAAAGCTTTGCTGTCGCGTTTCTTTCGGTGAGTGTGGTTGCCGGATGCCCAATACCCCATTCTGCTTTCCATCCTTCTTCCTTTCCGCTCCACTCTGGACTCCCAGCAACATACTTATGTCCAGATAATTAAATTTAAATATTTCCACAAAAAAATATCATAAAGATTCAGCAATTAAGATATATTTGAAATAGTACATTTCAAATAAAATATATTTTTGCAACTCTTATTTTTACTCTAAATCTAACTTACACACATCAACGCTGTGGTAATGACAAAGTAAAATACATGATCGATGTTTTCTGCCGCGCATAATTCTTAATTCTCAGAAATAAGGATTCAATGTGTGAAGATCAAGCAGATATTTTAAGCAATGCGTCATTACTTAAACTGACATAAGGTATGAAAAACGAAGGCCTCCAAAATAAAGTCAGTAGATTTTTCTTTTCAGGACAAGTTCGATGTACTCATAAAAAAATATATTCTGACGTCAACGCTCACCTACTTTTAAAAAGCTGTAAAGAATAGTTAAATAAATATTATCTACTTAACTGAATACTATTTTTCTATTTACTGAACTTAATTGTTTTATACGATTACGTCTGCTGTTTGTTGCAGCAATATAAAATTATCTTTATCCCTTTAGTAGAGCAACTGCTCGTAATTTGTGTCTATTGTCAATAATAACCGTTCGAACATAATATTAATGAGCAGCATGTTTCCTGTCTAATTCAGCGAACGTTCCGGGTAATTGTTATTAGTTACCTTCTCATTGGGTAATGTGGAGGATGACGGCGGCACTTCGATAACCGTCTCGTACAACACAGGAACCGGACTGTTATTAACCAATTCAAGACGAGACTTTGAACCCATTCGACATAACGCATTCACGAATACTTCAAAACTAGTTACTTTTTATTGCTGCATACGGGGTGTATAAAGTTTATCACTTTTTCTATGTAATACAGTACAGATACCGATGCTGATCCAAATTTAGCAATTGTACCAACTAAAAGCCTCTTTTTATTATCTAAAACGCTGAAAGTCAAAGAGATAAAAATATAAATGTTACAACTATCCTTTTATTATTAACGCAATTTAAATTACGATAATGTGATCATTCATTTTTACGCATTTTTTCGCAGTTTTTTATTTGCTTTAACTTGTCCACATGATATTTTAAAGACTTTACAGCTTCATGGCCATAAGACAGACTGAGGTGTTAGTCATCCACTGTCTAGTAATACAATTACTACCTTTATTCCAAATATATAAAATACCGTGATAAAATGCATAAAAATATTTTGCGAACATTTGCGTAAATAAGGACTATTCAGATTGTATTTTATGTACATACTACAAGTATATTATGTTCCGAAGCGGTAAATGTATTATTTTCCATCAAACTTTAATTAGTCTTCTTCTCGTGGACATAAACTACTGTTTGTTATACTCGTACTGACATCGATACAATGAGTATAAGTTCAATAGTACATAGGAAAGCGTTTAAACGAGAAAAAAAAATTACTTAAAATTTACATTACAATATTTTTTTCTTTATCATTTAAATAATCATGCGTTTTCTAATAAGACCAATGATGGTAGAAGGACAAAAATAAAATCAAATCTGACTAATAAGAAAACTGAAGCACGAAACTGCATCAGGTATTTTGCTTACAATTCTCATGTTAAGTTTACAACAAAGTTTACAAGAACTTGAATGTCATAAAGGTATTCTGAACCCGGATTAGTTTAATAAAAACGCAATCTTGAAGCATCCTGTAATTTTGCATGAAATTGTTATGATCTTGTCAAATAAAAAATAGTATTAAAGATTTTTGAATGCGTATTGATTCCATTTGAACAAAATCGTTTTGTGTGTTTGCTCTCAGTACGCTTATACTGATGTAGTAACAATTCAAGCGATTCGAAAAATCCAAGTGTATCAGTAGCCATATGAGTCGATATTAAATTACTTTAAAACTGTAATTTTTTGCACATTTAAAAATATATGTATATTTATTAATCTATTACATATCATAATATAGAGAAGCAGTGTCATAGGTAAATTGTTTTAGACTAAATTTTAAATACCATAGACTGTTTATTTTTAGAATTTTACTATTGTATAATAAAAACAAATGATGTATTTTATTACGATAGCCCACATCAATTTATAAATGTAAAATAAAATGAATAAAAAACAATTTTAGAAAATAACAAAGAAATGCAAGCAGCTTAAACCGACGTGATGACAAAATCTATGATACCCTTTCTATTTTCTTTCCTTGTCTCAATAGACAATATGAATACCTGTTCACCTGATCGCTGTTCCCGGTACACATTTGTTGACAGTTATTAGTTAACATAGATTTTACGTCATATTGTGTTTCTAATACTTTAAATCTTCCGCTCAATTTTTGCACTTTTTAACAATCTGTCCCGTAATCAAAAAAACATTATATTGAATATAGTATATTCGGGATAATCCGAATGTCGAGGATTCCGATAATCACTAAATTCTACTAATCACGGCATATATTTTGGTCCAATAACATTCATCCAACCGCTATGCCAACGAATTCCCATCTTCGGTTGACTCAGATTCTTTTAATGGAAATAGTGATAACAATATAGTGATTATCGGGATTTCCCGACATTCGGGCTTACCCGAATAGACCATATAATGTATTAATGAAGACATCATCTAAAAGCAATTAAGATGGTAAAAAATATATTTGAATCACATGCGTGTAGAGTCCACGCGTACATTGTCAATACAATTTCCCACTACAAATCTAGTGTTAACCAAGGAAAATGCAATGTTTACTGGCGATTGTCTAGAGTACCTAACAAATGTAACTTAATAGTGCGAAAGAATGTTAAACAATAAGTTTTTCCCTCATATTTTACTGAGTTCTAGACATTCCTGAACATGTGATAGGGACGATAATAGAGTAACCTCGATCAATAAGTATAGTGTTGACTGCAATGTAGAATTTGAAATCGATATGATATGGTCACCTGTTAGAAATTATGTTAATATTTAAAATTTCTAGCGTTTTCCATTGCTATAAATAAATTATGCACAGAAAATGAAAGAAATATGATACGGTATTATTTACCCGTACTTTCTATGTTTAGTACATTTTTTTCTTTTCTTTTTTGTACTGGCATGACAAATTCACTACAATACTATGGACAGATCAACGCACTCCAGATATTCTATATACCGCCGGGAGATGTCTCGTCGTTCGACAAAATTATACCATTAACTCGATATTGGTACACGAGCTGGAACTTGAACACGACACACTTGCGAGAATCGTATATGCCAAGTTTTCCACCACTGGATTGTGTAGCCGAACACAATAATTATTGTAGCGCCAGTTCTTTGTGGTATTATCTTATTATAATGGAGGTCAAGGTTTAAATACCAAGGACATGTAAAATCAGACAAAGTTATAAAGTAGAATATTATCAAACGGAGCCTTTTTAAAAAGACTCAAACTAATTAAGTGTAGATAAATGTGCAGTTCACGAGATGACTGCATGAGCACTAGTATATGGACATGTTAATCAATTTAATTCTTGTTTTGCATCTTATAACCATTCGACTTTATTAAGAAACACATGATCTGTGAGTAACTAATACATTATTTATGTTATGACATCAAGGGGAACTGAGGAATCGTGTGGTATGTTAATGACCCCACTCGAAGTTATGCAAACTTATATACATACGTAAAACTCGATAAGGGCAATAAGAGTAAAAAATACGCGCTTCTTTGAACTCTAAGAGGTTCAATGTTATAATAAATTATACTCGCAAAAAGATTACAGCATTGCAGTACAAAAAGGCTCCGTACAGCCGACGCGTTTATATGGATATCGATTTGTAAGACGATCACAAGCTACTACGAAATATGGCCAATGCAA
Source organism: Deilephila elpenor (assembly GCA_949752805.1). Classification (NCBI taxonomy): domain Eukaryota; kingdom Metazoa; phylum Arthropoda; class Insecta; order Lepidoptera; family Sphingidae; genus Deilephila; species Deilephila elpenor. Next base: position 8,197,639 of record OX457097.1, read on the forward strand.
CATTCTGTATAATATATAATGGCCCCTTATCAACACAAGACAAGGGGATCTTTTTGTAAAAAAATATTAAGTGTTAGTAAAAGTATTAATCAATTACCACACAAATGTGATATATAACTTTCCAGTTATTTTTCCCGTGAAATTTGATTAACACTACCAGTGATAGTACCAATACAACCAACTAATGCTACTTTAAAAAAATATGTCAATTGCAGCATATTCTGACACAGCATTTACAAGACGAACTAATGTCCAAGAATTCCCACACTAATCTTTCAAAGAAGCTTATTTGCTTAAATGAACATTGAGACTGATGCATGTAACCGTTACGTGAGTGGAGCCGAGCGGGCAGACGCCAGTGGTCAGGAACGGGCGGCGCCGGGTGCGATGCTTACTCACACCAATCATACGCCGCGAGATTCGGTGTACATGACACAAAGGCCTAGAATCTGTGCGAATGGGAAGTATTAATAAAGGCAATGTGAGTCTTGTTAACGCTTTACGTTCTGTGCACATAGCAATACAAAGATGTTTATAAATTTAATGGAAACACGCGTCACATTCCGCGCGACTCTCGAATAGATAGCTATTTTATCGCCTTAAAAAAAGAAGATTATCAATTCGATCTGTACGCATGAAATTTTGTCAGAATTACATACTTTCTGGATATGTTAGTCTATACCAGCTTCTGAACACTTGTGCCAAATTTCATAAATATGTTTGTCCACGCATATCTCAAAAAGTATGAGTCAGATTTCAATACTTAGGTATTTTAGAATTTTAAAAGAATATTTTTATTCATCTCTTTTTAATTACAGATTTGAAGTCGCTTTAATTTTTTTACATATTTTATAAGAGCACCCAGACGACAGTTCAATACTGCGATCTTATAAGTTAAAACATCTGTATTGACAAGGTCAACTGCTTTTTCGCATCCACGTTGAGATACTGCTTGCTTCCTAGTACGATTGAAATAAAATTTCTCTACTGTTTACATTTATAGTATTTAAATTACAAATGAAAGGCTGAAATGTTTTTATTCGACGCAGGGGACAAAGGAGATGAGAAATCCGATCATATTTTTGAGAATATGTTATGTTATACTTAATATTAAAAAGTACCGAATAAATAAATACACCCAATAGACACATAAATAGTCCTGACCCCACAATAAGATGCTAATATTGTGTCTTGGGTATCAGAATTTACTAGACGATTTCGGTCTCACAAACACCTAAACATGAAACAGACACTTGTACATCGCAAAAACATTTTTCTTGATGCGGGGATCAAATCTGCGACCTCTCGTATCCCAGCCGCCGTCTAACCAACTGCGTCACGAAGATTAGTCATGCCACTAAAGTTGAAGATCTAATTAATAATTCTAGAGATTAATAATAACCTTTTAATGGATTCTTAATGGATTGTAATAAAGTAACTATTACAGACGTAGTTAGTAACTGGCGCATGCCACTTTTCAAAACTCATTTTCTTACTCATTTTAATATCACACTTATTACTAGCCCTAATATGGACTAGGGCAAAAAGGCATGTGTCATTTTATTGACTCCTAACTATTAAGTAATACTTATAAGTAGTCAGCGCTATCTCCGTCTGTACAAAAAGACCAATCAAAATCATTTATAAAATTTGATTCTACATCACTCCGCACACAATGCGATAATGATGATTGTAATTTCCTTGGTAGACTGCAACATAATGCTAAGGAGAACTCGCCTCGAATTATAGCAAATTGTGTTGACAATGTCGACAATTTAACAAGGATTGAGAGGTGACTCAGATATCATGTGCTCTCCAGAACGTCACGTCGTCGCACAAGGGAAGTGACTAAAAATTACAAAACAGGAGCAAAGTATGACTAACAATAATAAGGCCTTGTAATGTAAGATGGACATGACACTCTCTACAATATTTCACGTGTATATTTGAAAGTTTGTGAGGTGTACTTCCAAATATACAAAGCCATTTCTATATTTCCACTTAAAATTCAGCTAAACGATCTTCTAGTTGATAATTCCCAATATTTATGGGAACACTAAACAAGTTCCCCAATGTATTTTACATGATTTTATAGTTTTTTTTTTATTATCAATCGTCTGTGACGCCAAACTTATCAAAAAAATAATTTCCCACCTCCATTTTGACGCACGGGAAATCGGGCCTAAGACATGACTTTAACACCAATACAATACTAGAACTATAGTTCTTATAAGGTGACCCAGCTTAATACCATGAGTAATATTATTTTCATTTCCCTGGTTGCATTTGCTTATTGCTCTTCTTCCAATGAAATAAATTTAATCAAGATATATTATGTGATTAATATCCTTTGATGTAATATTATACTATCCTATTGTATCGTATATATTATCTCATAACAATAATAGCTTCAAGGGAGCTCCCTCCGGTCAAGGATGTTTCAAACGTTTGCCTTCAAGTCACATTTGTATGTGTGAAAATTAGAACCGAATATACATACAAGTAAGTTTATGGTGATCCAATCAATAACTTTATTATTACGCGAAATGTAAGCTCGTTTTATACAATAAATTACAGACGATTATTTATTTATTTATTTATTTAAAACTTTATTGTACACCTGTGACATACATAAAGAACACAATGCACATTATTACACATCTTAAGAGAGAAAATAAAAAAGCCATTTTCTAATGTTACAGATAACTACGATATTAACATAAAAAATAATACAATGAATGTACATTATGATATAATCTTTATTCATATAGTATAAATGTATGAATAAAAAAATCCTGGTGTACACTGATCATTGTTTCAAAAAAATAAATATGTAAAATGAAGATCTATAACATTATGCTAGGTTGACGTATCATATGGCTTATAATATTATAGTGTATATTGCATACAGCATAATGCAAGGCTGTGGTTAATTTGCACGGTTGTGTTGTCATTAACTAGTAGTCATTGCCGTTACCATCATGCTCGTAATTATTTATTTATAGTGCGGTATTGTCACACGGTTGTCGTTGACCCTAGACGCGGCGCCCATTAAAATTATAATTTTTGCAATGAAATACGGTGTCGCGATTGCCCGTTAAGGAACAAAAAATTCCATTGCAATGCATTTTTGGTACTATGACCTAAACTAGTTCTTTACGCAAAGTTTTATTTGAAATATTTCAGACAGTAAAAATGTCATACGAATATTTACATATCCCTTTGTATCTGTATTTTATATCATGCAGATAAAGCTGCACATTTCCGTAAACAATAAGTCAGAAAACCAGAATGCTTGCCAAGTTAAAGAACACGCGGGGCTTTACCGTTTTCAGCCGCTAATATTGGAAATGGAGGTTAAACTATCTATCAATGGCTGTTTTTCATGCAGGGAACTTGTCAATGAATGCACACATACGCTGCTATACGCATTCAATACACCAGCGGCCCCATTTAGACTGGTTTCCTCTTGAAACAGCACGGGATACCACTTCAATAGTTTATACCCTATGACCCAGTCTACGGGACTAAACCAGCCATAACTGCTTGCATGCACTCATGTAAGTACGTACGTAAGAAGTTAAAAAATTCTGGAACGAAACGAACTAAAAGATTTGCACAGTGCCAGCTGTATTGGTGTTGACGGCACCCTAGTCTCGGCTGTCTTCTTAATTTAGAAATATATTTGAAAGCAGTTAGTGGAGTTATGAGAAATCAAACACGATGTTTAAAACCGAATAATCAAAGTGAAGCGTACCACTTAGTTACGTATTAGCGCTAGCCTAGGTCGCTTATCAGAATTGTTCACTATAGATCCTTTAGTTAGACTGCTTCCGTGGCGTACTTGTACTACGATCCGACTACAACTCTGTTTTCACGGGTTCAAATCCTAAGTCGGGCAAAGTGGTGTTAGATTTTCCTATTGATTATTAGCCTAGAGTCAGAAATTTATGCCCGATACGGCGATAGGCTCGCCCCCTACGACATCGTGGGACGGAATACACAAAGCGAAACGTGAGTAACCTGGCAGCATCTCTGTTAAACCCTAATGGGAAAAAGGCATGAGTTTATGTATGTATGTTTGTAAATTATTTAGCTAAGCCACGTGGAAATTGTTGACTTCACCCTTATTAATACTGATATTTGACTTTCCTAACATAAATACTAATAAGAGTAAACGGTATCTAATTTTAGTAAATTCGACTTAAATTGGTATAGATCTGCTGCATCACGAGTAATCATAAAAGTAAGCCAATTATTTTTGGCTTAATCTTCTACGCCACAGACTTTATTTATATTATTCAATTTAATTAATAGGTACGGTATCAAAATATAAGCAAATCTAATGTAGTGACGCTGTGATGTACAGAAGGTTGTTATAGAATATTAAAAAAATCTAAATCTATATATCTATATATCAGCTAAAGATCTGCCTTATATGGTATACCATAGAATAGACGCAAAAATACCTATATCGTTTTAACAGTCTCATTTCCATACAATTGAGGCCATTGCAGACAAAATTGTTTTAACGATCATTTAAATGTATGCAACATACTTTGGCGAGAATTCATCGATGTGTTCATCTTGTAACACAAAACATACTATTATTACACTCATAAATCTTATTCAACACTATTTTAAATATTCACATCCAAAGAATAAACGAAAATGAGATTTTTAAAATTATTTATTGAACTTGTACTAAAATGTAAATATAAAATAGTGCGTATACGAGGATTTTTTGGACCCAGACTTAGCTGATTAACATTCGTCGACCTAGAAGACATTATCCAATAAATGGTTCGATTGTTGAACTAAGCATTGGATTGGTTAGATAGAACAGTGTACAAGTACATAAATAAGCTTTCCAGAAGGAAGAACCATAACTTAATCAGCTAATCCTGTTAAATTAATGACAGATCAAATGCAGAGATACATTGGCATATCTAATTAATAATAATACAATTGCATAAGTCAATAATGGCTGTAATTAGCAATGTTGATCATAAAATTGTGTTATTATTTTCACATATACAGGAAGAAATGGTTGCAGGAAGCTCTTTGTTGTGAAAATCGTTGTTTTTATACTTACAAACGAGTCGAATAACCTCCGACAAGTTAACTTACGGCAACACGACATTGCCGATCTTCAAAATCATTATTTACTTTACTCATTCACTATTTCTTCTTGGTATATCATTGAACAACCTATCTGTATCTAATAACTCGGAGGTCGTGTTGTTAAATAAATATTTTTTTTAAATATTCTCATAAGAATTGCGACATAATATTAATTTTTTTCTATGGTTTGCTACCAAAACATTACGACTATTTGTCGCTTCCCACAATGTTCGTATTTTACGTATTAGTGTGCTATGTTTTGAGAGAATAGTGATGACTTTATACTATGGTGATGGTTAAATACCATGTTATATAAAATAAATCTATGTGTATTTTTTTGTAAACATAATAATGCAACATATAGTACTTATATGAATTATTCATCAAATCACAAAATTCAATTTTTTCTCAATCTGAAAGCATCAATTAACTTAAATTCTGATTGATTTTACCTTTCACTATTTGCATAAGTCCATCTAGCCATAAATACATTATTTCTAGGACTTTATAAAGAAATCCCATTATGTGGTTTATCCATTACACGATGCACGCACGCGGCCAGTCAATGGATAATATCAACATTAGCAGAAACCTCTCAAATTACTCCATCACGCCCGAGATTCTACATGACCATATATTAAAACCAGTTATACCCACTCTGGACTGTACTCATACAACACATTAAACTGATCGACATGTCCCACCAACCTTCACACAATGAGGGGTACTGACTTCTATTGTAATACAAGATATCCGAGTTGAACCAAAATAATATTATCAAAAAATACTATGCCTAATTAAATATTGTCTTATTCTAATCACTGAGAAAAACCTTCATTATACATATGTAAATGAATTATAAAAAAATAATTATAACTTAAGTAATGAATAAATTATAATAGTAATTATTTTATTTTTTTACAATTTTTTATACAAATTTTTTATACAAATCATAAAATAAATAAATTATTTAATTCTTCCATTTCATAGATATTTTAGATTGCCAGATGCCCGATACCGATCACTTATCATCATGCTATACACGCTTGCTCGTGGTTGCTCGGTCTATAAGCTCCGAGCTTATCACTACCGCTTGGTTGCCGTCTCCACGCTTGCGAATACGTTAGTACTCGTATGTTCCGGCAGGCAAATATGATAGACGTTGACGTTGAAGTTTTGTCGACTATTACGATATGCCCGGTTCACTATATGCCTCGAAAATGGCGTCCCCAACTATTTACTAACCATTAATTAGTATATAAAAATATTACAAATCATTCTTTATTCTGTTTTTGTCTACTCTTTGTAAATTACTTATAATTATTTTTATATTCTGAGTACTTCGTAATTGGCGTATTGTTTTGTGTAAAATCATTATAATTTAAACCTTTATATAAACAAACACACCCCGCGCTAGCTTGTAACATACGCGCAAACGTGTAAATGCATTGCAGATAGCTTGCTTCAAACCACCTTTGACCATGGACGTATATGTCCATGCCTTAGACTCGTGTTTAAAAACCGATACTACCCATCCCCATGGACGACAAGCTCACACGAGCCAAGGCGAGCCGAGCTAAACACCCTGTTGTGTTTGTGGAGATTTGCCGAAGTTTGCAGAACGTCTAAATGTAGCATCAAGTGACCTGTTCGCTCGTTTGCTGGACCTGTTTTATAAAAATAATATATCATTGGTAGTGTTATTCTGAGTAAGTTACTTCCAGCGTATTGTCGTCATAGAACTTTTTGTATTCTAGATTCTCAGTACTGTAAACATTGGAATATTCATATTTACCATAAATCAATGCAATTCTACTTTATTACAATGCACATATTAAACTGATCCTTGTATGTAATTCTACAGAAGTGTCCATTGTTAATATGACCAAAGAGTAAAGCATTCTTTGATACGGTCCTTTATTTTAGTGATACAGGGGATACATATAATGTTAAAACGAAGCAGGACTGTAATATTTATTTATTTATTTATTTAAAGCTTCATATACTGAAAGTACACAGGCGTACTTAATGCCTGAGGCATTCTCTACCAGTCTACCTTAGGGTGGTGAAGAAATGAAGCACAGCAGGTGAAAATAGCTTATAAAGCATATACTTAAATTATAATAATAAAATACAAGACATGATATATAATAAAGATAACATAAATAACTATACTTAAATTAATACATAATATATACACATATAATATACGTATACAGTTACACATAACATATACAAAATTTAAATAGATGAATCTCTCACTTGTTTGGAAAGGAGTTCTCGAACCTTCACCTTAAACGCATAGCGGTTAGTGGACGACCTTATATCGAGCGGGAGCGCATTCCATAGGAGAATAGACTGCACGAAGAAGGTAGAATGTATAAAGTCAGAGTTATGAGGAGGACATCGTAGAAGAAGATTATGAGATGAGCGAAGATTTCTTTCGTGGTTGGACCCAAGGAATTGAAAGTGTGAAGTTAAATAAGATGGTGCAGTGGGGGAAGTCAGTATAGAAAAGAGTGTAGTGAGAGCGCGCAGGCTGCGACGTTGACGAATGGGTAACCACTGAAGTTGGGAGCGATAGGAAGATACATGATCGTATTTGCGAAGATTGTAAATAAATCGAATGCAGTTATTGAGAAGGCGGTCGAGTTTATTGAGAAGGTCTGCATTCAGGTCAAAGTAGCATACATCACCATAGTCAATGATAGGGAAGATTAAGGCTTGAACAAGCATTGCCTTGGTTTTGGATGGGAGAAACGGATAATATTGGACACAACGAAGCTAACTAAATATTACTTGGTTATAGTGCTGATTGTCTGATGCAAACTGCGCGCTGCACAGCCTTCGATTGGAACAAGTTCAGTGTTTACATCCTTGTTTACATGCCTAGTAAAGATGAACCCGTACGTCCGCAATTCTATAATTTAAGCTTGCATACTCATTAATTATCCGCAATATTGTTTAACAAACTTCCTTTACGCCGTAGGTACATCCGTACATTTCAATGTGATGATCATATTCTGATCTTTGATTTTAAAAATCGGTTGCTATTTATTACTAATGCAGTCATCAATAAGTTTGGTATTTATTTTACAAGATATATACTTAATATTCACTAGTCTTGCATTTATAACATTAAACATTGAGCAAATATAATAAAGCTTGAAAAAAATGTAACATGACACAAAAACGGACGTGTGCTCTTCTTAACCTTTCTAATAACTGGAGGACAATTTCCGGCTCACGGTTTCCTTCCTTCACTTCTGCTACACAATGTGAAGGAAAGTAGATAGTATGTATGAAGCTATGTTTTAAAAGCTCTGTTCTGTATATAAATTAACAAATAATAAATGACTGGATGTCTCCACAAAAATATATTCGCTTCGTCAAAGATACTTACAATCACTAGTAGAGACAATCAGCGGTGACCACCTAGTGAAAAAATAGCATACATATTTTTTACATTAACCCTTGATGTTGTATTTTGGTATCAGCTAGTATGCCCAGTTATTTGAACCAGCGCAGCAATTTTGTGCGATAAGTGATTTAATGTCGTTATTAATTATCACGTTTAACCTATAAACAACTCGATACCGGTTTTATTCGAAATTATTTTCTGAGTCATGGCAAAAGTATATTTCCCAGGTAAATCACCTGTTAACTCGTTAATAGCGAATACTTTGACGGTTTTTAAAGCTGAAACGGAGGTATGAGTAATTCAGTGGCGAAGGGTGACATTTTTTAAAAGGGAAGCCGAAGCTCAAAACACAAAATATGTTTATTTTCTTTATCCTGTTACTAGCTTCTGCCCGCAAACTTCGTCTGCGTGGTTAATTTTATTTGAAATCTCCCATCCCGTCCCGTCCCATCCCGTTATATCCCGCCCGCCCCGTCTCATTCTCACTAATGAAATGTAATCCAGTCCCATCCCATCTTTTTGAGTATGAAAAAGTAGCAAATATATCGGAATTCCTTCTTCATCCCACGGGAACACTATTTTTTTCGGAATAAAAAGTAGTCTATGTTACTTCTAATACCTCCAAGAATATGTGTACAAAGTTTCATGATGATCGGTTGAGTAGTTTTTGCGTGCAAGCGTAACAAACAAACTAACATTCACATTTATAATATTAGAAGGGCTAAGGGATTACGAAATGACTACAATGCGACTAGTACTAAGTAATCTGTGAATGCGACTGATAGTAAGCGTAGTGCAGTCCGAATAGAGATTAAAAATTTACTGTGTGATGTTTCACAGAATGAACGCAAAACGCGACACACTTATGCACGTGTGTCCTTATATTCGGACCTTTGCGAATATCCTCCCACCAGCAAATTATTGCTTCGAGAATCTTACTCACCAAACTAAAATAATGGGTTTCATTTGGTAAGTGATATTGTGGCATCTGCCTATTGCGGCCGTCAATTAAATTTTAATATTTTCGTTACCTATGTACTTATACAATATTTACAATGTCCATGAAATAAAAAGTAAACCATGCTTACATAATGAGAAAAATAAAAAAGTATATTTCTAAACTGCACGTGAATATAAGATTAATATAAAAGAAATAAAAACCTAGACTCAATATGTTAACAAGTACGATAGCCCCGCATTTATCAGTTGTAACATTAGTAAGACAATGTATTCCTCAGGCGAGGATCGAGCACGTCCTAAAATCTAAACACTAACTTTATTTGTCAAATCGACAACCTAAACATATTAGTACGCTCCTAACGATTAGTAATTTCCATTAAAACCATAATATTAATATTACACATTTTGTAATTAAAAATTTTTAAAACTAATTGCATGAACCATGAATATATTGTAAAAATGTAAAAACAACACTTAAATTAAACTTACATTAAACTCCGCATTTCGCTATTGTAATAAGTAATATCTATACCTAAACACACGAAATGCCGGAGAAGCTGCGGCTTGCCTCTTGCTTTTTTAGCGTAAATTGAACCTTAAATCATAATCAATTTAAGGTACAATTTTGCGTGGTTTGTTGCATACTATACAATGCGTAACGGGCGGCGCGGCGGCGGCGCGGTGGCGGCGGGGCGGCGGCGGGCGGCGGCGCACGGGCCGCGCTAGTGTTATTGAATAAGCCGAACAATTTTACAGGAATTCGCCAGAGGTCGCACCGCGTCGCAATAAAAGGGCTTATTGTGCCGCTTCCTAGTAATGTTTACGTATCTGGCCGACAGATGTCGTTGAATGTAAAAAATAATAATTGAGTTTTGATATTAAATAAATAAGTTTGAATAATTTGCTTGTTTATAGTGTAATGATAAATTACAAAAGGGAAGCCGGTAGGAACTGGCTTCTAAGGAGCCTTCGCCACTAATGAGTATATGACCTTAAGCAACTAAATGCGTTGTATCACGCAATGCACATCTCTGTTCACTTTGATCATTTGCTGTCTATACAACGATCGAGGTGTTAGCGTTTATTGTGCTTGTGTGTGTTTATTTTAAAAATATTGCACCAGACTTAGGACGGAATAACTTCGGAAGGCATTTAACATTATATGTCAAGTACAAACACTCTTTCACGCGCTCTCTACAATAATTACAAACAATTTAAATATAACTAACTACCAGTCAATTTTAACCACCTTTTAAAGAATTATTGTGTTTGAGCGCAAAAATAGTTTTTAAATATCAACCCGCAATTATTATTTACCTAGACCTAATGAAGGCACTGAGAGATCACTAGATTAAAGGATATTTTTAGGCAGGTAGGTTCATGGTTGAGCGGTAGGCTTTATGTAGCTGAAAAAGAAAATTCTTAATTTAAATGAAAAACTTCCGTGAAAGTTGTTCGGTATTATATTAAAATATTAAGTGGTAGAGAGACACATTTCGCGCTTATAAATTGTATTATTAAAACGGCACATGTAAACGTCAAAACCATACTTCCCCGTGATAGTTGCAACAATGGCTACATCAGGCATATATTACAAATTCCAGTTTAATGACGTACGGCTGTTCTCACGCTGTTTACCTTCACCGTTAGAGCGCGATATGTAAATATATGTATACTTAAGTTCACAAGGGACACGCGATTTTATTCTTTGTTGACGGCCATTATATTTTCAATTATTTTAAAAATTGGAAACTAGGTTCACGTGCATTTATCACCGCTGCTTTAACTCAGTTCTTCTCGTTTCCGCTAGTTTTTAATTTAATCAGCTTCTGGTTTCACCTTTTCCCTTCAACTCCTTTGCTCCCTCCCTCTCTGTATCCAATCTCATCTCTTTCTCCTTTTTTCGTTCCTCCCCTCTGCAGTTCAGAATTTTTTACGTACCCACCTGTTACGGATACATACTTTACTTAAACATAAAGTTAAGAGTGAATAATATTAAGTGATCCAATTTCATACACATTAAACTCGTAATCCCCACCACTCATGATCGCAAACAAGAAGTCAACATTATGTTAAATGCCAGGCCCTGTGACCATTGACCCACAGAAATACTCTCGATTCTTCACTGTTGACCGTGACTCCCTTTTCCAATATATTTATAATCGTGGAATAATTATAACGCAAAACTTTATTTTTATTCAAGTTTTAAGGAGACGGATTATAATAGACATTCGTAAACCTTCAAATTTTTCGAAATTTACGACATTGTAATAGTTCACGCCAGGTTATCAGTCATATTTGTGGAAATATATTCATGCAAAAATTATATTATTTACCTATTGAAAAATGTCGATGGTGCTAAGGATATATCCGAACTCACGAGACTATAATCACCCATAATTAAAAAGATTGAGCAAAGCAACATCAAGCCGAAATAAGGACAAGGTTATAAAACGCTGGCCGGCGATATTAGGTATCGTTATAACTAATAACTAAATCGAAACACGGTAATGTAATATTAAGCGCTAACACAGTTAGACCAACAACTAATTAACGCCAATTATTCACGATAACGTGTCAACGGTACATCAAATTAATTGATTAATTTTATCACAGGTATATAACTCAGGAACACCGCACAATAAACAATCAAAGCCTGTAACTTACGTCGGACATGTGGATATTCTTAGATTACAAATAAAAATGGTTGTCGTTTAATCTATTCCTAGGAAAACTTCATTAATTCATTTGCTTCAATCTTTTAATTCTTGTTCTTTTATACCTTATCTTACTTAAAATATTGTAATCGCCACAGCGGAATACATCTTCGATGACCTTTCTTATAAAACAAATTTGCCCAAAATTATAACAAATAAATATATCCAATTATGACATTAAAAACGAAATTACATTAATTATTATTTATTAAATGCTTACAATTATTATGCTTAAACCTTAGACTGGTAAAATCTGTGAATAAAGCAACATTTCGTTTATTCACATAAAAAACGAAGTTACTTATTTCATACAAAAGATCCGATTTTATTTTTTTGCAAAACCTTTTTATCCGGTGCGATTAACACACCTACGCAGGTTTAAAAGGATCTTTATGTAAATTTGTCGCATTTTAGGTCTTTATTTCCAAAGGGGCCTGCTTTTATATGTCACTTTCTTCACTGCTTGAATATTTCATTTATTGTGTTCAGTATCAAATGTTTTAGTACTCACAATTTCTTAAATAGAGAATTTGGCCACTAGAACGTTTCCTTACCGATCTGTGACGGTCCATATCAAATCATTCCTAAAAGGTTACAATTTAACCAATAAATAAATTCTGTTACGTTCCGTAATGTCGACACATCACGACCGAAAATTTTAACCACATAATTAAAAGATAAAGGTTTATAAGTAGTTACTGTAAACTAATTAAAATAATAGCTCGAACGTCACGCACATCACAAAATACAGAATTCGGTCATTCATTTCAAATTAATTCTACGATGTGAAAATTGACGTAGTAATATGCGGTTACACCCGTCCGTAAAAGGCGCACTAATTAACATAGGAATGTTGTGAACATGTCAAATTATTGTCAAATGTACACAACGGTTTCTCTGCACTATCATATTTTATAGTTTTCGTATGAAAAGATAATATTTATGAATAAGCCTGTTGTTATAGAATGAGTCTGTGAGCGTCTTCGCAGTACAGTCTAAGCATTTGTGATTTTTCATTTTATTAATTCCTAAATAAAAATCTGAAAACGATAACTTATTGGATATTATTAAGAATTGGATTTATTAGATATCCATTACAAGAAATACCTAATAATTCAATAACTCTATTCATATATTTTAACTAATTATTTATTCGCATTGCTATTTCAAACTTTGTAAGATTTACTAAAATAATTAAACAAAGTATCCGTCCTCGATGAAAAATAAATCTATTTTGTGTAACTTAAATGTGTTGATATAAACACATTACGGTGAAGATCGTCACATATATTTCTGACTTATGGTTTGAAAGATAGAGTAGAAGATACAACGAAAGATGTTCCTACTGATAGTTGATACCCATCTAGTAACAATTATGGAAATGACAACAGCGTGTCAAGTATACGTACGCGTTCAACACACATAATCTAAGCAACCACTTTACTATTACTTTATTAAAAAGAACATGCGCTTTCACTAGCGCTCTATTAGCATATCTAGTTGTTAATTGTAGGTTGTCTTTGTATAATAAACTATAAACCCATCGTCGCGTCGCTATAAACCACAAGATACATTAGTTTACGGCGTAGAAATGGAATTTGTGTCTCACATTTGACATTATCGTGGCCATAGCGACAGAAAGGCAAACACAAACACATAAAATCAATCAAACAATTTGCATAAATATTTTTAGTTCTGAAATGTACGAAGGTCAGTTATGTAATTTATACTACGCAATTTGCCTGTATCTAACAGCCCGTGCTGGCTTCCATCCGATACAATTAATTGTGTTACATGCGTCTTCTGAAATGATTATATATTTTTTTTTTTTTTGAGAATAAAATTAACAGAATTCTAAATAGATCTCCCACCACTATATTTTTTATAGCTATGTCATTAATTCACAAAATGAACCCTTTTCCTCATCTGCCTTTTGTCTTTACCATGGATAAGAATATTTATCAGAGTTCTACTTTGGCATTCCTAATAATTTTTAAAATATTTCGCTCTTTTAAGGATCAAACATCACAAACGCAGACGCAGACACACGTTTCAATTAGTATCATCAAATTTGTCTGAGCGCTTCCATTGCATGATTGAAGCCAATTTCAATAAAACCAACATGGTCTTTCGTACAAAATTTGCATAAGTACACTTTTCTCGTTTAAGTTTTTAAACTTTATAATAGAAGCTAAAATATGTTTTCCACCAGGTACTCACGGCTACACCATTTTGCTCACTTATATTCTAAGCTTACATAAAATATTATTTAATTATAATATAAAATATAGCTTCCGCTTATACGAGTATAAAATAATACGAGTATAGTATTACAAAACAAAAAGTAATTGTTGTAGTCGTTTGCTTTAATACACTAATTTAATTTACTTCCTTACTGAGTTGACGTCATAATAAGTTCTATTAACCTACACAATAAACAAGTATACCAATCAATACACAATCAGAAAAAAGTTTAGTTATAATTAGAACGTGTCATTTAAACCGTTTTTTAGATGGTTTTATTTTTGCGGTTCAATCATTATGATAATGATATTATTAGCGTGTGTACTCGTGTGTTTAATAAATATTCTTAAAACATAATTTAATATTGGTATATAAGGTGAAAAGACTTTTTATTGATAATTTAGTATGATATCTTGCAAATAGGGCATTTAATTACGGTTTCCAGCTAAACCTACAACTAACGAAACTAAATTCATAGCTTATTGAAAAGAACAAGTTATATCAGAGAATATTTATGAATCAAATTTGACAGCCTCCATGCTGCAATTGGTTACACGCTGGCTGTGAAACGAGAGGTCGCAGGTCTGATCCCTGCACCGAAATAAATGTTTGTGTGTTCCACAGGTATTTGTTTCGGATCTGGGTGTTTGTGAAACCGACAAATCTCTCGTAGTTTCTGTTATCCATGACACAAGACTCGATCCTAGTCTGGAGCCAAGATTAAAGTATGTTGGGTGTAAAAAAAACCATGAAGCCATTTATTCGTATACTTATCAGTAAGTTTAATTGGCGATTATTATAATACCGGCGAATCTCTCACGATCGGCGAGTTCGCGTATTTTATAAACAATGTCACGATGACGGACTGCGTTCTTATTTAGTGTGCGTCGAGCGGCGTCGGCGCAGCGTGGACTCGCCCGTAGACGCACTTGCATGCTTCGAAATGACGCATAATTTATGAGAACTTTTCACTAACTTGTAAAACTCGACACGAATGCTATGTCAAGGTGTTACCCCAGCTTGGATACAAATCGAAACTGTCGTGTCAATAAAGCAGCAGTTTTATTCAATTTTACTGATTCGGATGCAAATTTAAAACACGTTTTATTATTCCGACTACGTAGAAAGCAAACTAACACGGTATTTCGATGTACTCGTGAGATGCGTATCTTCAATTTAAAAGTCAAAAACGATGATATCATAGAAACGACACATTTACTTAATGAAGGGAATTAGTTGAAGCACACATACCGGAACATTATACTAGTATCACAGGCAGAGGCATAAGTACACAGGTAATTAAAGGTCAAGATAAGAATATACATAGACAGTGAATATAAGTAGCCACTGTGCCGTGATATGATAATATAACATCTTAGACAAATATTTTAAAGTAAGTACCTACACTTTTTTTCGAAGACTTCCTCGATATTATTATCCTCAAGATTAATTAGCCTTTTACTGGCTTCTGCGAAATCAGACAATTATTTACTTCCGACATGCATCCAACTCGGCTTTCCACCGCTTGAAAATATACCCACTTGAAAATATAATATAATAATTTATGCGGGCTCATTTCCATACTCAAAAATAATTGATAATGTTATGCTCTGTCTAATATTACAAATTCGGCAATAATTTCCATACAAACCCCTTCTAATTGGGTATTTGACTCATATTTTTTTATTGTATTCGTCAAAAAGTATCCATAACCAAAATCTAACAAACAAAGAATTTTGTAAATCCATTCAGAAGTTAAAAAGTTAGAAACGTTTTAAATCTTGTAGTGGGGGTAAAAGAAAAGAGATGCAAAACAAAATTAGTGACGTCACTATTCTTTATATGCATTATAGTGTGCGGGTGTGAAAGAGACGGCAAGATGTCCCCACTACGTCCCCACTCTTTCATTTAAAATACTAATATTTGCCTCATGTTACAAGCTACTTTATCACTGTTTTCACAAAAATATTTTGTTTTAATGGCACTTCTGCTTGTCTGCAAAATAATACAAAAATTCTATGATAGTCAAATACCCAATTGTAATCATTATGACAAAATCATGTCGTACATTGACGATATTGATAGCCGTGGTGCAATTGGTTGGAGAGGCCTCGGGTTTGATCTCCGCACCGAAACAAATTTTTGTGTGATCCACGAGTATTTGTTTCGGGTCTGGGTATTTGTGAGACCGAAAAGTCTCCCGAAGTTTTCGATACCCACGACACAAGACTCGATCTTGTTCTGGGGGGTCATGACTATGTATGTGACTGTTGGATGCTAGTGGTCTATTCTTTGGTTGGGTGTGTGTATTATTATACTATTCATTTATTATATGAAGTTATACATCATTGTATGGCATTTTTTGTAAAATAAATAGTAAAGCTTTACTATCTATCTATCTATCTATATCAGCCCATATACGTCCCACTGCAGGGCACGGTCCTACTCTACAATCGAGGGAATCGATTGAGAGTGGTTAGGCCATAAAGCTTTACTAGTTCCGTAAAATTTTCCGCAACGCTGTTGAGTTTCTGCTACATTCGCATTCAGTGAATCGTTATTGTCGTCTAAATATATGTACATTTAATTAACATTCATGTTACACGAACAAAAGTTTTTTTATTACTTTATATATTTTCCCAAGAGTTGTATAATATATTTTAAATTGTATGTTTTTGTTACAGAAAATGGCTGGAAGAAATAGCACTGGCGAACAAAAAGGGTCGAAAACCTTCCCTGTTGCGTGCAATGACCAAGGCGTTTTGGATGAGTTACGCTCCATCTGGGATTATGTTCCTCATACAAGCCCTCTTACTCAAGTGAGTGAGCTCCGTTACTTATTATGCATTCATACAAAACTTGTAAAAGATTTGCTGCTTGTGAAAGATAAATGCTTTCAATGTGATTTTGACAGTTATGAATAATTGGACTTCCAAGTTATTTAATTTAAGCACTCGCAAATAATACTCATGTTGAAGACTAAATTGGTTTTTGATGTTATGAGATTTAAGAATTTTTTTTTAAGTTGCGCACCCAGTGGCGATTTTTTTTATTTTTAAATAACTCCAATCGGGAGAATACATTTTAATAGCTGGTATATACGAATACAATTTATTTGAGAATTGAAAAATCAGTTCTAATAACCCTTTTTGGATTAACTTATTACTATTAGGATACTTATGTAAAAACCTTTCCTTTTCCTTTTCCTTTGGTTTGTTTATAAGATTTATATTCCATAGCATTTTCTTTTTTCAGACCGTTCCAACCCGTGGCATTAAGCATGATGCTCTCGTACTGGGAGCCAGGCAGCGACATGTCGTACGAGCAAGCCGTGTACTGCGCCACCGCCGTCATCGTCATGTCGCTGCTCATCGCCTTCCTCAACCACCACGGCTCCTACTCCACGCAACAGTTCGGAATGAAAGTGCGCATAGCTGCCTGCTCCCTTATCTATAGAAAGGTTAGTATTCACTTCGTATTTTGATGTTAATGTAAATTTTATTTCATAAATATATTTATATTTGAGTCGTTAAGCTTCAAGATTTACAATTTTAAAGATACAAACCATATGCATTATATCAATGTATCACAGCACTTCAGTGACTTTTATGTATAGAATAATTTCATCATTTATTGCGCGCAAATCAAAGATCTATATACAATTAACTACATAGAGGATTATAAACATGTTTAGTATGTTATAACAGAAGTTTTTTTCCTCCATTAGGTAATGCGCATGAGCTCCGGTGCTCTGGCTCAGACGACAGCTGGTCAAGTGGTCAACCTCCTGTCTAATGACGTGAACCGCTTTGACTACGCGTTCATCTACACTCACTTCATCTGGCTGCTGCCGCTGCAAGTCATCGTCGTCTGCTATCTCATCTACATTAAAATTGGATATGCCGCAATAGTCGGAGTCATCGGAATCGTATTGCAAACAATACCCGTACAGTGTATGTCTCATTTTATAATATGTATTCAAATGTCAATCCTAGTTATTTGTACCTAGAAGCGAGTTGCGTATTCGGAATATTAACACATTGTACTTAGCAACATGTACGTCAAAACTTAACGATGAATGAAAGTAGATGTAGACACATTTAAGAGGGTACCAGAGGTCACCAATCTAGGTCTTTGATTCTCCTTTCACTCTGATTTACGTATGTATTTAAAATTCGATACGCATACACAACAAGCTGTCTGCTGCCAGATTATAAAGTATGCACTTCTGTATTTTTTTGTTAAATGTATTTATAATTCCGATACGTTAAACATGATCACAAATACGAAGTAGAATCAAAATGATAAGAGACCACAAAATAGCAGGAAAAAATAAAATGTCTTAATTTTAAATGTAATAATTGATTTTACAGCGTACATGAGCAAATTGGCTGCAAGACTTCGAATGAGAACCGCTTGCAAAACTGATGAGCGCGTACGAATTATGGATGAAATTATCAGCGGAATGCAGGTGCGCTGTATTACATATTTAATAACTTACGTGCCAATCAACACAGTATTCTTTACTTTAAATATTACTTTTTAGTCACGGATAATATAACGTTAAAAACATTGAAATTGTATGCATCAAAGTCGTTTGTTACTGGATAAGTACAGTACGTTCCATAAATACTGAAAACTTTGTTGCAGGTGATCAAAATGTACGCGTGGGAAAAGCCTTTCGAGCAGGTTGTAGCCATGGCGCGGAAGAACGAGATCACGTGCATAACGTCGGCGTCGTACCTGCGCGGCGTGTACCTCAGCTTCATGGTGTTCACCGAGCGACTCACCCTCTACATCACGCTGCTCTCCTACTCGCTGTTCGGCTACCAAGTCACTGCTGATATTGTAAGTTCAGGTTTAAGAAAACTTAACATTCAAAATCAGATGTTTTCCCATGTTAAGTTGTTAGAAGAGGTTGTTACAAATGTGTACTTTCCAGGTATTCCCATTGGCGCAATTCTTCAACACACTACAAGGCACACTGTCGATAATCATGTCAAATGCCGTGTCGTTTTTGGCAGAGGCACTGATCTCAGTGCAGCGCCTCGAGGCATTCATGCTGTTCGGTATGTGAGACTGTCTCGTGTCGGTCTCGACATGGCACTAGCTAATACGTGACCTGCAAGCCTATTCTCTACTCTTCTCTTCTACTCTCCTTTACACGAGTCCAAATTATGACTATGACTCGACTCTGTAAATAACACTAATATTAATACCAGCTGCTATCTTATCTGCTATCTTTTCTTAATAATGCAATATTTCTCTCTATAAAAAAAAATATTTTAGACGATTAACTAGCTCCTATTAACAGCCGAATAAGGTCACAATAAGTCAGAGTTTTAAAACAAATAGTATCACAAAAAGATCCTTAAATATATGACCACATTGTAATGTTTATTCTTTTTGCGCTTTGAAGAAAAACGTGTCAAAGTATTTCATGTGTGAAAAAAGGAATTTTCGTTCGGAGGATAAAATATTTTCAAGGATTGAACAATTTTCACAGGCGTTCCCGATGGCACAAATGTTCAACATTCTTCAATTGACTCTATCTAGCGCATTGCCGGCGACCCTTTCCATGACCATGGAATCCTATACTTCTATTCGCCGTATTGAGAAACTTTTACTTTTGGGTACGATTTTAATTAATTAATAATGAGTGTGAACCTCATCTAGACGGTGTAGTAAATACGATGTGGACATTAATATAAATAGTTTACCTGAATATTTGTGTTAACATTGCCTTTGATATTCTGTTTTCTTTTCTTTCAGACAGCTATGAATTGACGCTTACCTAACTTTAGTTTTAAGATATGGTGATGAATTTTGTACTAATAACACTAACCTCAAACTTAATTATTACATTAACTAACCTTATATGTTATTTTCTAACAATACATTTAATATTCGTGTACTCTAAAGTTACTGAGTTAATATACACGTCAAAATACGAACAAAAGTGATTTATTGTTACTGTGTTATTCTCTTTTATTGTGGTGTACAAAAAAGTGTGTAAATATAAATATATACATATAAAAGACTTACAAATGCATAAAACATATGAAACAAAAACATAGTTTTAGTTGCGGAAGCCAAGCATTCACAAGCCAATAAACTGGAATATTACAGAGACTCTTTTGTTACAAATAATAAAGTTAAATAAATATTTTGCTGTCGAACTTGTGTACATGGCGGGGCAAATTTTAGAAATATAAGCTTTGCATTGTAGAATTTACTCTAGGAATTCATTTTAACAGACGAGCGGGAAGATCTACGGAGTGTGCCGGATGTGGACATTGCTAAGTTGGTGCAAAGTGTGGAGAAGCAGAAAAAAAAGAACTTGAGCGAGGTTGACCTACGTCCAAGTACTTTTAAAACAATTGACGTGGAAGGAATTTACAATCCTGGTAATAATATTTTTTCACTCACATATAATTATCACTAACATGATCCATTACTTAACCTCTGTTAAAATTTAAGGATTTGAATGCACTGAGAAAGGTCTGATGTCTCAATCGTTGTGCTCGGTGCCCGTGAGTCCAGATGTGGGTATCCTCATACAAGATGTGTTCGCGAACTGGACTGAAGATGGTCCCATGACGCTCCGCAACCTCAACATAATCGTGCCAAAGGGAAAGCTTTGCGCTATAATCGGCTCCGTTGGGGCAGGAAAGGTAAGCCGTGAACAAACACTTTTTAAGAAGTTACCCTTGTTTATTATTTTCTTGTTATAATACTTGTTAAGGTGATTTGATATTCAGGACGGGTAGGGACCGTGTTTTACGGAATAAAATATTGTACAACTACAGCCGTTGGTCTTAGCTGGTATTATTCAAAATTTGGTAGAGTCGTTACGTTGATCTTTTGAAAAACTAACACCAAACTGACCATTGCTATAAAATAAAAAACTATATTATGTTTGAAAATCTATCCGCATAAAACTATATGGGTTAAAAAGTAAACAGCTCAGATTGTAATTCAAATAGACTTTTGCCCAGAGTAAGGATGTTTAAAAGCTGATTTAAAACAATGATTATGTGAGTTAAAAAAAAAATATTATGAGAACATACCTAGGTACCATTTAGAAGGCCACATGAACTTTCAATTAAATTATACGATCTTTGTTTTATTATAGCTTATCACACGACGAAAAAAATTTACGAGTATTCCTTCCATATTTTCGTCGTGCAATAGTTGTCTCATTAAGTTGCCGATATTAAATTTATCTTCCAATATTTCAGAGTTCAATCCTGCAATTGCTTCTCAATGAGCTCCGCGCAACAAGCGGTCGCATCTATCTGTCGGGGCCGCTGGCTTACGCGTGTCAGGAGCCGTGGCTCTTCGTCGCCACCGTCCGACAGAACATCCTCTTCGGATTACCGTACAACTCCAAAAAGTACAAAGAGGTAAGAAGATATTTTTCACTGGTATTTGCTTATTGTATTTTGATCATTCCTCTCTATTTGTAATGTGCTGCATTTTGTTCATTCACATCATTGATCTATTGGCAGTTTGCAAGTACTGTGAATCGATTCCTAGGTGAATCAATTCAGTTTGTGTGCGCTTGTCAGTTTGGTATAAGTAATATGAGTTTACCGGGGTTGGAAATTATGTTTAGTAAAGCGTTAGACTCGCTTATTATCACATACACATTTAGACGGGAGTAAGCTCGACAAAATGTTGATGTATTAGCGACATCTCTAGCCACCCCTTCGGGAATTAGGCTCGTATATGTCTTTTTCCATGTAAGTTCGTAACTTCTTTAATATATCATCTAGGTAGTGCGAGTGTGCGCGCTCCAGAAAGATTTCCAGCAGTTCCCTCACGGAGATCAGACGCTAGTGGGAGAGAGAGGCGCGTCGCTGTCCGGAGGGCAGAGGGCCCGCATCAACCTCGCCAGAGCTGTTTACAGACAAGTAAGTACACAACGAACAAGCGGTAAGAACGACTCGGTCTGATAATTATTTTTTTGGGTGTGTTTTTCTCTGTGAACTCTTTCAAGTTGAGTGTTAAATAAAGTTATATTCTGTATTTATAATTAATCAATATTTGTATCTAACATAATATTTATTCAATAAAAACACATTGAGTCCTCTTGCGCGTGTAAAGTATACAGTAATATCCATTTGAAAAATAAAAGTCATGGGACCCCTAAGTCCGTGACATCCAAAAATACTTCGTTGCTGTAATAATTAATTGATGTAATATATATTGTAAATATTAAACACAGGTGGTGAACGTTGTCTCACTTATTTTTCCATCGACAAGACAAACAAGCGTCACGCATACATATTTTTATTATTATACTTCTATGTATTTTACTTTAGAATTCATATGATGAAATGTGGCGTCTACTCATACAAATGGTTTGTGAAATATGAATTTGGTTCCAAATGGTACAAATCTTGTCAAATTTTTGTTAATTAATATAAATCGCCTTAGAACTCGATCGTCCCATTTACCAACGATATACGTTTAAGAAGTCAAAGAACTTCACAATTTAAGATTAGTATAATCAGATAATAACTATTTATTTTTGGTGCATTTACATCTGTAGTTTAATAATAATAAATATATACCTACACCCAATAGTCACATATGTATGTACGTAGTTCTGACCCCACTTTAAGAGAGCTTCTTTTATCATGGGTATCTGAAACTACGAGAGTCTCACAAACACCCAGACCCGAACCAAGTGCCTGTGGATCACACAAACATTTGTCTCGGAGCGGGGATCGAACCCGCGCTCTTGTTTTACAGTCGGCAGCTGACCAACCACCCCAGTGAAGCTGTTATGCTGTAGAACGATATTCTACAGCTATAATCTACAATATCCTACAGTTTGATGAAGATTACGATCAGCAATATGTACAATTTCAGGCTGAGATCTATCTGCTGGACGATCCGTTGTCCGCGGTGGACGCGCACGTGGGCCGGCAGCTGTTCGACGAGTGTATCAGCGGCTACCTGCGCCACACCACGCGCGTGCTCGTCACTCACCAACTCCACTACCTCAAGGCTGCTGATTACATCGTCATCATGAACAACGTATGAATATCATTATCATATATCAAATAATGGACTGAAGCCTCTTCAATTCATCTTCAGCCACAGACAAACATAGGCTCTCCTAACCGTTGCATGACGGATACGATTTTCGCAATATTCGTCACATTTGGCAATTGTGTAGAGCTGGTAGCTTCTCACGTGATACAGCTGCTACCATCTAACACATGCATTGCATCCATTGCGAATCATCAAAAGAAACTTTCCCGAACTTTCTTTTCATATGCCTACAAAATAGACGGGGCCAACATAGCTCACACAATAAAAACTACACTAAATAAACATTGTAATACCAATTATAATGACAATACATCTCCAGGGTACAGTAGACGCTAGTGGAACTTACGATGAGCTATTGACGTCGGGTAAAGACTTCGCGAAGCTGTTGTCATCGTCACAAGACGCGAACGAAGACCAAGCAGAGACAGAGAAGCCGCCGCCGCTCTCCAGGAGAACATCAGCTAGAGTGAGTGTCTAATTAAATACCTAAATACAGTTTATTATTCCCCAGAAGCATCAGTGTCAAAAGTAAAAAGTAAATATCTTTTCATGGAAGATAAGAATAATGATTAAATCGTGACGAGACAACCTGGCGGCAACCGTCACGCTCGTCCATACAGAAAACTGAACCATTCAGAACTTTTCATTAAGCAATATATGGTACATCGTCTTGCATCTTGCATGGTATCGTTTTGCATTGTCTTGCATTGCATTACTACTAAATAAATAAACGAAGAACCTACTCTTTGCCCTGTACTTAAACACGACCCACCTAATGTTATTGTGATGGTACACATTCAGCTATCAACAACCCGGCGACCCTCCCTCTCGGAGTCCACGTCGGGGTGCGAGGGCCCGGCGCAGGAGATGGAGGAGGAGCAGCGGGAGTCGGGGTCGATGGGCTGGAACGTGTACAAGGCGTACCTCAAGGCGGGCGGGAAGACGCCCAGGCTCGTGTTCATGATACTCCTGCTCGTGGTGGGGCAATTATCTGCTACGCTCTGCGACTACTGGGTAACGTTCTGGTACGTTTTTGAATATTTTGTTATAATTAATTAGTATCATAAATATCTTGTTGATCATTAAAGATATGGAAATACTTTAACATAGCAAAGCTGTAAATATTAATCAGGCTCGCAAAATCATTGTCAGCCTTTAATGCTATTTCAATGCAATGTTAAAAATCATTTGTAAGCTTTTTTAAATGTTCACACGATTGTATTTTTAGGACAAATGAAGTGACCAGGCAAAAAGAGAAGGAAAATAACGCCACCATCAACGATTATGACCACGCCACGACGCCAAGGAATAGCTCCTTCAACATTGCACATTACTTCTCTGGCATCGATATGAAACCAGGTAAATAAAATATTTACTTATTTTTAAACAGGCAATTGTGCCATACATAGATATATAATATAGATTTATGTAAATCAACATTGTAGCTAAAAATAAAGTTTCTCCTACCATGGATCGAAAATTAATAATTCCGAACAATCTGTACTAAATAAGGATGTAATGGTAATCAGAGTGAGTAATTGAAAAAGTCAAGTTGCAACTACGACCCCACATCCCCATTAACTACCACTTAATTACGTTACAAATGGTTACACGAAAGCTCCATCTAGTATAACGTATGCAAATATAAGGGAATTGCTAATCACGAACTGCACCGAATCAAACCAACTTGTACCTTTTGTAATAATCATTATATTGTAAACTGATATTGAAAAGAGCAACACTAGTTTCTTGCCCTTTCTTCTGTAGTGAAACCGCTTTCCGAACCAGGTGGTAGAACAAAAAATGACTGAATCTAAATGATATTGAACATTTTTATGGATTTAATAAAATATCACTATTATTCTGAGTCATATGTGCCAGCACATTGGCACTTACATACATACATCCATAAACTCACGCCTTTATCCCCGAAGGGGTAGGCAGAGGCGCCACCAGGACACCCACATTTCGCCTTGTATGTTCCGTCCCATGATGTGATAGGGGGCGAGCCTATCGCCATATCGGGCACAAATTCCTGACTCCGGGCTGATAATGAATAGAAAAATCCAATATCACTTTGCCCGACCCGGGACTCGAACCCGAGACCTCAGCTTTGTAACCGTACCGTAATACAACTACGCCACCGAGGCAGTCACATTGGCACTTCAACCTACTAAATTCCAGAGCAAGGTCGGTTACCTTGGTTCTCTGATGTATCACGTTGTTCCGAATTTTGTCCTTCAGAGAGACCGAATTTTGTCCGTAGACCTGGAGATCCACGCGTACATCGGTCCGCTGGACACGTCGCAGTACCTGTACGTGTACTCAGCGCTGATCGTGTGCTGCATCTTCTTCATTACGGCGCGCGCTTTCATGTTCTTCAAGGTGTGCATGACCGTCTCCCGCAACCTGCACAACGACATGTTCCACTCAATGCTCAGGGGCGTCATGAGGTTCTTCGATAACAACTCCTCAGGTATGATCATGTTCATGTTAGTACATTAAGTTATCCCAAATTAGACTAACAATTGAGATTTTAGTAGTTTGTAAATCGTTATTTTGTTTACAAAATTATTAACCATAAACGGTATCAATATTACAATAACACTATGTTTCGTGGTAGAAAGTAGTTTTTTACGTTAAATTTGAAACATATCTTGTAAAAAAATTGGTTCATAGAATAATACAAGATGTTTTTTTTTCTTCTAGGTCGTATCCTCAACCGCTTCTCCAAGGACATCGGAGCTCTTGACGAGTTACTCCCGCGGTTCCTTCTCGAATGTATCCAGATTTACCTGGTGATGTTCAGCATCCTGGCGCTCAACGCCGCTGCCTTGATCTGGACGCTGCTGCCTACAACCATCATCCTTCTGCTCTTCTACACCATTCTACAGATCTATCTCAAGTCCGCGCAATCCATCAAGCGACTTGAAGGAACCAGTAAGTATGCTGAAAATATCATCTAAGTCTGAATTTTAAATGGCTTATAGCACACGGATTTTAATTTATATGTATAATAACTGTATAAATTTACTATTATTTTAGTCGTCAACCTATTTTCAGTTTTGATTCACATAGGCATACATATTTTAAGTACCTTCAGTTTTATTTTATAATATTTTTCTCAGCTTTATAATTTATTCGGGCTTAAGTAAGTGTAGATAATTTCATATTCTGAAGAAGGAAGGGTCGTATAAAGAATAAAGATATTGAATAATGAGCCCGTCTTCTATCTCCTCAAACAGTCAAGTTGTCTTTCAATAAAGTTTCAATTTAAGTAAATCCCAACGTAACAAATCTTATTTTTTTCTTCTCCGTTTGCATAATGTAATAATCATATCCACTTTCAAGACTTAACTTCTTTGTGACCGGTGGTAACTTAGTTGATATAAAAGAAACCCGTAGTTTTATAAAAGTGTAAACTTGATTTGCAACTTGTGTTTCAGCTCGCAGTCCAGTGTTCTCGCACATGTCGGCCACTCTCAACGGAATCAGCACAATCCGATCATCGGGAGCGCAACAACGATTGATACAAGAGTTTGACAGGTTCCAGGTTGGTTAACATTGTTACATTTTGTATGCTAATGGTATACTTATATTATTTGATTTATTATTATTTTAATTATTTCGTTCTGGTACATTATACCTTATGATTCGTAAGAATTTGTAATTGAGTATACATTATTTTATAAAGTAGTAGTCTTAAGACGTTACTACAGAATTTGATAGCACTGATGCATTTGAGAATCAAAATAATTCAGCAACTAGCTCAATATTTACCAAGGGGATCATTTGTGTCGCTTTTGCACAAATACTTAGAGATAGGTATACAAAGTTGAACACAAACTGTTTGTTGTGGCAGGACATCCACACGTCCACATGGAGTAGCTACCTGGCGAGCGGCGTCACGCTCGGCTTCTGGTTGGACTTCATCTGCGTCTTGTACTTGGCCATCGTCATCGTTGCCTTCCTAGTCATCGACAGCAGTTAGTATTGTTTTTAATAATTGATCATCATCTTCTTCATGATCTCCCTCATCTTAGCTACAAGAAACCCTGAATAATGCTGAATAGGTCTCCTCCAAAGATTTTCACAGCAGCCACCCGCTTTCTCTATCCTTTTCTAGTTCAATTGAATAACTATATTGTAACAATCCCTATATATAACGATCAAGGTTTCGATTGAGATGTTTAAGAACATGGTTTACCAAGCTGACTTAGTGATTATTAGCGGACTAAACATACTACTCATGAAAAAATCTTGTAAAAATTGTTAGGTTATGAACAGGTTCAATGCAATAACAACGCAAACTGACTCGGAAAAGTCAGAGGTGAGCTTTGAGATTAAATAAACAATAAATTATCTTTCTTATATATACGATATTTTAACAGAGATGAAATACATATATTCACGTTGTTAATCGATCCACCGAGCAGGCTGCAGTAGGCCAGTGTGGTTGACTGAGCAAATCCCCTCACACGCGTGACAGACACTAACACACGTAGTACAAGCACTAGCGTAGATACATTCATTTTTAATTGTTATTAGATCTCACTTAAATTGATATATTTACCAAATTATCTCGAGCTTCTATCTCTTTAGAAAACTGAAAACTTTATCCGTGTAAGCTAAAAGCCTGCGAAACCTTGATATGACTCTACCTATAGAATTCCGAACATTTTGGTGATTTAGATTTTAAATTATTTTCTACAATAACGTGCTTTATTACCTATCTACGTCAGAAAGTTTTATTTGTTTAATTATCCCCATTGTGTACTTGACAACCTACGTCTAAGTTAGCGTCTGATACTGCAAAAAATATTGTGAATGTGATGAGGTGCCAGGGTATTTCTTACAACCTAGTTTGCAATGAAAAACAAATAAAATCTCTCTTTATAAACATTGCAATGTTATTATTCCCTACAGAAACAATATTCTCGGGCAACGTGGGTCTAGCGATATCACAGACGCTGATCCTGACGGGGATGCTGCAGTTCGGCGTGCGGCAGACGGCCGAGGTGATCTCACAGATGACCAGCGTGGAGCGCATCCTGCAGTACACGCACATCGAACGGGAACCGCAGTGGGATAAAGGAGGTTAGTACTACTTTTGTACATACCTAACAATTACACCGGCGAACAACCGAAAATATTGAATGAGATATTCAGACTAGCCCAAGATTGTTAGATGAGGACAAACATGAAGGAAGCCTATACCCATGAATGAGTAAATGCGGGCTAAAAATTATGATAAAAAGTAATCACTCATAAATTGCGGGATTTTAGTCGCAGATTTTACTGCAGGTACGGTCGTAACTAATGATAATGGTCATTTTTACTAAATGCTGTTTTGGAACAAAGAATCTACTTCGGTCTCAGTGTTTGTGCTATATTTGAATACCTATCTCTATTCATAAACAGTATAGTACATGTACGGAATGCTGGATGAGGTCATGACCTCTACGGCCTTCCTTCTCAAAGTAACTCTTAAGTTTAAGGAATATTATTTTTCTAACAACTGGTATGTTGTGACACTAACAACGGTTCAGCGAATTATCCTTTAAATATTATTTAAAACATAAAATATTCATATAAAAAAAATTATGCGTTAATTTAATTAATTCATGTCATTTTATTTCAGCACGAGAGACTCCGAAAGGCTGGCCGTGGAACGGACGCATCGAATTCCGCAACTGCTTCATGAAATATTCCCCCGAAGACATTCCCGTGCTTAAAAATCTTAACCTCATTATTGAAAGCGGATGGAAGGTAACATTTTCATTAACTAATTTTACAGCGCTTTTCAATTACGCTATGAATTAAAATGGTTTTAATTATTTTTTTATTTTCGTACCTCCGAATCTACATTTTTGAACTATTAATGAAGTCAAAATTTGCATACATAGCTTAAATAATTTTTGATAAATTAAACTTACCTATTAGAATTTTCAGCTATGGACTGAAGTTGATAAGCACTTTTACTATTAAAAAGACTTTAACGTGATACCAGTATTGTGTAGGTAGAGTCCATCTTATTGTAAAACTATGGAATAATTAGGAACTAAATAAATGTTAAATCCACAGGTGGGCATAGTCGGCAGAACCGGTGCTGGTAAATCGTCACTCATCTCCTCGCTGTTCCGCCTCGCTATTGTGGAGGGAGAAGTTCTTATCGACGACATCGACACTGGATACTTGGCTCTACAGGTAAAATGAAATATTTAAACAATACTTTATTAATAGAATGCCTAATACGAAGTGTGATTATTATACATCATAATTCATAAACACATAAAACATAAACTCACGTCTTTTCCCATAAGGGATAGGCAGAGGAGCTACCAGGACACTCACGTTTCGCCTCATTTGTTCCGTACATAATTTTGGTTGCCTTTTTAATTATGTATTTTAATTTGTTGTTTAATTCAATTTCTACAGGAGTTGCGGTCGAAGATATCGATAATCCCTCAAGAGCCGGTACTGTTTTCCGCCACAGTGAGATATAACTTGGATCCGTTCGACAACTATTCTGATGAAGAACTGTGGAAAGCTATTGAAGCAGTAAGTACTAAGTAACTAGTAAGATGTAGCATTGAGATTTATTAGACGGGAGACCGCCAATTCTCATTCGCTCCTACGCCGTTACACTATCTTCTTTTTCGCTTTATTCATTTCCTGCGTCCCTGTTGCGCGTGCACAGGTTTTATTAGCGATGTCTGCTCCACCTTCGTTCCTATCAGAAGATGTCTATAAATGCTTGTTTCTATATTGTAAAAATACATCTCAAACAATGAGTTGAATGGATATTTTGTAATATTATTTGTAATTCGTAATTTGGCCACACGCCAATAATAGATAGATGACCTATACTTTTTTTCTCAGGTGGATTTGAAAGCAGCAGTGCCCGCCTTGGACTTCAAAGTGTCGGAGGGTGGTTCGAACTTCTCCTTGGGGCAGCGGCAACTCGTGTGCCTCGCGCGCGCCATCTTGCGAGGAAACAAGATACTTGTGCTCGATGAAGCCACCGCTAATGTCGACCCCAAGTATATTACTTATTCGCTGATATTCATTTAGATCCTATTTATCTTACGATATCTTCATTTATGTATTATGACTAGATAACGCTAGAAGATATTAAGGCTTCTTCTTTAGAACCAAATGGTTTGACATCACAAAAAATTACGAAATTTATAAAAATCACCTTTCATTGTCGCCCTCATTAATCTATTGCTTCCAAACCATGCCCTATGAATAAATACAGTGCTGGCATTTACTCTTATATTCACTTAATAAAACAATTTTAATAATAGTACCATCAATTAAAGTACCTACTTTTCATAAAGAATTAATACATGATTTTCATTCCAGAACGGACGAATTCATCCAAAGAACAATCAGAAGTCAGTTCGCGGACTGCACGGTGCTCACGGTGGCGCATCGACTCAACACCATCATGGACTCGGACCGAGTGATGGTGATGGACTCGGGCCGCCTCGTGGAGTTCGACCACCCCTACAAGCTGCTCAACAAACCCGACGGATACTTCACCAAGATGGTCCAGGAAACTAGTGACAAGATGTCCGCCCAGCTGCACGAGATAGCCAAGAACACATACATCAACAACGGCGGCGTCATAGACTAGCCCCTGACATACATAATATTACACCTAGTATTGCCTATTATGTTAACATAAATGGCCTTATTCATAAACAGTTCTAAACCCTATTTTAATTATAGAATGTTTTGTCTTCTTCGCTCAAACTAAATTCAAAAGGCGTCCGAAAGGGATAAAACATTCGATAACTAAAATAGGTTTTAAAATTATCTATGAATAAGGCAGTCAGACTCTAGCGGCCATAACTACGGCCACTTTAAGTATAAGTATAGCATCTGGTTCTCACCAGTAACACTATTAAGCTTAATTAAGAAACTTAAAATTACGATTGTTATTTGTAAGTATCGGCCAATAAGTGTAGCATTAAGTACAGTGTTATTTATTTTTGTTATAGAATTGTATTATATAAACCATTTTTCGAACTGATATAAATGTTTTGATAACTCATTCCACACACAGCCAAATTGAATTAAACGCCATACATTAATTATTATTCAATCTTATTGAATACTAAATTAAGATCTCATTATAGCTGGGCAGACGTCTAGCTATTGTCTCTATAACCGAATTATAAATAGCTTCCATAAATTATAGTGGGCAAATCTAAACATTTATGTCTACGCTTTAACGTTAAGTATCACCATTGCGAACGCCATAGAGGTTAGCCTCGAATAAATATGAAAATAAGCTTTTATAAATTCGTTTAATTTCACAAAAAAAACGTTTCTCTCTTTTTATATTGAACATAGTCCCATAAAATTTACCACCTTGAAAGAAAAAATATTTTTTTGTCTACAGTGAAAGTAGTTGTAACTGGCCGCATATTCACTTTGTTTCTTTTTCAACCATTCAACCTCTCTATAGTTGATTTAAAATGAAAAGTCCCTACTCTGTCTTTATGGTTATTTCTTTTGATTCCTGCAGGGACAAAGAAAAAGAAGTCTTTTTTGTTGCTCTCTGTAAATAGGATGTTGATTTGCCACGCCAATCACAAAAAAATCTTCGCGCCAGCTCTCAAAAACAGTAAAATGTGTTTTCAGAATGAATACCAAATTCTAAAGAATACCTAAGCTTAAAAATAAAAAAAATTAATCAAAATAATTTTCCGTGTATTAAAAACCTAGTTTACATTGCTTATTACGAATTTCTCTCTCTTCTCGCTTGTGGCGTATGTTAGCGCTGCAACGAACTGGGATATTACCATGACACGGCAAAGTGGTTACGATACGCTTATTAATAAGAGCATTGGAGTGCACACCACAGAGTACATTACTATATATGAAAGTGCACACGGAGTAAGTACCAACCGGCATGAACTGACATGACATCTATCGTAGGTAAGTGAACATCTGGCCATATTTAGAATGCACCCAAAACTCGACACACTTCTAAGTTTAATGGATCCATATTATTGGTCCTTAGTCTAAATTACAGCGTACGACCGTTGCCATCTAGACGAATACGAATATGCTACTGCCAACAGACTAGTCTACCACGCTGGCTTAACGCAACTTCACATATTACTAAGAAATTCTTATTATGATATCTTATTACTATACTATCACTAAACAAGATTCTTCACGATTCTTTCCTTCACCGTTAAGTTTCGTGGTAGGTAGTTCATTAATATACATCTGACGAATTACGAAAAGTCGGCGGTGTGCTCAATGATACACTCCACATTCTCGGTAGTCGTTACGTCAGTTAGTCGTTACCAACTAGCCACCACGCACTGATTCTTAACAATTTAATTGCAACAGAACAACAAGCCGCTCTAACGTATCTTACTTAAACCAGCAAAACCTCAAACATCACGCTCGATATTTTGTTGTACGACCTAAGTTTACATACCATGTGTAACATTTTCTCGAGCAAGCTGCAAGCGAGACCGACGCGGATTGAAATGTGCATAGAGCAAGTTATATATCAAGATCAAAGAATATGACTACCAGATACCTGAGCAAGATAAAATCGGCGAATTATTGAATTTGAATAAGTTATTGTATATATTACTGTAATACAAGCTCTCGGACTCAAAGCCTTCAGCCAATTCTTATACAATATAACAAATGCATGTATTTTTACTATATTAGCAAGTTTATTACGAATATAAAAGAATAAAATCGATTTTACGATTTAAAAGCTACAATTAAGTTAAATAATCGATTTTATCCATTGTTTTTCCATTTTGAAATTCTTCTGAAAATGTTCCTCAGTTTTTTCCAAAAAATAGAATTTTTCCGAAAATTATACAACACTAGACTAGCCCCAATGAGAGTGACATAAATATCTGTACTTAAAACCCTCTTTTAAAAATAAAGGAAAAAAAAAGACCAACAGGGACAGTACTTTTAGTTGAGAGTGTACAGCCGGCATTACAATTTACATCGGTGAATTGAACGAGAATGGCACTTCGAATTCACCGTATGTCAAAGTCAGCCATATTGACATTTTCTGATTTGAATTTGGTTGGATGATGGTTCTATTACTTTAATCTGTATACTTACTACTTACGTTGTATTCTGTATTAGCGGCAGAGGTTCCTGAGAAAGTGAATAGGCTTTGGATAAATTACTTTTAGCAATTTCTGTAAGTAACTTAATTATACATAAATCAAAGTGTCACAAGAGTAAGTAGTGTATCCTAGTTTTTGTGTAAACCGTCTCCAATAACACATACCTAATTAATATTTCAGGCAACATGACTTCGCAAGTGATTGCTACTCCACCGTCGGTGTCGTGGGCCCAAAGAAGTGCTCGAGTATTTCTCACTTTTAATGTAGAATGTGAAAAACCAGATATAAAAATTGAGAAAAAAACAATTTCATTCAAAGGTATATGTGAACCAGATAAGAAATTACATGAAATAGTCATACCTTTGTATGCCGATATAGACCCAGAAAAAAGCTCCTTTGTTAACAAAGGAAGATTAGTCGAAGTTATTTTAAATAAAGAGAAAATGGACCAACCATTTTGGCCCACATTAACAAATGACAAAAAGAAACACCACTGGCTCAAAGTAGACTTTAATCGCTGGCAAGATGAAGATGAGAGTGGTGAGGACTTCAATGACTTTTTCTCAATGGACTACGATGGAAATCAAAATGAAAAAGATGAGTCCAGCTCGGGTGAAGAAGACGATGTGCCTGATATAGAGTAAACACATGTCAGGAGCAAATAGCCAAAAATTGAAATCTGCTAGTTTAAAAATTTTGTAATTATGGACAATATTTGTGCTTTTATACAAGAAAAGATATGGTACTGGTAGCTTCTAAAGAAATAATTTTAAGTTACTTTATTTCCTTACTAATAAGTAGGTATTTGCAAATTGAGGAGTGCATGCATCTGTGATGTCTATTATAATTTGATCCTTCACATCACTGGCTGAGCAAAGTGGCAACTTTACATTTGTGTATGGATTAGTGTGTTTATTTTATTTTATTTTGTACATACAAAATAATTATTGGTTCATGTTGTAATATAGTTTTTCGCTTCCATATTCTATTTGTGAAACAACTACATCACAATCAATAAATTATGTTCCAAATATAAAATAATATTAATTGACTAGCATATTCACTTATACCTTATAGACAATAAAACAAATAGTACAGTTCAAAATAAGATGTTTGCTTGATTATTATTCATTCATAATTTAATTCTGCATTGAAATTAATATTATATTTTAACAGTATTATTGCATGAGTAACATTGTGTCAATCAGAACATAATAGTTGAGCTGAAGTTACATTGGATAACTAATCAAATTTATATCTTTAAGTTCTTTAAAGTATTACTAAGTATTTAATTATTTATTTTATTCATAATAATGATACAAAACGAATTCAACAGTAACATCGTAATTTTAATTGATAAGTACCTTATCTGAAATAACACTTTATGGAGATAACAATGCCTATATCCATTAAAAGTGAATTAATGTTTAAAATAGGATTTTAACCAAGTAATACCAAAAAACGAAAAAAATAAATGTAGCAATTTTCATTAATCCTATAATATGCTTTATTTTGCGGCATTTCACACTGTATAATTATATTCATAAAACTATTTATTTTAAAACTATAGATAATCATTTTTTGAACACCAATAACTCCAGTCTGAAACCTTATGAATCATAGTAAAGTTGGCATAGCAATAGGATTAAAGTTCTACATACAGCGCAAATTGGATAACCCTCAATCGAAAATTACTTTTGAGCCAGCCCCAATAGTAAATAGAAAAAAACATCATAGAACTACGTGCTATGCTTAATTATCTATTTAAATTTAATCCAGTCTCGAAATAACAACATATTTAGAGTTACTATTTTATAACCAGATGCACTAGTACCTATTAAATTTTGTTATAGGCGCAAACAAATTAGCACGTACGAAGAGACATAATGTGTGTTCAGAGTTCAGACTTCAAATACTTACCATTAAGATGACCCATCCAATAACGTCACTTTTATTTATTTTAATAGCCATACACAGGGCGTCCCACGGCGATGGAGGGGAAGTATCTTAAATACTTTAGAATTTAGATAGACAATTTTACTGAAAGAAGACATTATTTTAATCTTAAAACCAACATCAATTTAATCATGCATTCACAGTTTTTTTAAATAATCGCATGTCATAAGCAGGAATCGAACCTGCCATGAGATAAGAAAAACACCCATCATTGTACCAATCAAAAGGCTTTAAGTGTCTTAAGAATTATTTTTCTCCATATAACATAGTTCCGTTAACTTATGTAATTCACAATTCCGTTAACAAAGTCCCTTGTTCTTCGAATGTTACGAACCAGAGCCACATCTTGCTAAAGAATGAGATTTCCTCGCAATACATTAAAAATGTAGGTACCTATTAATCTAGTGAATAGACTAAATTATTATAGTCTAATGCCTAGATTATTTTATTTTCAATGTAGAACGTTAGTAGTAAGTAACTAATCTACTGTGATTATTATCTTTTCATGATCTGAAAATGTCAAGTATATAGCTCGAAATATCTTTTCGTGTTTTGATGAACTTCATATAAATGAATTTTCGTATGCATTTTAAATAGGGAGATAATATTTCTCAAGTATTAAGTATATCTTAAGTATTTATTTATTTTATTTAAGTGGGTGATTCAAATGATTGTAAGTACTTAAAATGATGAAATGTGTTGAAGTTAAGTGAAGAAGTAACAAACCAAACACACAACAACTTTCGCCTTTCTAATATTGGTAGGAAAACTTAGCAGTAAAACGTGTCTTGTTGCAGCTAGCGCTTGACATAGACCACAATGAAAGCCGCCTCTGCATATTGTTAAGATTTGACCTAACTTTTAAGTGATTATTATGTAAATATCTACCAATGAAAATACAATATTTCGATGTACATAAGTACGTACAAACCGTTTTCCTTTGCTTTTCATAAAAAAAAACTATAAACTTTATATGTCAAATTGACATTGCCACTTAGACGTAGTTGTTTACGGTGGTTGTTTACATAACAAATATTTATTTTAAACGTAATTTAAAGGATTCTATAACATTTCCAAAATGGATTCTCAAATCAATCCAAGTGTGCATTCGAATGTGCCGCTCAGATTAAGTGTACCATATATACTAGGGTATATGAGTGTTGATGGCTTAAGGGAATATCATCCTGATTTGTCGCAATTAAAATTTTTAAACTCTATACCTCAAGGAAAATTGTACTTAGACTTAAACCATAATATACACAATGCCGTGAAAAGGACCACTGATGAAAATGATGAAAAAATTGATCTTTTATTAAAATTCCTTTTACACCATAAAGATCGTATGATATTTCCTAAAAATGATTTGACGATCATAACATACAGAAGGACTCTAATTAGCATAATGTGCAGTGCATTCAGGACATCCCAACCGATACGTGTAACAGCTTCGCTATATAAGAATTGTATTTATTTATGTTCCATGGAGACCCCACAAGATTTTGCACAGAGGAATTCCCGAAGTAAAAGAGAGCTGACATATTGTGCCTGGGGCTACAAATTCGAACAATACTTGTTATCAGGTGTCTTACTTATTTTACCATATTACAACCATAATATTAGATGTAACTGGTAGGGTGCCTACCTAGACTAAATCAAATTACAGTTTTATTTTATTCTATTACACTGCATAACTAAAATCGAAGCAGAGTTAAGATAATAGTTTAAAAATTCCATTCTATACTGGTAAAAACATTTCAATGTCAAAGTTTAAATTATCATATTGTGGGGCATGTTGGTGCATTATTTTATTTAAGAACTTATTTCCAGATCTACCAAGCACACATCCTAACACACAAAGACCTGTTATTGAAAATGAGGAGTTTTCAATATTTTATTTTGCAAATATAGGACACCATAAAATGCTGTATGGTGCACAAATAGATGGGATGCTTGCAACCAGTGGAAAAGTATCTAAACCTCCAGAAACTAATGATGTTGACGCTAATTTAAACTATTTAAGAGAAAATTGTTATGTTGAGTTGAAAACAAATAAGGAAATAATGCACTGGAAACAAGAAGATCAATTAAAGTAAGATTATAACTTAATATAGTATGAATGCATAAATACCAAGACACTAGAAATAAATATGCATGTGTATGTTTGCAATAGGCAATGGTCAGAAAATATGGCCTAATCTAAAGTTATAGGTAGAAACTAAAATCAGCAAACAATGAAATTAATGCCTTGGTGCTGAAAGGGTGTTTCACATAAATTATAGCCTCTTTGAAATTATTTCAATTTTATATATTCAAAGATGAATTAAATATTGGTGACAGTCCAAAAGAAACACTAAGATAATTATCTAATTATGTTGCTTAACAACAAGTACCAAAAATATGTAATCAAAATGTAAAATATTATTACAGAAGACACAAAATGCTGAGATGCTGGTGTCAATGTTACTTAGCTGGATTAACGGGTTTGCTCATTGGATTTAGAAATGATGAAGGTATAATACAAAGAGTACAATGGTTCCGAACTGAAGATATTCCACAATATTGTAAGGTAATTCATAATATCCTACATTTTAATACTTATTTGAAGACACAGTTTAAACCTAGGATAATATTTATATTTATTTTTAGAACAAATGGGATCCCGAAACAGCTTTAAATTACTTGGATAACTTCCTAACATACATAAAGGATACTTTCGAAGATTATATTAAGGGGAGTTTTACACAAGACTATCCTGGTCCTATTACTCTGCAGTTTGATGCTCAGTACAATCAAGTTAATATAACAAAGGATATTGACCCTAGTTATGTTGTTTTGCCACAGTGGTATTTAAATGCAATGGAGAAATAAATCTTGTAGTTTTTTTTCTCCTAACTATAACATATTTTCGTTCATGTGTATTTCATATAAAATTACATATTCTAATATATCAAATATGTATTGGGCACGTGTGTAGCGGTCCAGAGTGAAATACCAAGGTCGATCGTGAACGCAGTCTCGAATCACAAGGCAAGCCTCTGAATTTTTGGAACACATGTCTTGTGCTCATTGTTTGATAAATACCACACACTTGACACCCTCCGTACCCCAGTTCGATCGGATCGTTTGGATTGATCGGAAAGGTTCGATCCCCGCACCGAGACAAATATTTCTGTAGCACAAAAATACTTGTTTCGGGTCTGACCGCTGCGGGAGATGACGCCATGGAAACGACTTTCTGGGGAGACCGCATCTCCTAGTTTCTAATATTCACTACACAACAATTATTGCATCTCTGGGTAAGTTAAGGACTATGTATGTGACTGTTGGCAGTTGGGGGATTTATTTTTTTACTCAAAGGTAAAGGAAAACATCGTGAGAAAACCTGCATGTCTTAGAGACCCTTAACAAGAATTTGTGGTATGTGAACTGCCTGCAATGGTTATACGTGGAAGACCATAAGCCCACTCATTCCCTAAAAGCGCCCGTGCTCTACATTGACATACAAGTGAATTTTAAAATTGGTGTAAATGGCCAAAACCGAAACTATGAGGAAAAGCTTAAAATACTGAAAACAATCACAAGCCGCATTTTGATGAAAACTAAATCCTTGGATTTGAGATAAATTAATATTAAATACACCAACAGTCACATACATAGTCCTGACCCCGCACTGAGATCGAACCTTGTGTCGTTGGTATCAGAAACTACTAGACACTTTCCGGTCTCATAAACACCCAGACCCGAAATAAGTACTTGTGGTTCACACAAATATTTGTCGTGCGGGGATCGAACCCGCGGCCTCTCGTTTCTCAGCCGGCGTTCAACCAACTGTGGCACGGTGGCTGTCAATATTCGTAACTAGGAATTATACTAGATGATTTTTCAGAATTTTTCGTTATTCCTCATAGGAGTCCATCTACGACCGCTTGAAAAATATAAAAATATAAATATATTTGTTTAATTTATATTTACCTTCCATATATGTATAAACTATACAGCTAAAAATGTTAAAAGCCGTTTAAATTGCAGTACACTATTAATTACCTAAAGAACATAATATTATAAGCCAAATTAGCTCTGGGCAAATTGTATCCCTAGAAAACGTGTAAAAGTTAAAACCTTACCCATTAATATACGACTTGAGAACCAAAGTCAAGATCTCATAGTTTCTTTCTAGACCACGTACACAATGTTCCCTTGGATTAAGAATCTTTAAAATACAATTAATTTCGTTATAGAAATTAACGATTCTTGGAAGCCGAAAAAGGTTACCATCGAAATCGTATCATCTTCCAGAGATACATTATTTATGGTCTATTACATTAAGTTCTGTCATGTTTATGTCACATTTAATGAACATGTTCAAATTACTGATGTCCAAAATTTCTGTAATTCCATAAATCTAAGTCCAAAAATGTTAATAAAATAGCAAGTGTAACAAGAACACCCACGTAACACAAAATGGGACAAATAGAGGAAGTCAAATCTTCGTCGAAGATGAGTAAAAGTGGCGCAGCGGCAAAAAAAACATCGTCAAGTTCAACCAAATCCACTAAGAAGCTGAAGTCGGAATGTCTTATTTCGGACCCTAAAATCCAAGGAGTATTACTTGTAGGCCTTCTGGCTGTGCTGGTGTTGGCGTTATGGTTTGGTTTTACCCGCGGTTGCTTCAATCGACGACGCCGCAGAAGATCTTGCTGCTAGTAAGTGATCGTTTTGTGCACACGGCATATACCTAGATGTTTAATCACTTGACATAATATCCGGATATGATGAATTTGGTGTGGATATCATTGGCGTGAATCGGTTTTATATCAAGTAAGTATTTATAATATAAGCAAATCATATTGGTGCGACGTAGTTAATAATCTCTACTTGGTTTGTAGGTACTTTCACTTCTGCCATGTACTGGTAATATCGAACTTGTATTTCCTTTTAAATTATATCTTGATTGTTCATATATAGTATGGGTACATGATGAAGATCCTTCAAATAGGTGTACCTACCTACATTAAATGCAGGTATAACTACCGGCACGGATCTTGAGCGCTGGCCGTTACTTGCGCAGATGTCGATTTTTGGGTCTCTTTAGAGGTATGATGAAGTAAGCGGGCGGGGGCATTATCGCATCGGCCAGTGATTGGTTCACTACGCAACGCCATATTGTTGTTATGCCTAATTCATTCATTGCGTTTGTTCAATTCATTCATTTATTTTGTCCTTAAGTTCACGATGCGCAAAGCAATCCCCACTCTGTCGCCGAGCGCTCAAGATTCGTGCCGGCGGTTATATTAAAATATCATGTCTCTTTATTTCTTATTTCTCCTAATTTACGGAGAGTAGTGCTGGAGAGGCATCTGAAGGACTCTCGTTTCAGAGACCATGACCCGTTTGGGCTTAAATACCTGCTTCAAACTTCCAAACTATCTACAGTTTTTTATATATGTAGGTGTACACAAAATATTTTCAATTGTCTCAAAAGATGACCAGGCTAATAGCTATACTATTGTAGGAACTCTGTTTTGTTAATATTTCTTTTATGATAGCTCATGCGGCGGATAAATGGAGAAGGCAGCAGTTAAAATTGGCAAAATATGTACCTTAATACTCTGTAACGGCCCATTATGAAGGAATACATTCGCCTGCAACATCTAAGTGTGAGTACATTAGGACTATCGACCAGTGAGATGTTAACTGCTAAAATATCTTGTACCAACCCAGAAAGGTAAAATTATCCAACACTTTAAGAAAATACTTTTGACCCTTACTGTTAATTTTATAATCTTACGAAAATTGACCCCCATATATTTTAGTGTGTAAGTTACTCATAAAATGAAATAAAACACAGTACGTGTTGAGTTTATATACATTTACTTAATCATAACAGTGAATTTACCAATTAAAATTAATTTCAGGATTGAAAATTACTGTAATATCATAGAAGAATCTTGAACGCTGTTCGATCTGAAATCATGTAATGACATTGTTTTTATCTGCTAATAAAGATTATTTACATCACATCATTGTTTTCTTCTTTGATTTTCCATCGTAATTATACAAATGTGAATCTATTATTCTATGAAATAATGGAATTGGAACAACGTCACACAAATGCATTAATATCAAAATTACCCTATGCTGCCTAATATTTTTGCACAATCTTTACATTTACACTTACAAAGTACAATATTTAGATATAGACACGTAAATATTTAAG
The DNA here is from genome assembly GCA_949752805.1 of Deilephila elpenor. Classification (NCBI taxonomy): domain Eukaryota; kingdom Metazoa; phylum Arthropoda; class Insecta; order Lepidoptera; family Sphingidae; genus Deilephila; species Deilephila elpenor. The sequence goes on from OX457097.1 coordinate 8,239,474, forward strand.
CTCGCGCCGGTATCCCAATAAGAACAGGCAGAGGTTGTGCTAATTTTAGTCCCGTCCTAAGACATGAAAGGGCAAGCCTTTCGCCATATCGGACATCCAAATTTTAACCTTGGGCATCTCATATAATCTTCCCAATCGAAAAACGCAAATTGGAATGTCCAACTATGACGGGACAAGATATTTTGTAATGCACCATTTACCTTCCCCGTCTTATTGCTCTTCGGTGAAATTCTCACTATCACCATTATCGTCTTCATTTCCGGCTTCCTCCTTGCCATCTTGCTGGTACGTCTCCTGCTTGTACGTCGCTTTATCCCCTAAAAATATAACCGTTAATTTTAAAAAGTAAAAAGTTCCTAAGTAATATCTTCGAACAGGTTGATTACCTAAATAAATACACCCAACAGTCACATACATAGTCCTGACCCCACACTAAGATCGAGTCTTGTGTCGTGGGTATCAGAAACTACGAGAGACTTTTCGGTCTGTCTGAAATGTCGTATAAATATTTTTGTTACTGTGGAAAAACTGTGTACGAAATACACAGTTAGAATTTGAAAATGGATTGGAACACATAACGAAAAAAAACAGTGGCTTATTATATTTATACCCCAGATTTAATATTTTACCCAAAGATTCTAAAATGCCAATAAGAATTGTCTGTTACCTTTCTCTTGCACGACACCCCTCATAGTGTTCAGGATATATTGTTTTTCTCTACTCAGATGTTTCTTTCCATTTAAATGCGTTGTCATTTGCTCCGAGCATGTTGCAATAGTCTGAAACATTCATGTAGTTTGTCTAAAATCTAAATATACAAAATTTAATTTTTAATATAAAAAAACAGTGAATCAAATTGCCAAGTGACGTCACCTTTTGTAACTGATGCACCGATGTAATTTAGAAGTTATAATAATCCATACTCTTCAAACTTAACATATCTTCTGGGTTTGAATATAACGGTATTTTCAAGTGTATACAATCAAAAAAGTCGTTTTGTTTTTAGTATACAATAACAATTAGTTATTGTATGAACCTTAATAAAACAAATAATTACCTTGCAAATATGGCAGTAGAGTTCGGGTGGGCCTTCCTTTAGTTCCTTAACTTTGGGAGGCTCAGGTTTAAATGGAACTGCTGTCTCGAGGAATTTCTTTTCACGCTCTATTAACTGTTCACTATAATAGAACAAAAGAAGACTTCAAAAACAAAGACACAACACTGTCTATGTGTAGTAGCTATTTAACGAAAACATCCGAATATACAACACATTTTTCTCTCACTTTTCAGCCACAGAAATTCCACCGCTGACCATAGGCCTACATACAAGTTATATCTAGACTGCGACAGAAAACGAAGCCAGGTGGTAGTTTTAGTGACTACAGACATAATGCAATTAAAATTTCGCAAAATAACATACAGATGCTTTTTGTGTTTCATGTTTGGGTGGTAAATACCTAGTTTTTGCTTAAATAATTTAAGCCCTTGCATACCATTGCGTCTTTAAAAATAAATAGGTGTTTCACTATTATTCTAGGGAAACTATTAACCACCCAAATACGACGACGATAAGTAAAAAATAACACAAAAAGTGTATTTTTTTTACTTTTAGTTGCATTTTGTAAAGTGACTAATACTAGCACCTGGCTTCGTTTTCGGTCGCAGTCTGGATATAGGTAGGTACCCTGTATGTACGTATCACTACGATGTTTCATAAATTTAAATTCATCACTATTTGTTCGAATTAAAGACCACGCTATGCACTGCTTACCCTAAACGCGTAGCATGTATGTATATGTATGTGTTAGTCGTTACAATACTCACTATCTTTCTGCCATGTCCCGGCCTAGTAAGGCGTCATTTTTAGGATCCCTATCCCCTTCGACGATTCTAAAAAAAAAATTAACAAGATTATTTCCTGGGTTATATTTAAAAACATTTTCTATATAGGTAAAATCAATAATACAAAGAGATGTTATAAAAGTATAATCTAAGTTGGTAATACAATTTTTGTTTCGATTTCTTTGAAGTATAAAACGGGCAACACAGGCATCGTTGGCAAACCAAGTTTCATTTGTTTTCTAAAGCGAACTTAACACATAGTTATCTATAACTTACGCTCGGTGCGCCTTCCCGGCGTAATGCGAGTCGCCGTGTTGTTTAGAAGTTATGTAGACATCACAGAGCTCACAATATAGATCTCGGTCCTTTAGCGGCGTCTGCAAATATTCACACGTTAAATGTTTGTCTATTATTACAATGTACAGCTGTTTGAAACAGTTATCGATATACTATAGTTTCATACGCATAACTTATGAGTTTTAAAAAGTTTTCTAACAATTTCTTACCGAAAAATAGGTACAAAAGATTACCTATATTACCTAGATTAGCTATGAAATTACTCACTACACCATAATACTAAAGAGAAATGTTATTACCTCATTAGTAAGTTTAACTGAATCCAGTCGTTTTATTACCCATTTCTTCTGGGCTTTCGAATGGGATTTGGAAAGGTAGTGTAGTTTTGCTGAAAGAAAAATAATTACATACAGAATAGTATAAATCCCCGTGCTTTCTACTTCCTTTGTTGATAAATATTTCACCGTGCAAGCTGCTCGGTTGTGGAATGCTCTACCGGTTGCGATAAGAAGGGCCAAATCTCTGCCCATCTTTAAAAGGATGGTCAAAGAGCATTATTCCCAGGCTGAATGAGGACATTATAGTTGTATACGTTTTCCTCTGTGTATTGATATTTAATTATATATTGTTTTTTGTATGTATGTGTATATGTGTATATATATATATATATATGATTATGTATGTGTATTTTATGTACCTAACTATATGAATATGGTATATTAATTATTATTCGTACACCTGACACTGCCCCAACTTTCGTTCTTTTCTCTTATAACCATCCCATGGTTGTCTGTAAGAAATTGCCTTGTTTTTTTTTTTATCTATTCGTTCCATGAGGAACCGGCTAAGGTCAAGGACCATGCTGCCAAGTCATAAGTATTTCTTGTTTCTTGAGTAAAATAAATCCATTAATGTCTTCAGTAGATAAATTCCTTCAATAACTTGACTATAAAGTCAAAAGTCGCATCCGAAGTAATATCATAAGTTTACATATTACATTTTCCAATCAGTAACTAAGTATTAAAAAGACACAATCTTCACGTTCATTCTGGTATCAGCTCTTTATAAATCTAGTCGAAATCAAATCGATGGTAATTATTAATATTTACAAAGGTCCTACGCTCTGTCAGCTTCATATAACATGTTATCTATAAATCTTTTCAGATAAAAATTATATATACAATCTGTACTATCTATACAATCTGTAAATACAAAATACAATAATTCAAAATTCCAACGAACATTAATACTACATGACAAATTACATACATTTTTTCTAATTTATAAATTAAATGCAACAAAAAATAAACAAATCCAGGTAAGACTAATTATTAACAATACCTACTATTTACAAGAAGTTAAATTTGCCCAACTGTACTATTAATGAAATCAAACAACGCTGTGTATGTTGAACCGTTCTCAAGAAGAACTTGAATAGAGCGCGGTATTAAATCAGTTTTTTTATAAATTTTAATCAGCCCACCCATCAGCAAAAGGCGCTGAATGCCAAAGGATGAGCAATGAAAGAATATATGAGACAGAGACTGTTCAACCTGAGCATTACAATGATCGCAGAAAGAACTTTGCACTAATTTTAAACGATAGAGATGGTAGTTTAAATTACAATGTCCAAAGCGAAGCCGTAAAACAGTGGTATAAAATTTACGACTTTTATAAAAACGACTTTTGCAAAACCAAGGTGTTGAGCCAATAGGAACATTGTAAGAAGCATACCATAAGCCTTTGTTTTGAATTTCAACTGTTTGTTTCCAATGCCTCTTCCACAATTCAATTGATCTATTTTTAAGGACAGAGAATATATCAGTGTGTGGTACCAAAAAATTAAGATTACTACTAGAGTCAGGAATATCTGTTGAAAAATTTGTTATGGTTCTGGCTAAGAGATCAGCCTTCTCGTTTCCCAACACTCCAATATGAGAAGGAACCCACATAAATACAACCTTAATATCATTATTAAAAATCAAATCCATGCAAGACTCTTTGATAAGGGGAATCATGTAATTAGTGTCAGCACTGAATTTATGATTTTTAAGATTTTCAAGAACACTCATACTGTCACTAACTATTACCCATTTAAGACAACCATCATTACTATGTTTTATATGTCTTAAAGCTGCAAGCATAACCACAGCCTCAGCTGTGAATATGCTTGCATGATAGTCTATTTTATTACCAACACCGGAATTCAAATATCCATCATAAATAGCAAATGATACAGCAGAATCTGTTTTGGACCCATCAGAATACACAAATCTATAACCATTAAATTCAGAAAATTTACAATATACATCTTCTTTAGATAACAAGTTATTTTCAATAATAATGTCAATTTCAGGAAATTTACTATTAAAACCTCCCTGATAACATGGAAGAGAAGAAGATTTATGAATATGCAGATTTTCAAGAAAAGTTACATACTGTGAAAAGCCTTGAAGAATGTAAAAAGGGCTATTAGCAGAAAAACTAGAAGAATGTTTTATATTTAAAAATAGGTGATTATTTGTCTTACTATATAATTTCAGCAAAAACTTTTCTTTCAAAAAGCTGAATCTTACACTTAAGGGAGGGAGATTACATTCAACTTGCATTACATTAATAGGGGTGCTTTTAAATGCTCCTGTAATTAGCCTCAAACTGTTATTTTGAATTTTATCCAATACATCTACCAATCTGTAATCACCAGCAAAACAGAGGAACCCATACTCAAAATGACTACGAATCAGAGATTTATATAGCAGCAACAAAATTTTGGGATCAGCACCCCAAGACGTTCTACATAAAGTTTTAATAATATTGAAGGCTTTATTAGCTCTAGAACTTATTAAGTCAATGTACTTCCTCCAAGAAAGATTATACGTTAATGTCACACCCAAAAACTTAGCATCAAGAGAAACTGGAATAGAGACTTTATTAAAATACACAGAGGGATTTACAGATCTACCTTTACTAAAGACAACCAATTTTGATTTAGATGCATTTATATTAAGATTTAAATAAGAGAAATATGCACACAACCCTTCCAGAGACTTATTAAGAATGTTTGTAACATTATCCAAATTATTCCCAGAAGCATAAACAACCAAATCATCAGCAAATTGTAGATTTTTAACTTCAGTACCCAAAATGAGATTCAAGCGACGAATATACAGGATAAAAATTAATGGAGATAGTATTCCACCCTGACATACTCCAATAGATGCAAGTCTTGGACCATATAATTTACCATTATACTTAGCATATACTTCTCTTTCTGTTAAAAAAATGTTAATCCAGTGAACTATTTTGTTTGGTAATTTAATTGCAAGTAGTTCAGAACAAAGTATATCAATATTCACACTATTAAAAGCTCCAGCAACATCAAAAAACACTGACAGCAAAAACTCCTTATTAACAAAACTGTTTTGAATATCCAATTGAAGCAGACTTATGCTTTCACGGGCTGACATTCCCTTTCGGAACCCGAATTGATTCGCGGGAAGAATATTATTATGCTCTACAAAATATTCCAACCTTTGTTTGAGCAATTGCTCAAATACCTTGCCAACACATGACGTAAGAGCAATAGGGCGATATGAGTCGGGACTCGATCGAGACTTATCTGGTTTCAAAATGGGTACCAAACAATCAGATTTCCATGACTGGGGTATGTCATTATTTAACCAAAGGCCATTTAGAATTTCAAGAAAAATGCACAGAGCCTTGTTACTGAGCTGTTTCAACATAATATATGAAATTCCATCCAGACCAAAAGCACTATCCTTTCTAGAAAAAATGGAAGATATTAACTCTTGAATTGAAAAAGGTTTGATTAAAAAACTATTTACAGAATTTATTGTAGGATCAGAAGATAAATTAGGATGGTTATTTACATAATCTGGAGTAAACTTTCTTAGAAAATCTTCCACCCAGCCATCATCATTAGAGTTAGAAGAAAATGTTTTGTTAAATTTCCTCATATATTTCCAGATCCTTGAAAGAGGAGTACACCGATTAAAAGAACTGCATAATTGGACCCAACTATTTAATCTTTCTGTTTTCAATGTAAGTTTTTTGAGAGCTTGTAATCTTTTAAACTGAACATAGCTTTCATCTGAAGGATTATTTTTAAAATTGAGATAAGCAGACTTTGAAGTTTGAACTGCATCAGAACATTTTTTATTCCACCAAGGAAGGGGAGGGTTTTTAATTAATTTCCTGGGTGAGGGACCATTATCAGATGTATTTGTACGAGATATTAATGGTTGAATTTGATATGGAAGGGACTTATTGATCGCAGAATGCAACAATTCACAAAATAATGTATAATTTTTCAACGGAGTATTATTTTGAATTTGAAAATTAGCCAATTCTGAATCTACATTTTGTGCATACATTTTCCAATCCACCATTTTATAATTAGGGTAGATGGGCAAACGTACGTTACTATCATTATTCGTAGAACAACTGTTTACATTATTATTGACAACAACCTTAATAATCACAGGAAGGTGATAACTGCCGAGAGGATCATTATGTACAGACCAGTCTGAAGAAAGAGCAAGTGATGGAGAAACCAAAGATAAATCTAAAGCATTTGGACGCCACGTCAAAGAACCAACTGTAGTAACTTCACCAGAATTTAATAAAATCAAGTTATTTCTATCAATAACGTCCAAAATATCTCTGCCTCGTGAATTAATGGAGTTACAACCCCACGATGTGTGATGCGCATTAAAATCGCCTGCAAATATCATAGGTTCCGGGACAGACTTTATTACAGATTCAAACTTATGTTTGTCAAAAGCAGGAGTACAATTTGTAGGACAATAAAAGCTAACGATACTAATCTCTATTTTATTTATATAAATTCTTATGCAAATATTTTGTAATGCGTTGTCAGAATATGTGGTAATTTTTTTGTAATCAATATTATTACGAATTAAAATAGCTACGCCATTATGATCATTACCAATATCGTTTCTTTCAACATTATAACCTTTTATGGCAAATGTTTTTTTAGGTGTTAGCCAGGTTTCCGAAATTATTGCTAAGTGAATTTGATTATCATATAAAAATTTAGTTAACAAAATCTTGTTACTAGTTATGCTCTGAGCATTCCACTGCATAATATTAAGTTCCATTTTTTGATGAGGTACTATTTCTAAGGGTTTGGTGTATAATGTCCTTTATTGATGCTGAATTAATAGGTTTGTCTTTCTGATGAATAATTATTTTTGTTAAGGCTCGGGTCAATAAATTCATAAAAAAATCTGACTTTGTTAAATTTTGCAATTGCGTCTCAATATTTGATGCTGTTAGCTGTGGGAATGTTTTTTCATTAAATAGTCCTGAATATTGAGTGTTTCGTGATTTTATTTTATTTTCCTCCAATTTTAGTTTTTTCTGAGGACAGGAGTTTGAAATTGCTATGTGGTTTCCACCACAATTAGCGCATTTCGCGCTTTGTATCTCCATAGTGCATTTTTTAAAACTGTGTTCCTTTGAACAGATTGAGCATACTTCTGCATTCCTACAAAATTTGGCAATATGGCCAAATTTCATGCATCGGAGGCATTGCTTCACTGGGGGGATGTATTGTTTTACCTCATGCCTCCAGGAGTCCAGGTAAACATACTCCGGCAGTTCCGTGGAAGCAAATGTTACCGCCACAGTCTGCGTAGGCTGAAATTTTAAGAGACCATTGTCTTCTCGTATGCGTCGCATGAATCGTCTCACTTGGATGACGTTACGGGAGCTACCAATTAGGGCAAATATTCTTTTATTTGATAGTTCTACAGGGACTGAAGTAAGTACGCCGGTCACCTCTGTATCGCCAGCAGGTATCGACGCTTTCAGCTCCAATTCGTCAAGTAATTTTTTATTTTGTAGGAATACATTGGCGTTATTGGATAGATCAAATGCTATGCCAATTTTGAATCTATTGATAGATTTTAAATGTAGTACACCCGTGACGCAATATCTACGTAAAGCGCGGGAAATCGACAGCCTATCTTGGTCAGTGAAATTTTTCTGCTGTTGGTGATTTAAAAAGACAATATATTCTTTTTTACCACTACTTTCGGGATACTTCCTAAAGTATCCCGGTACCTTGTATATTTCATATTTGCTAGCGGAGTCATCATCGGAGTCCGACGAAGTTGATGAAGGCAGCCCATCGGGAGGATCTTTTTTCCGCCTTTTCGTGCCTCCCATCTTTTTCAAGCAAAATTTTTTTGGCGCCTTTCACTTCAAAGATTCCCGCGCGACCGACACAGGAGAACGTGAAGCTCTGTCGTCCGAAATTGCCTTGTGCGATAAGACCGCCAATTGTACTTTTTTTTTCGTGTATTTTGTTTACCTTTTTTTTGTATATCCGGTGTACAATAAAGCCTTAAATAAATAAATATAAATAATACCTAACGCAATATTCAATAAAATAAGATATATTCAATTTACAATACTTACCAGAAGCAGTCGATTCAAAACTCTGAGAACACAGCCCACAATAATTAATTTCTAGTTTGCAAAGTATTTCTTTAGGAAGTTTTTCTAAATTTTCTTTTGGTATGCCACAACCTGAGAAAAAAACAATAGTTTAAACTGTATGTAAATTAAATTTCAAAATTCTTTTTACCCTTATTTTAAACAGGGTACATATATTAAGACTGCGACCGAAAACGAAACTAGGTAGTATAAAGTATTAGTGACTCAGACACAATGCAACTAAAAATTTCGCAAAAACAAAAACATTTTTTTTTTGTAATTTTTTACTTATCGTCGTATTTGGGTGATAAATACATATTTTTCCTAAAATTTACATCGTTTTCCTAAAATGTTCACCTTTTTAGTTTTAAACACGCAATGGTACATAAAGATTTAAATTCCTTTTTTTTCGCAAAGCTAGGTATTTATCACCAAAACAGGATATTTAAAAAATTGCACAAATACCGTCGCTTTTTTTGCTAAAGTTTTAGTTGCATTGAGTTTGTAACCACTTAAAAATTAAAATACCACCTAGCTTCGTTTTCGGTCGCAGTCTTGATTAACCCGGTATTAATGTGGAAAAGGGTTGATGAAATAACAAGTGTAGCTGTGTAATAATAAAGGTATACTAACGTATTAACTGTCTTATAAATCTATCTTCTGTTTGACCCCTCTTTTTTGTGGGTCCACCTGGACCATAGCCTCTAATCCAACCTGACAGTGTTTTCTGTTCTCCCGCCATTGATGGGTTAACGGAGTTATTTGATTGATTTGATGTATATGAGCTTGAAGGAGATCCCATTTCTTGCGGCGTCATGTACATCATGCCAGGACCATATCCGCCTCGGTAATTGCCAAATGCATTACCATAGTGCTCATTTCTGAAAATGCAAGTATGTTCAAGAACAATAAAACATATTAAACATTATGCATATGTATAGAGATATGAAGGAAATATATATTGCTTCTTTAAAATAAAAATGCCTACAAACTGTGCCCCAAGATTTTTTTTTATTAAAGAATATATATATTTCTTTTAATTAAATTCACTCAACAGTCACATACATAGTCCTGACCCCACACTAAGTACGAGTCTTAAATGATGAGTATTAGGCAATACAAGACTTTTCGGTCTCACAAACACCCAGACCCTAAACAAATTCCTGTGGATCACACAAATATTTGTCTTGGTGCAGGGATCAAACTCACAATCTCACGTTTAACAGCCGGTGTTCAACCAACCACGGAGGCTGCCAAAATGCTGATACAATTGAATCCTTATCATTTCTAACAGTAATCAATATGTAATAATGCCAATAGTTAAAATATAAATTTCCTAAGTTCGTAGATATTAGCAATTAGTATGTCTAATCTGCATACTTAATTCTTTAGATGTAATCAAAGAATGCTAAGAAATTAATTTATTTATAAAACTTTTACAACATAATCTTATAGCAAAATATGCCAGTGTTTTTATGTCATGTATAAACTCGACTAACAATAAACATTATCATGATAAATGAAAATCACCATACCACGCCAAATCGCACAAATGTATTATATATAATGGTTTCTTAGATTTACGCGAATGTTACACATTGAAATAAAACTATTTTATACGGATTTTATCGCGATTTGGTTTAATATTTACATTTTTTAACTTCCCGACGATTCGATTACTTTACAGCTTTCGTGGTCACGGGGCGGACTGATGTATTAGTCATCCGCTCAGTGACTGTTACAATTAAACTGCGAAACTACTCGAAACGTCGGGAAGTTAAAAAATTTAAAAATTAAACCAAATCACGATAAAATCCGTATAAAATAGTTTTATTTCAATGTATTATATATGTTTCTGAACATTATAGGGCAGGTTTTCAAAATCTGTTGTCATGCTTATTGTTCCTAAAATATTTACCTTTGTGACTTGCTGCAACCAGAGTTTCTAGATCCCATGTATGTAATGTGATTATAATAGCCGCCATTATTATCATACTCCTGGTCCTGGTTGTAATGTTGGTTATAGTCTTGATTATAGTCTTGGTTATAATTCTGGTTACAATCTTGGGTATAACCTTGGTTATAATTTTGGTTATTATAACTATAATAAGGCATTCCATACATTTTAAAGCAGGTTAAAACTGGAAACAAATAAGTAAATTATCCCATGTTCTGACATATAGTAACTAAAATTATTTTTAAAAAGTAGCCTAAGAGTTAAAGTTTGACTGTGACAAACTGTGTCTGTGACTGTGTGTGTTGACAAATTTCTAAAAGTCATTGTTTTGGGTTCTAATGCCGACCCCCAATATTACTTTTTTTTCATACATTTTTCATGTACAACCATCAATCAGTTACAAATTTATTATATGTATAGATAGATTTTATATAGAAATATTTAAACATTGAACTATTTAGGAATCATGTATTAATAGACATTAATTTACTTTTGTTTAATAAACATCTTACTTGCACAACAGTTTATTTATTGGATATTGGTCAGGCTTAATAAGTACAAAAATATAATATCCACTTGATAGTTCAGTCAATAAGTTAATTTAATTACCATTTTTTAATAAAACGCATTAAAAGCACCATGGTATAACCCTTAGCGAAAATGCACTAATTTCTTAACAAAAGCTACACTTCTTAATAAAAAGTAACCAAATTCTTTCCAAATTAATACCAGTTGCAATGTTATTATTGGGGAAAAGATGAAGGACACAGATATCCACAACTTTAAATGGTTTGAATGTCCAATGAAATTTTATTGACATTCACGACATGCACGAAGACGCAAGCTCTGTAAGCAGAGGAGTCCCTCCCCTGCAGAACGGACCAAGAGGAATCGAGCCAGACCTATCTATGTTTAATCTATATAGACAGTGAATAAAAATTACCCCTCCATCTGTTGCATTCGACAAAACATAAACACACAAATAATTTATTTGGAAATATAAACGCAAAATTCTAAAATAGTAGTGTATAGCTTGTATGGAAAGATATACCTCATACCTTCGCTGATTGTATTTATGTAGGCACTACCACAGAAAATTATAATACAAAACTATACACATCCTACTTTAGGAAATATTGGAAGTATTAACTATTGTCTTCGAAAATATTACAATTCCGGAATGTAAAGATATCGGCTAAAACATAATAGGTATAATTATTTCGTGTTATTGCGATGATAATACGAGTGGAAATTCTATTTCAGCCTCTAAGAAAAGCAACATTTGACAATTTAATTTGACATTCTACAAGAATGCCAACCAGTAAAAGTTATCTATTGATTGGTGTGTGGCGAAATTTTGAACTACAAATAAAATTAAAAGAATATATAGGTATTTAACATAACATAACAAGTATTATACTTGTGTTTCACACAAAAATTTGTATCGGTGCTGGGAACCCGCGGCTTCAATGTTTCATGAGTGTTCAAAATTACACCAAATCACGATTTAAAGTACTATGGATTCTATTTTGGTCTCTACGCCTAGTTTCTTTGATCTCTACCTGCTTAGTCTGTGATCTCTACCATGGACGTATTATATTAATGTACATCCATGAAGTATGAACCATGTATGAACTCTACTGGTATCTTCCAAAGAATAGACCATTAAGTCTCATATATACAGTATTATCTATGCCATTAAGACTCTAGCAATTCACATCACTAGGTAATGTCAACGTAAACGTAGGTCATCGAATCGAATAGCAATCATGATGAAGTGACAGTGAGAAAATCTGTATCTTTTTATAAGAAACTTAATTCTAAATTGTTATACTGTTTTTATAGGCTTTCGTCAAATATTTCGCAATTGATATGTATCCTGGATATTTTTTTTACGTATAGGACGTTACTGCTTTGTAAAGTAAAAATCATAATTTTCACATTTAACAATAATTGTGCCATTGCGTATTCATAAAGCTATACTGCCAGTTGTTACACAAAACGTGTTCTTTATTTACGTATGGTATACGAAGATTGTGTAATGGTGTGAGACATTTATTACAAAAATGTTTAAGAAGTTGAAAGACAAGTTGGCAGAGGAAGTGAAATCTTCACCTCAAAGGATACAGCAATTTGCGCAGGCTGCACAGGTACCATCACTTGATGTTGTAATAATATTAATAAAGGTGTTGACTTTATTACATGACAATCACAGTACATTGCTAACCCCACCTTGAATTATTGCTCTTCTCTTTTATTGATGTTGATTCATGTTGTTGATTGTGATACTTCACCATGAAATTAAGGCTGTAAACATTTTGAAAAATGTATTTTTTCTGAATATACTCTACATATTTTTTTATTGGAATATGATGAAAATAGTAAATCACAAATAAATATGTCACAGAAGATGTATGTATTTCTATGTGCATACATTACAATTTATGAAGCGTTTTCATCCATGATTTTAATAAACCACTTTGAAAACAAAAAACTGATATATCAATCTATAAATGATGTACAGGTCATTATAATAATAGATTACACAAATATTATTATACACAAATTTCACCTAGTAAATACTGTGATAATTCACTTGGAATTTCCTTAAATATTTTACTGACATAAAAACTCATATTGACTATTATTTATCCTACTTTATTGTGGGATCAAGAAAGGTAAAATAAACTTGTCTGGTACTATATTTATTATTCCCTATGTATTATGTTGTAACAATGGTTGCTCTTTTCCTCTAGGCTGCCGTGACGTCCGCATCAAGCAGTATATCTGATATCACTAACAGTGACTTGTTTTCCATTGGAGATAATGGTAAGCAACTACTTGTAAAAAACTTATCATAGATAAAATAAATATTGACATCAAACATTCTACCAGTGTGTATTGAGTGGTATGTAGTACCACAAATGTGAAACTGGGTCACATTTAAAGCCTTTAAAGTAGAAAGAAAATCATTTATTTCATTATTTTGGGTGTATAAACTAGTAAGTTTATTTTTGTAAATGAAAAATCTAACATTATCTACCTACTGTTTTTGTTTCAATTGTAAACATATTTGTCAAATTGGATTACTTTGGTTATTGTTACAATACTTGAAATATTACACACTAGCCACCCAGCGTAGCTTTGCCCGGGTGCAGACACTTTTTTAATCCAGCCCACATCAGTCACATATTATTTTGTGTACTAACTGTTTTATATTTAAATCCAATATCAATGCCTTCCTTTATACTGCTTTTCTCATCCCGTCTCATTATATTGTGTCCTGTCCTGTCTGTTTCATGACTCAACACATGCAAGTCTGTCCTCTTATATCCCATTCCATTTATTCTATATAGTGTATAATTATCCCTATATTCTATCCTAAACTTTCGCTATGAGTTTGAAAGTGTATAAAAAATACGTATTTGAATTCCTTGCTCATCCCAATGGAGCAACACATTTTTTGGTATAAAAAGTATTCTATGCATTGATTTAGGGTATGAGCTACCTCTATACCAAATTTCAATAAAATTGGTCCAGGCATTTGGGCGGGTATACTCCTTGATAATCCCACAAACACCACATTTTTCTTGGAAAACAAGTAACCTTAGATGTGTTAATCCAGGGTATCATCTACCTTCATACCAAATTTCATCGAAATTAGTCCCGCTGTTTGAGTGTGAAGAAATTACAAACACAAACTTTCACCTTTATAATATTAGTTGACAGCCTCCGTGGCGCAGTTGGTTTGACGCCGCCTGTGAAACGAGAGGCCGCGGGTTCGATCCCCGCACCGAAACAAATATTTGTGTGATCCACAGGTATTTGTTTCGGGTCTGGGTGTTTGTGAGACCGAAAAGTCTCTCGTAGCTTCTGATACCCACGACACAAGACTCGATCTTAGTGTGGGGTCAGGACTATGTATGTGACTGTTGGGTGTATTTATTTATTAGTATTAGTAGGATAGGACTAGTACAATATTACATACAAGTTACCAACTCATAAATGTAAGGATATAATAACACCCACTGCCAATTTTTTATCAACATCCTGCTTATATATTTATACATATACCCATTTCACACTTTGATGCAATTAGTGGCAGTACCAAATTATATATAGGCAACATATATTTGGGAGTTTCTGTACAAGGGTAAAACAACTATTGTAGTACGAACATATGTATGTTAGGCCTCTTGATATACAAAGCTCTTTAGCCTTATACAGAGTGATCTTTAAATATGTTTGCGAATTTGTGATTGTTTTGTGATGTTTCAGATGGTCAACAACCTCGTCCTGCCAGGTTGCAGCCTTCACCAAGCGGTCGTCAAAACACATTTCAGGATGTATCTCTGATTCAGCCTCTGGAATCAACGGATTATACCCCTGGCCAAGAAGTAATTGTAAGATTCAATTGCCGTATTTAACCATTTTTCTGTTTTGAATACTACATTTAAAAACGGGTTTTGCGAAAATTTATAATTTGTGAAGTAACTAATAAAAAACACTCATAAACTATGCTCAATTAAAATGAAACAAAAAAAAATGTTTTTCATGTATTGTATGAATTATCCAAAACCGTACGTAATCAATTAATCAGTTTCTATTTATGCTGTACAATATTCATTTTTTCAGGACAACCAGAGACTCAGACGACTTTCCAATAGTTCACTAGCTAGTGACATATCCTTTCGACTGCCTAGTTATGAGACACCATCAATGTATCACTTACAGGTATTTAGAATACTCACCTTTATATCATTCACTTGATAGATTATTTTGACATGTTGACTGTTTTGATTGTTGCATTTTGCGACGCGGATTGTTTTTATACATTGCGTATTTTATACATCTGGCGTATTATACACCTACATAACATGCCCGAACACTGAGCACAGGTTCGTATTTTGTTCATAGTATGTTGACTATGGCGCTACACATGTTAATTTGTTATATTTATGGTCTAAATCCTGTATACAAAATGTTTGAAATAAAAAGATTAACGTGACAAATTCTTCTGCCGTTATCAAGCTGTTGAATTTATTACAGAGTCGAAATGTAAAGAAATATGAAATAATATTTTTTTTAGTCTGATATGGAAGTTTCGGCGAGTGAGGCAGAAGAGAGGGGATTCTCTAGCGGCGCCGTGAGCCTCGATCGAGTTACGAAAGAGCAATTATACGCTGCCTACAGAAGAACACAAGAGCGGTATACGAAGTATAGAACACAGTATGGGGATCTTGCTCGGCATTATAAACTTTTGGAAAGAGAAAATGCTAAAGCCAGGGTAAGAATATTATATGATTAACACATGACAAATGATGTTACAACTGAGATATAAAACCTATATATGAATTTTTTATGTATTGTTCTTATTTATTTTAATACGATTTCAGAGTGTTCTGGTCGAAACACAAGACAAAGCATTAAGGAGAATATCAGAGTTAAAAGAGCAATGCTCGCTGGAACAAAGTGCTAAGGTATAATATTATTAACCTAGTGTTAATGTCAGGTCTGTAAATAATTATTTGTTATAGTAATAAAAATATTATTATTTACAGGCACATTTAGAAAAAGCACTTCGCATTGAAATTGATGAGAAAAATATGAAAATTGAAGCGTTAAATATGAAAGTTCAAGTGTTACAGAGCAATATAGATGTAAATAATGATACAAATAAAAATCAGAATGTAAACAAAGAACCAATGCAAAAGGAAAATGATGTGCAATTAATAAACCTATCCAATGATAATGAAATAAAACCATCAAGTGAAGAATCCTACACTTCAGAAATCACCATCTTGAATAATAAAATAGAAAAAATGGAACAGTTACTAAACAAATACAAAGAATCTCTTAAAAACAGCAAAGAAAAGAATTCACAAGTTATAACTGAATTACAAAAGCTATCAAATGAACTTGAAAATAAAAATAAAGAGATTGAACAATTTAAGATGACTGCAAAACAATTAGACGAGGCAATCCACAAAATTCAAGAGCTAAGCAGTGCTAATGAAGACCTACAAAATAAAATCAATACTTATGATTTTACCAAAACAAAAGAAATGTCGGAGTTAGAAATGGATTTACAACGAGCTAAAGAGGAAATAGTGCAATTACAAAGTAAAATTGAAATATTTACCAAAAGAGAGGAAGAATATGCTATATCTCTAGCTGAAAATAAATTAAGTATACACAAAGAATTAGAAAATAAAGAAGCTGAAATTAAATCCCTTAAAGATAATTTGTCTACAACTCAAAAAGAAATACAATCCTTAAATATCGTCCTAAATGATTATAAGACTAATATAGCTTCATTAGAAGAGGAAAGATCGAAACTTATAAATGATAACAAAGATTTTAACTCTACCAAATCAAGAATTACTGATATAGAATCACAACTGCAAGAGGTGACAAAGAAACATCAAGTTCAGGAACAATTAAAAACTAAAGCAGATGAAGAATATAAATGTCTCCAATTACAATTGAAACAAGAAACTGCTGAAAAATTAGCAATGATCGATAGAAATACTTACTTAGAAAATAGAAACATGCAGTTAACTGAAGAAAACTCCAAAAAAAGTTCACAGATTAGTGCATTGGAAAATGAATTGCAATTGCATAAGAGCACCAGTTTAAATGTTAATCTTGATGATATAGAAAATGAAAAGCAAGAAATGCGTAAAGAATTGGAAATGTGGAAATTAAAATACGAAAAACTTGAATCAGAAATTCAAGAAGAAAGAGAAGAATTGGTGAAGTTGCAATCGGAAATTGAAAAACTTTTAGTCAATCATGAATTAACACAAAAACAGAATATTGAATTCCGAGAAACAATTTCCGATTTAAAAACAGCTAATACTACATTACAAGAACAAATAATCAACAATGACAGGCTAAAAGAAAATTTAAGAAATGTGGCTTCTGCAGTTACTGAATTGCATAACCTTGTCGATTTCACCTCCAATGAAGCAGTAACTATTAAGCAGCAATTTACCGGCATGTTTTTGGACCTAGAGAAAGACCTTAAATTTACACTTAGCAACTTTAATGACAAAGAATTAGAATTTATTCATAATCAACACGAGGCCTTAAAAATGGATTTTAATACACTTCAACAAAAACTAAAAACTACGTCTGATCATGATATGAATACATCCAAAATTATAACTTCACTACAAGATGAAAATAACAACTTAAAAACGATTATATCTCAACTGGAATCAGAAAAAGACATCGTCAATGAGAGTAAAACAAGCGTTGATAAATTGTATGAAGCAGCACTCAGCAATATTGAAATACTGAAACATGAACAAAAAGAATTGTTGTCAAAAATTCAGGAAACAGCTAATAAGTCCAAAAATCTTGAAACTGCTTTAGACTTAGCCAACACAAATGTCTTATCTGCGACTGAAAAATTAACATCGCTACAAAATGAAAACAAGGAATTAATTGATAATTTAAATATGGCAAATGATAAAAACAAATTATTAAGTGAAGAAATAGAAAGTTTGAGGCAAGAAATAAATATTAATATAGATCAGTTGGCTACTATGACTAAAGAAAACAAAGAACTAAAAGATAAATCAAATGAATTGGACAGTAAAATAATACATATTAATAAATTGCAAGAAAACATTAAAGCTTTATCTGACGAAAACACTTTGTTAAAGAATCAAATAGAAAAGATTGATTGTAATATAAAGGTCCTCGAAACAGAAATAATTGAAGTGAGAAAATCCCATGCAGCCATAGAGATAGAGAAAGACCATCTGAACACTATTATAGAAAAATTAGAATGTAAAGAAAATAGTAAATCATCTGTTTCCGAAGCGAAAGCCATCCAGACAGACGAAATTGTTGAAATACATGAAGTGAGTAAAAATATAGCGTCAGACTTATCTAACAGTAATCATATAACAACTGAAGTTGCGTTTAATGAAACTGAATATCTTGGTTTAAAAAAAGACAATGATGCATTGAAGGAGGAAAATAGACGTCTACAATCAGATGTTGAAGGCCTCCAGAAATACTTAACAAAAATATCAAAAGAAAACAGCATCTTAAATGATAAATTAAGAGAGTTAATTGCGACAAGTGAACATTCGCCTGAAAATAATGGGGATTTCAATGATGCCACAGATTTAAAAAATGAATTACAAGTAAGTAAGGAGAAAATTGAAAGTTTACTCCGAGAAAATAATCTTCTTGTGGAAGAAAACTTGGAATTGAAAGACCAGTTGGAATCCCATAATTATACTGGCGCAATAGATATCAAAAATATTAATAAAGCAGACAAAGAGTTTGAACAAGCAAATATTGCAGAAAAGTACAAAAACCTAGTTCAGAGTAATACTAAAACAGAACAAAAACTCATAGATTCAGAACAATTAAACAGATCATTAAATGCAAACATGCAACAAATACAAGACAAAAATGAAAAACTTAAAATGTCAAATGAAAAATTAGAACGAAAACTTGACGAAGCCTTAGTAAGTTTAAGACATTTACATTCATTGCAAGAAAATACAGAGCTAGAATATTTGAGAAATATTCTTTATGAATATCTTACTGGTTCGGGAATGCATTCCATTACATTAGCAAAAGTTTTGTCAGCAATAGTGAAATTTGATGACTCTCAAACTCAACTTGTGCTACAAAAAGAAAAAGAACGCCAAGGCTTCGTAAGTATAACTGGATTATTTGTATTGACTATACATATTCCATTTCATAAAGTCCATTGGTCTCAAATCTTTGCACTGTATAAAACGTTATTTTTAGTATCCCAAAATGCTGAAAAAAGTTTTTTATGGATCACTGTAGAGCAATCCATTATAAACATTGCACAAATTTTAATATAATAATATTTAATCCCAAAATCAAAATAAAATTTCATCAATACACCCTTGTCCGCTGCCTCACACATGTACCGTTGGCTCCCTAGCGTAGCCTGTCGCCGCGTGAGTTTTCATTAATATTACATATTTCATATTTTTATTTGTAATTAAGTAATGGGGTGTTACGGCTTAATGGTATACAAAATCGAATGTTGTACACAAATGCCTAGTTATTCAATACTAGCGGCGGGGCCCGGTTACGCCCGGGTGCCGATAGTTTTTGATTCCAGTCCACATCAATAACATATTATAGTTTTCACCATGCATGCGATGTTAAAAATATTTTAGGTAATTTTTTCACACCTTGGGTTACATTATCGGAGTTGTAGTAAGGATCCCTCTTTTTTTTTTATATAATTTATATTCAGTCAAAACTACGTTGATACTATAAAAACTGACTGAGATGGGAAAACTATATTTGACTGAATTCTTGCTGAATATATAACTAAGTAATTATCATTTTGTTTGCAGTTGCGGCAGCTGGGTTTGATATAATGAAGGTTTATTTTAAGGACAAATTAATTTAATTACTTTGTGACATAAATTTATATAGAAAGCAATTTATTACTGTAAATTTGTAAGATGTAATTATTTTATCTGTAAATTGTTGTATAAATTATTTTAATATGATTAATAATTATGTTTAATATTCTTCACTTACAAAGATTTTTATTTACTTAAAAATGCCTACTTAAAAGAAGAAAAGAATCATATGCATAACTTTTATTGATTTGATTACATAAATAGGTAAAAACAATATTCACTTAGACACAACTACATACTACAATAAGAAACTGATTAAATTTTTTGGAATCTTAAGTGAAATTGGATAAGATATTAAATATTTTGATTTAAAATTATATTTCTTGCCTACCTAGTAAAGTATGTACTTCCACTTAATTTATATAGAATTATAATGCAACATAAAATCTTTACTTGCAATCTTACAAATAACTTCCAGAATCCAGCCTAAAAGAACCAGCTTTACGGAGTCATATCTCATTTACTATGACTCATAAACATTGTCCACATGGTATTTGTGGCTATGACACAACTTGCATGTCAATTGGCAGATTGTTTGTGGTTGTAACACCATGTTTATTGTGGTAAAAGATTAAAGAGTACTATTTTCAATAATAATAAAAGTCTAGAATTTATATTTTTTAATTATCTTCATCACTTTCAGACTCACTACAATCATCATCTGAAAATGCATTCAATTCATCATCATCAATATTTAAATTATTAACTTTCTCCAAAATCTCTTCTATATTTGATATAACTTCAGGAGTAAAAGGTTCTTTAAGTCCATCATATTTCTTCAGCAATCTGAAATATTGAAAGAATTATATTTATCAAAATGTTCAAAAGAAACAAAAATATGTGTTGTTCCACACTCATTATTAATGTTGTATATTGACTGGAGCTCACACATGGAAATTTTATTTGTGTTAGTATTGCATTGTTACTGAATCACATGTGTGACATATTGTTCTCATAAAATATAATATACACAAGCCACATTGGTCTATAATTTGTAGTTTAAGTGTGATAAATTAGATTGACATAAAAAAATTAGGTAATTCTATCAAGTTTTTAATAATAAAATAGTTTGTTAGGCTGAATATTTTGTGTTACAACAAAAGTGTAAATTTTTCAGGGAATATCCTGATAAATAGGTTTTTAAGATAGCAGTTCACTTACCTATGCATGGCACGGCGTTTACGTTCAGATAATGTTTTAAACTTTTCAGTGAGCTCTTCTGTATTGAACTTGAAATCCAGCTTTGATGTCTCTTCAAACTAAAACAAAACAAATAAGCATATCAGCAGTTGCTTACTATTGCTCAACCTAAATCTTACAATGAGTCACAATGATATTACAATATGTTGATAAATTTCGAAGTACAGTACCAAAAGCCTGTAAAGCTTTGTTATTAGTCCCCACAAAAAAATTGCCAATGGCCTATTCCTACCTATTCCACCTAACTATTCTCTAGTCTTTCACAAACATGGAAATGTATTGCAAAAAAATATGCCATACTTACATCAATAGCTGTGCAACATTTAGCGCACAGTTTCTTCTCATCTGCACAAGGTTTGCAGAGGACATGGTATGCAAACTTGACTGTTTTCTGGGAACAAGTCACACATTTCCTTGGTGCTGTTAATGGTTTATACTTCTTGTATTTGATTTTCCAATCAATAATTTCTTTGCAACGTTTACATACACCATTTATATCGAGCGAATTTATAGTTTTCGTCTTCTTACTGGTATCGTGTAAGTCGTTTTTAAACGCAGTTCTGTTTTGGTGTTTTTGTGGTCTAGACCTATTAGTACTTCCACGTGATGTACTCATCATAAAAGATTATTGCAAAATCAGGAGTATCACATAATATTCACTTAAAATCGAGTATTTGCAAATTCACTGAGCATTCAGTAACGTTGCAGTCTGCACGCATGCGCCAACTACACACCTACCTACACAATATACCCAACTATTCAAATCTCAACACAACAAACATAAAAACAAAACTCAACATTGATGCAAAAGTAATAGGTTAGGTGGACCGTGGAAGGTAGCCACAGACTAATAAACAGGTAGTAGGATGGTAGTAGGTACTGACAAGTGACAAGCAGTGTTACCAATTTTATATTTTAGGAGATCGTGCCTATCTCAGACGATAAAAAACGTACTTTGCTAAGAAATTGAAAAAAAAATAGACGCCATAAAATTTCACTAAAACACTAAGCAGTTTATCAAATCGGACCAAAAAATCCTTAAGTTTATTTTTGATTTCAATAACTTTAACAGCAAACTTGGACATAATGCAATAATGTATCCAGCGCCAGCGCGCATCACTAGTAATTTGCGTTCCGTTTTTATCCTAAGTAGGTACAGTTTTTAAATAAACTATAAAATACATATTACATATGTGATTTGTGTTATTTTATTCATTGAACTAAATAAAGAAGGTTCTGGTAATTTTAACCAAATAAACCGTATTTCATAAAATACACATTACACCAATAAACATTAGGTACTGCGTGGAATGAAGCGTTTATTATATAGGTTATTTTTGGTGTCAGCTTTAGTACTGTACTCTTTAGTCTTTGGTGTCAGCTGGTGTCAGCGGTCACATTAGCGTGTGATTTACTCCTTAGTCTGTGCGTGTGATTAGCGGTCTACCGAGTTCTGATTACCGATATTTAATTTCTTTAAACCCCACATAAACCCCCGAAAACTAGAAATAGGATAGGTACTCGTTAGCACAGAGTACTTGAGTCGGTGGCTATTGGCCATTAAACTAACTAGAATTTAGTAATTACTACATATTTTATACTGTGTAATCACTACGTATCTTTAATGTGAGATTGTGTGTGAAAAGTGCTCGACTAGTTTTGCATAGAGTCTACCCACCACTTTTTGAATGCACGGTCAGTACAATTGCAATAAGCCATCATGACAATATCCACAAGAACTCTGGTTCAAATTGCCGGATGGGGAGGTCTCATTGTTAGTACTACAGGATTTTATTTACAATTCCGCATTATTGATAATGTACGAAGCTACGATTACTACAAGACTGCGCTGAAGAAATTACGGGCGCATGCTGGTGCTGTACATTACTTAGGAGAACCTATTAAAGATAAACGGTTTAAATTGAGTGACAAAGAGAACAATTACTCTGATGGGAAAGATGCTAGATTTTCTATACCAGTTTATGGTCCTAAGGACAAAGGTGTTTATTACTTTTGGGCAGTGCGAGAAAATAATGAATGGACTATCACAAGAGCAGAATTAGAATTAAAGTCTAAACCAGACGCTAGACTTGTAATAGTGAAGTGAGATTTATGATAATGTATTACATACCATCATGTAGTTTTTTCTATTAAAAAAATGTATTATCCATTAATATATACTATGTAGACATTTATTTATTTTATTTATAAATCCTATGAAATGATTTGTTATTTTATTAATTTTTTTGTAAGTGAGGTAATTAATATTTTAAAACCCATAGTACTTATGTGTTCCATCAATTATTTTACTTTCAGAAATAAGCCAATAGATTAATTCAACACAATGTTCATTGGAAATGCCAAGGAAAAGTTTAATTTTCACAACACCTTGCTGTGTTTAGTCAAAGCTTTACAAAACAAAAATGTCACAATAGATCTGAGAAATGATTCTTATGTGTGTGGTAAAGTTGATTGTGTTGATGGGTGAGTGTTATATTGTTGTTTAATTTTATTATATACTGAAACCTGAGAAGCTTAAAACAGCCAGTGCATATTGGACAAGATCACATTAATTAGTTAGCAAATATACAGATATTCCATATTGTTAAACATTTTGGTAAGAACTGTTGTGAATTTATCTTAATTGTCTAACTGTACACATTGTATGTCACTGTTCACATGTTATGGGCCTCTTTATTCATTCCTTCCTCCAGGGTTGGAGATTGAGACTGCAGGAGATTTCTTATTAAGGTTCTCCATCCATGGTTGTTACATTTTACATTAATTCTATGTTTTAGTTGTTAATTAATATTCTCTGATTGCAGCTTCATGAATATTTCTTTTTCAAATGCTATTTTTTGTGATCCTCGGGGCAATGAGTTTCTTTTTGAACACCTGCATCTTCAAGCCAGAAACATACGCTATATTCATATTCCAGAGACAGTGAGTACATTCAACTTTATTTAAGACGCATTTAACTGCATGCTTATTTGTCTTAAATATATATCTCATTATTAATTGATTGTAGAGAAAATTGTGACATACAATTTTGCAGGAAATTTACTGCAAGTAAGAAAAACGTTTTTATAAAAATATTTTATAAAAATATTATATAAAAATAGTAGACATGTAGGGTAATCTTCATGTAGGTGTATCTTTTGTGTAAATGCTTATATTGTGAGTATTTGAATACTATAAAAATTCTGAACACATTATTTTTTTTAATTAACATGTGTTTTTTTTAAGATGCCAATAATATCAACAATAAAAAATGAGGTATGCAGAACTAAAGATCCCAGACCAACCACTAAGAAACTAGCTGAAGGTTCCAGGAAAATGAAGAAAGCTCTAAAACAACACATGGATATTGTGGCATCTTTGGACACTGAGTAATTTTGTAATTGTTTTATGCATTGAGACAATGTGTGACAAAAGAAATAAAGACCATGAATTTAAAGATATTGTATACAAATATTTATTAATTTATATATGTACTTAATCCTAAAACTTAAACACAATGTTACACACTTACCACAGTATAATCCAGTTCAAATACTAACAGAATCACATAATAACAACATTATAAAATATCACGGTACATAAATATTAATAACAATTTTATTGAAAGACAATTTTACTAAATTATCTTAATATATAATACTAGCAGCCCAGTCTGACTTCGCCTTTGTACATTTCTGGCTTCTGCATATTCGTAGTGGGTGATTATGTAATTCTGAGGCAGGATGTAGGAACACATAAGGCGAACAGGCAGGGTAAATACATAAAAATACGATTTCATCTGTACATTCTAATCATATGAGAATAGATCAAGTCATGGACTGAGTTTCTGAGAAGTTGAATTTGAAGATCTAAAGGGCGGATACCCTAAGTGCGGCTTTGCCCATTGCGATGGTTTACGACATCTAGGATACTTTATGTTTGTTTGCAAGTGTGTGCAACAGTATATGATGGAAAACAATCACTTATTTATCACTTAAAACAAGACTATTCGTGCCTGCCCGCTTCTCACAAATACTTACGAATTATTATAATTATAATATGCGGATTTACAATCCACATCAGGCCAACATAGATTTTGTACATATTTCATTTTTTTTTGAAAACTCTTTGGTATGCACTAAGCAGGTATTTTTACTGAGTTTATCTTTGTCTTTATCCACAAATCAAACAGCTCTGCGCATCGGTACTCTAGCATTTCGACTTTTATACTTTACATCTGGCTATGGTAACAAATTCATGATTGCACTCCATTTTTACACAAACTTCATCAAGTACAACATAATAAACAAGGAGTCAACGATATATATTTTCTAAAATTCCTTATACAATGCGGGAGGACAAGTGTTAGGTTACGGAAGAAAAAAATTAAATTTGCTAAAAATGAGCTCCTTCCTTTAGTTTGCCATATGTCATTAGTTCCCAATATTTGATCCTTATTAGCAATATTATTAGTGTAAGATTACAGCATGTGTAATTTTTTTCAAAATCGGGCTCGTGACTCCTTTCAGTATTTTTCGTTATTCCTCATAGTTTCGGATTTGGCCATCCACGCCCACTTGAAAAATTCACCCTGTATATAATTTTAAAAATATATTGTTGATATTCCTCCCTAATTAATGATTGTCGAGTTGCTCTTCTAAATTCTCAACCCAACAATCAATTCCAACATAAACTTATATCTAATTTACATATAAAAAATATTTTACTTTTAGATCAATAATATTTAAGATATTTTCATGATTTTGTAAACAATTTTATGCAACAATTATTTTTGTTTCCAAACACAACTGCATTTTACGCATCCTAATCTAACATCCGAACAATTTGGGACAAACCAAGCAATACGGTACTGGTAAAATCTGACTAACTGTATTTTTTTTTTCAATTCTGATCACTCCATCTATTGATGGCATTTATGGAGTGTTTAGACAAAATGTGGGCTGCCTTAGTGGTACTTTTACCTCTCCCTTCGGTAATATTAACGTGAATTTTTGGAAGTATAGTATGTGCAGTTTTTAAAATTGGCTTATAAAGTCAGTTCTTTGTTTTAGCTAAACCAAGAATAAAAGATTCAAGATAACAAAGGATTTTCCCAGCAAACACTGCCAGAACTACAAACGCTTAACAATAATAAAAACATAGTAAAAATAATTTCCTTTATGCATGTAACCTATTTACATTACAATTTTCTATGAGAACATATTATATACTCATTTTAATCCTCTTATAATATTTAAACTTATACTCGCAATCATTTGCATTGGAGTTTATATTCAAAATGAATATAATAACGAATCGATTGGAACTTCGAACAACCAACTAAATAAGTAATCTAGTGCTACGTGCAACATGTATATACAAACATTTAGACTGGTAAAATCTTTTCCCTTTTGGCTATTTGTCGAGATTGGGTAACAAGTATAATTGGCAAAGTTCATATCTTAGGTACAAGATGCATTTTATTTCTTGATAATATGATCTTTGCACATCCCTGCATTAGAAAAAAAAATACACACTTTCATTAATTTTCTATTGTATATGAAATAAAGGTACTATTTATTTATAAGCATTTGAACATTAAATTAAAGACCTATCAGGCCAAACATGTGACCACTACAAAGCTAAATCCTTTAGTTATATTGCTATTATAAATATAGATGTAAGTTAAAATACATTCCTTGAATACAAATTGTTACTTTACTGAGTAAAGACAGGTGATGGTAAGGTAAATAGATACTCTAAAATATTGTAAAAATCCCTAACAGCTTAGTTAATAAGTTCTTGTTTGGATGTAATAACAATTTCCTATGACATAAAATGTAATTATACATTTTCATCAAAATATAACAATGCATCCTGTTGTTGAGCCATAACAAAACATAGTATAGTATCAGATTTCCGCATTGTTTAATATTAGGCTACCTTATAAGTTACACTTTTATACTAATTCACAACATAAACACATGTCAATCCACTTTAAATTTTGATATTCCAATCGAAGGCAACAAGTCACTTTAAAGATGTAACAAAGTGATTTATTGCTTATCATCATATCTTAAGTGTCAGGAAGTCCACACTGTACAGAGGTCTCCCTACGGCTTTCTTACGTCTTCATATTTGGCACAAAATAAACTAAGCTACGTAAAATTGATTATTTAATTAAATTGTCTATGTTGATTGCATTGTATAATTTTACGTAGTTTTTATTATTTGTAAATAATTATTTAACATAATAACAATTGCACTATTCCCTTCATTCGTTATCAAGTAGATCCGATTAGATAGTAGTTTTATCTACTGCTTTTCACTGGCCATTACAACCCTCACAAATATTAAGTCCATTATATATGTTATGTTCCAATGCAATGACTTATTTCTCATTATCTTCAGAAGAATTATATTCACATTCATTGGGAGGCTGTGATTGCCGATTGCCAGTGGAATACATTCTCTCTGATGCTACATTTAGTGGATGCAAGAACGAATCCTTAGATTTGTTTTTCCTGCTTTTACTTTTACATTCCCTGTTGTAGGCCATGTTCGAGGTATGACTCATAGGCGTCACAAAAGTTGGCTGCGAACTCGACACGAGAACACCATTATCTGAATATTTTGCTAAATAGAATTTAGACTTGTCATATTCGTAGTTAGTGATTTTCATATCCTGACGATTGTACAATTCGTTCTGGTTCACTTGTTGGTTTTGGTACATGTTCTGATTGTCGGAGTAGCCCGGGATGTGGCTGCTGATGTTGTAATTTTTGTATTCGTAACTTTCCTGTTTGCCGGTTTGTTGATGTCTGGTTTGTGATTTGTAGATATCTTGCTGATCGTTGTTGATGTTGTCTGAGCGGGTGTTGCACTCGGAGTTGTCGGACGTGTTGGAGTTCTGGGGTTGTTGTACGATGACGACTTGTTTGAACTGCGGCTGGTCGGTGCGCAAGTTGTTCTTGTGAGGTCGCTGGTAGGCGTCGGATTGGTCCTTATACGTCTGGTTGGAGTGCGGCGGCGGGTCGGGCGTCTGGCTGCACAGGTAGTTGGACTGGTTTATGCTTCTTATTATCGACGTCGGACTCGGTGACGACTGCATCACGTTTGGTCGCTGCACTGCATGCGGGTTCAGGGCCCCTATAACAGATTTACAATGTAATTTTTTTGTCCCGGATATCAATATTCAAGTTAAGTAGGGAAGGAAATAAAACACTATATACTGGAAGCATAGTCTCAAAGAAGTATTCACCTAAAAAATAAAAACTCAATCTAATAACGTGTACAGGAAACAATCAAAAAGAAGCTGCGCCAAATGTACCAAAAAAGTATAATATATGGGTAAAACAGGCATATGGAAGTCTGTGGATCGGTCTCGGCTTTGAATTGTACTTACTCCTCGGACCCTTTCTCGGCCTTGGGACGGGCTAAGAACATAGAGTGCTAGTTTTATTTTCGCATCCTACACAATAAATACTTTATGTTCAACGTGATACTTATAAATATAGTGCTCACTCAATGATTCCTGAGCAACAATTGGTTTTAATTTTAACTGACATATTTTGATATAGTATTACAAATATAGAGATGATACATATTTGTGAATTATAATATGATTGAAAGTAACTAGCATCAATGAGGTGTTATTCTGGCGGATACCGTGAACAAAATGTATGCGAAGGTAACAGGCACTCGGTGAACGCATGAAGGCGCGAGGGAATATTTAATATACTGTGACAGAGACACAGACATCGCGATAACATTTATCTTTTACAGACATTTTACTCGCGGTGTCCCTCTAGTAATATATGACTTTATGATTTAGTGGTATGAGGCATTTATTGACAATGCAGTTGGTGTTATGTACCTTGCGGCTTGTACTTGGCGAGCTGCGCGTAGACCAGCTTGATGCGCTCGATGTTGAGGCTGGAGGCGCGCGCGTGGTCCAGCATGGGCAGCGGGTAGTCCACGCCCACCACGCAGCGCGCCGCCTGCTGCACGGACTCGGGCGCCACCCACGGCTCGTGGATGTAGCGCGTCGGCATGTTCTTCAGCGCCGGCACGTACCGCCTGCCAATACACAATACACATTAGTTATTATAAAAATACGACACAATTTACGTATATAAAAATAGATACACCATCAGTCTCATAATAGCATTTGATCCACTAACATACCAATACTTTTCTGTGGGAATTTTGGTTTCAACACATAATACCGAAACAAGTAATTGTGGGTCTCGTAAACCATTCACGAGATTAATGTAAAGCAACAAACACAAAAACATACTACGCAATTAAATGGTTCCATCAGTGTTCATAAACACAAACGATTTCTAAATAAATTACAATTAATAACTGAAGCATAATTTACTTAACTATCAACATTTAAAATATATTATCAATACAATTAAACAGCTTCATAGTTACGCACCTGATGAAGTCTCCGTTGGGGTCGGTCTTGCGTCCGAATCGCACGGGGCAGTAGCAGTGGAAGAACTGCTGGAAGAAGGACGAGCACGACAGCCACATCCACATGCCCGCGTTCACCGACCAGTCCGCGTCCAGCAACAACTCGTCGAACACCTGGATACACCATACTCATAATAATGTTACTACAGACCAGGCGTCGGATCCGATAAAATGTCGGCTCATCTATAGCCTGAGCATTTCTAGTGAAACTCACACTTATCGGAGTCCGATATTTTATCGGTAACAACAGGCTATGTCGGGCTACAATATCAATTAAAAAAATATGTACAGGATGCTCTGTAATGAGTGGATAATCCTGTGATACGATAGAGGGCAGCAATAAGCAATAAATAAAATATATGGCATAGGTACCTTCATGCCCTCCTCCCATGAGATCCATAGGTCTCCTCTGGTGAGGAAGCAGGCTACGGCGTGGCGCGCCAGGTGGTGGATCCAGCCCTCCTCGCGCAGCTGCACCATGATGGCGTCGATCCACGGGAACCCGGTCTGACCCTGAGACACATATTACTCCTTTACAATTAAACCTTTCTATACTGTTTCTGATGACAAAATTCTCTCTCGAGGGTACCTGTTATTTTTACGATAATTCAGTAAAAAAAAGCTAATATTTTTTTATAACCATAAGGTCCAAAACTCAACATCAAACAATAAACATTTAACTATGTGTATTCGACAAAAAACTGAGCAATGCTCAAAATATATATTTTTTTAAATATGTATGCTAATTTAATAAATATAGTTATCTACTAACATTAGCCCATTTCGAGAGTGCTTCCGGATTCTTCTCCCAGGGTATTTGCACGCAAATAGGGTTGCCCTCCATACGGTCGAAGTTGGGGTTGCGTGTGGCGGCGCAGTAGAAAAATTCCCGCCACAATATCTGTCCGTGTAGCGACAGCGGTGGTCTCACGCGCTTAATGCGTTTGTACAACTCCGTCAGCTGATAATAAAATAATCTCGTCGACAAACATCCGAACCTGAAATATTGTACGAAAATATATGTCATCGTAATAAAATAAAATATTTCTAAAACCTAGTTTTAATGAGATTAACGTTGCCATATTATGGAAAATGCTCCCTCCAGAGTTGGTCCTGCTTGACAACAATCCACAGAATTTACAAATGAGTTTTTTTTTATTAGCGCTGTAAATAAGTAATATTTATTATCATAAGTTATCTTGAATCGATAATTTCTAAACACATAATTTATTACACAACTGCACTTACAATTAGGTTCGTCGTCACATCACACTTTTAATTAATAGGAATATACCTAATGACGCTTTAGCGCTTAAACAACAAAATGTCCTTGACTGTGATGCATACAATGTTATCGTGATAATTTGATTTTAACAATAACATCTATTGATTGCATCAGGACAGAAATTCATCAAACCTGTATCAAAATTACTTTAAAGAATTATTCCGAAAGCTGTTAGCCGAATGTCATTAAAATAAAAATCAAATTGTTTCGTAACATTGATTCGAAAAACATGTTACGTCAACCTCAAGTCACCGAAGGATAAATAACTTCTGCAAGAAAAATATTTCATTCTAATAACATTTTATTCTCACCTTAAATAAGGTGATAAACCCGTTTGACTTGCCAGCAAAGATTGTGGCGTCATTTTAGGTCTTCCGAACGAAGCCACCCAGGCTTTTCGTTCCAGATGCCTTTCTAATCTGGCCAGCGCCTCGCTCTCCCCGCCGATCCATGTTGGCGGCTTGAGGTTCTCCGTATCAAAACCTACAAGAAAACGACACAACAGTGGGTACTGCTTTTACTGAATTGTAACCCTAACTCCACAATTTAATTTGTGTGCGTCTGTAATTCCCACTATCAACGACATGTCGAGGGGATCTTTATTGGCAATTTAGAATCCTTGAAACACTCATAAGGCTCGTGAACCGGATTCATGCTTGCTATCATTTATATGACAAGCAGTGTCGCAGGATTAACGTGTTGTTAGGGGCGAAAAATGCGGGATACTGTCACATTTTTACTGTAGTTGTTTCCTAGGATTTCTAGTTTCGTTTTTTTTCGAACCATCAGCGAGGACACTTCCACGCGTCAATTTCACGAAATAGTTATAAATAAACCGAATTTCCAGCACTTCGCTCATCACTGTGTTGTAATTTGTAGGGTACATTGCTGGAGCGGAGGGCGTGGCGTGGAGATGGCATGAGGTTGAAGCCTAACATACACACCGAGTTCCTCGAGCGTGGGCACGCCGAAGCGGTCGTCGTGGTCGTGGTCGAGCGGCGTGGCGGCGCCGTTGAGCGTCTGCGCGCAGATGGGCGGCTCGGCGGCCGGCGGCGGCGGCAGGCTTGCGATCAACGCCTGGAACTGGTGGTACGTTAACGGCGCCTTGCCACCATTGCGCTCTATTATACTGAAACAAACAACCCCACATGCAACACTTGCGTGTCCAACTAACAATACCTACAATCAATAATTACAACTACTTGACATTTTATGTTGTTCGAATTTTTACTAGTGTAAACATTGGCAAATAGTAATTTTTCAGGTAGGTACGTACCGCAGCTTCCGCAAGCTACTTCTTTCGTATCTGCAGTTATCGGTATGTGCATACGTTTTCCTTGTGACTATTCTATTCGATATGCTACCGACATCGGTTCGATGAAAACTTTTCTATACATATTTAAACAATTTGCTTACTTGTCCAACTTATACAACGTGTGAGATACACGTGAAATAACCGTGATTCCGACTTCTCGACATTTTGACATTATATTATGGTCACGCACTCGTCCGTACGGTTCGGGGTCCTCTTCAAAGGTTAGCGCCGTCGTGCCCCACTCACGAAATAGTTTGGGGAGCGCATCTGCAGGCTGTCCGCGCACCACGAAAAGCCGTGAATTAAGTTTTTTCAAGCTCTTGTCCAAGTCTGCCAAACATTCTAGGAGGAATCTGTGAACGCATATCGAAATGGTATGACGCTGGAATAATATCTTACTGACCATTTAAATTAGATTACATACCTCCATTTATTGATGCCGACATTAGAGGAGCTGGCAAACCAGGGGTCAATTAAGAATACGCATCGGAAGGTGGCGGCATCGACGAGGCCTTCCCTCAACGCGGGGTTGTCGTGGAGACGCAAGCCCTTTCTAAACCAATGCACAATGTGCTTGGGCGGGTGCGCGGGCGAGGCGGGCGCGCGACGAGGCGCGGGCGCGGGCGCGGCCGGCGTGTGCGTGCGCGCCCCTGACGCCGACAACGTCTCCGCAGCGGCTGACATGTTCACGTCGTCACACCCATCGTACCTACAAAACACACCTCACACGTTACACGCAATTTCCACAATGCATTAAAATGCACATCATATTCATGCAGCAGTGGCCCAGTATTAAATGTATAAAATACACTCTTTTAGAATTTTTTCGCAAACGTTGCTAAAAATGTGTATAATAAAAGGAGTCCTTACAGACTGTAATTATTCATTTGTAAGACAGTTTTTTGAAGCAAGTATATTTAATCTTACCCTATTTTGAAAATTTCTTAAAAAAGCTGCTTTGGCTGAGCAGCTGTTTTTCGTGATGATAGAAACTGCGGACACCGAAACAATTACACACTTTATATGAAAGAAAATATAGGAAACTGGTAAAATTTCCGATTATGTAATATTAGAAGTGTGAAAGTTTGTGAGGAAGAATGGATGCGAACGAAAAAACTACCACATGGATTTTGATGAAACTTTTTGGTACCTATCAGAGATTATACATCAGATTAACATAATATAACATAACATACTACAATTTATAGTTTGCACTCTGACGATGCCGGATCCAACCAGTAATTTTAAATTAAAAATGAATTAAATAATAAATTATTATATTTGCATATTTAATGTAAGTGCGTTTATTACACACTTGTAAACGTAATGAGAAAAAACAAATCTGCCACAGCATCGACACAACATTTATTTATTTTTCCAGTGATATAATATCTAAGATATAAAAATACCTTGTACAAGTTCATGTATTACGACACAACGTTGCGTTGTCGCGGCGAGTTAAAATCTTTATGAAATTATAATTTGTAAAGGAAACCTTATATTGTTGTATTTCAAAACTTCGTGGAACGAAAGCTTTTTTGTAGATTCGGCGTCGGAAAAAAATCATAAGTCTTTGAGCAGTAACTGTCACGTGCTATGCCCACTGACTCGAGCGCCGTGGGGGCCACGCACAACGGATTTGTGAAGAAATTTTCTCGTTACTTTGTAAGTTTCTCAACTTGAAATTATTTATTTTTAAGCATATTTCATAAGGATAACATGAAAATATGTTCGGCTATTTTGTCATCTGATTACGTGAGATATTGATTTAACGAAAGGTTAATATTCAATATTATTGACGACATGATCTCGTAGTTTTCCGACCTACGTATGCAATGAACACAGCACGACTAACACACAATATGATTAAATGATAGTATGAGTCATAATCGTGAATGGACTTTGTGGTACAATAATATTACGTAGCATTCTATGTTGAATGCAAAAATATCTGTTTACGACATCTTCATTACACGCTTGTCAATAAAAAATTGTATTACATATTTATTTTTGAGTTTCTGCCCCTTACTATCATAGGATCCGCGAAAAAAACATTCAGATATTTTGATTTATTTTTACACATCAGGATTATTGCAAAAAAAATATGGTAAATTACGCAAATGAATTTACGAATAATGGAAATCACAAAATGGATATGATTATCGAATTTAAGATTCTAAGATTCATCGCCTTTGCAAGTGAGCGTAAGATCAATAATACGACATAACAGATACATAATAAGTAAACACATTACGTAAGTACATATTGTATTTCTTGTTACTATAGGTGCAATGACGCCGATTGCATTGAGAAAGTAATTATTGTTAGGTTCTTCAAGAAGATGTTACATCCTGAGGTTTATGAGTGAATTCTGAAAGCTTTATTAATTTAAAATTAATCATATACGTTAAGTATACTTCATCATGTTTTGTGTCTCATTGCTGAACACGAGCCTCATCCACGACTGAGAGGCGTTTAGTTTTACGTTATCATGGCTCGAGTTGTTCATCAATAAAAACGTGTACATAATGTAATGTGTATAATACTTTACACATTTTACAGTTCCAAATAAAATATTAATATACAACCGGGCAAATATCTGTAAAGTGTAGCCTATTGGTACTTTTATTTATATATTGGCGAATTTACCGCGAAATATTCCCTGCAAGTCTAAATTCTAAATTCCTCTTTACAATTAAAAATACATGCTAACATACGTTTGGTTCCCATATTAATAAACAAAAGTTTTATCTAAAAATTTGTAATATATGCAAAGTATTTCGTTTATTATTTAAATATGCAAAATTGTTCAATGATTCGAGTTAAAAGACGATACGGAACTCGGTGTGTGCTGTGGTGGAGTGCACTGGCATACATGGATTACATTTTGTTTACGAGTGAAAAGATAATTCTTGAGCAAAGATTACTTTTACATTGTATAAATTACCTGAACTATGAAAGTACTTATCCAATCCTTTTTATAGTACGTATGTAGGCAGCCGAGCTCGCGGCCGAACTAATGGTAAACGGCTACTCCGCCGATGTAATATACATATTTACAATTGCTTCTATTAATGTTACTATGCCTAATATCCATCAACCTAAATATATTATTATTGTGATTAAATTTGTTTTGGTTCCTTTTTATATTTTGCTCATGAATGTATTAAAGTATTACAAAATGTTTATTATACATATCATTGGTGTACCCCTATTTCATTAAATAAATAAATAAATTGTTTCTGAGGCACATAGGGCATATTAATTAATTAGTCTCACCACACGTCACTTATCTACTTTCTTGCGTATTACAGAAGGAGTTTACTCAGTTTTTGTAATGGTTTTTGTACGCGGCCACCTGTCTAAACTCTTGAAAAATTGTCTAATAGGAAGGCCATATTTTTTGAGAAAAATTGTTTATGCGTGGTGAGTTTCGCAACATGAAAATAAGCATAGTACATCATTTTTTCGTTAACGTTTCATTTGTCAAATACATCGGGTTCCATTCCTCGCTATTCGTCATAGTTTCGTATTTGGTCATCCAAGCCCATTAGAAAAATTACTCTGTATATTGAACAATTTGAAATACTAAAGTTCTAATTTATTAGTATTAGGTAGGTATTGCTTTAAAAGTATTTTTTATTTTTAAGAAGATTGACTACAGCTACTGCATCCCAGACCGTAAAGCCGACATCTGTGAAGAAGGGGGCGCAGTTTCGACCTTATATAGTTACAAATGTTTGTGATTTCCATAAGTATATATTTGTGTTTTATCTGGGTATTGTGGAACCGAAAAGATATAAGAATTGTATCTTAATAATATAATGCCAAGACAGTAATTTAAAAGTATTGTGGACTCGCCACACGGAATGATACATGGTGGTTCAATTTATGCCTTCTTGAGTGGAATACATTTTATTTATTTTTATTGCAATGAATAGCGAGACGAGCATGCCATTTGCCTGATGGTAAGCAATACGACCGCTCATGGACAGTAGCAAAACCAAACAACACCATGAATTCCAAGGTAATGTTTGGCATTCCACTGCGCTCGCCATCCTGAGACATAAGATGTTAAGTCTCAATATGTTCAGTAGATACTCTGGCTACAATGTCCTTCAAACCGGAACACAACAGCGCATTTACACTGCTGTTTGGCAGGAGAAATAGACATTGCGGTGGTACCTACCCAGGCGGCCTCTCACATATGAGAGACCTACCACCATTAAACGAAACCAAAACATGGAAACAAACCTCTTTTAGAAGAACCACAAACGCATTCAAAAGATCAAGCGCAACCAAATCAGTCATATTTTTACACCAAGAAAGTAGAAAAAGAAGAAAATGTTTGGGAACAAGACTATTAGTGTGACTATTGAGTTGAACTGAAAATTTCTGTGAAATGTTATTGGATTAAAATCTATAATATTTTAAATAAAGTCTTCACATTTGCAGCATCCCCAAGTATACTTTTTTTTGCTTAACAGAATATCCTCATTATAGCAAAACACAGACTTTATAGTGCAGCTCAAGGTATATTTGGGGTAGTAACCAGGTAGATATAATTGTCTCAATAGGTAAGATTAACTTGCCTGTTTTTTTAGGTCTACAATATGGCACTTGCCACAAAGCGAACTTAGAGTTATTAAACTGCAAAAACATAGATTTTTTTGTCTATAATGTTGGTAGCACTGCTATATTTGTGAAAATTTAACTAATTATTAACAACAAATTGCTGTAAATTCTGTTGGTAGCAAAAAGAATATTTAGTTTTTAAGTGTGTCTAAAACGAGTTTGTGTGGAATTCATGAGCCCTAAACTGGTTTATTCTTATTATTATTTTTCATATAACTTGTAATGTTGGACAACCTGTCAAATGTCAGCCAATAGGGAGGACAGAAAAAGGCCCAGCACCACCATTTTTATATAAGTTATTGAAGTACCAGTGCTCCCTCTATACTATGGGCGCGTTCCATTAGGCGTTCCATTAGGCGTTCACGGCGCTAAAAACACTCATTTCGCCGTTCCATTTGACGATCACGATCGTCGTGGTCGCGGTGAAAACGTCACTGATGACGTCATGGCATACGCTCACGACGACCCATGTCAAGAGGTGGGTCGTGGTGCGCGTTGAGAAAATTGGCGGGAATTTGAAACGTCAAAACAAGAAAAATGTCAACAGAGAAAATTACATTATATGATACGGAGAGGGATATTTTTGTTACTTCGAACGTAAAATGAGTTTTTTCAACATCAATAAATTTATCTAATTTTATTAATGCTTATCACAGAATACAAGACGATAAAACTTTAATGTTTTACCGTCAAGATTTAACCCATAATGCAACCTACCTCTTTATAGCTTTTTTAAAATAGGTATTTGTTACTTAAACGCCTCATAACCCGTTCCACTTGGGTTTGCGATCATAACGCTCACGTGCAAATGGAACGGTAAATATCGCGGTCGTGAGCGTGGTCGTTGCAATCGTCAAGTGGAACGCACTGATAGTGACTAACACTATGACAGTTAAAAATATGAGGAGATAAACAAACCTATTGATTTACAGGGAATGTGATGTTACACATATTGCTATTATAGTTGCATAATTTAGGTTAAGTAATTTTTCAAACAAGGAAATATGTAGTATTATAACATAATATAATACAATAATTTACATAAACAACAGCTCAAGTTTATGCCTGATCGACACAAAGAGTTAATACACATAAATAGAAAATAAACACTTTTATTGAAATGAAAAATTTGATCTCTCTTACTGTGCATAAGTTTAATAGGCATTTGTTGGAATTTGGATACTTTTACTCCCATTTTTGCATGTCAGTACCTTTACAGTAATTAAATAATGTTTATAAAGAAGTTTATATTCTATTTTTGGATATGAGTTTTGGAGTTGGTATGACATAAATGGATGTGTAAAGCAGCAGCAGACCAGGCTCTGTGGTGTACCTTGGGAGAGGCCTATGTCCAGCAGTGGACTGCAACGAGCTGATGATGATGATGATGATGATGATGATGAGATGAATGTAATGAGATTAAAATGCTATGAGCTGACTGGATTTATCGAAAAATATATTTACATCCCATAATCCTTATTGATTCAATTTCAACATTTATTTAAGCCAGATGTATACAAAAGCCATTCTTCACTTATTATGATATAGTATTATTGTGGATGATATTATACTCCATGCCTTATAGCTTATATCAATTATTGCATATGATTCTCACCCAAAATAATGAGAAACAAAAGATTCTCATGTATACTTGTAGCCCAAATGGGCTATTAGATACTTAATAGAACAGTATCTTACATCATAGCAGGTCAAACTTGTATGATAGAAGACATAATTTTAGTACTGACTGACCTAAACCTATTTCATTGTATACATTTGTAACTTGAGCAATTTCTAATTGTTATTTATTGATATGTTATTGAAATAGTTTGTTCTCTATTTGTAATACCTATACATAAAATTGATAGTTGAACTTGTGATAAATTTCCAAGGTCAATATATCTTCCTAATTTTTTGTTAAAATTAAATAGTCTACACAGACTCAGAACCAGCCAGTCACCAGAGATACTGCTGAGTGACATAAAATGCATATTTTCTGAATAGTGAAGTAGGTAAGTATTCAATGAAATATCGACGTAAAATAGCATTTTAACTATAGACTGCTTATTATTCCTTATATTAACATTTATATATCTCCTTATTTTGTAATTCTCCATATTGCAACAAGTGTTGCTGAAGCGTAAACCCCATCTAGATTATGTATTTAAGTAAAACAATGGACTCACCTAGCTGAAATTAGCCTGTGCCAATTCTTTCACTAATTCTGAAGGTGCACAAATTGATGACTTGTAGGAACTATAAGTGGGCACTAAAACTGTAAACAATTTTCTGATACTTCGAAACGAAAAATGTGAAACAACTTGACGTTTAAAGAAACAATATCACGCAGTAATATCACAAGAAATGCAACTACAATTTCATAATTATTAGCAATATACAATCACACACATATTTACGAGAAAATAATTCACACCTTCTAGAACAATTCACGTTGAAATTATAAAAGAAAGAACAGACAATCTCTCAAGTGGAGTACAAAATTACTGAATTGTAAGAATTACAGAACTGTCAGAATGGTACACGCCGCTTGCAACGTGACCACAACCGACAACGTGACCTAATTGTTTTGTATGTTTATATATAAAATCCGAGTTGCCAGACTTCTTGGATACATTTCTAGGCTAAAACAACAGTTTTTTATTATATTGTCTAAAAAAAACAAATCTCATAGCATGTTTATGTTAATATAGAATACAATATACATTATACATATCATGTATGCTTGCCGCTTGAAGTAGGTACCTATGTATAACATGATAGGAAAAGATTTCGCTTTCGCGAACTTGTTTGAATGTAAATCAAAGGTTCATATGATGCAAAATTTGATACTAGTAATAAAAAATATATTAAACCCAACAATTACATAAATAGTACTAACACCACATTCTTAAACAAGACTTAGGCCGTAGGTCTAAGGCCGTAGGTATCAGAAACTGTGATTGCTCATTGCACATCTGTGTTTGACTTCGGTCACATTTAAACACCGAAATAAAATATACAAAAGAATCACACAAATTTTTATCTCGGTCCGGGATTCGATCCGCGGCCAGGCGTATCGAATCCCTGGTACTCGGTTGGTACTGGTTGGTACTGGTAAGGCATAAGCCTTATGTCTGCTTATGACTATGAGTACCAGTACCAACCGACCGAGTACCAACTGCGCTACCGATAATCGAGATTAATGTTAATTTAATATGTATAGACTTTAACATTTCCTTCTTTGGTAGGTAACTCACGTATGAGACCGTAGCTGATACGTCATATTCGTTATAACGTGTATTCGTGATGTAATGTACATGGGTACTGGTAAAATACTGCATTTTTAATGCATGCTCAATAATATGTGCAGTATGCTTGATTGTTCGTATAGAAAATATATAAAGTATATTTTTTTTAACTGGCACGGCATAGTGTCTGCATTGCTCCTGATGGTAATTGCTAATGCCGTCCATCTGGAATAAGGAATTAGAGAACCTTTTGGTTCGCGCCGAGATGGACTGAACAGTCAAGCTATG
Organism: Deilephila elpenor; assembly: GCA_949752805.1. Classification (NCBI taxonomy): domain Eukaryota; kingdom Metazoa; phylum Arthropoda; class Insecta; order Lepidoptera; family Sphingidae; genus Deilephila; species Deilephila elpenor. The sequence continues at coordinate 8,279,945 of OX457097.1, forward strand.
GCTCCGCAAGCCAGCACGCGTGGTTCTGTTAAGGAAATGAGAGGAAGGGATTAAATTGAACAATTCCTCAGAGCATTCACCATTATACAGACGGTAGAACACGCTTAGAGAGGCGACATCCCTCCGTAACTGTAGCGACTGTAAGTTGCCCGTAATGTCTGCATCATTCACAATGCGGATGGCCCGCCGCGCCGCTGCAATCCATCCAAGGCATCGAGCAAGTACTGGGCGGATCCATCCCAGAGGTGCGAACAGTATTCCATACCCGGCCAAACCTGCGCTTTAAACAAGCGGTAGAGTTGACCGGACGTGAAAAACCGACGCACCTTGTTCAGGACCCCCAACCCTGCGGGAAGTGGTAGATATTACGCCCGGTCATTCCGCATTGAGAGGGGAATACCCTGAAGAATGGGGAGGGGAGAGAACGGGGATTTTTTGCACGTGAACGCACACACCTGGGTTTTCCTGGCATTGAACTCAACCATATTCCTGCAGCCCCATGTAGAAATGAGATCCAAGGACCGATTGAGCTCAATGACAAGATCCTCGCGCCCACTCACAGTGTCGACCCAGGAACCTGGGGACCCATGGCAGTATCGCCCATGAACCGTGCTGTCATCTGCATAGCAATGAATGTTGCCAAGCGACAACATATCATTGATATGCAGAACAAACAGGGTGGGCGACAGCAACGAGCCTTGCAGAACTCCGGCATTTGCCGACACGAGCGCCGAAGCGTGTCCGTCAACGACGACACGCATTCTACGCCCATGCAGAAAGCCAGAAATCCACGAACACAAGTTGTCGGGCAGACCGTATGCTGGAAGCTTGGATAGAAGACCACGGTGCCAGACCCTATCAAACGCCTTGGCTATGTCGAGGCTCACAGCAAGAGCCTCGCCACACCCCAGCGATACAGGACAAAGGCCAGAAGATCACCCGTTGATCGGTTGTGACAAAATCCGTACTGATTTGACTGATATTTTCGTGAATAACAAGACTATTCTGGATGCCCATTGCTTAAGCCCAATTGGCTATTTGACTAATTTCTGAAAAGTGTTTTAAAGTCTAGATATAATCACTCTATACCTCTTCAAACTATTAATTTATTTTTAAAGAGTTGTTTATAACGAATAAACATATTTTTCAGTTTTATCATCATATATGTCACCAAAACGGTAGGTCACGTGACTTTGAAAAAGTTACGTCACGCTTTATATATGGTGAATGATCTTAGTGGCAGAGATGAATGAAAATTGTAAATCGTGACATCACACGCTGCACAATGACAGCTTGTCGTGTTTTGTTACATTTAATCAACAGATAAAAAATGGCAAACTTATTTTAGACAATTTAAATATTTATAATTTAGATAAATGTAAATAAAAATACCTATAATTATTGTTTACCAAAAAGCTATCATATGCAACACATTTTATAATTTATTGCCACAACAGTCAAATACCCAATTGGGACTGGATGAGAAAGCGGAAAGACTCGCTTTCTACGATACACCTAACGTCCGAAATAAATACACGAGTCACGATCTATCTAAGGATCGATCCTTAGATAGAGCTATCAAGTTCAGTTTTTGCGGCCGATAATGCTTAGCCATCTCTGTCAATCTATGACTGAATCATTTTAGATTTCTAATAGTTCATTCGATTATCCATTATCGTAAATCGTTCGAATCGTGGTAATTCGCTGCGTGTGGCAACATCGAGTTATTTTTGCCATCTGCATTGAGTTCTATTTTGGCAACACTGTGTAGGTTCTTTCAAATTTGACCGTCTTGAAAATGTACGTAAACTTTTACATTCCCTATAAAAATCGTAATATATCGTAGTATTCTACTAATTTTTCTTAAATATGACTGTAAAATAATGTGCATAATGGATCAGTAAACTGGATTACACTAGGATTTTGGTTTATGTTCAGTTGGTTACATTTCAGTGACGGGTCGTAATCATGGGTCGTGTGATCCGTGCTCAGCGTAAAGGTGCCGGTTCTGTTTTCGTTTCCCACACCAAGAAAAGGAAAGGAGCGCCTAAACTTCGTTCTTTGGATTATGCTGAACGTCATGGTTACATCAAGGGAGTCGTAAAGGTATGTCGAAATTGGTTATATTTTGTAAACATAAGTGTAGCGTAGTACTGATGGATTAATGTATAATATGAAAAAGCAATATCAAATTATGTTGGGATAGTTAAATATTCATGACAAGAAGCTGAAACTAAACGAATTGTTAATCTTGTACAGTTTCTTAACTTAACCTATAAATATTGGGAAACGTTTTCAATTACCACCGTATACTCAAAGTCCGCCTATGATATCACTCACTTGGGGTGGGTATGGTCTACCTCCTGAATTTTTCCAAATCAACATGACTATTGCCGAGGTTCTATGTATTCATTTTTATCATTTTGTATCTTATAACTGATTGCATACTATGTTACAACTAGAGTATCTCGCCCGCGTGTATAAGTTGATGTCATAAAAATTCTGTTGTATATTTTCCTTGGATAAAAAGTACCATTTAGCCTTCCTCGTTAAATGTACTAGACAACACTAAAATATTTTTTTCCATTTGAACCAGTAGTTTTTGAGATTAGTGCGTTCAAACTCTACAGCTCTATATATTAGTATAAATAAGTAAGTTTTAGTAAGTAATGGAAATAAAAAGTTTATAAAGCTTTTGAAGGATTAGTTAAATAAAAATGTTTAGTTGTAGAACATGTTATTATGTTGCTTTGTGATATTCAACATAACCATTTTGTAGGACATCATCCATGACCCTGGCAGAGGTGCCCCATTGGCTGTAGTGCACTTCCGTGATCCCTACAAGTTCAAGACACGCAAAGAGCTGTTCATTGCTCCTGAAGGTCTCTACACTGGCCAGTTTGTGTACTGTGGAAAGAAGGCTACCCTTGAAGTTGGTAAGTTGACTGAGTTGTATGAAACGCTATACACACTAAAACCGTCGACCCGCCGGCATATTATGTCAACCACTTGTAGGAACGTTAGTTGGTGGCTTCACTCATTGCAAGTTGTAAAAATTTTATTGGCATTTTTATGACATTGTTGATGTTAAGATAGCAGAGTGCATTGTAGAAAGGCCAAGGTGTTGGTGGGCTAAATTGTGAGCGTTGTTGTCAACATGATTATTTTCGAATAGGCAGTGTAGTGCATGTTAGATGAGGCTTTGTGGAATTTTATCATGTATTCAATTTATTTTTTTCACATTGCCACACTATATGATTGATTAGCCCTGATTTAGAAACATAAATTACATGTGGTTAAGGCAAATATTGTGCACATGCAAGAATTAGCAAATGTTGCTTCTTCAACTTCGGGATTATTAAAATGCATTGTGGTTGTTGGTTACAAGACAGTTGTAATTATTTATCCATAAGTAGTATTTTTAAGAAAAGAGTGGGTCCAATATTTTTTTGTACATACATAAACTCACGCATTTATCCCAGAAGGGGTAGGCAGAGGCACCATCATGACTCTCACATTTCGCCTTGTATATTCCATCCCATGAAATGATAGGAGGCGAGCCTATCGCTACATGGGGCACAAATTCCGGACTCCAGGCTGATAATGAATAAAAAACCCCAATATCACTTTGCCCGACCCGGGAATCGAACCCGAGACATCAGCTTTGTAGTTGTACCATAGTACAACTATGCCACCAAGGCACTATTTTTTTTAAACTATGCAATTTGTTAAACTGTAGTAAATTTTCATTTTAACAATATAAAATATTGTATTAAACAAAGTTAATACTACTTTTTGTTGTAAATAATAACATTGACCAAAAAAAAATGTGTTTTATTTTCACAGGCAATGTGATGCCTGTGGGTGCCATGCCTGAGGGTACTATTGTGTGCAACTTGGAGGAGAAGATGGGTGACCGAGGTCGGCTGGCTCGTGCCTCTGGTAACTTTGCCACAGTGATTGGCCACAACCCTGATGCCAAGCGTACCAGAGTAAAGCTCCCATCTGGTGCCAAGAAAGTTCTTCCTTCAAGCAACAGAGGAATGGTTGGTGAGTAATTATTGCTCCAAAACTATTAATCCACCAATAGATGTCTTTCTAAACTATAAAGAGAAATTATATGTTTAAATATATTCCAGGCATCAAATTCTTTTATTTTCTATTGTATTGAATGTTTGAAGTAATTGGAAATGATGACTTTCACTTACCTACTCTGAATCAAAATGATTACACAGAGGCTCTTTCTGAGGATTTAGAATATTTATAAATTTCTAAGACATTTATATGGCACATGTTGATGGTATTACTTAAAATTTCAGGCATTGTTGCTGGTGGTGGACGTATTGACAAACCCATCCTGAAGGCTGGTCGTGCTTACCACAAGTACAAGGTGAAGCGTAACTGCTGGCCATATGTACGTGGTGTTGCCATGAACCCCGTTGAGCATCCTCACGGTGGTGGTAACCATCAACACATTGGTAAGTCACAATATCTCTTTATATTGTATTTTTTTACTGTTGATAATGCATTTGCATGCAATTTTCATTGTTACTAATAAACTTATTTTAATTACAGGTAAGGCCTCAACTGTCAAGAGAGGTACTTCTGCTGGTCGCAAGGTTGGTCTTATTGCTGCTCGCAGAACCGGTAGGATTCGTGGTGGCAAGACAGACACGAAGAAGGAGGCGTAAATTTATACTTATTCAAAATAAAAAAATCTATAAACTTAAATGTTTTTATTGTACCATATTAAGTTACATAATACCAAATAACATGAAACACATGAATTCAGTGGAAATATTGTTTCACAAACTGTCTAAAGGCACTATCATAGAACTAGTTGGCATGATACCTGGCTTTGCATTGATTATTAGGTCCATAATCAATAATACTGTAATTGAAACCTAATGAAACTAAACTAAAATACGCTTGGTAACTACAATGCATATAATATACATTAAACTTATAATACGTCTTTGCGGCAAGAGTAAAAAAAAGAAGTCTTGAAGTATACCTTTTAGACTACGAAATTAAATCCGCTAGCCGCTTAGTAACGTAGATCCAGACGTACTTTTTTTGGGTCAGGATTTAAACAGACCATAGTATTTACCTATTCATTTGACGTGTCCAATTACAGTTTAGTCCAACCAACGTGCAGCACATGCGCAGTTTATGCATATTTTACGTGCAGCTAAACAATTACAAGAATACCATTTTGACGTACGTGCCATCAAGACGTAAACCTAATCGAAACTGCATCGGAACTTGATCGGCGCGTCAATAAATTACGTGAATTAGCCTACTGGAGACCATAAACACCAGTAAAACGTTGAACAATGAAAGTGTTTTTTATTGTATTGTCAAAACATTATACATTTGTAAATTGCAAATTAAAAGTAAATACGAGCGATCTTTATGGTTCTTCACATTTTAACCCACTTCAAGGTTTAAGCAACAATTTTGTTGTATGGCTTATTTATTAGCGCGATACAAACATAGTACAAATTATAATACAAGGGACTTGTCCACAATAAAAAATGGTGTAAAGATATTGAATTATGCCGTTCAATATACAGAGGCCAACTGTAAATGTGGCACATTTGCGATGTACGCGAGTTATTATAGCGCTTATTATAGCTATAGAGTTATTATATTTTATACAATTATATTTAATACAAATTTACACAAATTAAGTGCTACAATTAGCAGTAGGCTTTACTAATTTGATAACAACCATTGAAATATCAATTGATTTATATTTCTGTGGTGTCAATTTATTGAAAAAAGATAGTTCCTAGGTCGCTACCTATAAAACAAATTAAAAAAAAGTTATGCATTTGAATATCATACTAAAAAGATTCATTTTTGTTATTGTTTGTTGTTATCCCATCAATACTGAACTCTGAAATATCCAGTTCACTGTCTTCTTTTTCAGATACTTTTTTTGATACAATAAACGCTTTTCTATTCACAGTAGGAATATTATCTGATTCATCTAATATGGAACTACCTAAGCTTGTATTACTACCGCCGATATTATAATCTTTTGTTATTGCTTTATTCATGCCAAGAACGTCTACTCCTCCTGTGAGTCCTGAAGATATTTCAGTTCGTCGAGCTAGTTGAGATTCTATAGATTGCTTTAATTCTGCGATCTTCGGACTTGTGCGGGTACTTAATTTTAATTTGGTGTCATTTTTCAATGGCTCGTTTTCAATGCTGAAAAATAGTAAATTTAGTCAATAATTCCTTCACTTCTGCATGTAGGCTTAACGTAACATCGGGCCTCGCTGGCAGACTGTCGCCGAGTCGTTAGCAGTAGAAGGTACGGAAACAGTGTCCGAAACGGATGTGCCCTGGGATTTGAACTCGCGACCGTGTCGGTAGCCGCGTCCGGGTCGTTACCAACAGGCTACATACAAACATATTAATACAAAATTAATTACTATAATTAACGTAGCACGAACCCTTAATAGTTAATATTATTGATATAAATAAAATACGCGTATGTTAAGAAATAGTTTCGAAAGCAACAAACCTTGATATATCCCATTCCTCAGTATCCAAATTGACTAGACCGAGTTCGTAATTTTCATTGTCACTTTTTTCAGTAATACTTTGAGAGGGTGTTGCGCTCAAAGATTTCATTTGTATTGCGTCCATGTCGAATATAACTTTCTTTTTGTTTAAAGCTGACGTAGAAGATGCATTTTTCAGAACACTTTTAGTTTTCTTTGTGGATGTATTATCTTCATAAGTTTTGTTTTGTTGAAAATTAGACAGAGATTTTACATCATCGCTGCTTTCGTAATTGTCAATTTCTGGTGCTTTTGGACTAATGTTTATTGTATCAGTTTTGGTTTCAGTCAAATCTATAGCAGATTGTGTGCGAGTCAAAATGTCTCTCTTCTGTTTTATATATTTAGTAGCAATATGATCATAATCTGAATTACTTGACGACGGGCGATGAACTGGAGATTTTATAAGGGTATCTATACTTTTGGTGGACTGTTGAATAATAGTTGTACTGTTATACTTTTGGTCGCTTTCAGAAGATCTTTCACTTGAATCTGATTTGTCAATGGCTATGGTATTAATGCTTCCCTTTACTGGGTTAGCCGCCTTTCTGCTTTTGTACGTTTTTGCACCTGTAATGGGCTCGTCGTTTGGATACCGCTGTAGAGCTTCAGTATTGCTTATGTTATCTTTTGATGGCATAGGATTTTGTGTACTTGGACTACCTTGTGTAGACCCCGGTGGTGTTTTTAATAATGACATAGCTCGTTTTGCGACTTCAGCGCCAAATGATTTGGGTTTGGCTTTAACATTTTGATCGTTTGTTTTAACCAGAGATATTGCTTTTGATTTCACACCGGATATCATGGAAGACAGACTTCGCAATGCTTTGGGCATCTTTTCTTGAGCAGTGTATTTATTTGTAAGGGATATATTATTATGGTCGTTTGTTACATTCGAATCCAAGTATGCGAGTATGGAATATCTGATTTTCTCATGTGATGGATTTTTCTGTAAAAATATTTGTAACATTTTAGAGCTTATATTAAAATCTGGTGTATGAATGGGCTAGCTCGATCACAAAGATACCACAGCTTCACAGAATAATTATGAGAAGTTACAACTGCTGTGGCTTGTACAGTCGGTAAACTTTTTTTAACGATTTACTTTTTTTTTCGATGTACGCAATACTATATTCTATTTTCCAGAGTAGTGTGTGTAGTTCAAGATCATCACTTTCTATGGTGAGCTGTGGATATAGCTCGAAAACTATTTAACTGCGATAATATTTTTTACCAACTAAAGCAATATTTCTAACTAGACCAACCTTTAATTTTATTTCTTGTTGCTTTTGTAAATTTTCTCGTTGTTTCTGAAAAATATTTTCAGGCAGTCTGCTTCTTAGTGGGTCCACGCCAAGCGATACTAAACGGCTGTTTACCTCTTCTGTTAATTTTGCCCGAATTACCTTTATAGGACTGAAATGCAAATAAGCAAAATTTTATTTTTATAAAAAATATCTGTAATAATATATTACAAAAACAAAACTATTATTACCTGCTCGACTCCACTGCACTTGTGTTTTCCTTGGTCAATATTCCATTTACTAAGGGTTTTGAATTTTTCTTTTTGACTTTCCGTTCCCTTGGTTTTGTATTCTTAACTAAATTATTTTTGGCAGAATTTTGAATAAGGATTTGTTTTTCCTCTTTATTCGTAGCGCTTCTCAGATTATTTGCAACTTTAGTTTTGGTTGTCTGTTTTACGTCGTCCATTTGAGTTTTTTTTATTGGTTTGACCTGATCAATACTTGATGAATCAGATGTATTTGAACTTAAGGAACCCATATTAAGAAGTTCTTGTGCTTTACGATGTAAGTTTTCTAATGTTTGGCGATCTGTTAATTTAGTGGGTTTAGGTGTAGATAATTGTTTTGTGAATTCAGTTGCAGTACTTGGCTCAACATTATCTTTCTTTGGCGATTCATTAGGAGTCTGGAAAATAACATGTTGCAAATAATAATAAAAGGTGTTTTTAAATGTGACATTTCTACATGTTTACTTAATTTTCTTACCTTATTATGACTTTGTGTGCTCGCCCTAATTACATTGGAAGGATTTTTGTTATCAAGTGCTTCATTGTTAAAGTTATTTTGTAACAGCGTTTGCAATTCTGCGGCACGTTTTCTTTCCGCATATGCCAATTCACGAGATTCTTTAGCATCTCTTGTGACATCATTTAGTTTTTGGAGTAATGTTTCGTATTGCTTAGACTGAGCTTCGGCGCGCTTAGTCCAAAACGATATTTGTTCCTCTGCGTCTTTTATCCTTTCCGAATTTCTCATTTCCGCCTCTTTTTCCTAAATAATAAAAGTTGACTTTTAAAGCATTTAAAGGACAATTATTGTTTCGTATTCTCAACATTAAATTAGGATTGTGAACAAAGATACCATTGAATGCAATTTGTTGATTAACTTCCCCTCTGTCTATTCTCTAAATGGAACTTTAGTGTCGTTCGTTATTTAACTTACCGACTGTTTTAATTCTTGCTTTAAAGCTAATATTTCAGCACCTTGTTGGAGAATTGTTGATCTTAGATGTTCAATTTCATTAGAATCCTTTGTTTCTGACTTTGTTTCATTGTGTTTAAAAGAATTAATCGTCTCCATAATTTGGTTTCGTAAAAGATTAATCTCTTTGTTACATTTTTCATGTTCTTCTTTTTTCCACTCCTCAATTTTATGTAGTAAATAATCTTCATTGTTGGTGGATACTTCTGCATCTTTCATAGTTTTCGTTATATTTTGGCATGAATTCTCGGTTTTACTTGCAATATTAGTATCTTTTTGGACTGGTGACTTATCTTGCCTATTTGCATTAGTAATTAAGATTTCCATTTCTTTAAGTTTATTTTTAAGTTCCATAATTTCATTATTCAATTTATTATTTTCGTCATTTTGTTGACTAACTTGAGTTTCGTTATTAGTTTCTCTTTCTGGCACATCGATTTGGTTAGCATGACGACGAGATATATGACTTTGCAAATACAACTGATTTAGGAATACCTTTTCGCAATACTTGCATTTGTTGTATTGGTCGAAATCTCGAGAAGTGGTGGGAATAAAATCCCCTCTGTTATTTAAAGTTTTTAAAATCATAGCTGCTATGTTATCGTTTCCATAAGGCAATGACGTTTTGTAAGAATGGCGTGTACGTTTTCTAATTTTTCTTAGTTCTTCCTCTTTATCATGTAAACTTTTTTTTGTTACATCCAGCTCCTGTAATAATTTATTTTATTTAGGAAAGCTAATTAATTTGCGTTGTCTATTTAAAAAATAAGTAATATACAAACCTGTGCTAGGCTAGTTATTTCCTGGCGTAAAACATAGACGCTTCGATCAAGATAGTGTCGACAAAACTGTTGGTACTCCACGGCGAGTTGGGCTAGGCGAAACATTTTTATAAATCCTTCGTCGAGGATGCGCACGTCAAACTCTGACTCTAAGACGCAATCTAAAATCTATATTAATGGATATTAGCACATACATAGGTACATAAGTAAAGTCAGTGCCGGTTTTATGACTGTCGACACTAAGGCGTGTCGGCTAGATCAACCTGGATGACATAACTGGGAAGCCGTGTACGTCGCGTCGTGTGCGCGGCGTCCCGAATACGAAAAAAGATGAGGCCTGCGGTACCACTACATTCCTGAGTGATGAGTCCCTGGGTGGTTGCTCAACCAGGACTATACAATGGAATGCCACTTTAGAGAAATGCATTATGCATCCATAAAAAATATTCACTGGGTGAAATGTTGCCATACAGGTAGAAGTTAGGAGCAGTAAGTACCTATGAATACTCACATTATTGATGTGTTGTTCTACAAGAACAAACTTCCTCTCTCTTACCAGATTTTCTACATCAATTAGTTCTGCAATAAAATGTGACATAATCTCAATGGACATAATAAACTTAATCAGCTTGTTACACCATGCATAATATGATAAAAACGGGACAGGTTTAAATCATTAAGTAGGATAGTATTAAAATATATTATATTCACGACCCTTAATACTGAGGTATACCTACGGTGCAAGGAGGAGGAGGATATTCATACAGTCAGTTATTACCCGCCGGAAATATCTGTGGACCTGAATAATTGACGTCATTGGAACATAAGTTCAGCAAATTCAAAATATAGGTTAAACAGATTGAATTAAAATAGAAAAAAGAACTCGCATTCATCTCAAAACGTTTTAAATGTAAAATAACAGTAGATAGGGTAACACAAAAAAATGAAATGTGAACCGCATTCTAGCTTGGTTCACAGATATTTACGACAGGTTATCCACATATCTAAATTTAGGATGTATATCATAGGTAGGTATATTGTTTGTACAGTTTATACTTAGAGAATATTTTTGTTTGGACTTACTAATTTTGTTCCAGTCTATGTGAACTCGAGGACGATGTGTATTGAAGGTAAATCCTGATTCATCAGCTAACTTAGGGAAATTATGATGAAGTTCATAAGAAGTTTTGCAAGTCATGGTAGCTAATATTCACTTACAATAGTAAAAAATGTGGTTTTACACACTGTCCCTGCTCTTTGCGTTGTAATAAATGGTACTGATAAGTTAAGCGTGACAGTTACTGTTTGTTTATTTGAATTGTTGCTTAGCAACCACGTTTCTGCTCTACTTCGTCGGTGCATGACATCTAATCATTACAGAGTAGTACATTTTGCGTCGACTTCAAGTAAAAAGTTATTATGATAATTTCAATTATAACAACAATAAGTGATTTTATTACATTTACGAATTAACAAAAGTATAAATTGGCTCAGTAATTGCATTTCGTGGAAAAAATCAGTGAAATATTTTTATTTAATAATTATGATGTTGTTGATAGGATGTTTCGACTATTGTAATACCTAGATATACCCAATTATGTGATGTCTGTTTTCAACTTTTTAAATTATGGGAATAAATATGTAATGTTAAATGATGAAGATATGAAGAGATAGAGTTAAAACAAATGATCTTTCATTTGATAAGAATTATGAATGTTTTAAAAGCAGAAGGATTTATAAAACAAAACAAGTTGTTATGGCCACCAGCCAGCTTGCTTAATAATATGCTTTATTGGTCCAAGATACAGAGCTTGTTTCGTCGTTAGAAATCTACTGTTATCTATATCTAAAAGGAGCAGTCTCATAGGTAAAGGAACGGTCCAACGACATTTTAAATTCATAGTTAATTTTTTTTGTAGTTTTTCATGTCGCTAGCCGTAATTTCAAGCATATGTAAGGTATAAGAAAAGTGTGCAACGTTCAACTCGAGACACAAAACGTGAACTCAAAATACGCAGGAGTCAAATAAATGAAGTGTTGAGACTTAACCTGAATATTTTGCAACCAGCACACGCTCTGTGTTCGAGTTTACAGCTTTGTACAAATGTAAAATGTTTGCGTATAAAAAATAATAAAGAACATCGCTTCGGCAGAATCGTGTGTCCAGTTGGCTGCAAGGTCGTTTGTAGTAGTAGGTAGAGGAAGAGTGTTCACGCAGCAGGCTTCTCCTCGGAGACGGCGGTGGTGCCGGACGCGACCGATGCCGACTCGTCGGGCGCCGACTGGCACTGCAGCGATGGGAACTTGGCGTACAGGGCGGCTTGGTATTTAGGGTGGCTGAAAACAATGAACAATTATTAAAACATACTCTTGTAATTATGGCCAATCATCTGAAAGTCGAGATGTATAAAGATCGGATTGTCTATAATTTTTACAAGTAGATTTAAAGATGGCAAGTTATTTTGATTAGGTATATATTATTTTCAAGTTGCATGTTACCTGATGCCATATACAATGGGATTGTAGACGGCGTTAGCCTTGGCGAAGAGGGAGCCCCAGATGGTAGCCAGTGGGCTGATGGGAGCGCTCTCGAACACTCCAGTGTAGTTGATGACTAAGTACGGAGTCCATGCCATGAACCACAAGGAAATGGTCATCAATGCAACCTGCAAATCAGTAAGAAGATTATCAAATATAATGTTTATAAGTCATAATAATGTGTTGCTTTGTATTAAAATAGCAAACCTTAGCGAGTTTGCATTCGGCGCTTGTGTTTGCCGCTTCTGAAGATCTCAAGGAGGCCACATTCATTTTCTTGGCCTGTTCCCTCATTGCCTTCTCGTGGGCAGCTACAGCCTAAAATGAATTAAAAGATTAATTATAGTATCACAATGAACAAAGGACGTTAAATAATATGTATAATATTGATTGTAGTATTAACCTGAACAATGAAGAAGTATGAGTAGATGATGAGTAAAAGCGGCATGAAGTAAACGAAGACGGAGTAGATGAGGATGTAGCTTCGGCTCAGCCAATCCTTGGACAAGTAATCAGTTCCGCAGGCGGTCATGTTTCCTTCCGGCACATATCTAGGAAACATTACAATCATTCATCATCATCATGATTAAATAATATCATTATTATAGACTTATTTGTATTTCTGAAGAATATGAGAGACATTAACCGCACTCGTATTACCTGTTCCAGCCAAAGAAGGGAGCAAGAGTCCAAGCAAGTGAGAAGACCCAGATTCCAAGAATACGAAGAAGCGCACCGTTGTTCGTCATGGGCTTAGCTGCGATACCTTTCACGATGACATTGTATCGGTCGAAAGCAATCATGGTCATTGTCCAAATCGAAGCACATCCAAATAGAGAGCCGGCGCAAGCGTAGAGTTCACATGCAAACGGACCTGTAATATTGATAGTTTGTATTTGGGGGTGCTCTAAGAGGGCCAAATAATAAATGGAGTCAATTACTATCCAGTATACTCACCCCACACCCAGGTTTCGTAGTAACAATTAACAACCATAGCTGGAGACATAGCGCACATCATGAGGAAGTCCGAAAAAGCAAGATTTACCACAAGCAAGTTTGAAGGCGTCTTAAGGCTCTGAAATAATAGACATATAAATAAAAACATAAATCGGTATTTCTTACTTTAAATTATAAAAAATATACAAACCTTAGTTGACAGAAAGATGTAGATAACCATGCCGTTGCCAGATATCGAAATGAATCCCAGAACACCAATTGTAAAGCCCAAAAGAGCGTGCCAAAGTGGGTTCATAGGCGGAAACTGGTACCTGATTTATTTGAAATATTTATTAGATTCATAGAAACGAATTAGCACGACACAAAGATGATTCTGAAATGAAACATCAACTTACCAGTGGGGGTCGATCATGTGCATCATGTCTGGGGGCACTTTGTCGACGACGGTTTGGTTGGAAGCGCCATATGCTGCAACTTGACCACCCCATGCTTGTAAGGCTGCCAGACCTGGTCCGGGATCCATTGAAATCGTCATCTTCACACTGATTCCGTTAAGCAATTAACCTGAAGAAATGTCAGATTGTCACCACAAATCCAATACTTATTTAAAACTTTCAAAGGCTCTAAATATATTTTGAATGATATATACTTAAAAAGTCCAGGATAAGGGAGTCGCTTGGAGATGGTTATTACAAAAATACTGAAGAAAATCGTTTGACGAACTACTCCAGTCTTTAATGTAGTATAACCGATCTCGGGAAGTGGTTGGATTGCCGAGGCAGTGGAGGCTACTCGTCGTTTGTTGGGCCGCACTCGGCTTTTATACACACCTTGAGGATTAAAACCAGCGTCATAAGAAAAATCAATATTCATAATTAGATATAGGTGGCGTCTTAGAAGGTGAATACATTACCTACTTGAGACTTCCCAGGTCCGGCTTCACTTGTTTAACCCAATTTGATATCTCCGTTTCTTTGTGAGTGTTTGATGACACGAACATTTATTTTATGTTTTAGTTATCCGAGCATTATTCAGTTTGATTTTCATGTCAAGCAATTGTTAGATTATTGTCCCAATAAAATGGGATACAGGCTGACACCGCTAATGCAAAATAAGGGTACTTAGGTATTTTTAAAACTAACCTAGTGAACCAAAGTATAATAATAAATGTTACATGCAATTCAGTTTTCGTGGAGTTTGATACCTATTAATTATCATTTGTCCGATTATTATTTACATCCCTCGGATTATGACAACATTTTTAATGGTAACGAAAGAGTGACACATTAATACATCTGTAACAGCCCATAATCGCCCACTGTTGAGCACGAGAAACCTTTACAATCGAGAGATGTAGCCTGGCATTCAAAAATCGAACCCGCGACCTCCGTCTCGGCATTCGCGTTCGGTCCGTTACTAACAGGCCATTACGCTCGTTGTATTGAAATTACCTAACACGTATTAAACATATCAGTTTATATTTATTCCTTTATCAACAATAATTATAAGCACACGCCCCATACCGGGTACAATCTAGGGACATCGTCAGGGGTGACGTAGAGAATTGTAATCAACTTTATTTGTTGATAGAATTATTACTGGCACTTGGGTGGCGATTGACTGCACTGTACCAACTTTTTTTATTGCAATGAATGGCGAGACGAGCATGCCATTCGCCTGATGCCATGGCGTTCGTGAGGCCCTACTCCATCACGCTGGCCTAGTGCGGATTGGTGGACTTTACATACCATGGAAAATCGTATTTAAGATCTCTAGGTTATGCAGGTTTCTTACAATATTTTTCTTCGCCGTAAAAGTGCGTGGTAATTGACTATCAACACTCACAGGCGGCCGAAATCCTGAGGTGTGTTCTGGGGTTCGAACCCGTGAGCACAATTCCGGCAGTGGCGACCTGTCCATCACACAATCAAGCTTCCACGCATTTGGACATGCAGGCGCGGTGATCAACTCCGAGAAGCATTTTATATCGAAAAAAAAGTGGATATGTAGGTACCTAAATTCCTTGGTTGCTGGTTACCAGGCAACCACCAGCCGGCCGTAAAATTATAAGCTAAACATTCTGCAACACGCCTAAAAGTCTAGGTGGCAACTCCCTTATTTGCGAAAGGACCTAGATACTACTGCATAGCTTATAAATATGGGATAAACGCAGGCATATATGGAAGATTATAATACAACTGGGAAAAGAAACTGACTGCCTCGGTGGCGTAGTTGTATTACGGTGCGGTTACAAAGCTGAGGTCTCGGGTTCGAGTCCCGGGTCAGGTAAAGTGATATTGGATTTTTCTATTCATTATCAGCCCGGAGTCAGGAATTTGTGCCCGATATGGCGATAGGCTCGCCCCCTATCACATCATGGGACGGAACATACAAGGAGATATGTGGGTGTCCTGGTGGCGCCTCTGCCTACCCCTCCGGGGATAAAGGCGTGAGTTTATATGTAAAAGAAAGTTCGTATTCCGTCCCTGTATTATATGATAGTCTTACCCAGCTAATATTGTTATGAGGCTACTAAGAAGCGTAAGGGCTACTTCTAATAGGATTACACCTTTGGTGGTTAGACAATATAGAAGGGCACTCTATATTGTTTGGTTTTAAAAATATCCTAATATCCCGTCCGGCGGCTCTATTATCCTGTTTATTATACTACAAATTAATTAAGTTCTTGCAGTGTCGCATGAATTGCATTTGTTTAATATACGAAGTTTTCATGCAATTACATATAATAAATACATACTCATTAATGATTTTTGATTCTATTCGAGAAAAATACCAGTTTAGTACTATTCTTAATGAAAAAAGCAAGTGATTATTTAACATTTGAACATTAATAAATTTTATAATAGTAGGTATTATTAAAAATGTGATTTTTTTGTATCTCAGAAGAAAGCAGTATATTTATGAGCTGGTTAATAGAAAAAAATAATACTATATTGTGTATATTTGCATACACATTATTATCCATATTTCTTCAAGGAATTACTTAGGTACCTAAGTAATTCTTTTGATTCAGAGTGGTATGAATTTTTTTCATATCTCGCACAGACTAAGGTATTAACCATTTGGTTAACAAAATATAAGCTAGACTGTATGGATTGAGACACCGTTACATATTTGAAAAAAATATCAGCTGTCAATTGTCATAACATAACCCATAATCTGACTGATAATTTGTATTTCTTACAAACTTTTGAATAGAAACATATTTTTTTATACTATTTACTTGCATTTTAACCTCCGTTTGTTAATTTAATAGTCGTAGTTTACATGGTTTGTTACTAGTGTGAACAATGGATTCAAATGTGGACTTAGATTTGAGTGATGATGAAGAGGAAATCACTGCCGAAATCGTGTTGAAAACTTTACAAACTGCTTGGCAAAACGAACGCTTAGCTCCGGAAATACTCCCTCACCGCAATGACATGGTGGAATGTATGTTAGGCCAAATCCAGCACATGGAGCGAAATATAAACAAACTTCCCAAAACCGATTTACGTGCTTCCATTCATAAAATGGAACTTAGTAGGATCAAGTTTATAATTTGCAATTATCTTAAGACTAGGCTAAACAAAATAGAAAAACACTGCATTCCTATTCTAAACGAAGAAAGGCTGAGGCTAGAGAGTGGTACAAATTACCTGACACCATCAGAATATAGGTATGCTCAAGAATATCTCAAGAGCGTGGAAAGTCATATCAAGACTGTTATTTTAAATAAAGTGCCCAGTAATATGCAAGCTCTGGAAATGAAAAAGATGGCAGAATATCCCAATTTACAAACTCATGTGTTTTTGAAAGCGAATGAGGTGGTCAATGGTGTGGTGTTGGAAGACCTTGCTGGAGAAGATGAAGAAATTGATTTGGAAGGTAATCTTGAAAGTTTTGTTAAATAAATCCATAATTTTTTCCCATACTTATACCTATACTCATTTTGTTTGTAAGCTCAATACTTCAATATAAATGCATTTCAAACTTTCAATAAAAATGCATTTCAAATTTATTGCAGCTAGGTCTAAAAAAGCATACTTATTTAAATAAAGAAGACATAAAACTACAAACAGTTTCTTTTTAAAGTAAAACTATACCAAGGTGTGAACATAATCCTATTGTAATATAAATTCTCAATATCTCATTGTTATTTGTTAGTTATGAGATTTTTTTTTATTTGTAAAGTCCTATTTCAATTTCCAATAACGGAAACAGTGTTGGAATGGATATATGTGTTAATAAAAAAAAAGTGTATCCAAAACAAGTAATTTTTGTTTTTTTTTATTTTTCAGAGGGCTCCCAACACATTTTGCAGTATAAGCCGATTGCAGATTTGGTCAAGAATGGAAAAGTGCAATTGGTTTGAAGTGGAACAACAACATTCTTATATTTTTTTTAATATACAAGGTTTTTATATGTAATTGACGTTTTAAACTAATTCAAAATGACCACCATAGCACAGTTGGTAAATAGCTCGCTATGAACCATACGGACACACATTAAATCCACGCCCAGACCCTAATAATTCATTTGGATTTGGGCATTTAGAGTAGAAAGTTGCATTGTTTCCCATAACACAAGTCTTGTATTAGTGTGGAGTTAGAATTTAGAACCACATCAAGTGTTTACATACTATTGTAACTTTCATCATCAGCCAAGTTTTGCTAGATGTGTCTATATTGAACTTATTAAAATGTTGAAGTCCTCATATCAGAAATTCAACACAGATGCATATTTCCTCAACAGTAACTATAAAGTCAGTGAAAACCTCTTGTCCCTTGCCCAAAGAATTTGCTAAAACTAGTCTTCAAAGAATTCCTTGAAACAATTTGAATTGATAGACATAAATTCCTTTATTGCAAGCTACTTTCCACCATTGTTAAAGTTAATAGTAGCAGCAAATAATTGTAGCTAACCATGAGGTCTTGCTGTTCATGACCCTTTAACCTTGAGCAGGTTCTTAAATTTCATAAAATAATATTGGACTATTATTGTGTTATTTTTAGTTAAACCTTATAAAATATTTAATAAAAATATATGCTTACGACTTAGGTGCAATAGGGTAAAATCAAATCACAGTATTAATAAATATAATGATAATAAGATTCTACATATACCCATAACTTTTACAGGTTTTAATAGAAATATTGATTTAAGCAGCTGGCCTAGTACTTGGTATTATTTTATGACTTTAATAATTAATTGAAATAGCTGAGACTCTATGTGACAAGCCTTTATCCTACATTCCAGCCTGTTTGGGTTCACATGCTGTGGATACTGAGGCCGTTCAAATATTACGTAAGCAGATTTATTACAATTATTTACCCACCCATCCCCCTTGTCAGCAAAAGTAAGCAAAGCTTTTACCCCCTCCCCCCATGCTTACGTAAACATTTTTCAATTAAAAATGTATTTTTTTATATTATAATTTTAATGTTATAATTATAATTTTAAAAATAAAAAAACAGATTTAGAATAGAGATAAGATTTTACTGATGCAGTATTCAACATAGAGTAAGGGACAAAAATATTATAATCTTACGAACATAACAAACTTATTTTAATTTTTTGGTACACATATTAAATTCAAATTAACAGTCTTCAGTCCATGAAACCCGAATCCATGATCGATTCTAAAGCGAGTGCCTAAACGTTGCGTGTATATTTGCGGGAATCCCCGAAAATGCGTTTCGTTTTCAAGCATAGACAATGTGAGGATTGCCATTCGTGTAAAAAAGTAAATAACTACCGATGACGTAATCATCATCTAGACTCCCCTACCCCCCATGTCATCCAAAATAAGCAAAACAAAGAAATAGTGCTTACGTAATACTTGAACGGCCCCTAAGAAGTTTCATAAATGATTAGGTTATTCAACTAGATATAACAGGCGGCAATGTCCCAAATATAACTATTATTTTTTCATGACACTTAACATCTACAAAGGTGAAGACATAACACACGCGACGACGATAGAACGGCCTGTTGCCGCTTTTATCTTTGTGTTAGTTGTTAGGGTCAGAAGATAACGAATTGTTTAAAAATTTTATAAAGAGATGTGTTTCAGATAAATGATCTTCTTTTATAGTTTGTATGAATATATTAATATTCGATTTTGAAAGTAATTTGACTTATGGTGGCTCATGAGATTGTGGTTTTGGGGATAGGTATACAAATTAAAAGTTGTTTGCATAACAATATTTTTAATATATTTGATGTTACACATTTCTTATATTAAATATTAAATTATCTATAAGATAACAACACATAGACACTCACAAAATAAAGAACTACATTTTTACAATTCTATACATCATATTATATAAAATTATCTATCTTACAAACAATTAAATAAGTATTTATTGTGACATATATTTGGTCCTTCAACTAAAATTAAAGAAACTTGTAAAAAATAAGTACTCTGTTTAACGTAAGTACTTTATCCCCCTAGTCTTTGTGACGGCTTTCACTTAGGTGTATACTGTATAAGTACTTCATAATTTATATTTAATATTAGACTCACTACATTCACGTTCTAATGTTCACTTGAACTTCAAAAAGACGCTAATAATTAAAATACGTATAAATGCATTGCAGCTGAATAAATCTTAATTCAAAAACATAAAACATCATAAAAATATATCAAAATATTTTTCTTATAGGAAGGTTTTTGCTTTCAAAAAGGCACTGGTGTGGACGTAGCACATTGTTTGAAGGTCTTTGAGACCATTATTGTCTATAGTCTATAGGCTTGTATGTGAGTAGCGTTGCCAGGTCGCCAAACCTAATAGCCGGACACACCAGCCAGTTTGGCCGGACATATGGTTAAAAAAGCCGGACACCCTATATTATTGAGGATTTTGTCTTAGTATTAATAGGTACGACAATTTTTTTAAATGTAAAATCAAGACTTTGCGCGGCGGCAGTGCTCGCTTGTTTGCGAAATGTAAAAAGCCTAACAAAAGCCGGACAAGACGGACACCGTTTATTTTAGCCGGACATGCAATCAAAAAGCCTAACTATGTCCGGCTTTATCCGGACGCCTGGCAACGCTATATGTGAGTGGTGGTGGATAGGCGAGATTGTTGTCATTCGGCGTCGACAAATTTGATGTGTTGTGCGTAGGCGGTGCTGGCGAGGTCGCGCAAACTCTGCTCCGAGGCGGGGCCTAATTGCTGTACCATTTTGGTGAAGTGGCCTTCGGGGTTTTGTAATAAGTCGTGGGGGTGACCGCACTCTACGATCCTGCCAGCTTCCATTACCTGGAAAATAATTTAATATTGATGGTTGTGTACATCGTTTTTGTTGCTTTACATTATAAATAATGACTAATGATCGTTAATTTAAAAGTTTTATCGCAATACAGTGGGATAAAAATCGATAAGGGTGTAGTTACAAATAATTCGTTTACAAATAAAGAATTATTTAAAGTGTAGTAAGAATACTTACAACGACTCGATCGGAGTCCGCGACGGTGTGCAAGCGATGCGCGACGGTGATCACGGTGCAGTCCGCGAAGTGTTTGCGAATTGATTTCTGAATAAGTGCGTCCGTGCTGTAAAGGAAAGTTAGAATTAATTCGTATTATCAATACTATATAATATGAAAAAAAAAATGTGGACGTCAATTATACTTTCTATCTATATTCTGAAAATATAAGAAAAAAACGTTATAAACAAGATTTCGATAAATGTACCTACTCCTAATGTAAAGGAATATTTTACAAATTAGGTCTTACGGGGAGTTCTAGGGGATTTCAAAAAAATCCTTAAATCGAGGAATTCGTTATATTGAGGTTGTACTGTGCACTTGTATTACGCAGTGTAGTGTGGTAATAAGTAATGGCGTGTTCGTACTTGGGGTCGACGTTGGCGGTGGCCTCGTCGAGCACGAGCAGCTTGTTGCGGGCGAGCGCGGCGCGCGCCAGGCACAGCAGCTGTCTCTGTCCCGCACTGAAGTTAGAGCCGCCCGACGCCACCGCGGCAGACAAGGACGACACGCTGTTCTTCAGCTCCACCTGCAACGCACACACGTTACATTACCCTTATCTTATCGAAACAGCTGGAGATAGCTGTACTAAAGTCATCCGAGGTGCAAATTTTTTTTTACGAATATCTTTATTTCGAACGAATATTTTGTTGCGATGAGTTAATTACACCGAATACAAAAAAGATAATATTATGTGAGTAGATTTTTTTTCACATGTTGTATCTTGGATATTAGTGTTATCGGCATTTGAAAAATTATTAGTCTAGAAAACTGACCTCTTCTAACGCTTTCCATATCTCTGCGTCGGAATATCTGTCAAACGGATCCATATTGTATCGTAAGCTGGCTGAAAATAGTACTGGCTCTTGAGGAATGATGGCAATCTTCGCGCGAAGTTCCTAAAAAAACAATTATGTTAAAAATGTGGCAATATATGGCAGTAATGGTACATTCATTAAGTTAGTAAAACATACTTTGAGAGCGATTTCGCCGGTCTCAACATCGTCGATGTAGATGTTGCCTTCGATCGGAGCCAGCCTGAACAGCGCCGAGATGAGAGACGACTTGCCGGCACCAGTGCGACCCACTACACCCACCTGAAACATGAACAAATTGATTATAGCGATGCCACCACTGCAACACTACAACTAAATAGAAATGAATGAGTTATTATAACGATGGCCGTTAAAATTTAGAAAAATATCCTTCATTATGAAATTCACAGTGAAGTCTGTTGAAAACCTATACAAAATACGTTGTAACTGGATGATAATTATCTATGAACTCTACCTTCCAACCACTTTCAACGACGATATTAAGTCCTTTGAGCACGGGCTCGGCGTCGTTATCATATCGCAGGTAGAGGTCTTTGAAGACGAGGCGGGCTCGCTGCGGCCAGGACTTGGGCGGCGACGGACCGTCCGTCTTCTCCAGCGGCAGCGACGTGAACTGCACCACGCGCTCCACACTCGTCATCTGCGATACTACTTCTGTGGCCTGCTTGATTCCATACTGTACCATGTTCACCAGGATCAGACCCTGGCTGATGGCCAAACCGACGTTGCCTGATTGTGTCGAGCCTGTCAAAATTTGAAATCAATGCATGAAACTAGGGCGATGCAAGCTGTGATACTAGAAAAGACACGATTTGACTGATTGGGAGTTATAGAATCTCGCACCAAGTGTATAAAAAGCTGGTTACGGTACTGAGTAATTTAACTTTATTGACTTATAATTATGGTTCGAAGATTAATTAAATAATTCTTATTCTTAAGTTGGTAGATTTTATGCAGGTGTTGTATTTTCATAATTACGTATGGAGAAACTTAAGATTCAATTGTTAATCGAATAACGTTGCGGTAAGATTAAAGTAATGTTTAATGTAAAACATATAAATGATCAGGTTAAGACTTACCATCATCGGTAAGAAGGAAGGTATAAGCGACGACCACCACGTAAGCAGCTGACACTAGACTCAGATAAATTGAGAAGGCAGTATTCGTGACCAGCGTTAAGTACCTAAAAATAATACATAATTAAATCACCGTTTCTTTTTGATAGTAATAATTAAATAATATTATGAACTCTATTTCACATTGCAAGTGTTTTTTGCCACCCATTGTGTCGCGTTCTTTTCAAAGATAAATATTAAACATTTGGGGCTAAGAAAATACAATTAGTTAGTAAATACATATTTTCATGTGTTTACCCCACACAGCTGTGTTTGCGAAAAAATAAAAGAAAATAACATCACTATTATAATGACAATAGACATGGAAATTTTAATAAAATTATAGTTAAATAAAACATTATTGTATCATGAGATCAATTGTATTAATGTTTCAATGCACGAAATTTAACGATACATTGTTTATTTAAACTCAATTCCAATACAAATGGTAATTATGATATGTAACTTTTAAAGTATTTTACTAAATACTTTTATAGTTACGTATGATACTCCGTGACATACTGCGGCCATTTGTACACCTGGCTTTTCCTTCCCACCCTTCCCCTGATTTGATAGGCCGGCAACATCGCTATAATCGAAGCGTGGTGGATATTCATGGGCGGCGGTGATCACTTAGCGGCCTCGCACATATGAGAGACCTACCACCTAGATCAAAGAATAAAAACAAGGTGTGTGGTGAGGTATGTGTGTGTTATTACCAGGCGGCGGTGTGCACATCCTGCTTGTCGTCGAACTGGTCTCGCAGCATGGCCTCGGCGCCGCACGAGCGCAGCGTGGGCAGCCCCGCCATGCTGGCCGACACGTGCGAGAACACCGGGCTGCGGGACACGCCCTCCACTCTGCACGCAATATATTTTTCATTTATTTAGATTCGCAAAACTGGATACAGATAGTTAACACTTAAAATACAATGAAATTACATGTTAAATTACATAAATAACCGTCTAGATGTGAAAACGACATGTCTATATTACAGAGGATAGATAAAAACGTAATTGACATACATTAATCTAAAAAGTTTTCGACACAAAAAACATAAGTAAAATAAAAAAAAAGTAATTCTGAATTTGGATTATTTAATTGAGGGTTAGATTGAGAATATTGAACCAAAAAATATGAAAATTTATTGAATATCTTGTTATGGCTTACATTTATAAGAGTAATAAGTGAAGACCTGTAATTGAAACTTTAGGAGTGGTTTATACTGCAGTGACGTCATTACCGTGAACGGTATCTGCAGGTTGCGAAAGGTTCGACTTAAGGTCGTGCAATTGCATTTTGTTATAGTTTATACCACGCTTAGTAAATTAAACAGGCTGATGATTAAATAAAATATAAATAAATAATACACCCAACAGTCACATACATAGTCCTGACCCCACACTAAGATCGAGTCTTGTGTCGTGGGTATCAGAAACTACGAGAGACTTTTTTCGGTCTCACAAACACCCAGACCCGAAACAAATACCTGTGGATCACACAAATATTTGTTTCGGTGCGGGGATCGAACCCGCGGCCTCTCGTTTCACAGGCCGGCGTCTAACCAACTGCGCCACGGAGGCTGTCAAAATTAAATGTTGTTATGACGGATCTAACAGAGTATGTCTATAATTTATTGTGTCGCGATTGACCAGGCAGATGTGGTAAAAACTAATAAGCTCGTGTTTTTAAAAAGTCAAATGAAAATAATAAGTAATGGTTCTCATATATACACGATGCCGTTATTAAAATCGTGCAAATAACATGATTTTTCCGCAAATCCTCTATTCATCGCGTCGTGTGCCTATTTGATAGTTATCAGTTATTTGCCTGCAGATTAGATATTAGATGTAGTATAACTGCAGACAGAATTCGAGGTTGTATAAATGGTTTCCAAGGTAATTTCTATCTATCTATATCAGCCCATATACGTCCCACTGCAGGGCACGGGCCTACTCTACAATCGAGAGAATCGATTGAGAGTGGTTAGGCCATATAGTCCACCACGCTGGCCTAGTGCGGGTTGGCGGACTTACATACCGTAGAAATTCTTTAAAATCGCTACGGTATGCAGGTTTCCTCACGATGTTTTCCTTCACCGCTAAAGGTAATTTAGTATAGGTATAAATATTTTTCCAGTACCTGACATATTGTTTGTGTGACTTATGTCTTTAAAATCGGCTATAGATGAGGAATTGTTAAGAATTGCCTTTGAGTAAGCATGCCACTTAATTTTGTCACGCATGTACCAATGTAAGTATACGAAAGCTCTTTAAACTGGATAGATAAAGTAATTAAAATAATAAATGCTAAACGAACACAGATATCGTTCATCAACCTGCAAACACTCAAGTTAAATTAAATTGAGTGTCGCAATGTGTAATGCCTGTAACCTTGACAAGATGTTTAAAAATAATTGTCAGATAACTAGCATTAAGATAATGGTTAAACATTTCTGAGAGCATATTCATACATAAATACATAAGAGGAAGCGAGTCCAATCACGTTCATATTATGTGCCTCAGGGATTTAAATAGATTACGCAAGGTCGATTTGTATTGCATAAATATGATAAGGCCTATTACGAACAGTTGTTCAGTCTGGTTTTTTACATAATAGATATTATCAATGTTTATAATTGTTCATGATATATTTGAAGTTAACAATCTGATAATTTAAAGGTATTATTGTCTTCAATTTGATTTTGTAATCAGTTTAATCATTTGATCACTTCAGGTACCTACGCAATGCTTTAAAATTAACAGTTTAAGCTCAACTTAAACTGGGTCGAGAAGCACAGCAGTCTCATAAAGTACTTAGTTAAGCACTAAGCACTAAATTTCTTGTGGATAATGATTCATGATGATCGAAAGTTTCGTTAGAACTTCCTTTTTTTTCCGCAATTGTTCGTTATACGTTGCCAATTAAATCTTAAAAAAAAAAAATGTGTGCGTGTATTAGTGTACACACGTAAGAAGTGAAACTTCTTTATGACATCATTTTTCGAAAAATGATCTACTATTTAGAAATTTACAGAATTGGTAAAATAAAGCTAAATTAAATAAAGTTTAAGTTTAGGAGGGGGGAAATTTTTGAGGGAATTTGGGATTTCTATCGGGGCTAATTTGTAGCCCTCACCGAGACGGTTCCGAGGATACCAAGCTCGGTGGGTCCACGACCTTTATTGGCCAAGATAGGTTTAGGGGGGGTGAGGTAAAAATGTTAGGTGGGGGTAGGGGCGGGGGGGGGTTAGGTTTCGTGGGGGGGCTATTGGGCACCTTAAAATATTTTTGGGTGGGGAAAGTTGTGGAGGGGGAATTCGGGAATTCTGTTGGGGCAGGATTGTAGGCCTCACCGAGCCGGTTCTAATGAACCCAGGGTCGATGGGTCTACGATGGATATTGGCGGAGATAGGAATAGGGGGGGTGAGGTAAAAATTTTAGGTGGGGGTAGGGGCGGGGCGGGGGGGGGGGTTAGGTTTCGTGGGGAGGCTATTGGGCACCTTAAAATATTTTTGGGTGGGGAAAGTTGTGGAGGGGGAATTCGGGAATTCTGTTGGGGCAGGATTGTAGCCCTCACCGAGCCGGTTCCAATGAACCCAAGGTCGGTGGGTCTACGATGGATAATGCCGGAGATATGAGTAGGGGGGGTGAGGTAAAATTTTTAGGGTGGGGGTAAGCGGGGGGGGGAGGTTTCGTGGGGAGGCTATTGGGCACTGTTTTGGATTTAGGGTGGGGGAAGGCCAGAGGGGGGGTAAGGATCAAATTACAAAAAAGTGGGTGGGACTTAAAATTTTGGGTGGGGCTTGGAAACGGTTGGGGGTGTGGCTTACTGAAGTGGGTACTAATTTACTAAATAAAAAAAGATGGCGCGTAACGGAAGAATGTGACGCGTAACGAAAAATTTTTTCCAACCCCGATAAAGAAGTTTCACTTCAAAAAGCTAAAATAAATATAAATAAGTAGTTATGTAAAAATTGAGTTTTTGTTGGCAAAGGAAATAATATCATTAGAAATTATGTGGGATCGTGACGTACCTTTTGATAGCCTGCGCCGTGCTGAGGTAGACGATGGTCCAAAGATACATGATGACGCCGCACACCGCCGTCGTCACCATCATGTAAGGACTTACGATCGCTACCATCACCAGGATACCCAGCATCACCATGAACACCTGCGTACAAATTAACATATTTACGTACGTATTCAAAATAAAAATACGTATTCTCGATTCAAATAGTCTTTCACAAAATCTTTTGAATCGTCTTTTACTGCTGCATTTTTGTTGTAGCTGTGAAGAAGAAGCGGCGCAAGAATCTCCCTCAGCAACAAGAGCTGTTTTTTTGTTCTTTTTTTTTAAACCCTTTATTACTCATGTAGTTTAGCCTTGTAGCAGCTGTTTATCTTATACTACAGGGGCGACACCCGACACACGTACATAAAGAGGGTCCTGCATATTGTTTGCGAGCCTTTGTACGCGCGTAATTTTTGAAGATACAGTAAGCATTGTCGTCTCAATCTGCAATAAATCTTAAGATTCAGCTATTTTTTTTGTTCTCCGTTCAAAACGAGACTACAATGTGTTCAGACCCCACGCTGACTTAATTTGCTACTGGATGTTGTATTTTTTTTTGTATATTATGTACGACAGATTACTCGATTGGCTGTCTGGCTGATATTTTTTTTTAGAAATAAACTAACGTCACACAGCATTTGTGTGAATTTACATATTTTTCTTGTAGTATAAAGTGAGTAAAATACCACAGATAATACCACAGAAATATGGTAAATACCGTGGTAAATAAAATGCATTCTAAGTAACAAACTGGTTATAACAAGCTGAACCGGAAAAAGCGACATAATTGCGTTATCATAGAGTGCCTATACGGTAGGTGCCATTTGGGGCGAAACAAATGTCCTGACAGCAAACAGTGATTCTTTGCTTTTTAAGCCCTGCTACGACGGCTTCGAACCGTGTCATTAATCCACAACATGAAATACATTGTGGTTATCAGCCAAACATGTTAAATGATCACCTGAAGTAACTAGCCCAATGCCATTTTGTCAACTATATGTAAATTATAGCGAATTATTTGAATATCTAAACAATTCAATTTACATTTAATACGCAAGTGGTGTTGTTTCTTATATGTACCTACAGACGCATTTAATCCGCTTTTTGAATGAAGTGAAAACTGAAATGTCCGATAGCATATTATCGCTTGATATATATAATGTGAGTATATTGTGCCAGTGTTTATAGTATGATTAAATTTCGCACGATAAAATTTATAGATTATAAAGGCAGGCGACGGGAGATTTTGAGTATGGTGGTTAACGGCATAATATTGTTCCTATACACGTATTTAACAACTTCTTCAAAAATTTACACATTGCCAATTTGGTTATTAATTGTTTATAGAGTAACTCTAGCGAAATTTTGTTTCAAGCTTATGTCGTCCTGAATCATCCAAAAATTTGCAAATTCATTTGTCCTCAACAAATTGAATTTATTTTCAAGTCTATAATTATCCGAAAGCGTTGGTATCAAGCGACTGACAGATATTAAAACTGTAAGCCTAATTTAATCGCTTTATGCATTGTAAATATGTCACGCCAACTTGAAATAAATACAAGTATGTACAAATAAAAAAAGCAAACTTCTAGTAAGAAACATCAAGTATAGACGATCTACGTGTTACACAATCGATTCAGATAAAACGAACGTTACGTAAAGAATTTGTATTATTTAAAAGACGATAAGCAAGAATATTTAAACATAAAACATTTCAAAGGTTGTTTAACCAGACCATTAATGTAAATATACAAAGTAACGCTTATGCAGAAGATGTTAAATAACACTATTCAAATAGAAAAGATAGATGTGACATATATGACATTTGGTGGGTCGAAATAACTATTGTAGGACATGTTCTTGTAAATAGTGTATTCGCTACTGTAGAATGTACATAGCTAGCTGCTAAAACTTTATTCATTTTCCCGAGAGAATAACACGATGAGATATGATCATTGAATTTGCTGAAAATGGGAGGTTTTGTTGAAAATCTATGTTTGACTGGAATGCTCTAGGTATTATTTTTACTATGACAGTCGCACACACATAATTTTCAGTATAAACAGCAGTGGTTCTGGTTGTAGGACTGTTATTCGCCCGGGTAGCGAACCCCGTACAAGATGCTGGAAATCCTTTTATACTCGGACCACTGCCACGAGTTTTCCATTATAATGTGTTGTTGTGATTCGGCTCCTTTGTGTATCCGGTATGCACAGACTGCCATAATATTATCGATCGACGAAAGAAATCTTTTACCGGAGTATTTGGATTGCAGTGCATTTGCCATTGAGTTCATTTAATTTAATTATATTAAGTTTGTCGTGCCGGTATGAAACAGGAAACTAACTGTTTCGATGAATTACCTATTATTTATATTTAAAGATAGTTTCTATAGTACCTACACTCTTCTCACAATTTCTAAATTTTTACTATAAAACCTTGTTTTCTCATTCTAGGTCAGTGGAAATAACGCTACTGCCTACTGGTGATCTTTACAGACAGATAGACGGTAACCAAATGATTCCTAAACAGTTCTGTTTTTCTTCGTTTAGTATGGAACCTTAAAATCCGTACTTTACCTACTTTTAAGTTCGGAGTATATTTGTATTATGTATGGGTGTTATTCGTCTTTATTAGCATGTTCTAATGAATGCTTACCTGTATACTGTCCAGGTACATCCTGGGTAGTATTTCGTCGACGATGCCCATGTCTTTGGAGAATCTGTTGAGGATGCGGCCGGAGGGGTTGGTGTCGAAGAAGCGCATGGTGGCGGCCAGGATGTTGCTGAACATTTTGTTGTGCAACTTGATCGAACTCCTCATGCACACCCACAGGAAAAGTATCGATCTAAAACACCACAAAATATATTTTAAATATTATAAACAAATAAGGAAGCTTGTTTCTGTACACCTCAGAAACAGATATTTTTTTTGATGTCAGAATATTGTCTAAGATTTTTATGCTGAACTACCATATAATTTATGTGCTGTCCCTTAGGGAACATAGCTTATTTTCTGAATATAAAGTACCCTAGGTTCTTTTCTGATCACCTGCCAATATGTATGCAAAACTTCATGGTGATCGGTTGAGCAGACATAAAAACGCAACGAACAAACTCAGTTTAGAATTTATAACACCAGTAAAGAATAAGGATATAATAATTAAAATTAAATTATATTACATATATAAACTCACGCCTTTATCCCCGAAGGGGTAGGCAGAGGGGCCACCAGAGCACCCGCATTTCGCCTTGTATGTTCCGTCCCACGATGTGATAGGGGGCGAGCCTATCGCCATATCGGGCACAAATTTCTGACTCCGGGCTGATAATGAATAGAAAAATCCAATATCACTTTGCCCGACCCGGGACTCGAACCCGAGACCTCAGCTTTGTAACCGTACCGTAATACAACTACGCCACCGAGGCAGTAATTTATAAATTATATTAGTATATTATAAAATAGCATCAAACGTGCCTACAACCTACATGTACCCAGAGAGATTGGACATAATGATACGTAACATCTTATGTCTCAGGATGGCGAGCGCAGGGGAATGCCAAGCAACGCTTTGTAATTTATGGTGTTGTATGGTTTTGCTAGTGACCATGAGCGGTCGTATCTCTTACCATCAGGCGAATGGCATGCTCGTCTCACCCCACTGCAGGGCACTGCAATCGTACTCTCGATTGTACAGGATACGATCTACTAGTTAGAGATAGTTATCTCTTAATCCGTTGACATACCAGCCCGGTCGAAATATCTGTTTGTCGACACTGTAACGGTTTTCCACAATCGAGCCGTGTGTTTTATGAGTAAAAGCAATTATTTTTATCAGAACGTTATTTGCAGTTGTAAGCTGCCAGTAATCCAATACGCAAACGAGGAAAACAGTTTCTTTGTTCAAAAAAACATAAAGTTGACTGATTTTATATATTTATACCTGCGTCTACTCTTAAATACAAATGTAGGACACATTGCAATGCCATTGTAACGCAAATAGTTTGGATAATCTCACATCTGTAGCTAAAGTGTAATTATCATTATCCTGAAAATTGAAGAGTACAGATTTCTCATACGTTACAATTAAATAAACGACAATTTGATATCACTGTGTAATATTTAACACTGGAAACTTTATGGATCTATTGTCTTCTATTCTAATAATAATCTCTGGTGCAAACAAAAGGTATGCTATTATCATTGAAGACGTGCAAATAATATAACACGGAGTAATGTAAATGTTTGATGCACTTCATTCGACAAAATAAAAGACAGTATGATAGAATATCATGATTGATTCATATGATTAGATATCATATTGACATTGCTTGTACGTTTGTTCATACAAACTGGAGATGTTAGAGAGCGCTGTTATCCATAGTTATCGATAGTTCTGGGTAGTCAATAACCGATGTTATCGACTACCTGGAACAAAAATATATACGAAACTGTAACCGATTTTAATATAAAAGTTTGAATAATTCCGGATAGTATCCGAGTTTACGAAATTGGTTATATCAGGTTTTCGTAGACTTTATATTTTCCATTACTATTCAACAAAAAAGATATAACAACTAAATCTATCCGAAACTGACTGATGATCCGAAATAATTTTACATTAATTACCAAAACCGGTATAATATTATTCATACATCCTTAGTCCTTACACATATTCAAAATGCATAATGCGTAAGTCACTGGAAATATATGAAAACTAGAAATTGTACACAATGACGGATTACATACTTTTCCGTTAAAATATATAAATGATAAAATGACACAGACCTGCCAGTCGTCAATATAATGCAGCCGAGGATTCCGATGGCCCAGATGTAGATGTAGTACGGATGGTTGATGTTCTCTTGTTCCGTGGTGGTGACGTTTTGCATGGCGATGGCCGTCTTCACCATAGTGCCGATAACAGTGAGGTTAGGCGCTATTGCCGTGGTCGGTGGGGCAGTAGTTACTGGCACTTCGGTATCATTCAAGGTGGTCAGGTTGGACGAGAATGGAATGTGTGTCTCTGGTAAATCGTATCTGGCTTCTACCTCATTCATCCTGGAATGATAAAGAAATAGTTATCTAGGTAAACTGAATATAAAGTATGAACAATGCACATTAAATATCTCGTGCTCAATGTCTATTGTTTCTAGATATTATAATACGTGATTGCATTCAAATATTGAATTAGATATATACCAGTGTGTGAGCCAAAGGTCGCTGATGGAGGTGACGACTTGCGCCAGCACGATGCTGAGTATTGTCACACTGATGAGTCCCCAGCCTCCGCCCGCTTGGAAGTATTTGAGGTACACCTGGCCAGCCACGCGACCTGTGAATACAAAAATAGTTACATAGCCGAAGGGTTTGTTGCTGCAACTATTGGATCAAATTGAAAAAATATTTTAGTGGGAGATATACCATTTATCGAGTAAGGCGCCACCACGCTATGACCAATAGGAGCGAAGCTTTAATGAAACCATTAGGTACATTTTGGTGGCAGTATACCAAATTCGATAATAGAGTACCTATAAGGTGTAGTAGAAACATGACAACGTTAACTGAAACTAAAATATCCGTACCGGAATAGCAATTTTACACTAAAAAGAATGTTAAATTATATTGAAATGTATCGCCAGTGGATATTATTCCCAGGCACATGTTTTCTTATTTACATAGATTGTAATTTGTATTAAAAATATTAATTTTTTAATTTTGATGAGACACTTTATTTAGCATTTATAAAATGTTATATCAACCAGGTTCTATAACAGTTTAATAATATAATTATTTCACAGTTCTGTATGAAAATCAAAATATGGCGGTATTGAAAAAGATAAATAATACATGTCTTAAAATTCCGAGTTTCATTTTACCAAAAGTTTGTGAGTACATTACTAAAACATGCAAACAATGGACGAGGAAGTTGTGTTTTTACAAGTGTCTGCAGTAAGATATAAGTACAAGAATTTACAGTAATGCGGTAAAGCCAGTGTCAGCAGATACGATAATCCTCGAGATTTGCTTGAAAAAGCCGCGCGCCAGACAATGAGATGTCGTGGGAAGGCACCTTGCGATTGTCTTCATATCACTGGCGTAAATTGTTTGCCTTATTCAATATAACTTATAATTATCATTGTAGTAAAATAAATATTATTTAAATAAGTAATTATGTAGGTACATGCGCAAGTAACGAATGGCTCGTACACAAGAAAATTAAGCCGATCATCACGTGTCTTTTACTTGCGAACTTTAACGTCCCATTCATTTGTATGTGAATATTGAGTGTATTTCTTTATAATAAGATATTTAGCGTTGCTTAATTTGTAATTGCGTATGTACCTTATCTTCAAGTTGACACGTATGATACAGAAATCTAGATTTTACACAACGTCGTGGTATGATTTTGTATCGAATTAGCACGAGTTTGTTGTTGCCTAATTTCAAACCTGTCTAGAAGCAGTTAAGGCTCATATTTGACCGGTTTTTACAAACGCTTCTATAGCCAGCGCGGACCGAGAAATCCCTATCAACGCGGCGGTATCAATTTAAAACATTGGAATTTATGCTGCATTCCTACCAGATAAATTTGAATATCCTTTGGTTAAAAATAAGTCCCTTGCCATGCTGTGCCGATCTGCGCCTGACTAAGGAAAGTAGTAAATAACAAAAAAGTCGGCAGTAAATAACTCGTTTCTGAGAGCACGATTGCACCTTTTTTAAATGGTACCATGTATTGATATATTATTACCGTGTTGTCCACGTGGTTTGAATTGTTTACATGAGAATTTATTATTAAAAATTATTGGGTCAAGTATATTTCACGTACCAGATTCTGTGAGTTCAGCGTCTTCTTCTTCATCTTCCTGAGTATCGAGTGGGCTGTCTTGTATAGTGCTCACGCTGGCGTGGGACTATAATACAATCAAAAAATTATACTACAAATCAATGTATTTATTTGAAGCTATTCTATCCACAAAATAACGAAATTCCACAAATTATGTCAGACTTATTGAGGAAAGCATTGTCAAATTTGATTCAGTGCAGTTGTTTTTTCTGTTTTGAAAATAAATTTAAAAATAGTAGTAAAAACAATAGTCGAAGAGTTATCATGATCGACGGCCACAGGAAGTCTGCTAATAAATAAAGACACCTGCCAAGGATTTTGATAGCGACTTTCTAAAACCATTATAAGGACATATTATTATATTCCAAATAAATGTTGCAGGCAACCGTCAGATGCAAACTGGTTGCCTGATGGTAAGTGGTCACCGCCGCCCATGAACATCCGCAACGCTTGGATTATATATGTGTTGCCGGCCCATCAAATCGGGAGAGCAGCGGAAATAAAAAAGGAAAAGAAGAGGAAATGGGTATTAGACATCCGACAATCTCACGCACCGAACGAAACGTGACAGCTAAGCTGTTTCGTCACGTCGATCTCCTGTCAGACAGTGGTATCGGCCCAGACGACCCTGCCAATTCATGCTGAGACTGACAACAGCGTGACTCTTCTTCTAAAAATAGTGTACTGATCTCCTAATCACATAGATCAATCACTACTATGATATTATGTAGATGTCCAATATGATTGATCGATTTCTTAAAGTCTCGTCTCGACCCTGCTTCAGTTGAAACCTAGTCTTAGTCTTATGTTCAACAGTAGACACTAGACTTCCTGTGTCTAGATAATGATGATGTTAAACAAAATACCCTCACATTTTTGTATTAAAAAATCACATTACCTGTATAGAGGTGGTTCGTTTGCGAAGTAACTGGGCTTTCGTAGGCTCTTCAGGTTGTTCTTCCTCTTCTTGCAACAGTTCAGCGAAAAGCGGTGAGTGAGAGACATGTTCAAAGTTCCCTTGTGTTTCAATTTCTCCCTACGAAAAAGAGATAAGGATAAGTCATTTACCGATTGGCGATTTGTACTAGAGACTCTTGTTGGAGTAAGCAAGCGCGATGCTTGATAAATTATCTTATCAATCCCTATATAAACAAAAGGATTCATTAATCAAATAAATAAACATTAGCAGATATAGAGTGATTCGTGGGTTAATACAATACATTCATAAGTATGTAGAATTATATAGTATTGTGTTGTGGATGTGGTGCATATTCACACTTCGTGAGCAAGGTTATCCATATTTGAAAAACTGAATAGAATTATTATTCACGAAACAAGTAGCCATCTGCAAAAACATCTGCTTTCCGAACGAAAATTCCATCACCGCTATTGACTTTGAAATGAACATTTTCATTTTTTCATGCGTAACAGATGGAAAAATAATATAACCCACCCCATGTACATCTTTAACAGCGGGGCATTGGCCTTATCTACAATTGATTTCGAAATTCGATTGGGAGGAGTTAGGTAATTCATCATTAGTGTTAACAGAATAGTACAGACAACCACGGCATAGTAATATACTATATCCTGCTTGCCATATTAATTAATACACGGAATGTTGATATTATTAATTACCCAATTTCCTTGTCTGAGAGCACCCACAATCAATAGTATGAATACTGGCGATCATGAATATGGGTCATTCACATGATGTTTTACACAAGTGCCAATATAATATATCAGCAGTATAACTAATTAAAGTACTTGTAGAGGGTCGTTTGCTTACATTCTGTTTTATCATTGTTTATTCGATAATGACCGCGACGATGTCTGCATGTAAATTCATAAAAAGAAATTTCGCTTACGTTTGCTATTTAGCCAACCCGCACTAGGCCAGCGTGGTGTACTATATGGCCTAACCACTCTCAAACGATTTTCTCGATTGTAGAGTAGGCCTGTGCCCTGCAGTGGGACGTAAATGAGCTGATACAGATACAGATTCCTATTTAGTAGTTTTTGTACCAAAATTTTGACTCATGAATTTTAATTTTAACTCATTCATTTGAATGTTTTACTATGTTGGTTTTTCCTCTTTAGCTCTGAGACTATGTAAACTCTATTCACAATAATAGCATTAAAAATAAAAATAAATACACTGGCGAAATATTTCAATTTTATAATGCAATCTGTTTCAAAAGAAGAAAATTTAGTAGGTACTACCACGATGCCTAGCATTCCATGTATTTCCAAAGAAGTCAGTATCGTTAGCCACTACATGTACATATTTGATCAAATCTGTATTATTAAAAATATTTACATGAGTTTTATTTCTTTATTACATTTAAAGTAAAATGTTTATGAATAAACATACCATACATATACGTTTAAGTTCCTGACTCCGCGCTGATAATAATGAAAAGAATAATCCAATACTACTTTGCCCGATCCGGGATTCGAATACCCGAGATGTCAGTTTTGTAATCGCAACCGTAGTACAACTGCGCCAACGAGGCAGTAAACATTCCACGTGTGGCTAAAATTGTAATGTGAGTCCTCCAAACCAAAGGAAAAATATTATTGTGCTTGTGCGTTGACAGGCTCGAGTAAACAGTAACGAAAATCAACACATTCGCGGAATTGATAATCTGGCTGTGGTCTGGCGAAGTAGTGACTCACCTGCTGTCAAATCCACTGGTCGGACAGAGGATTATTGGGAAAAGAGGGGAAGAGTGGGTTCAAAATCACCTGTAACGATTTAGTGAATTATCCTGGAAGACGTCAAGGGAAAGAGGAGAATCAGGAAGAAAGGATAAAGTACATTTAATGCTGAAACAATAGAAGTCACATCACTTACATTTCTCAATATGATGACATTGTCAGCAGTTTTGAGGTGGTGCAGTTGGTGGGTGACGAGGATGCGCGTGGCGTTCTTGAGCAGGCCGTTGATACACTCAGAGACCAGGTGCTTGCCCACGTGCGTGTCCACGGCTGATAGAGGGTCGTCCAGCAGATAGATGTCAGCCTGAACACAGACATTCCATTCAAGAAACAAATCACAACTTTTTTTAGTGCTCATGCCTTTTTAAAAATAAATGTTTCATTTTCCTCATTCAAGTACATAGTAACGGTCGAAAATTAGCATTTTGTTCGAGTTCAAAGTATAATTATAAAAGAAAATATTATGTGTTAATCGTCGAAACTCAGCGAAAGATACACAATGATTAATGATTATTTTATAACACAAAATTACGCGTTTTATTTGCGAAGACGAATCGCTCCTCAACTTATGTAAGAGGGTTGACCTTGACCCGCTACACTCCGGCCCGATGAGGATAATTTGACAGTTACATTTTATTAAGATACTGTCGTTCATGGTCGAATTATTATTAACCGTATATAGACATTTGCATCTGAAATGCTTACGAATTGTAGAAACAGCTTGTAAAAATATATCACTACTTATTTTAATTTTGGTTCAGATTTATTTTTACGGTTGTTTAATCTCAGCAAGCAACGCGATTCAATAGGCATATGACGTAATAGCAAAGATAGCACCAGACCTTACTGTGATGCTCTGATAAAAAAAATTGCCAGTCATGTGTGTTCCATACGGAATCACGGCTACTGTTATTATGAGAATATGACGTATTAACCGCAACACTCATCATTATAAGCAAAATATGTTTTCCTCGGTAGAATATAAGTCAATGGCTCGGTAGAATATAAATAGCAATTTTTCTTGAAAAGTGAATCAATCCATAAATAATTTTACCATATTATAAAGCGGTATATTATCTCACGAGTAATCTGTTATAGAATGCCTTTAACTCGTCACAGGAAACAATTAAAAAGATGTCTGCTGTATCTATTTATATCCGTCTATTTGAGTGTCACGTGTAACTGCTAAACGTACCTCTGCCACATTATCAGTGCCCGTTTTAGCACCCGGTCCACTACTATGGCCGAATATATTATATTATTGGTATTTAGTCAGTGTTTTAATTTAAAGGCAAGGCTATTTATCTCATCTGGTGCGCCAATAATTAAAATTTCATATAAATAATATAGGACTCAATGGTTCCTCCAGAAATGTAGTTAAAAACGTAATAGAAGTGTACGACCTCCAAGAAGAACTGTCTTTTGCTCCAATATTTTGATAAACCAATAATGCATCACTTCCAAAACTAATTTTACCATGGTATTAAGGTTAATCTCTATAATTATCATTAGTACGAAGGTATTTATTTTACAACTTTACAAGTCGTTTACATCACACACATACGGTTAAAGCTATACGGCTTCGAGTTTTTTCATTGACTAATTGTATAATTTAAATTCATTTCTTTTTAGCTATAGCCAAATATAACCTGTCACGCGGGCTAATGATGGCGCTTGTCTGCGCAGAATATTTAATGTGCGGTGGGGATACATGTCGGCGTAGAGGGGGCTTAAATGTGCGAAAGCCGAAAACCCAGTGTCAAATGTGAACAGAGTGGTTTGGTAATTAACCCGGTATTAAATAGAGCGTTTCTGTTAGTTTTCTATAAAGTATTAAAGTACAAAAAATAATTAACATACTCATACATAACTATCTGATGTGTGATACGATTTATCATTTTCTATTGTCACAATGATAGCACAATTTATGACAGTCATGATTATAACCAATATTTATATTTACAAGTTCCGTGATTTACAATGATATGAATGACGGTGGAAATTAATCCGAACTCGCATATGACAAACAGTAAAATTATGACGAAGTCCATATTTAGGTACTACTTTGCTCAACAGAAATGAATTTTGAGAACAGTCCGTCAAAGTCGTATAATTGGTATTCGACGGTGCCGGCGTATTGTCATATGGGATGCAACCTTGACTGATTGTTTTGATTTTTTCCATTTGACTATCTCAATGATTTGATCCATTTCTTTGATCCATTATTTTTTGGGATGTTAAGCAAGTGTAAGTAATGTGAGGTGATATTTGACAGCCTCCGTGGCACAGTTGGCTAGACGCCGGCCGTAAAACGACAGATTACGGGTTCGATTTCCGCACCGAGACAAATGTTTGTGAGGTCCACAAGTATTTGTCTCGGGTCTGGGTGTTTGTGAGGCTGAAAAGTGTCTTGTAGTTTCAGATACCGACGACACACGATTTAATTGATGTTAATGTGTGGTCAGGACTATGTATGTGGCTGTTGGGTGTAGGTGTATATATATATTATATATATATTTATTTATGATTGTATGTGATGTATAGCAGGTGTCAGTATTTTTATTTCTTTTTTTATAACTTACATGTTCTCTTACAGGGTAACCGTAATGTAGTGATGTAGCATAGTACAATTTGTTATTAATTTTGTCCCATAGCAAACGATAGTACGATGTGAGGTGACACTGACTTGTCTGTAGCAGGCGCGCGCGAGGCCGATGCGGGCGCGCTGTCCGCCGCTGAGGCTGATGCCGCGCTCGCCCACCAGCGTGGAGTCGCCGGCCGGCAACTGCTCGAAGTCGCGCAGCAGAGCGCACGCCGTCACAACCTTCAAACATCAATGTCAATGACCTTCGTGAATATTTAATACTGTGCCGCGTTCGGACTCCGTATGGCTCTTTCTGATAGAGTTTGCAAATAAGTTGATGAAGAAACGCTAGGGTTTCCCGATTAATGCGTTAAAGAAGGATGTCTCTACAGTGGAATACCGATATCCTAGTTATTACATTTTTCATTTGAAGTGGTATAGTGGTTTATAGCATTTCAAACAAAACATGTGTTGACATCAGACACGTCATCGGTTTATGAAACGGGTACAGTGAATATCAATGAAATGAACTTGGTATCAATATGCATAAATAATTTTAATGATAAACTACTTATGCACATTCAGTGGTTTTCTATAACTACATTATTATATGTATAATTGCAGTGGGAATTGTGTATACATTATACATAATGCGTTGATATAATATGTGAAAACCGAAATCAAGTTTTTAATGTTGCTAACCAGGAAGTATCACAACTCAGATAAAAAACAGTGTGACGATCGGTTGAGTAATGTATTTCTGATGCGAGTGAAGGTACTTATATTGAAACAGAATACGATCAGATCGCCTTACCTTCTTATAACGGATCTTGTCATACGGTAGACCAAACAGTATGTTTTGTTTGACGGTAGCCACGAACAGCCACGGCTCTTGACTTGCGTAAGAAATCCGAGCACCACCCAGCGACAGAGTACCATGTGACGGCTGTAGCTCTCCCAATATGAGTTGTAACAATGACGACTGCAAAATTATAAAACTGAGTTATGCAGACACAGGGTTATGCAATAAATCACACTGCTGTGATTTATAGTCTAAACTTAAACGTACTCGAGATATTTATTAATCTAATCAATTTTATCAAACAACATTTTTTAGATGAGAAATATCAGTAAGTATGTCGCCAATTTGAATTTCATTGACGAAAGCTAAATTTTTATGTATCGCCATTTCTTTTTATTGATATTGTAGGAGTTTTTTTAAGTAAATTTAGCGTATTCTTTTGGGTACTCTACCTTGCCAGATCCCACGAGTCCAGCGACACCGATAAATTCCCCAGGCAGAGCCGTAAACGACACATTTCTTAACGTGGGTACAATTGGATCATCTAGCCAACTAGCGGTGATGCCAGCTAAGACCAGACCCGTTGGCTTTACTTTTTCTTTTTCGATTTCTTTTCCTTTCTGAGTATCACCATTCAATATTAACTTAGGATCAATTTTCATGTTTTTGTACACTTCTTTCTCTTTCGAATTTGGCAGTTCATCTAATAACAAGAATTCCTAAAAAGAGATATTGCGTTAATCAAAATATTTCAACACACGTACACAATACGACTTGATAATAGATTTACCAACCTCTATACGCCTGATGGAAACTTTAGTTTCGGCAAGGAATGCAAGTGCCAGTGGGAAGAAGATGTTGCAAGCGATTTGTAAGAGGTTGAAGTACTGAACCAACGAGAAAGTAATATTGGCACGGATTTCGCCACCCATTACTACATACGCGACGACAGAAGCAAAAAGTATGAACCTCTCCGTGAACACGCTCAATGCAGTTGAGAATCCTTTGACCATCGACGTTCGCAATACGAAACCGACCTCGAGCCTGAAAATCACATTGTAATAAATTTACGATAAATATTTATTTAATGCTGTCGTGTTATTTGAACATAGTTGTATGAAACTTACTTCCTCAATTTATCCACAAGTTTTTCGAAAGGTTTTTCCCAGGCATACATTTTAATGACCTGGACGCCGTTTACAAGTTCGCTCATGACTTTCACTCTTTCATCCGTACGATTTGCTATTTTTCCTCGCAACACTCCTTGCAGGTTACTTAAATATGCTAAAAGAAAGTTGTAACTATTATTAATATAATTGAGACAACATTTACATATAATTTTAAATATTACCTATGTTCTGTTTCATACCTTGTACCA
Organism: Deilephila elpenor; assembly: GCA_949752805.1. Lineage (NCBI taxonomy): Eukaryota > Metazoa > Arthropoda > Insecta > Lepidoptera > Sphingidae > Deilephila > Deilephila elpenor. The sequence continues at coordinate 8,321,164 of OX457097.1, forward strand.
TTACTGTTTGCAGGAATATGACAGCGAGCGCGGCCAATGTGGCCCATGCCAAATGTTGCCACACAAGGTACGAGACCACTGGCACCACGATGGGCATCACCCACAAATAGTTGAGGAATAACGCGACCATGTCGAAACGACTGACGTCATTAGACATTAAGTTTATTACTTGTCCTGGTTCCGTTTTGTTTAAACCAGCTCTGTTTATTTTCAATATCTAAAAAAGACGAGTTATTGTAAGAAATTCCTTCTCTCATACAGTTTGAAATACGTTTTTATACATATGTATATTTTAAATACATACCTTCCTGTATAATAATGAACAACTGGCTATTCGAACTCTCATTCCTACTCGTCCTTGGCTTAATTGTAAATGATTAAGTATTAAGGATGTAGAAATACTCAAGAAATTTAATAAGAAATTGTAGATGTGTGCGTCTCTGTAAGTTTCTGCTGTTTTTTCGCCCGAAAAATATGCAATAAATAATGCTAAAGTGTATGGGATTAGAGGCCTGAAACGAAAAAATACATTATTTAAACACATATTTCCTCATCAACACATGTTATAATAACAAAAAAATGATTTACAGTTACCATAATACAATAAACAGGAGGCCGACTAACAAACCACACAGCATATACTCGAGCCAAAATGAACGGATGATGGCTTTTGAAAATGAGGGTTTGCTTTTTGTTTCTCGTGCATTTTTCAACTCTTGCTCCCAAGCATCTTCAAGGCGATCGCCCAGCCGTTTGGACTGGTCACTGCCACGAGCTTGAAATAGATCCTCTAAGGATATTCCATGTTTGTAGCCTTTTCTGAATAGTTTGAAACTCCATCTGTAAACAAGTGTAGCTCGTCACACAACCATGATTTTTACAACAGGAACCTGTTATCGTTGAATAAACATACGGAATAACGACTCCTTGCCGCATTTACTTATTATAATCATAATACAACATTGCTCAATCCAATTTAAGACGTTATAGAACTGTATTCATAGGACTGTTATTTCTGTTATTAACCCATGTAAAATTTTAATCCTAATATTATTTATTTGCCTAAAAAAAATTGTATCGATTATCTATTACAGTAAATAGATGAACAAATCAGTATATTTTAGTATAGTATTATTTTTATTCTTCCTAATTATTTCTCTCACAAATTTCATACGTACGTGACAATATTGTTAGCGCCAGTCACGTGTGAAATAAAGCCTAGCAACTGAAGAACTGACTCTATAGATACACCGTGCATTCGACAAGGAACGTTTCTTAGTAATGGATACACATAGGAAAACTGAAACTTGAAAACGTAAATACATATACAAAACCACCCCAACTATGACGAAACGTAATGATGAGAAGAGTATCTAATATATCGTGTTTTGAGAAACACCTTTTAACTTATCAATGCTAGACAGTAGACATATTAAAAGAATTGAATCAAAAGAAACACCACCACACACAAACCTAGTTGAACGAAATTTTGCTCTACCTGAGTTTAAAATTAAGGGCGTCGATAGGGAGAAGGTCGCGATTATAATTAACGAGAATTGATAACTCGTTTTATATCGATCATCTGATGGGCTTTTATTAACGCAACAAACGATAAAATGTTAATTCATTAAATACTTCCCGTTGTTAACACGAATATGTGCAAATGGATCGAAAGTATAAATTCCAGTAATTTGCAACGATTGTGGTGCGGTCTTACATAATGGATAAGAACGGTCAGTATGTCAATAAATGCCACATAGATACAAGATCTGACAATATGTCAGATAAGTAACCAAGGAAGTAAGCTCGTATTTTTGCGATAACTTGTGCGCGTGGAAACTTCTTTAGTTAACATGAAACATACTTAACATCCGTACTTAAAATAACAATAGACAATTTTAGTTGATATATTCGAGAGATAAAAATAATCGTTGGTAAGATTTCATTACACTTTGAATTCAATTAAAGCTTTAATTACGGCTATGGGAGCAAGAACGTAACGATAATGTCTACATATTGTTAAGGATAATTAAATTTGATCGTCTTTTATGCGACTAAAGTAAACATGTATTATTTTATTTCAATGCTATGTTAAAATCTTATAGTTTAATTTTTATGGTACAGCATATTATAAACTAACTTACAGATAATTAAAATAACGGTTTTAAAATTGGAAATCTGCAACGTTACGGTACACTCAGGTACAAACAAAGCTGTCATCATTTATGATATCAATTTAAAATATTATATTTACACAACCAAGACGTAATTTATATCTAAAAAAGGAAAAAATACTCTAAAAGACAATGGAAATTTCCTTATAAAATGAAGTAGGTATTGCGAGCAAAATTTAACACCCATTTTAACACACATTGTAATGTTAGTGCTGTTAGATGCACATGTGCGCTATATCTATCAAGTATAAATATAGTTGAATAAGTATCTCGTATTGTTTCATGCTATCTTGCGGCACGAGGTCATTTTAGTTAATTGAGAGTAAGTGAACATTTATTGAAATGCGTGTACACAGCTATATTCCGGCCGCTTCAAGAACGCGTTTCTGACACATGTCAGTTGATCATGACTAGTGATGGGACATAATTAACTTTTTGGTAAATAATTATTCCCGGTAAAAGAAACAACTTGCAATAATTTCTGGATTCTAAATTCAAATGTTTTAATGGCAAGGCTGTATTAGAGTGGGCAATGGGCAGTTTATCCTTTATTTGAATAGCCATTTTAAAACCTGCTAAACACAATAAAGGTTTGCCGTAGTAATCAATTGTCACAGAGGATACCAGATGTAATACGTTTGACTGCACTTCAGCTATTCTGGACTCCAAGCAAGACAGTGATTTATTTGCCAAATGTGAAAAAGATTATGGAGTCTTGTTGGATGTGACTTTTCGAGAGAGCTAACGTGAGATGAACATGAATGTATATTCAATAACTAGGTAGGTACCTATATTGAAATGAAGTGCAAGTCATTTAGCAAATTTTATTGTTATAATATGTTTTCGCGTTGTTATCACGCATTATTAATTTATACTCTATTCGGCTAAATCCGAAATACTGATCCGGGAAATACTGATAATCACTTAATTGTTTTTGCTAATTCCTTTAAAGGAATCTATGTCAACCGAAGAGGGCGAGCGAATTGCCATGGCGGTTAAATGAATGTTGTTGGAGCAAAAAATACTGCCGTATTTGGGAGAATTTAGTGATTACCGGATATTTGGATTTACTTTAACTATTATGTTTTAACTCTATTAATTTAATTTAGTCCAATCGAATTGTGGTAAGGATTTGAATTTAATAAGTATAAGTTAAGTAACATTTTATATTTATAATTTATGCACAATTAGAGAGAAAAAAAAATGCAATGGCAATGCAAATTAAGTGTGAAGTTCAAATTTTTTGAGAACTAGTTTATTATCATTCGACCTTGTCAAGATGGCGTCAAAAGCAGATTCTAAATAGCAACTAATTTAAAATACAGTCACAATGCAAATTAGTATCACTCCACTCAAAATTCTTCAGCTTCATCTTTCCAATTTATTTAAACTTAACTAATTTTTCTTTCTTGGTCTCTACATATTATAGGATAGTTCTTCAATCCATGTTTTTCATTAATCAGACCGTTCTCCACACTATCGATCAATGTTACTCCTCACCACACACTACCTATCCTAGTCTTAGTGGCCTTTGTCGAACACATACTCCTCACCGCTTGTATTTGTCTCGCATTAATTTATCTTTTTGCAATTCCCAACCGGACGGGCTGAGAGACCTTGTGTTTTTATATGTATGGATTAGGTACATGTAACGTAACGGTGTTGATAGTAAGGTCATTATCAGATCACGAAAATCCACAGTTATTTCGAGTTTATCTCATCACTCATTTTAAATGTCTGATACGGAGAACTTGGTTAAGAAAATTTTGTATGTTTTACATAATATATCGCAATATAAAAATTAAGTTTCCGCAATTCATGAAAACGAGCGAGAGGCGGCGTAGATTTGGGAGGAGCAGAATATCAAAACGGCGGGAGCGGGTCCGGTCCCAGAGGAGATACTTAAGAAACCTTTCGAAACCAAGAGTATTAAAAAATACGTATCGATCGCTAAAATTGAGAAGGAAATCATCGTGTAGAAACACTATTTCAAACAGTATATTTACTGATGATAATTTTGAAATTCGGACTATCACGACTCATACCAGTACTAGAAACACGGTGCCCTACTTTTTTTCAATCTGTTTGTTACTTTATTACGCGTACATACCTATGTATGTACATACCTTTTATTGTGTACGCCTGGAAGGCATTAATAAGAGACGCCAAATTAAATATAATTTTCCACAACCAAAAAAAAAACAGAGGCATAAAATAAGGCCAAAAAATAAACAAAATCGGTTGCGTGCGAAACTATACAGTAAAAGCTCCTTATTTACGCTTAATTTATTCGCGTTTTTCCTATTCGCGGATCAAAAAATACCGACCCCACTTCCTATATTCGTGGCTAAAGATTTAATTACTGGAATTCAAAATTTAACTGCAAATCTTGCTAAAATTGCAAATGGAATAAGACGAGAAGGCAAATTGACAATCAAGGGACATATTTACTAGAATGGCTGTTTCTTAAAAACTAATTTTTTTATTGCCTTCCCAGGCAGACGAGCGTGCGGCTCGGCTGATGGTAAGCGATCACCGCCGCTCATGGACCTTCGCAATGCCAGGGGTCCAGTAGAACAAAGTCACTGCCTACCGTGAGGAGAGTACTCTCTTTAAGCCTCGCTTAAAGAAGGACAGGTCATAGCGCTCAGGAAACACCGAAGCAGGGAGATAATTCCAGAGCCTGCACGTGCGTGGTAAAAAAAAACGCTGAAAACGCACCGTCCGAGAAGGGATAGTTTTTCTTGCTGTGCCGTCATAGTATGGTCTATCTCTCGTTATTGGTTTATCGTCTAGTCCTGGGACACCCTGTATATTCTTGCGGCCGGTATTGATAATATACTAACAGTTAGCGGTAAAAAGTTTCCCAACCCTGTATATTCTTGCGGCCGGTATTGTTGATATACTAACAGTTAGCGGTAAAAAGTTTCCCAACCCTGTATATTCTTGCGGCCGGTATTGATAATATACTAACAGTTAGCGGTAAAAAGTTTCCCAACCCTGTATATTCTTGCGGCCGGTATTGTTGATATACTAACAGTTAGCGGTAAAAAGTTTCCCAACCCTGTATATTCTTGCGGCCGGTATTGATAATATACTAACAGTTAGCGGTAAAAAGTTTCCCAACCCTGTATATTCTTGCGGCCGGTATTGTTAATATACTAACAGTTAGCGGTAAAAAGTTTCCCAGATAAATAACTATCTTTTAACTTTCTGTTACTTATATTTTAACAACAAAAAGTAACTAAGATTAAAGTTAGATAATGCCTATCTCTTATTAGTATGTCCCGCTGAAATGTTTTATTTTCGCACTTTTCATTAATGGCATCATTTAATAAGTTAATTCTAAACTATTATAAATAGTAGCTAATGCAGAACAAATTATATTAAGTAGATTCTTGAAAAGACACGCGTCAAATGTGACTTTTCAGATGGACTAAGGAATGATGTAACAAAAGAGTGTTTAAAATGCATTCACATTTTAAATTATTTCATTTTAATTAAGTAAATTTCAGCCAGCAAAATAAAATAAAAGGCTAATATTATTACTTAGCTATTTTACGTAAATAAAATTAAGGCATCAAATTAAACTCCAATTGGCAAGTGATAACTCGAGTGTCTCCTATTATTGTGTATCTACCCAATACCTAAAGCAAAGTTCCAAGCTGATTAAAAGTATTTCCGAACGAAGTATTTAAACGCCTACTGAACGAATGGAGAGGTGTCACGAGCATCACTGGTGGTGCCTATTTCATCGTAAGAAGGTAATAATAAAACCATAGCTACAATACTCACGTTAAAAATATCTTGGATAAGATATTGGCATTGTCTTGAGGATTCTTCTCTTTTAACACCACTTTTGAATCCATGTTTTATGAAGGCCGGTATTGTTACAAATTATTATGCAAAATATAAATTCACAATTGTTCTTTATTTAACATATCAAATGTTCCTAGAGACACTGAATATTGTTAATATTAGCACCAGTTAAAAGGTTATACAAGAGTTCTCAATTGATACTTGATAGCTTACAATTACTGAGTTACAATTTCCCCTTGTTATTTGTAAAATAAAGATGCTTTAAATCAGTTTTCTTGCTTGATTAATAAGCAATCGTACTTTTTAACAGTGTTTCACAGTCGTCACACGTTGACCACTAGTTGACACACTTCCAGGACAAGCACTCGATTCACAATGAACACGCATGAAGGAAACACCACGACTTTATACTACGGTATTAAGTAAAGTATAAATATTTGTTTTAAGTATTTTATCACAGACAGTATAGAAGCTAAGCAACGACGCAATATCGCTAAACTGCGAGCGAGTCACCCGAGCGTCGCCGGCGTACTGACTGAACCATAGATTAATATTAAATATACTACTGAACTACTGAGCGTCGGGTCGCGGACGTCAGCCACTCGCCAGGCAGAGTCAGGCGGCCGCCGCTCGCGGACGTTTATCAATACCATGCTATAGTAAATAGTTTATTCCACTGAAACACAGCACACTTGTACTCCGTATGTAAATATAGCATAAAATAAGGAATTGACAAGACGCCAACGGATTTTGGAGATGTAAGTAAACTCATTCAAGTCAAAAATGTGACAAATGTATCATTGCCATTGCAAGTTGAAAGAAACTTCATGATTTTGAAAAAAAATCTTGTTGGAATCGAGAAATTGTAAACAATTGCCCTGGGCGAAAACGTTTACGCTACTTGCTAAAGTTACATTTCATCGCATTTCGTAGATCGTACACCCAATTTGGCTTGGCCACAAGTTCAAGTTCAGTCTGCTGAATTTCACCGGAGTTTCCTTGGTGGATAAAAACGATAACGAAGTCATCAGCCAGGGCGCTACTGACATTGCTCACAAAATAAGCACTTTCAAGTGGGAGTGGGTTTGCCCTGTCTATCATCGGTAGGAATCGGATAGATGTGGGCCGCTAAACACCGGGATGGTTGGCGGTTACTTGCACCACAATTTCGTGGTCTTATCCATCTTGGACCTCGGCCTGAACGAAAATGTTCTCTATGCATATTTCTGGGACACCTAAAGCTTTGGAACAGTTTGCAAGCCCACGTGTTTCCTTCCTTTATAAGGATATCTTGTACGTCCTACGTCAGAATTATGTAAGTCGGTAAAATCATGTGGAGTGGCGAGAGATAGGCGCAAACTGGAGGGCGTTACGCTTACCTCTTTACCAGGTAAGGTGCAGTCAATTCATAAACCCGCACAAAAAAACTGATTTATTTATTTTATTTATTTAAATCTTTATTGTACACAGTAAAATATAATACAGGAACAGAAAAAAAAAGAACAATACAAATGGCGGTCTTATCGCATAAAGCAATGTCTTACAGACAACCATGGGATGGATTTAAAAGACGGAGAAAGAGAAACAGAGGGCAGTGTAAAAAAAAGAAATGTAATCAACAATTTCAAATATAATCTGATGTGTAATCAACAATTTTTCAAATATTATTCAATATTTAAATAATAAAATTTTACTATTTATAAAGGTACCATACCTCAAAAGGAAAACAATGGAACCCTTATCACTTTGTTGTCTCAGGAACGCGTGGAGGTATTAAATTGAAATTCATATCAAATACTCAGGTCTGTGATACCTTTAAGCTGTAATGTGATGTTGTGTCTATAATACTTTTATACTAATTTGTACGGAACCCTCGGTGCGCGAGTCCGACTCGCACTTGGCCGGTATTTTTAGGCAGCTCTATATAGGAGAAAGAATGAGTCGTAAGGATTGTATCTGTATTTTTGCGATTAAAGAAATATATATATTTATTTTAGGCAGTATTTTGATTAGATCCATAATTTTTACCTCAAGACACAGCCGCAACCTTATAACATAACATTTGGAACTACGAGTATCAATATACTCGTAGTTCCAATTGATTTTGTCATTACAAAAACAATTTATTTGGTTTGTTTTTGGAGATGGACCTAAATCGCATCACTTCAATTTCAGTATAATAATAATGATTTTTTAAATAGCTTCGGTCCGGCAAACAAGCAATAACGAATACGTGATGGTAAGAGATCACTGCCGCCCATGAACATTCACAACGCTTGCATGATGACTGTGTTGCCGGCCCATCAAATCGAGAGGAGACCGGGAGGGAAAAAATATTGGAAAAGGGATGGGCTATTGGGCATCCGGCAATCTCACTCACCGAACGAAAAGCGACAAAAAAGCTTTCGCTTTACGTCAATCACTGTGCGACAGTGGTACCACCCTAGACGAGCCTGCCCATTCATGCTGAATCATGGCAGCAGCGTAACTCTCTCACTTCCAGCTTTTGGTATCTATTATTTGCTTCTTATCGATATTAAACAATCAGATAATAATTTATAATTACAGTACCTACGACAATTGAAGAGCTGTAATGACATTTCGAAATAGCGGCATTTGCAAAGTTCTCATAAATCATAATCAATACGTAACAGAATGAAACCTATTTTTTACGGCGTGATTATGCACCTTTATTTTTGTTGACGCGGGAAAACTGAGTTAACTACCGCTACCGATTATGTTGGGTTCACCAACCAAAATCCCGCCTACTTCGGCGCAATTGGAATGGCCCCGAGAACCCAATGCGAGGCCTCCCCGGCTTCTACCGAAACCGTTCCTGCATACTGCCGCTTAATTTGCGGCCCGTACCTAATATTTGGGGCTAAGAAGCCTCCTGACTCCACATGAAGCCATAAGCCATGGCAACAGGCAGTTGCTTTAACCTCTGCTGCCGAACATCTCGGGGTCACATTGTGTCTACTGCGTGCCCACGACCACGACTTGCTCTATTAGTCGCCTCTTACGACAGACAGGGGAAACCGTGGTGGGATTTTCAAAACGCCCGCATACCACAAAGCGACTTTTCTGTTTTAATTGCAACACGAGCGAAATACGTGCACGAAAAAAATATTATGTCTGCCACTGCGTCCACGAAAACGTAATGTATGCAGTTGAATAAAATAAGGTAACAAAAGAGGCTTTTAATTAATAATTAATGCCAGAATTTTGCCGTTATAGGGTTTTGTAAAACGTACAGATTTTCTGTTTCATGCTTACTGCGTGTAAGATGTGAAAGTAATGACTTTGAAAAGTTTTCTTTAATGAATAAAAATAGCGGTTACCATTTGTGATTTTAAATATTAATACATATGAGTGAACCCTCTGGGAGAACCGCTACATTTTTAAAATTATTTAATAAACTTTTCTACGCTCTAGACTTGTAATATATCTGGAAGTTCATGGCGCACCAAATATGCTTCATTCATTTGTGCGTACTGGCCTGTTGGTAGCGGACCAAACGCGGCTGCCTACATGTTCACGGTGGTCGCAGGTTCAAATCCGAGAGCACACCTCTGACTTTTCGGAGTTATGTGTGTATTGATAGTCAATCACCACGCACTTTAACGGTGATGGAAAACATCGTGAGAAAACCGGCATACCGGAGCGATTTTAAAGAATTTCTACGCTATGTAAGTCCGACAACCCACAGTAGGCCAGCGTGGTGGACTATATGGCCTAACCACTCTCAATGGATTATTTCGATTGTAGAGTAGGCTCATGCCCAGCAGTGGGACGTATATGGGCTGATACAGATTTGTACTATGTTCACGGAACGCGAATTTCAATAATTCATCCTAAAAGTATAAAATAGCAATAAATCTTAGTAGAACTTCCCACTTTTCTTACATAATAAACTAAACCAACATCTTAAAGCATTACATAACATTTTGTAACGAGTATAAATTATTTAACCTGACGACGAAAATATAGTTTTAACACTTATCACACTTATTTTCAACTGGGGCATGATTAATTTAAAAAGAAACAGATCTTATCAACTCTTCGCTTTCCTTATTCTTACTTAAATCCATTCGTTGTTGAGGGTGTGTCATGATGATGACAACACAAATTATTGATATTGTCAATCTGGGATCAGGTTTACTTATCGTTATTTTTCACATGGGGGTTTTATCTGCATATACGCAATCTCTATAGACTCCTACTTAAATGATAGTGATAGGTAGCTATTAAAATATACTGCACTAGTGGCGTAGCCCGGGTTCAGTTCCTACAGCCTCCGTGGCGCAGTTGGTTTGACGCCGCCTGTGAAACGAGAGGCCGCGGGTTCGATCCCCGCACCGAAACAAATATTTGTGTGATCCACAGGTATTTTTTTCGGGTCTGGGTGTTTGAGAGACCGAAAAGTCTCTCGTAGCTTCTGATACCCACGACACAAGACTCGATCTTAGTGTGGGGTCAGGACTATGTATGTGACTGTTGGGTGTATTTATTTATTTATTTATTTATCTGGAATCTAGATAACTATATAACTCTCTTTGAATCATTGACTTAATATAAGTTATACATAGTTACATATTATACAGTTTTTAAATCAATGCTTTAAATTTATACGTGGATCCTTTATATTAGTTACATACTCTACGAACCCTGAACGCTCTGAACTCGCCGCGTCTAACACAATTAAACAATCTGGAGGTTGTTAGGACTTAGTAGGTTAGTAGGTGGTAGTTCAAAAAATGACTGAATCTAAACAATGTTGAACATTTTAATGGATTCAATAAATTATTTTCATTTCATTTTCATTTCATTTCATTTCATTTTCATTTCATTTAGGACTGCCACGTTCCTATTTTGGCTACGGCGTCAGGAAGGTTTGCAAAAGGAGATACTAAAAGCGTCGTTGCGATAAGATTCAATTGTGATGCGTCATCGTTGCAAAGAGTAGGAACTAGGAAGATACCTACGTGTCTGTATCAACGACGTCCTGCAAACAGATTAACCCGTTTTTCATTAATACACAACAAATACCTAACAAAATGGATATAGGAGTTACAAAAATGTACCTAGGTACATATTATATAAAATATATTTTAAGAATTTTTGTCTTGAACTGACTGCCTCGGTGGCGTAGTTGTACTACGGTACGGTAACAAAACTGAGGTCTAGGGTTCAGGCCCCGGGTTGGGCAGGAAATTGTGCTCGATATGGCGATAGGCTAGCCCTCTATCACAACATGGGACGGAACATACAAGGTTAAATGTGGGTGTCCAGTAGCACCTCTGCATACCTTTTCTGGGAAAAAGGCGTGAGTTTATGCATGTTATTTTCTTGAAGTAAAATTTTTCTTGAAAATTGTGTCCACGACATAAAAAAGCACGGTATTATATGTATAATATAGTATTATTTTTTTTATTATAAAAGCACAGACGAGTCGTTAAACAGTTCGTTACAATATTTGCATTTTAACTACCAGTAAAGACTTCATAATATAGGTACTTAATGATAAAACAGAGTACCTCGGTAAACAAAATGATATGCAGATAATAGTTTTTATGAATAATGAAAATGAAACTTTAACCAGATAACGACAGTACCAAGCTTATAATTCAGTTGTAACATGGTCTACATTTGGTGGTCTAGTCATTTTTTGCACAGCACACGTCCATTGCTGAGCGGGGAGCGCAAACATTGTTACTAAATTAACCAAGTTGATCAGGTTCATTGAAGCTTCGCTAAACTGGCGATTAAGATTAAGAATGTTGATGAGTTGCGATTGATGATTACGTTTCCTCAACACTTTTTTCCTCATAATCTTTCAATAAATCAATCGCCAATATCAGCATTTCCGGACAGATACGACCTTCGAACTTCAGTTAGCAGTGTGTTTTAACTTTAAAGCTCGGCAAACGTATCTCTATGGACTATGCCTCATGATGTCACAGATGTTAATGGGCGGATGTCTTCGATCAATTATACAATTTTATTGAAGGCGGCTATGACCACTTACCATTAGGTGAACCGTATGCTCGATATATTTTCATTATAAATACAGCATAAACTCCATCAGCATAGGCAGACTACCCATTTATAATGTAAGTAACAAGTTTACGTACAATTTTTTCCCTATTTAAGATTTTATAAATTATGTATTAATGAAGTTTGAAAATAAGCAGCTACTATAGTAACTAGAATATTACACAAACACGCTGATTTTGTCTACGTATTGATTCTGTGTACGCATTCAATGTAATAAACATCATGGAGATTATGAACGGATTATATATAACTTCTTGGATATTAAAGATAAAAGCTGTACCTAATTTAAATAATCATAGCGCCAAAATCAACCACGGTGTTTGTGTTTTTACGCTGATTTATACATACATAATATATACTATTGAACAACCCACACTTCTGCAACTACGCAAGCACGTAAGTAGAAATGTGGCTTGTTTTGCTATACCAATTGACAGCGATGTGGGTTGCTCAAAGGAATTTAATGATTCGGAAACTAACCTTACATAAATATAGGTTGTAAATATATGTTTATTTAATGTTTAATGTTTTACACACCTGAATTTATTTTCGTCTTAAATGTGATGATAGGGAGCGAGCATGACGAAAGGTGAAAAAAAAAAACGAAAATTCGATTCTCAATCCAAACATGTACTATGTCCAATCGATCCACCTTGACGACGCGACGCCCGCGTGGCTGCGTGCATCACTATATCAAAACCAACTTGCGTTAATCTGCTTCAATCAAACAAATATTTTACCTTTAAAATTATTTTATCTTATTCTGAAGATCTATGAAAACTTTTGTTTTAGCCACTTACCAAGTCTTTGCAGGTTTCCAAAGTATATATATTTTTAGTACATATGTACTAAATTATTTCTCTGTCAAGATAAAATAACAGGTGTTTGGTGGAATTTTTATGTTGCAAGAACAGATGAGTTTGCAAATATTTTCACACGTCATTTATTTTATCAGTATTGTGTTTAGGAGAGACAAGGGATGAACTTAACAATTATGTTGCAATATCTCACAGACCTTATTTTAATTATTACCACACATGGCTACGTCGTAAGAATTGCGCCCTAAGAATTCCGCCACGGTATCCCCTGCCCGTCGTAGGAGGTGACCAAAAGAGGTCATCGGAGTCGCTGGGCGTACTGCGGAGGCGGTGCACCCCAACTAACTACGATCACAGGGAAGGAATCGTGCCGCTTCTCGCCTTGAGATATCCAGTGTCGCCGGAAAGGCGCGCGACGGCCACCGAGGGGTTTTAGACAGTATGTAGGCGTGGGTTTTTGTAAAGGATCCGGCTCGGCCGCAATATCCACAGCTTGCCGGGCTGATAGGCCAGTGACACTGACATACCCCTTTCGTCCTGCTCCGGGGTACCGAAACTATTTTTATATATTTCGTGTTACGAACATATCATGAACAGGATATTACTATGCCACAACGGCCATCCTGCATGTGGCTTTTCAGTTTATCTTATTTTATTTTAGCATTTTAACGCAAATAGACTAAACAAATATATTAAAAGTTTTTTTTATCAACATGATTTACATGTGACGAGCTTGTTTTAAAAAATAATGCTCCTATTTAGAATTACTTAGGGAAAGGAAGACGCATTGGGTGCCCAATAATATTGCAGTTATGACAGCTTTAAGTCAATTGACTTATACCAAACGCCAGTTACATTTGTAATGTTGTGTAATATACACATACCTACAAATATTTTATCGAAATCGTTCTTCCTTAATCCTTTACCTATTCATAACTACTGGCAGTTAAAGACCCAGTCTTCCCATCCTCGATCCCATCATATCTTATACAATGCCTGTTCATAATTTTTTATTTGCCAGTCAATATAAGTATAATAACACAGTGCAAAACCAACACCAGTGGCGACGGCGCGGCGCGGCGATGCCTGTTTCAGCTGTCCGTTGGCTTATCAAAATCAATATTTGAACTCATGTTTATAGAGGACGTATTAGCCTGAGCAAATTCAACCATCTCATGCCTACTTCTGAAAGTAGCGATGGTGCGCAGCTAAATCACGACAGCAAGAAACCTATACATATACCTTACTTACTTTAATGTTATACTATACTATTTAATATTATACTTACTTTAAATTTAATGGTGTTAGGTTCTTGCGACGAATGCTTCGGCGATACCCGACCCTCCGACACACGGGTTCTTCAATCAAGCTTCATACTAGCACCATGAATGCTCTACAGGTACTGCGGTACATCACATCATGCATGTTGATTATGTATTAGGCGAAGTATTGCCACAATTTTCAAATTTGCTACCCCCAAATGTTTAGGAAAACAAAATCTAACCGATTAATTGGAAATACAATCTATGTAGGGATGATCAAGATGTTACAAAATTTAAATTAGCAATACGGTCGCTTGTATACCTATTTATGCATTATGCCTTCATGTATAGCTAACTTCCACCGCTATTTGTTTTTTCTAGAACACACGGATCAATAATTTTATCTCAAATTATTGCCACCTACGCGTGGACCCATCGATGTTGGTATATCTATAGTCTATATATATGTAGGTATATAACGTAACACGTTGGTGTAATGGCTGCGTGCTGTAAGTAATTGCTTCGATGCGTGCAGATTGGTGGTAGAATACACGTGTTCATTTTTTTATTAAAATATTTTCATGAGACATAATGAATCTGGGTAGCTTGGAACTTGGCTCATTAATTAGACTATTCAATCAAAATGATAACAATAAGTCGGAAATTATCTAACTACGTTAGTATCACTTATGTGCCTATATTAGTTAGAGATTATAATGTAGATATTATCAGTTATACAATTAATCAATAATCTTTCTGTATAATTAATTGCATATCCAGATTATTCGCTAGTAAGCCCTGTGCACATGTGAAAAATTTAGCACACTTTTTATTTATTGAAAAGAAAGCTGTTGAGCTCTAGTTACGGGAGAGGTCGGAAGACGCATGGCACTGGCATTCCTACCAGCAACACGCTTGCAGATATCACGTCTGGGCTTGATCTTTAACAAAACCTACCCCAGCATACCGACTAAAACCCCGCGGTGGTCACCGCGCGCATTACAGGCGACAATGGATTTTCTAGGGCGAGTTTGATTACTGATGCCTCTAAATGGGGTCAGAGTTGCCCTGTACTTACAACCAGGTTTGGACGTCCGTTTGAGGTGCTATTTCTATGACAGATATGAGGTAATGCGCTCTGTGGTCGATCTTGAAATCGCAGTTAGTTAGGGCGCACCGCCCCGACGGTGTGCCCAGCGACTCCAATAACCTTTTAGGTCGCCTCTTACGACGGGTAGGAGATACCGTGACAGAATTCCAACCCTCCCAAACCAAAAATCCTATTGAATTAATACAACTTGACACACCTGGTTTTCCATGTCACTAAAGGAGGCTCCACAACTCGGCCACTTTAAAACTTTGAAGAAAAGGGTAGGTATACTAACATATTAAAGTAGGTACTGCTAATTGCAATGGTTATAAGTTATTAATAACTATTATATTTTTTTCTTTTTCTTTTTCAATTAATTTGTGCATGTTGGACAAACTGTCAAATGTCAGCCAATAGTAAGAAAAAGGTGGGCCGAGATGACACCACCATTTTTTTCTTCGTTTTTGAAGTATTAGTACCCCCTCTATATAACACATAGTCTAAAGTAAAAAATGAATGCCATTTTGGAAATCGAATTTCAAATAAATCGTTAAACATTACACGTCATTCTCCCTAGGTGGACGCTGCGTGGACTATGAGCCGACTCTTCAGTTCCTCGGACTGAAGAGTAACAAACAGGACCTTCCCTTCTCTCCTTCGTAGCGTACAGGAAGAGAACTGAAGTATCTTACCCTTGAGAATTAAAAATGGTAATCGGATAACACAAATATGAATAATTACAAATGTTACGTTAAAATAAATACATTATCTTTATTTAAGATTTAGATATAGATGTCTGCCTACAATTTTACACAAAAATTTAAATTATTGTGTAACGTTTACGTTAATTAGGTACGTTTTAAGTGCTACGTAGATTCGAGGAATTGATTACGTCATTCGGTATAACTACAAAACCCATACGATTACAATTCAGGAATAAGTACAATTCCCGTGAGACAGGATTGTGACACGCTTAAAAATTTTCAGAAAAGTTTTCAAATTAGAAAGAAAATAATACGAAGACGTATGAAAATATCCACTTCTATTCATAGCAAATTAGGAGGCAACTATCAATAAATGTTTAAACGGGTCCTATACTGCGAGCCGATTAAGTTCAGTTTCATTAGAATTCCACCACGGTCTATCCCTGCCTATCTAAGACGGCGATTTAATGAAGCTTTTGGGATCACTGGCTGCTTTTAGGGAGCTGCGCGCTCTCCATGAAAAGGACCCCGAGACGAACGTCTCATTATAGTGGCGCACTTGCGCTCCCTGATTTTAAGACCATCGAGACTAGAGGTTTCGGAACCACAAAGGATAACTTCAGAATAGGGGCTAATACCGGTCGCATCTCGCTCACAAGTACCGCAGTTATTCTGGTATGCGCGATGCAGGCTATCGAAGGGTTTTGGTCCGAATGACGGCGTTCGATTTTTTGCTTTAGGGACCCCGCTCAGCACTAAGCAGACCGGTGACCCCGATCAGTCTGTCTAAATCTTAAAATATGTTATAGATATTTGCGATTTTTTACCAAATTCCATGTCAGTACTGTCTAATCAAAACAAAACCGAAGTAAGGTACACCCTATAGAGTACGCATACTGATAGTTTATTTTTTGTTTACGCGGGGAAAACGCTTTATAGCTATTGCTGGTAAATTCTATTAAATAAATACACCCAACAGTCACATAAATAGTCCTGACCCCACACTTAGATCGAGTATTATGTCGTGAGTATCAAATCTACGAGAGACGTTTCGGTCTCACATCCAGACCCGGAACAAATACCCATGGATCACACAAACATTTGTTTCGGTGCGGGGATCAAACCCGCGGCCTCTCGTTTCACAGGCGGCATCTAACCAACTGCGCCACGGAGGCTGTCAAATTGAATTTTATTTTCGAATATTTTTTCAATTTAATTGTTGTCTAATATTTGCCTGTACGTTTTCATTTTGGTAGTAAGTTCAATGCGCTCTTAAAAGTGTATACTGTATACGTATACTTACGTAAGAAACTAATAGCAGTATCATAATATTGATGTCTGATATGCGGATTGTTCAGTATTCCTAGATTACTTATCTGTTCCGAGAATGTATGGCATCAACTTGAGATCTTATATCAACTATAAGATAATTTTAGTAGAAGAAACTAGTTTCTGGTATGTAAATGATGTATTTTATCAGTATTTAATGTTGACGTTACTGATAAGCTCTTTAAATCTAATTCGCTTTATTTTCACCTACCTAATATATAATATTTAAATTGCAATCGTATTACAACTTACTACTTATTCACTGAAAATAAAATATATTAAGTAGGTATATTATGTGTAGACTGACAACATTATTATAATAGTCTATCTATGTCCGAGTTAGTAGCTACGAACTCGTTCGTGCTTTGCTTGGCCCTTTTCTTGTTATAGAACAGGTCTAAACACCATCTTGAACTTTTATGTGATCTATACCTATTTGCTACACCTACCACGTCAACCTCGCTAAACTAATATATATGAATTTTGATTTAAATTTGGGCCGCCGGTGCTGCATAAAGACAAAGGCTACTATTTATTTTAACTTTATGGGAAGAATGGGGTTGCAGTTGGTATCGGAAACAATAAGTTTTTATTCAGTTTTATAAATTTATCGATATTATTTACGATAAACGAATTGTAAGTTTTTCAAACTTCCATTTGTAAGGACTGTAGATGGTTACAAAGTTAATATGGGAAATAATATTCGACTGGTCAGATATTAATTATGCTGACACAGCAATTTCTATACTTTCATAGTTCAATGGTCATAGTTTATTCAAATAAAATAATTGAAAGGCAGGAATATAAACAATGAGGTAAGTTAAATTTAGAATCAGTTGGTTCGGACCGACATGATGGTCAACACGAAACTATGTACCTACATATTCCAAAAACAGCACACACAGTTCTGCTAATGAAAGAAAAAAGTTTGATTAATAGGAGAGCTGCAGAGGAAAACCAATTGCTACTCCGCAAAGTCAGATTGGTCCAAAAGTATTTAAAAAAAACAACACATTTCTATGATCCATATATTAAAATATATTCATAAAAATTCTTTACACTGTATAGCACTCAAAGCATTAAATAATTACTAGAGTGATCTTTGTACTTTTCGAACATGTTGACTCTTTGACTCTTTTAAAGCTTGCTCTAATTTATTTGTAAGGTGCACTAAGTTTGGTATGTCGCACTGTAACACATTATGGGTGATTATATTTTGACAGTGACTTGCGGCTTTTGACTCTTGTATGCTGGTATTTATTACAGATTTCATTGAGATGTTTTCTTTCTTGTCCTCTTTAAACTCACCAAATTGTTTTGGTGTCATGGTCACAAAGTCTAAAGTGGCCATTGGTTTTATTTCTTCTTTTTGGTTCTTAGAAGCCACCTGGAGCAATATAAATTGAGTATTTTAATAACATGACCAATAAAAAGAAGATGTACTATTAAGATGTTTTCAATTTTAAAAAAAATTATAGCACTACTGTACATAGAAAATACTTTGAAGAAATATGCTATAATAATCTGTGATAAAATTTATAAACATTTAACAAAGTAGTTATAATGTGTTATAATTATTTCACTCAATACCAACCTGCACTTCAAACCTCCAAGTAAAATCTTGATATGTGGGGTCTTTCTGCTTGAGTAAATATAGTGCTTCAGAAAGCTCTATTTTCTTTGTGATGTAAAACTTCAATAACACATCTTGCTGCTCATCAGAGAATCCCGCTATTGCCAATGACGACTTGAAATCAGATTCTGTTAACTGCAAACCAAGCAAATAATTTTTATGTGTCTTTATTTTTTATATTAACATATAATCTGAAACAATATTAGCTAGCAAAGTTTCTAACTAAAATTACAATTATTTATCCTAAATGTTACAGATAATTCATTGCTTCTTTAAGTACTTACATAATTTTCGTAATTGATAGCTAGCATATCTCTAATAACAATCAAAAAGTGTTATGTATAAAGTTGTAACATTTCAACTAATATTTATTGAAATAAAACTTACATTATGTTCACATCCTTCAACAATGAGGTGCACTAATGCATGTACTACATTTTGAACATCAGTTACACTTATGCTCAGTTTTTCTGCAAATAAATTTAAACTTTCTTAGTCTAAGCATATACAAAAATTTAAGTTCTTAGTGTACTATTCTGTAGGTTTAATTTTACAATAATTTGAATTAAAATTTTTAAAATGTACATTTTTACCTGCCGCGATTGTATATTTTTTATGATTAGATCCATTGTTCAAATAATCAAGTGCAAGTTTACAGAAATCTATTAACACTGTAAGAAATACAACATTATTAATAAGATTTCATACAATGAAAATTACAGCTCAATTATTAATTGATTTAAGTATTAAAACCTTGAATGGAATGCTTATGTAGGAAACTAAGATGCTGCTTTTGTAGCTCCGTTAAAAAAATAATCATTTTGTTGTCTTTTAATTTTTAATGCCAATATCTGGTATGTGATATGGCGTAACACTATATATAAACTTTTCTTTAATATATTTACATCGGATAATGTACAAGCATATACATAAATTAAACGAAAATTGGAAAAGATATTATCAATTCAGTTCAATTTTTAGAGAAAAACAATCAACATTCAACACAACCCCAACAGCTGTCAAATGTCACTGCTAGCGACTATGACGTTTGACATAGACAATACAATTTGCGTTTAGATCATGGAAGTGTGAACATGGTCCAAGTTATAATAAATTTTGTATTTATATTACTTTCATTCCTCTTTTAATTACATAATATATTGATATTATATATACATATGACGAGATGATTTTCAGATTTATTATTGTTTGCTATCGAATAGTTGATAGCCTTTATGGTTGACATTTTTTGGGCTTGACTCTCAGTTTTATCTGTCAATGTTAGCAAATGTCAAATATTCAGCTTCATTGACGTAGATACTAGAGAATTATTTCAATTTTATAGTTTTGTTATCATGTTTCTTTGATTTTTCTCAATTTAAGATCTATTCAGATTAATTGATGGTTATAGAATTAAAAACTTCAATATGGCTTTAAAGAAAGTCAAAGGAAACTTTGAGAGGATGTTCGATAAAAACCTTACGGATTTGGTCCGTGGTATCAGAAATAACAAAGATAATGAGGTATTTATTAACATATTAACCGTTCCGATATTCACTAAACACCCTCTATGTAACTGTGATTCACGCTTGCAAGTTTTAGAGTTATTATTATAGTTTTACACAATCCTTTCTTATTGCCACATAAATCGCGTACATAGTACCTATGTAATGAGAGCATCGCCCCTAAGAGGGGATGCTAATTATACTATTATATTTAGTTACAAATATAATCAATTGTGCTGAAATAAAATCATATTGTTATGTAAAGTGTAAAACAAAAAACTAATATAATATGTTTAAATTATTAATTAATACAACAATGATTATGTTCTAGAAATTAGTATATAGTCTTAACCAGCTTGTGCTGTGATGTAGCTTAAAGTTATTTGCTTATTTTAAAAGTTTAATTAGTTTCAAATATTAGGGGAAAAATTAAAAGCTAATATTAAGTTTTAATTACATTTCTTACTAGTTTTATTTATCTTTACAATATTACGACAAAAACATATAATTTGAAAAAACATTAATAAAACTTCACTTGTAATAATATGTAACCATGATTTATGATAAGTATCACAATTTATTTATTGTTATATCAAAAAATAGAAAATAATAATGCATTTTTGTAAAATATAATCTTAGATTATTACAATACACATGTAAACAAGAATAATTACAACATGGATATTTCAAATTTTATCAAAGATAACAAGGAAATACTTTTAGCATGTGTTGTGTTAAAACATTATTAATGTTAATAAATACTTTTTGTTTATTTCTGCATTCTATATTCAATATAAGCTGGCCAAAATTTAGCTAGTATGTAGTTTTCATTGTAATGCAAGTTGTTTTAGAATAGTATGATTGACCTAAATGAGTGATTATTGCCCTTTGGTATTTTGACTTGATTAATCATCTTTTTTAACAACTATATATTTCTGCTAAACAATACACTTAGGGAATGGACAGCACACTTAGTAGTCATCATCACCAATAGCTACAAGAAATCTACTGAACATAGCAACATAATAAAGTCTGAATTGAGAATAAGTGTAATGAGTTGGACATGCTGCAAAGTGTAAACCGTTTTTTAACATAATACAATATACTATGTAGTATTGTTTTTTGTAACATCTCATATCAAAATCATCATGTGGAAGTTATGTCCTAGTAGACCTAATAGTTTACCAAAAACAACTATATTTTGTAATGTAACTTTAATACAAGCAGACTGTATAAAATTTATCTTTAAATATTCCTACCTATTTCATTTATGGCATTCCTAAATTAGTAATACTTTATTTACCAAAAGAAAATTACATTGATTAATTCCAAAGGCTACTTATAATTACTTACAGCACACTTCTTAATATATGGAAATATTTTGATCTTATTTTAGGCAAAGTACATAGCACAGTGTATGGAAGAGATAAAGGTTGAGTTAAGACAAGATAATATTGCTGTTAAGTCTAATGCTGTAGCAAAACTGACATATGTGAGTATATTTAGTTATTTACACTAGTATCTTTTGATTCAATATTTTTGATCTTCTATTTACAGCTAGTGTAAAACTACCTTGTGTATTACTTTCTTATTTATTTTAAATAAATGCATTAGTAGTCAAAATAAATACTACAAAGCTACTATTGTTTAACGAAAAAATATCATTATAGATTATGTTGCAAATAAGTGTCTTTTTAAAGGAGGCAGAGAATAAGAAGGCATTTTTAAATTCAATCAGTAATACAAAATGATAATTTAGTCAATATTTAATGTCAACGGACTATTGAATAAAACAGCGATTTATACTCCATTTGTAATGATGGTTTTGTAATTTTATAAAAACTACAGCCACATTTTTTCTAATTATCTCACCTTAGTATACACTGCTCATAATTGTTAATGTTTCAGCTACAAATGTTGGGTTATGATATATCATGGGCGATATTCAACATTATAGAAGTAATGAGCTCAAATAAATTTACATATAAAAGAATTGGATACTTAGCTGCCAGTCAGTCCTTCCATGCCGATTCGGAATTGCTCATGCTCACCACTAACATGATCCGGAAGGACCTCAATGCTCAAAACCAATATGAGGCTGGGCTTGCACTGAGTGGTTTGAGTTGTTTCATATCCCATGACTTAGCCAGAGATCTGGCAAATGACATCATGACACTGGTTAGTATTATTTGCATGTATTTATATAGATATTATTATTATGTGCTATTTTGGAACAATATTGTATTTACGCAATGTATTCTTTCAAATTGTTTTGCAATGTATTTTTGTATCTAACATATCAATGTGATTATTTATTCAGCTTTTATTTTTAATCTACTAAAACATTTGCAAATTAATAATAATTACTTATCATATTCCAGGAAATTAAATATTATCTTTGTTTATTACAGAGATCTCTTAAAATGTTGTAAAAATTAAAACCATAAAATATGGTTACTGAATTGGTCCATTTGGTTTCAAGGTTATCATACGAAAACCTGCTTAATGATTCATGTTATTGAATTTGCATGTTTGTAAATGTAAATTCATTCATTAAACGAGATAGAAATAATGCTGAATACAAGTTGAAATATGTTAAGCCAGATCAAAGGGTTTCAATCTTCACTGCCCTCTTGTGGGCCTAAAATATGTAGTGCGTCCACCCCCCAAAATTTTAAAATAAAATGTTATAAAAAATAACGTAAGAAGATAGGGAAACCGCTATCAGAATTATGGCGTCCCAAAATACGGTAGCTAGCAAAAACAAAAAAATATCCGATCTGCAAATCTAAGACTTCCTTACAGTTTGTATGTGTCGATATACATATTTACACCAATACCGATGAAGATATAAATGTAGCGATGAAATACACACAAACGAATAATAATTCCATGTAAATTATAAACATAAGCTACGCCTTCTAACAAATGATGGACGCTCCCTATTTTACTATGAGTTTTCGACTGCCCTCCAGTGCTCAGTGCCCACAAGGGGCGTTACCATCCGTTTTGAGATGCTCTGGGCTAAACTAATGTATAGAATAATAATATAATTGAACATGGAATTATGAATGTTTATTATTTAATTATTAATGTAATTCTCTATCCCACGAGTAAGTCAACCAGTACCTACACAGCTTAGTAACATTATTACAATTGTAAAACAAGTCAACAACCTTCTCACTAATGAGATTGAATTAGATTGTCAGCAGGGTTTAAGTGTATCATTTTATTTGATTAGCATTCTGCATGTGTAATCGTTTTGGATAAACCGTATATGTTATATACCCGGCATTAAAACTATAAACTAGACTAGCGTAATGGTTAATTCAAAAACATTACCGGCCTTATTCATAGACAGATTTACAATACATTTTTGTTATCGAATGTTTTGTCCCTATCGAACGACTTTTGAATTCAAATTGAACGAAGAAGACAAAACATTCAATACCTAAAATAAGTAGGTTTTAAAACTGTCTATGAATAAGGTCGTAAAAATGTATAGATTGCCTTAAATTATAGGGTGTGTCGCAGTTAAGCGACCACACAGGGTGCCAGGAATGACGGGGCGCCGCGCCGTACGGCTTTTTTGCTGTTTTTTTACTTAGATTAGGATCGTTTACAGGAAGCGCCATAGAAGTATTTACCAAATTTACGCCATTAACACTAAAACCGCAACTATCCCCAATTAGTCTTCAGGCAAGTTGTGAGAATGTTATGTAAAAAACTGTATTATTTTAGATGAGTTCTACGAAACCATATTTGAGAATGAAGGCTGTTTTGATGATGTATAAAGTATTTCTGAGGTATCCCGAGGCCTTAAGACCTGCCTTCCCTAAGTTGAAAGAGAAATTAGAAGATCCTGATCCTGGTAAGCAATAGCTCCGTAATTATTATGATATTGTAAACTTTGAACAAAAGGACTAAAACTAGCATCAATTACATTTTGTAACTCTGCATTTACTGTAACCAATCACAAATCAGAAGTACCTAGTCAAGTACCTTACTAGATAGTAAAGTAGGACTTTATGTTATACTTGTTATAAAAGGTTACGTTATTCCGAAGTAAGAACTTCAGAAGAAACTTTGTGGTGTCGTAATTAAAAAGCAACAGAAATTTGCGATAAGAATAATGACGTCACTAAGGGGCGGTCGCTGGCGTTATAACAAAGATTATGAGTTATTCCCACTTAGCCGCAATATTATGTATTAGATGCTAAGGACTGCTAGATGATACAACTTTTGCACTTTCGACAGAATTTTTTTATTTGCTCTTTGGTGAGAAATAACATACAAAATCACACATCGAAATTAGTCCTTTCAATTTAACTAAATATAATATAATAAAATGTATATATCTATATACATTTTATTTCAGATGGTACAAATAGCCAGTTACTGTAATCCGAGCTATGAAATCGCATTCGTTCTTTATGATGTAGAATACATTACAATACATGTTTTATAGCTAGCATTAGATTGTAAGATTACAGATCGATACATATTTGTACTCTGTATTCAATTGATTAATAACATGATTCTCATGAATATAGAAATAAACTAGTATGCCCACCATCTTTGTTCATTCTAAAATATCTGTATTTACTGTACTGTGCTGTATCAGCCCATATATGTCCCACTGCAGGCCACGAGCCTCCTTCACAATCGAGAGTACGATTTAGAAGAGTTAGACCATATGGCCTAGTGCGGGTTGGCGGACTTGACATACCATAAAAATTACTACCAATCGCTATTGCAGGTTTCCTCACGATGTTTTCCATCACCGTTTAAGTGCGTGGTGGTTGTCTATCAATACACACATGACTCCGAAAAGTCAGAGGTGTGCCGTGGGATTTGAACCTGCGACCACCGTGACCATGTTGCCAGTTGAGTCTAGTCCGTTTACCAACACGCTACCACGCACTTACATATTCTTAATTAGGTATCTTATTCAGATATTTTCCAATGATGGGATGGATGATATTTTTTTCTCCTTATAGGTGTCCAATCAGCTGCTGTAAATGTTGTATGTGAGTTAGCCCGGAAGAATCCTAAAAATTACCTCTCTTTAGCTCCCGTCTTTTTTAAATTGATGACTACCTCAACTAACAACTGGATGCTGATTAAAATCATCAAATTGGTACGTACAACACCTCAATGTATTAAAACCGTGCATTAATCTTGTTTATACAGCTGACCGAAAGACGAAACGAAACAAGAAATTTCTTTACAAGTCGTATGATGTGCCAGTATGGACATTGATAAGAAATTGTTAAAGATTGTAATGGTACTAATAGATAGAGCACATGTTGACATAATAATACTTGTTTTGTGTATCTATGTAAACAAATGGTCTCATTAAATAATAGGCAATGAAGAATCGGATATAATGCTCCAACAATTTTGTATCGACTTGCTAAACTCACACGTTTTATGATTCTTCACAGTTCGGTTTAATGACACAGTATGAACCTGATATTGGAAGAAAAATAACTCAAAGCCTGATAGATCTTATTTGCAGGTACTGATAGTGACAAAATTACAGCGTGTTTACAGAACCGCTAGATTCATTCACCACACCCCCACCATTTAAAATTTTGAACATTATAGCAATTACGTCACATTTACCGAAAACACACGGCGGAATATCAAACAAATTGCAATTCTTGGCCTTTCCCACATACAAAGAATAATTACCATAACTATGCGTAAAATTTATTTACAAATATCTCACTGCCTAGCGTTCTTTATTTATCCAGTCTGTTTCATTGCGCAGGCTAATACTATTTTTATAGAATCTAAGATGGAATTGCAGTTTCCTATATTCCAAATAATTGACACGTAAACACTTATAAATTGGCACATAAAGTTCACAATTTTTCTATTATTTTTGCCGCTGAACAAAGCAATGTCGGAACATATCCCCGTGTAATTGAGAAGGACACTTGAACAGTGACATTATAGCATCACATCGTTCAGTTCTTGGTTGCTCCCACATAAGCTAGTCTTATGTAGTGTCATTGTGTTTGTTGCAGTTTGGTGCCTTAACCCCATTAGAGCCTCGGCTTGGCAAGAAACTGATAGAACCATTAACTAATTTAATACATAGGTGAGTTAGCTCGGTTGGCGACCGTTTAGGACTTCTCCTATTTAGAGTCCTTACAGGATTGATAATAATATTATTAGTCGATATTTTAATGCTATTAATATTAAGTATGGTCTAGTCTGAATATATCGAGGTAGTCTTCTTCGAGGGATGTTTTGTATAATTTTCACGTTTTGTAAATAAAGTGGTTCGCTTTCACTGCTTATTTCTATTATTTTCGTTATTATAGCTTAGTTAACATCATCGGACATGGTCCTTATCACAACACTAGATTTTGCTTTCTTACTTGTAGATAGCTTACCGTGTTCAACATAATTTTTATTTCCATTTACAATATTGTGTTTATTTGTAAAACTTATTTGAATTGTTTTACCCTTCTGTTATAGAGAAACTTTCAAAGTATTTCTAATATTATTCACATTTAGAGTTTTCGATTTGTAATGTGTTCAAAAAGTTATTTTGAGATCAATTGCCACCGCACGATGTTTTGTACCTCACTTATACAACAGTGTTGTAATGAGTTGTATGTATGAGATACGAAAGTGTGTATGTGTATGTGGCAGTACGTCGGCGATGTCTCTGCTGTACGAATGCATCAACACGGTGATCGCGGTGCTCATCAGCATCAGCAGCGGCATGCCGGGCCACGCCGCCTCCGTGCAGCTCTGCGTGCAGAAACTCAGAATACTCATCGAGGATAGTGACCAGAACCGTAAGCATTTAAACTCATAACTCACATTCCATTGAAATAAAACGTCACAGTCTGCGGTATGTCCGCCCTGTAACCACAAAAGCTGTAGTCATCGAAACTTCGGGAGGTTAATAAATGGAAAAATAAACCTAATCCGTGATCAAGTCCGTAAAAACTAGTTTTATTTTAATGTGTACCATTCGAGTAAAGCTAAGAAATTATTGTCACATTTCATTTTGTTTTCCAACCCCTTTCGTGCACTTGAAATTAGGCTTCGTGGTGTATTTTATCCAAATATTCATGAATTATAGAATTTACCGTCAGAAATTACTTTTAAACTTTCCAGAGGCTAAACCCGCGTTCCTAACTGATTCTCTTGTTTTTATTATCTTAATTTTTGGTCTCATAAATTACACATGAATGTACATTTCTTAATTAGAATACATGTCACAATTACCAAAAATGCTGTGCAATATTTATTACGTCAGATGCGTAAAGGAAAATTTGCGGAGATGAAATAACATAAAATATTTCTAAATATTGACATAACAAACAGGCGAATTAAAATGTCTATATGTATATAATCTAATTAAAAATACTTAAAAGATATATCAAGTGTAATCGTTTAACAAGCATGACATTCAAACACAAAACAAATTATAGAACAGTAGGAAAATTAAAAGTGGTAAGGCTGACTATGATCCATTTAAATTGAAACAATATTGACACAGGGTTGATGCTTGTAAACATTGTTTACATTTAATTTAAACGTGTAGTAATAGTGACGAGGTGAGCTTGCGGCGGCTTGTGCAATATTTGTTGCGTATCCACCAGTATTCACATAATACTATATTTACCATATGTCATAATTTATTATGAACACGCCTTCTATAAAAAGGAAATTGATTCCTCTATTAAATTCAAAGGATTTTCAATCCCCATCACTAATTTCGTACGAAGCGAGTAACTTACATGATCACTAAAGCATTATGGTGTATCCACACCGCTGTTAATTTGTTTCTGAGCATCATTGTGCAACATGATAACATTAGGTAACAATGTATAACATTTGTTGCTACTTGTTATTATTTGTTGAATGTTTCTAATCGCGTCTGTGCGCCAATTACAGAAAATAACAAAGAGTAACAACATTCTCTTACAACTTTGTCGATTGTTGCCAAATGTTGACTGTTTTTCAAAAGTTAGGCAACATAACTTAACATTTAATAACCCGGCCACATGTACTAACATTAAATAACATTTTGTTATTGGATGTTGTTAAGTAACATTTGGAAACGTTGCTCAAGAAAAAGCAACTGCGGTGTGGATACACAAGTACTAACACAGTTCGAACTATAAATTGGTATTTGGTCATCTATACTCCAGAATATTCCACATTCATTCACATTCCAGAATTGTTGTATAACTTATCAGTGGCGAAGGGTTCTTACTAGTGATGTAACGAATGTTAGTTTTCTCACATTCGCGAATGCGAATGCGGATGCGAATATTCATATCTAACATTCGCGAATACGAATGCGAATGCGAATGTTGTTTTTCAAATTTGGCGCGCAACATTTCGGGCCAGCCATGTTTAAAACGAACATAGTCGAGCATGTCGAGCCGGCCCGTGCTTTGACAGGTTGAATGAACAAATTTAGTAGTTATAAAGGAAGAAATTGTAATTTTATTTACAAGTAGGTATTTATTATTTTGCTTTCTTGAGTATGTTTATTAATTGCATTGAAAAATAATTGAAAATGAAGGTTTTAAAAATATAACATTTTGGATATTAAATGTTTAATTTTGGTTGATTATTTTTTATAAATGTAAATCGCATTTGGTTTTGTTAAAAAAATAGAAGCTATAACTTAATAAGGACAGTCAAAAGACTTACGAGACGTAGATATTATCAATATTATACCTAGTCAGGTCATAAATTCTGTCACATGTTTAATATAAAATAATTGAAACAAGTTTATTCATTATGTAACCATTTATATACCAAAATGAACTTACCAAAACATAGATTCTTATGACACTAAAGTTTATTCAAAATGACCTCCGTGATTTTGAATACAGGCCTTCAATCTGCGCGGACAGTCATCATCACGCACGAACGAGGTCCATGTCAATATCGGCGGCTGCCTTAATCTGAGTGATGTCTTGAGTGACTCCAAATTGGGATGAGGCTTTGAGCACGCCTTTTCCTCCAAGTGTTGCCATATCATGTAATCTAACGGATTCAAATCTGGACTGGAGGAGGGCCAGTCTTTGAGCCGGATGAAGTCGATTTCACGCGCCGCCAGCCAGTCTTGTGTGCTCTTCGCTCTATGAGCTGGCGCCGAATCTTGTTGGAATACCCAGTGCCTGTTATTGAACATGGTATGAGAAACAGGTTTCACAAGGTTCGTCAGGACTGTATTTTGACACACAACTGCATTCGTTTTTACACCTTACTCACAAAAATGTACCTCTGTTAAGCCCCAATAAGAAACTCCCAACCATATCATGAGCGAGGATGGAAAATGACCTCGTTGGACACGCGGAATACGGTTGCTCGCTTCTTCACTTCTGTGTGCGTACACCTTATCATTTTGTTTGTTGTAGCTCTCTTCTACGGTAAAAATTTTTTCATCCGAATAAAGAATTTCCCGATATTTTTTACCCGCGTACCGCTTCAACAAAGCGCGGCATCTCTTCAGTCTCAGGTCCATTAGACGAGCATTCAAACGATGTCCTGTCTTTCTGCGATATGCCCGAAGCCCTAAGTCTTCATTTAACACCCTTTTCACCGTGGTTCTGCTTAACCCCATCTGAAGGGCCAACAGTTTTTGCTTACGTTTGGGATTTCTTTGAATTCGCGCCTTCACAGCTTTTATCACTGCTGGAGTCCTAACAGACCGAGGGCGACCACTTCTTGACCTGTTATCTACACTAGAGTCTTCATTGTATCGTTTGATGGTACGATAAACGAATCTTTTGGTTATATTCAAATTTTTCAGTATGTCAAAAATTTGAATTGGCGCGTAACCGCAACGATGCAACGCAATAACTGCAACACGGTCTTCTTTAAGCGTCCACTCCATATTTAAAAATGAGTAAAATTCTAAAAAGTTTACATTTTTATTTTCATGAACAATTCGAAATTCGAATTCAATAAACTTTTTTGTGGCCAGCATTCTAAAAGAAAAGTTTTTACTGTGTGACAATACTTATGATCTGTGTAAATAATTAAAAAATACGCTAATTATAATAGTTGTATTATTTTTCCAGAACCATCAAAATTTGTACAAATTTCCTTTTTATTTGTCAAAAACATTCGCTTAACATTCGCTTCGTTTCTTGCGAATACGAATGCGAATGCGAATGCCAAAAAATATGCGAATATTCGCGATTCGCGAATGCGAATGCGAACATTCGTTACATCACTAGTTCTTACAAGCCGATTCCTAGCAGCACGCCTTATAATTTAAAGGAAATTATTAATTATTTACATTTTTTTAAACAAGTTATATGAAGAAAACAATCAAATAATAAACAATATTAAAATAAATATAAACAATAAACAAATGTTATTCGATATTAATAAACAAAATATTATCGATCAATTAATAACACAACGACAAACGCATTGCGCGATGTTCAACGTAAGTACATGCATACGAAACACGCGGCCGCCTAGATCCCGATGACGTCACGTCAGGCTACAAGGACACAGCACGAGTTCCCGTTGCTCTCGCGCTCATTTCCAACGCATTATTTGCCATCTCTGTTACACGTTTGTTGCTCAGAACTGTATGCAAAATTGCACCTTAAAACATTCAGCTTTTAAGGTCTAAATTTATTTGTAGAAATACGACGATATTTGCTTGTGAATATGCCGGTGGGCCTACGGCTTATAAAGTAATTTGCCAGTTCGCGCCTCTTTTATTTCGTGTTTATAATTAGAAAATATTATTTACTACTGTGTTGTTTCAGTATATATGTATAATGCGGTGTCTATTTTTAGGTTTGTATATAATTAGTGGGTTATTTATGAAATTTTACTGGTTTCGAAGTGCAAACAGATTTATCTATTTAGCAAAACTTTAATGATGAATGAAACTTGATAATGTCGTATGTATCGTTTTATCTCATGAATTGCATTATTATGAGGTAATTTTAAAAATGCTGCATTTACGTAATTAAAAAAGGGACTGGAAATTATATTAAATTTGATAATACATTTAAGTACCAGAGAAAGAACGGCAACTGACAAGTTTTAATTATTTAATAAATATTGTAATGCCGTATTTTTGTTAGCGTTGATTCAAAATAGGACATACAAACATAACCCACGCCTGCATCCCATGAGGGTTGCCAGATTCGATAGATCTCCAGTTAGCTCTATACTGGCATCGTTTTACTTTCGTCCACTTACATCAATCTCTTCATCTTTTTTTATATATAAGGAACGTTTGAAATTTTTTTGTCGATCAATTTCAAAACAGGCTAATGTTGTCTTTTGCAAAAAAGCACCTAACGGGCACAGTGCTATTCCGTGCAAGTGTTGTATGAAAATATAGTAAATATTACTAAGCAAATATGTCGCTCAATATCTTACGTACATAACGGAGTAAAAATATAAGTATGAGTACCTACTTGTTAATTTAATAAAACTAGTCACCAGAAGTATCGGCTTCCCTTTCGAAAAAAGTCACCCTTCGCCACTGTAACTTATAACTCAGGTAAAGGAAAAATCGCTCCAACAATTTACCCAATTCAATGAGTACAATGAACCTCCCTATTTTCCAATCAAGACCGTGTAACGCTTAATCGAATACGTTATCTATATTTTCCGTTCGCAAGAATGACCCAATTGATCATAAAATTTGTAGGGAATTATATTGTCCTGATGAACAATAACATCAAGATGCACCTAGAGTCTCACAGATAATCATCATAAAAATTTACTGCCATTTATGGTTAGGTCATCAGATTACCGAAGACTCATCAACTTCTTGATACTTACTTCGTCTTCCGCAAATCTCAATCAAAAGATGCATCGCGTTCTAATTGTTTTCAGATGCTGTATTTATGGTTCTGGCGAGTTTAATGCTAAAAAAAAGAGTTTTATTTACGTAATATACAATCTATAACATATTTGGGCTGGTATTAGATTTTTATTATGACGTGACGTTACTAAGTGGCACTATATTTTGGAAATATTACTCGCTATTGTTATATGTTTAGTTTAGGTCCAACGGGTAAATTTTGGATCCATATTTTATTAACATAGCAATGAAAATATTTGTCGCAAGTGAAATACCTGGGGCTGCTGGCGATGTCGCGTATACTGAAGTCGCACCCAAAGTCAGTGCAGGCGCACAAGGACCTAGTGCTCGCGTGCCTCGACGACAAGGACGAGTCCATCCGACTCCGGGCGCTTGGACTCTTGTACGGAATGGTAAGTGGAATTTTGTCCACGTTTGGTTTATGTAGGCAACACAGTCAATATATTCACAAAACGAGTGTAATTATAAATCAAAAGTAACATTGTTCGTTTCCCTGTGAGTTGTGTTAGATAATATGCTGCTGGAATCACTATTATCTACTACAATATGATTGAAAGACAAGACAAACATGAAACTACGTAAATAAATGTATGTATTACGTAAATATTTTTTTTTATCTCTTCTAATACACTGGTAAAACTAAAGGGATATAAGTAGTGTATTTGAATGTGAAACCGTAGGTATCGAAGAAGAACCTGATGGAGATAGTGAAGAAGCTGATGGTGCACATGGAGCGCGCGGAGGGCACGCTGTACCGCGACGAGCTGCTCACGCGCATGGTGGAGATCTGCGCGCAGAACAACTACCAGCACGTTGTCGACTTCGAGTGGTACGTCACCGTGCTCGCCGACCTCACCGAGATGGAGACCAGCGCCAAGCACGGTACGTACTTAGCTCTATCTACAGAAAATCTTTCTCTCTCTTCAGCTATAGAAACTCCACCGCTGAATATAGACCCACCCCAAAGATCTCCACATCGAACTATTGGAAGCGGCCTGCATGATGCATCCAACGATTTCCTTTATACAACAGTAACATAGTAAAGGCATTTGTTTATTAATTGCTAAGTTATAGGTATTTAACAGTACTACGTGTTAGGCTGTCCGAATAAAAGAATGCTCTATGGTGAAGAGCGTCATAAGATATACTTCGCGCACGTAAAATTTAGGATTCCTCCCGTCGTATAGCAGCTTGTAGCACACTCTATCGAGGAGCTCTCTTACTCTTGCGCCTGCTGGTGTTTATTTAAAAACGTTTCATTGTATGGATGGCATAAGATATGCCCTCTTTTGCCCGCAGAGATTCAGATTGTAGCATAGTATATGTAGCTATTTGTATTATGTTATGTTTAAAGTGGCACTGTGAATGTATGTGTGCGTGTGTGCGCGTCAGGCTGCATCCTGGCGACGCAGCTGACGGAGGTGGGCGCGCGCGTGGCGGAGGTGCGTGCGTTCGCGGCGCGCGAGTGTGCGTCGCTGTGCGCGCGCGCGGCCGCGTCGCCCGCGCCCGGCGCCGCCTCGCGCGAGGTGCTCTACGCCGCCGCCTTCGTGCTCGCCGAGTACTGCACGTTAGTCACGCCTCTTATGTTTGCTCATTGATAATCTCGGCCAGACATGTTCATATTTATTTTTACGTGATTGTTTTTCCTTTATTTAATTAACGATAATAGCTTTTTATAATCATCATGACTTATTTATATTTCCTGATACCATTTTTTAAATAAATTCCCCTTATAATTATGTTAGATCTTCTTATATTTAAGTACTCTTAATTATTATTTTTCAATATTTTTTGTCTAAATTTATATCTATACGTCATGTCATTTCAATATCCATTTTGCATTAGTTAACAGCTTTCAGCAAAGCTAGGTAAGTATAGTAATAGTTTGTTTCATAATTGCAAAGCATGTTTGTGTATGTGTGTGTCAGGGAGGAGGAGGTGATGCGCGGCGCGGTGTCCCCGCTGCTGGCGTGCGCGCGCGTGGGCGGGGCGCAGATGCGCGCGCGCGCCGTGTGCGTGCACGCCGCCTTCAAGCTCACCGCCAAGCTGCTGCGCATGTACGAGCAGCGCGGGGACCTCGATGCCGCCATCGCGGTATGTGCATTACTATTCACTACTTATCAAAAGTGATCCACATATAATAAGTATTGAGGGACTGTCAACACATGACTTCTTGACCTATCTTCAGTGATGATAAGAAAATTGAATATTTTAGAATTATTTACTAAACACAATCTTATCAATTTGGATATGTGTATGTATCTCTTTACATATATTTTTTAACCCTCGATAGGAATCCGCTCTATGATTTTTTATGAGAGCGTCACAAGCATGTATAAAGTGATACCACTTAGTATCGTTATTATATAGTGATTGGTGCATTTATGTGTATGTATGTGTGTGCGTGCAGCTGGCGCGCGAGTGTGAGGCGGGCATGCGCGAGTTGCTGTGCAGCGAGGACATGGAGGTGCAGGAGCGCGCGCACAACGCCGCGGCGCTGCTGGCGCTGCTGCTGCGCACGCTCGCGCCCGGCGACGCGGCCGACGCACCCGCCGCACCCGCCGCCACCGCGCTGCTGGTCGAACACGAACAGAGGTACCAAGAACATAAAATCAGCCCATATATGTCCCACTGCAGGGCGCGGGCCTCCTCTTCAATCGAGAGTACGATTGAGAGGGGTTAGGCCACTGTCCACCACGCTAGACTAGTGCGGGTTGGCGGACTTTATACCATATAAATTCTTTCGAATCGCTATGGTATGCAGGTTTCCTCACGATGTTTTCCTTCACTGTTATATACCAAAAATTAACAGGCCGCAAAGGCACACAGCGCACGCAGCAATTATTTTAGCTAATATGTATATTATTGTTTTAAAATAGTAATGGAATAGAAATTCCTGAAGAGGAGAATGAAAAGGATAATGAAGAGGAGAAATCTGGTCCGGGCTTTAGTGGCGGACTGATCGAGGAGCTTGCCGAATTGTTCGATGGAGAACTCAAACCCGTGGCGCCTAAAGCACAGAAGAAAGTGCCCATGCCTGCAGAGTGAGTATTTCATGTCAAATAAAAAAAGTATTTGCACCTTTGTTCCTTATAGTTAGGGCCTATAAACAATTTACTCGCAATAATAGTGGTGATGAAATTTTTTACGTCGCAAATTGTGGAGGAAGAAGGGAACCTTTGCCCAGCAGAGAAATTAAATGGGTTAATAAAAAAAAAAAAATACATCATCCTCATCACCAGCCTTTAGCTGTCCACTGCTGGACTTAGCCTCAGCCTATAAATAAAAAAAAAAGAGTCAACATCCCTATTGTGGTGTCTTTTGTGTCAGTCTGAACCTGGAGCAGTGGTTGTTCTGCGAGCACTGGTCGTCGGACAGTTCGAGCTCGGAGGAGGAGGGCGAGGTGGCGGCCGTGTTCGCCGCGCCCGACCACGACCTGCGACCCACCGCGCAGTTCACTCCCGAGGAACTGCAGATGGTACGTCTCTACACATTGAGGATTAAATTGTAGCCGCCATTTTGAACTTTTCATTTATTGATCCGGTTGCTCCCGAATATTTGTCGCTAATTTTGTGAATTTACAATTTTGTGAATTGTAAGTACAGCTTATACAGGGCTATTTTTAAATGACTGCACTTTTTTTATTCGTCTCAAGAAATTAATACTGATTAAAGCAGGAAAAATATTCAAATTTACACATAATAAATCATCTATTACCATTTCAAAATATCCTAATGCTCAAATTATACTCAATATCTACTAGGGGCACGGCCACCGGCCATTTTTATACGAAGAAACGCGCACGTGTGTGTATTTGTGTAGTTTATGAATGACCTTATTAATGGCCGTGCATATTTTTAAACGGTCTTGTTCATAAACAGTTTTGGAACCTATTTTACTTGTCGAATGTTTTGTCCCCTTTTGAACGACATTCAGTTTGAGCAAAGAAGACAAACCATTCGCTAACTAAAATAGCTTTATAAACTTATGAATAAAATCGTAAGTATTTATTGAAGATAAAAAATATTGATTATGAAAAAAAAAGTTTTATTTCACTAATGGACTATATTCATGATTCCGAACCTCGTGTCAAAATTTAATAGGTACTTAAATAGAAATAACCCTGTATAAAGAGTGAGTGAGAGTAAGTGGTAATGGTACGTTTCAGTTGCGCGAGGCGCGGCGGCAGGAGCAGGCCAACAACCCACACTATCTGAAGGACGACTCGCCGCGCTCCTACCAACAAGATGACATTCCAGTCGCAGAGATCGCACTCGAAGTGCCGCTGCAAATACACAGTAACAGTAATCTTAATTTATTTATTGCATAAGTCGGACAAATCAGCAAATTCCTTACCTGATGAATGGTGATTACTGCCGCCGATGTACTTTTATAAGCTTTGAAGCGTAGGTGCGTTGCTTTGAGAAGAGTAATAAAAATGATATTGTAACTGGGCCTCTGGTTAAACACAGATTTTTAAAATTTATTCATCATCATCATCATCATCATCATCCGTCCGTCCAGCCAAAGGAAGTCCACTGTTGAACATAGGCCTCTCCTAATGATTTCCAAAAATTATTTTTTTCTCTTAAATCATTCTAATGTTATTTTTATTTCAGCTAAGAGATCTGATAAGTACTTAATGTCGCGAGAGAACACGACCAAAAAGAAGAAGGAGAAGCGGACATCGAAGAAACGACGAAGCAAAAAGGAGGTGTCCTCCGACTCTGAGAGTGAAGGTAAGTTCCGCTAATAGACTCGGAATAATATTATTTTCCTATATTTTCCTAAGACGCAATATACAGAAATAACAAAAAAAAGTACAAGTGGCGAACTTATATATTTAATTCTTATTTATATTCATATTTTAAGTTATTGCACGTGTTATCTTATTGCTTGATTCTCACTACACCATAATAAGAAACTACACCTTAAACAGACATTGAAATCCAGTTATAAGTAGAGAATCATCCAATTAGATGGACCAGTAATGGTTCTGCGCCGGGCGGTTACTCGTATTTTATACTGTAATATATTCGAGCCTTCTCTATAATTGACAGTAAGATTGAAAGGGGATAGGTCATAATTATAGTCCACCACGCTAAACTAGTGCGAGTTGGAGGACTTTACATACCATAGAAATTATTACAAATCGCTATGGTATGCAAGTTTCCTCGATGTTTTCCTCCATCGTTATAGTGCGTGGTGATTGACTATCCAGGCATGATTGGCCAGGTCTATTTCAGCTGGTAAGAAAACATGCTTCAACAGTTGGGCTACTATAGGCATACATAGAAGTAGAGATAAATTATATGATCTATACCATGAAAGAACATATAATCATAGTGAGAAATTTAAATTGTATGTCAAAAATTACTCGAAAATATTTAAACAAGTTTGTTTGAAAGCAAAGTCACTATATTTGAGCACTAAAATAAAAAACTCCAAAAATAAAATTAAAATGACTTGGAGTGTGATTAGGAAAGAAACTGGTAAAGCTAAACCTCGTGACACAGAGTTTAGCCTTAATATAAATAATCATATCTTTAAATCTGATTTTGAAGTAGCTAGAGCTTTCGAGAACTTTTTCTCAGATGTACCAGTTTCCATAACAAAAAGTTTAAATTCATCTCCTTGCATAGCAGAAAAATTACTGGAAGAAAGTGTACCTGGTGGTAGAGATTCATTTGCGTTCCATTGCGTTGACAGTGTGGATATTATAAAAACATTTAAGTTAATTAATATTAAAAATACATGTGACCTTTGGGGAATCTCAACAAAAATATTAAATGCTGCAATACCAGTCTTAGCTCCCCAGTTAGCTGTAATTTTTAATGCTTGTATAAACAGTGGTATATTTCCTGATAAAATGAAGTTAAGTAAAATTATACCTCTTTTTAAATCTGGTAGTACAGATGACCCCTCCAACTATAGACCTATCTCAGTACTACCTTCATTAAGCAAAATTTTTGAAAAACTGATGCTTCATCAAATTCAAATTTATTTTTCAAAAAATAAAATACTTCATGGTAAACAATTTGGTTTCACTCGGGGTCGCTCCACTACTGATGCTGGTGTGGAGCTTATACATAACATATTTGATGCTTGGGAGAATTCACAGGACGCTTTAGGTGTGTTCTGTGATTTATCCAAAGCATTTGATTGTGTTCACCATGAAATTCTTATCAGGAAATTAAGCCACTACGGTGTAAATGGCGTTGCGCTTGATTTATGCAAGTCGTATTTAAGTAATAGGGTCCAAAGTGTAGATGTCAACGGAAAAAGATCTCCTGGGTCTGTTGTTACTATGGGAGTTCCGCAGGGCTCGATTCTTGGACCCTTCCTCTTTTTAATCTACATTAATGACTTACCTTTTTTTATAAGGGACAACTGTGAGGTCGTGTTGTTTGCAGATGATACTTCTTTATTATTTAAACTGAATCGACATCAACCCATTATTGACGATGTAAACCACATCCTCACAAAAATCGTACATTGGTTTAGCGTTAACAACTTGTTACTAAATAGTCAGAAAACTAAATGTGTACGGTTTGTGACTCCTAATGTCAAAAAAGTTAACGCTAACATTCTTTTGAATGGGGATGAGTTGAGCCTTGTGAATACAACTAAGTTCTTGGGAATCACATTAGATCCCAAACTTCAATGGGGTCCTCATATAGTCGCTTTAGCTAAAAAGCTGAGCGCCGCAGTCTACGCGGTGGGTAGGATACGTCAATTGACTGATATTGATACAGCTCGATTGGTATATTTTGCCTACTTTCATAGTCTGATGAGTTATGGAATTTTACTGTGGGGTGGTGCTGCTGACATTAATACCATCTTTGTTCTCCAA
The DNA here is from genome assembly GCA_949752805.1 of Deilephila elpenor. Lineage (NCBI taxonomy): Eukaryota > Metazoa > Arthropoda > Insecta > Lepidoptera > Sphingidae > Deilephila > Deilephila elpenor. The sequence continues at coordinate 8,360,262 of OX457097.1, forward strand.
AAGCGAGCTATAAGATCAATTTATTCGCTAGGGTCCAGATATTCTCTTAGAGAAAAATTTAAAGAAATAAATATAATGACAGTGGCATCACAATATATTTTTGAAAATTTAATGTATGTCCATCAAAATAAAGAAAACTTTCGAAAGATTAGCGATATTCACAATAAAAATACTAGAAATAAGAACAATTTAGCTACTCATAAGACCAGACTCCACAGGATCAGCAAGTCTTTTAAGGGTTACTGTATACACTTTTATAACAAAGTTCCCACTCATATTAAAGCCTTAAGTATTGAAAAATTCAAAGCTACTATCAAGCAAAAATTATGCAATAAAGCTTATTATAAAATTTCAGAATATCTAGATGATAATAAGGCTTGGGAATAGTATAGTATAAAATTAATTAAATATATAGTATCTTGGAGCGGAGGTATTAGTGTGCTCTGTATAATTTCATTTATATTAAGTAACTTAAACTATTTTGTTTTGCTTTGTAAGCGATTGGATAAGTCATGCTCGCTTAAAAGTCTGTGCTTGCGGTGGCGTCGTGTGCCGGGTCGGTCACTTCCCTGTAGCATGGTTGAGGAGGCCGATGGCTGGCACATGCGTCATACTCGTGAACGGGTGCTGCTTGTGTGGACTGGTCTGTCCGATTTGCTTACTTTGTAATTGATAAATAGATTACTTAACGCTTTTATAATTATTTATTGCGTTGGCAAAACAGAGTATACTGATTCTTCGTTATGGGTTACTTCGTTTCGTTTCTCTCAGCCATATTAAATATAAAGTAAACTTATTCGTATTCAACTATATCCTACTTGCAAATCATAACAAGTTATTAATGAACTGCTCTGATTTAAACCAACTTGTAATTTTTGTAATAATCATACATTGTAAACTGGTTTTGAAAAGAGCAACACTAGAGTTTCTTGCCCGTTCTTCTCTAGTGAAAACCGCTTTCCGAACCGGGTGGTAGTTCAAAAAATGACTGAATCTAAACAATGTTGAACATTTTAATGGATTCAATAAATTATTTTCATTTCATTTCATTTCATTTCATCAATACACACATGACTCGGAAAAGTCACCACGCACATGTTGGCAGTCGCTTCTGGTCCGCTTACCAACAGGACACTAAGTACTTGTACGCAATAATAATAATAATAATAATATTTCGGTTTCGATTTTGGATTCTCAGCATAGCTGGTAAATTTTTAAAGAGGTTAAAGTGCGGGTGGGTACCAGGCACTTTAGGCCTCTATTGGAAATCAGCAGGGGCATTAAGAAAGCGTCGGACAATACTACATGTATCTAGTATTATGGATTTTTGTAATTGGATGTAAATATTTTGATTAATGTCTAGTTTTTTAATGGCATTGTGTAGAGATTTAGGGACTATTCCAGTTGACGATATTACTATGGGGATAACTATTACTTTATCTTGGTGCCACATATCTTTAACTTCGTCTGCGAGCGGTATGTATTTTTGTAGTTTCTCGTTATGTTTCTTCTTTAAGTTTTCGCTATTAGGTACTGTAATATCTATTAAATATGTGGTTTTTGATTCTTTTAAGGTGAGTGTGATGTCCGGTCTAATACAAGCAATAGTTTTATCAGTTATTATATCACGGTCCCAATACAGTTTTACTTGACAATTTTCTATGACACTTTTTGGTTTATATTTATAATATGGTACGTATTCATTTGTAAGTTTATATTTGAGAGCAATTAGTTGATGTATTTGTTTAGCTACGTTATCATGCCTATTTGTGTATTCTTTACTTGCTAATATGTGACACCCTCCAGTTATATGTTCTATTGTTTCTTTGGTTTGGTGGCATAATCTACAATTATCGTTTCCTATTGTGGTGTCTTTCATAATGTATTTGGCATAATTTCTTGTTTTAATGACATGATCTTGGATGGCGAGCATGAAGCCTTCCGTTTCACCAAAAATATTTCCTGTGGTGAGCCATTTATTGGAAGCTATCTTGTCTACGTGGTCTTGGTTCAGTTGATTTATATGTTTTCCATGTAGTGCTTTTTGTTTCCATTTTGTTATTTTTTCTTCATCAGCTATAATTTTTTGGGTAGGATTAAAATCTGTTTTATTAAACTGTAATGATGTTCCGGAAGTTGTCATGCTCGTAATTGCCTTATGGAGTAAACTATTATTAGATTTAGTTATAAAATAATTGCGAAGATTGCTTATCTGAGAATAATTTAAGTTTTTGAGATCTATAAAACCGCGTCCTCCTATATTGCGTTTCAGTGTGAATCTTTCTATTGCAGAGTGTATATGATGGATGTTGTGTTTATAGGCTAGTGATCTGGTGGTAATATTAAGTGCGTCTAAATCTGTATTTGTCCATTGAATTATCCCAAACGAGTAGGTTAGGATAGGGACAGCATACGTGTTAACGGCTTTAACTTTATTTCTGGCTGATAATTGAGTTTTAAATATTTTATTTAGTCTATTTATATATTTTTGTCTGAGCTCTTTTTTTATTTCTTGATGATTAATTGCTGTACTTTGCGAAAACCCTAAGTATTTATATGTATCTCTAAACTGCATCCCATCTATATTATTATCATCTAATGTAAGTTTGTATGAATGTGTTTCCTTATGTTTCCCTTTAATTATGCTATTTATTTTACATTTCTCAATTCCGAACTTCATTTTAATATCATGGCTGAAGGCCTCTGTAGCGCTAAGTAGGCAATCTATTTGTTCCCTGTTTGCAGCATATAACTTGATATCGTCCATATATAACAAATGGCTAATACTTATCTTATTTGGTCGATCTATCTTGTAACCACAACCAGTTCTGTTTAAAATTTTAGATAAGGGGTTTATTGCCAAACAAAACCAAAGTGGACTTAGAGAATCTCCTTGAAAGATACCACGTGCTATTTTGATCGGTTCTGATTTTTGATATCCCTTTTCAGATTTGATATTCAATACTGTGCTCCATGTATTCATTAAATAACTTAATAAACCTATAATATTTTTATTTATCTTGTATATCTTTAAAATATGTAATAACCATGAATGTGGTACACTATCAAACGCCTTTTGATAATCTATATATGCATAAAAGAGGTTCCGATGTTTTTGTTTAACTTGATTATTTATTTCTGTATCTATTACAAGTTGTTCTTTGCAACCCATGGACCCCTTGCAACAACCTTTCTGTTCTTCGGGTATAATATTAAATGAAGTTAAATGGGTCGTTATTTTATGTGTTATTATAGATGTTAATAATTTATATAGAGTGGGTAAACATGTGATAGGTCTATATTTTGCGGGGTTAGTAGTGTCGGAATCTTTAGGTTTAAGGTATGTTATGCCAAGTGTGAGAAAAGAAGGAATAGCTGTTGGCTCTTGAATAAATTGATTTAAGATTGTTGCTAGGAGTTCATGTGTGGCTGTGAAGTATTTTAACCAATAATTTTGTATTTTATCGGGTCCGGGTGCTTTCCAGTTCTGGAGTTTCTTTACGGTTTCTGTGATATCTGTTTTATCTATGGAGAATTCTGGCATATCTTCTATATTACTTGATTCTGATTCTTCTAGTTCAATCCATGGGGCATGCGGCGAGTGATTAATGGGTACCGACCAAATATTTTTCCAAAATTGGGTAACTTCTATTAAATTTGGCGGGTCTTTTATTATTTGCTCATTATTTAGATTTCTGTAAAATCTTTTTGGGTTTGTACTAAACGTCTTGTTTTCTTTTCGTCTTTGATTAGATTTTCTGTATCGTTTTAGTCTTTTTGCCAAAGATTGTAATTTTTGTTTTTTAATATCTAATTCTTCTATTATACTTGTTTCATCTTTATTATTTAAATTAAGTTTACGTTGTTTTCGTGTTGATAGGTTTCCTTTTAAATGCTGTGTAATCTGTCCTACTTCTGATCTAAGCTTTTTTATCTTCATCTCTAGCCGCCTTTCCCATTGTGGTTTTCTTTCTTGTCTAACTGTTCTATCATCTGTTAGCTTTATGGGTTTTATTTTAAGTACTATTGTTGCTGTTATGGCAGCACTATATATAATTGCATGTAACTCCTCTATTGTTGTTACATTGTTCTCTTTAATATACTTATCTATTATTAAATTTATAGCATCTATTGTAGTTTTAGTTTTAGTTTGGTTCGTTTGTTGTAATTTAGGTATTCCGGGTCTGCATGAAGGGTCTGTGTCTTTGTATTTTATTATAGTTTCAAGGAAGGTATTTTCTATGTTAAGTATATTTTCGTTTATGTTATAATTAGTAGGTATACTGATTAATCCTTCTACATCTTCTTGTATTTGTGCAACTATGGCATTTCCTGGTTGTGGTCTCTGCTGTGTGTATGAGATTTGTTCAGATATTGTTTTTTGTGTATTGTGTATTATTCTAGCGGATATATTACTATTGACTACTACTTCATTATCTATATCTTGTATACTATCGTTTTGGTTTATATTCTCTTCACGTTCAGGTGTGAAGCTGCGTGCTATATTGATTAACCGTTCTGTTTCTTCTTTTATTTGTTTTCTTTTTTGCACTGATACTCTATTGTTCCTGTGAATAACTCTAATTTGATCGGATAGTCTCTGTTCTGAAATAAAATTAAGTTCAGGGAAGTGTTCGGTGAATTTTTGATGTAGTTGTGATCTATATCCAGTGAGATTAGATTCTAGAGCAGTAACTTCATAGTAGCAACGGAGTAACTGATGGTTTATATTATCTGTCCATTTCATCCGTTGTCTACTTCGGCCAGCTGCAGTGGTTGCAGGCATCATCTCCTGCAAAGCATTTGCAGCTGGATTGTTGTTAGTGGTGTCGGCGGTAGCATTTTGTTCGGCATCAGCCCGCCGAAGTAACTGACTGCCGCTGGTGGTTCGCATGCATTATTATTATATTATTATTATTATAATATTGTATAGCAATAATAATATTGTATCGTTATTATGTAATGGTGATTGTGGTTGTTGCAGAGGAGTACGCCCGCGCGTCCCGGCCGGCCGTGGCGGCGGGCGGCGAGCTGCCGGACGGCGCCGCGCCCTCCGACGACGACGCGCCCGGCCACCGCGCCGCGCACCACGACCCGCACGCCGCGCTCGACCTCGACCTCGACCGGTCGCTATACACTACACATTGCTCCCTACACATTACACACTGCACAATACTCGCTACATACTACGCAATGTTCACCACATACTACGCAATACTACGCCAAACTCACTACATAATACGCAATGCTCGCTACATACTACACAACTTTGCATGGACATTTCACAGCTTATGGTTCAGCCGGTTATGAGCTGACTGTAATACAAAAGATCGCGTGTTCGATCCACGCAACGAGATAAATATTTGTGTCGGGTCCAAATGTAGTGATAACAAGAATTCTTTCGTAGTTTCTGATATCCATGACGCAAGACTTGCATCTTACTGTGGGTTCTTGATTATATGAGGGACTATTTTTGTACTTGTTTATGCATATAATAACTTATAATGCGTTATAAAAAGCTTATAAAATATCACCATTGGTTCTTTCATGTTTATCAGACATCGATCGATCTAGACTATCCTCCAAAACTTATATTTACTACGAATATCAAAGAATTATTGTTGGTTATAAACTTATAATCATAGCCTTAACTCTTTTATGCGGCGTTCCCATCTTAGACACTAATATTCTTGTTTAAAATTTTAGACCATTGCGCGAAGATGAATTGCTCACGTCGAGAATACAACAATACCCGTCGCCGAACGCGGGCCTGCTCGAAGAAAAGACAAAACCATCGAAGAAAGCTAAAATAATTGAGAAAGAATCTTCTGAGAAAATAATTAAGAAGAAAAAGGAAAAGAAAACCAAACGACGCAAAAATGCTGAAGTAGCGAAGGTGGAAGTGAGCGACGATTTGATCATCACCCACACAAGTGAAACTAACGGCAAACAATCTTTGAAAGACGACACTCCCGCCGATGGAGAACTATTGACGGACGAAGTGAAGGATTCAAAGACTGAAAAACAAATTAAATCCAAGAAGGATTCTAAAAGCAAAGATTCTAAGAAGAAAAAATCTAAGAAAGGTAAAAAAATCTTAACAATCAGCATCACACACAAATATATTTTTTGCTAACATGTCTCTATTTGTTACAGATAAACATGAAACAAAAGTTGGATATGAAGAGGCGTTAGGTATCTCCACTCCGAGCAAGGAAGTAATTTAGTGTACGTCAACATATAACTGATTCTCAAGTCGCTCTATTCATGCTGTCTCAGTGCAATTGTTTGAACAACATAGTTATTTTTTTTAATTATGATTAGTTTATTACTCATAAATATATATGTTATTAAGATTACTTGTTTCCATTTATACTTCATAGTAAACATGTCCATTTAATATATCATAAGTCTATTGTAGTTACATATGAAATTATATAATTATTTGTAACAATCATGTACAGTTTTATTAAAAATGATTTTATCAAACGTCATTGTTTAACTTCGCGTTCGTACCGAAATGTACACACGTACAGACACCTGTACGCCCCAATAAAATTGAATCGGATTTTACATTAAAATAAAATATACCCATTAATATGTACTTGTAAAAAATGTAATATAAATAAAGTCCAAAAATAAAGGGTTTAGAAAAATGGAGGGGATGAGACCAGTTAGAAATATATTGTTGTTTATTTGCACTTGCATTTGCCCTTGCCCTTGCCGCCGCCGCCGCCGCTGTACTGGATGGCCACCTGAAACATTTTTCAGTAATAAAGTACGAGTGCGGTAAGGATATAAACTACCACTATTTATGCGTTTTTTAGAGGACGCTATATTATTTTTTCGATGTGTAGGTGATAGTATAAGATTAAGTTCAAGTTTGTGGGGTCGCTACCCTTGTTCCCCAGCCGCTATCCTGGCAAAAGTTATGCAAAGAATTTTCGTGCTGTATTTTCGTAACCTAGTCCGCCAACCCGCACTAGGCCAGCGTGGTGGACTGTATCGATTCTCTCGATTGTAGAGTAGGCCCGTGCCCTGCAGTGGGACGTATATAGGCTGATATAGATAGATAGATTGTGATTATGATCAAAATTTTCATGATCCCTAAGTATTTCATTATCCAGGGGATCGGCGAATGCGAGTCATGGAATTTCACGCGGGCATTAATCATACAGCAAAGATAGCATATAATGCTATGACATAGCGGATCATGTATTTCAGAACTGAAAACGCGACACCAATAAGCACTAGAGCATCAAAAAAAGGAAAGGCCTTTAGTTAAACCTATATGTCTTCAATATATGCAATATTTTACAGAGCACACAAGTACTAGGGCGACAAGGGAATTTTTTTTTTCTAAACGTCATATAATCAATACACGTAATAATTGGCAGAAGTAAATTATTACGCCTATCAGGCTGCCTGTCCACTGAAGCGGAGCGACGCTGCGGAGCGGAGAAACGGAGAAATATTAACCAATGAGCTGAGCGGAGATTTTATGCAATCCTATTGGCTAAAAATTTTCCGTTTCTCCGCTTCACAGACTTGCTCCGCTTCAGTGAACAAATCATAAAAATCTAAGGGTTCACTAGAACGTCGTAGCACGTTCACGTCGACCCCGCGCTGATTTAAACCGGCACTGCTTATGTCTAGCTAGTACAGAGGCAGCAGACCTTTTACCTGTTTAAAAACTCATAAATATTGACACAACAACTTATCGATATAAGTAATAAAGGTACTTCAGGGTGTATCATTATACGCGGACTTTGAGCCCGAACAAATTTCACCTTCTTATGGCTTCCTTGTACTCCCTTGGCCAACAGACAAAGCTTGGGCGACCGACAGACGACGTAAAAACCAATGCAGATATTATTTTGGCCACTAGTCAATTACCAACGGGTAGCTCAGAAATGAACCCGTCTACCTAATTTAATGATCCTAAATCGTTGGTTAACATGCTGAATATTGTAAAACAAAGTTACAGATCTTCTCAATATAATTATTGATACGAAAAATATTTTATGAAGACATTATCTAGATGTACGTATTGATGAACTGGCAGTCGTGTTTATGTCATTAGCGACGGCCGACGATCATAGCCCCGCTAAATAACGAAACGCGATTTGTTTCTTCAGAGTCCACAGATCAAAGGTAAATAAATATTAAAAAAGTAAAATAAATATTAAATAATTAAGGCTATCAAAACTAGAAAGGTTTACCACTACATTCATCAAATGTGTTCTCCATGTGATAATTCATTACTACAAAATATACTTACATTTTAACTAATATATAAAAGAGGGTGATTATAAAACAAAACTACAATACAGATCTAGAATAAATTTAATTGGTGACCCACTTAAGAAGCCAATAAATAACGAACTAATATTATAATATTAGCCAAGTTACGCAAACATTTCACAATATTGTACTTTATTCTTTCGAGAAATAATATTCTAAGTTCAACAGATGTATGAACTTAAGTATGCTATATACAAAGAAACATATACATAATAGTACACAATGTACAAATTACTTTGATTATTGCATTGATACACGTCTTAAAGATACAGCCGTTACTGGCCGATCCACAATAATACAATTATATTAATACATACAGAGTACAAGCTTACAGCTCTATATGACTTCAACTGGCAACAATTACTTTAATTTTAAGCATAATTAAATAGTTAAAACGACTTAAAGCTGCATCATTACAGTATGGTATGTTATGGAATGCAGCATGTTAACAATGGTGATACTTTTACTATTAACAACTAACGCGTACTTAGTCTAAAATACATGAATTCAATAAATAAATAGTGAATGAATTAAAAAAGTGAATAATAAAAATATAGTACGCTTGTACGACGCTATGGTCGGCTGGTAACTCGCGAATTACAAACTCATGATGCGGTTCCGTCTATCTAATTATTAAATCATTAACTAAATTCTACTATTTGTTACAGTTATAATACATATTTGTACAAACTTTTGTCACTGACTAAATTCAATACAAAAATTCGAGGCGTAGTGATGAGAGTGAATTACGGAGACGATTATAAATTCGACGGAAAGCGAATACTTTTCTGAACTAAAACCCTATTCACACGGAGAGTGTTTCTCGCCTGATTTTTGTCGAGAATCGTATACCATTTTCGCATGCAATCTTTTCTATAAGATTCTGGGACGCGTTTACACTGTGCAAGTTTTTTATATCCTTACGATAATCGTATTCTGGACGCGAGAAACTCTCTCCTTGTAAATGGGGCTTAAATTACACAATTAATAAGTAGCACGATTAAAGTAATGTTAGGAGTGGTGCGACGTAGAATAGTGAAGTTATTTGTCGTCGTGGTGGATCATGACACGAGGGATGTCGAACTGCACCTCGACGCCGGCCTTCCTGGCGAGCGCCACGATCTCGCACAGCTGCACCACGAGCTTGGCGGCCTCGTCCAGGTCGTCGCGCGGCACGATGCGCAGCCCCGACTCCGCCACCAGCTTGCGAGCCTCCGTCACCTTCGTGCCCTGCAACACACGCAAGCTCAGCATGCCGACTCAAACTATTCACTACCATTATTCAAGGTGACATGGACTCATGCTATTTAATTTCAACCACAAGTTCTTCTTCACAATTTCAGTTCACATTGCACCAAGTTTGAAAAAAAACTACCTGGTGGTTTTGCCAAAATCGTGATTTTAGTTTTCACTAATATACTTGTCGTTACGTACCTGCAGACGCACAATCACGGGAATCTGAATGTTCAAGTTCTTAGCGGCGTTGATGATACCCTCCGCAATCACGTCGCATCGCATGATACCGCCGAAGATGTTCACGAGGATGGCCGACACCTTAGGGTCCGACAGGATGATTTTAAATGCTTCCTGCAAAACGGAAAAATATTACATACAACCGCTATCTTTGTTTTAGAGTAAATGAAAACAAAATGCAAATATTTACCGATACAGCTTGCGCTGTAGCGCCACCGCCTACGTCGAGGAAGTTAGCTGGATCACCACCGTACAGTTTGATGATGTCCATGGTAGCCATGGCCAGACCAGCTCCGTTGACCATGCACCCAATGTTACCTATACAAAAAAACAACATCATTTTACCTACTGCCTACTCTCATACAATTTGTTAATCATTTAAATAATGATAAAATATATACCGTCAAGCGCGACATAATTCAAATTGAACTTGGCTGCTTCGATCTCCTTCGGGTCTTCTTGAGTCGTGTCTCTCAGCGCGAACAGTTCCTTTTGTCTGAATTCGGCATTGTCGTCGAATCGGAACTTAGCATCCAAACAAAAGACTGCAACAAAGATGGACACACACGTGTGAGGCACGCAAGAAAGTACAGCGCATTATAATCTGGCATCTGATGACGCACAATATAATCACAGATACGGATGTACTGCAAATATCACCGTCACACCATTCAAATATTATCTCTCAAAATCTACAGATAGTACTGCATAACTCGGTATGTGCAGTGATTCTTATTATGTATGTAATGGTGAACATCTCTTACATTTGCCGGTGATCGCGTCCTCGGCGTAGGGGTTTACTTCAATCAGTAAAGCATCTTTTTTCAGGAACAGGTCGTACATTTTCGTAATCACATCGGCGGCTTCGTTTGCGGATTCTTTCAGTCCAATCTACAATAAAAAAATAATTAAGAACTAGGTAATTTAATTTCATGTCATGCCACGTGTTGTGACGTGATATACAAGGATACCTTGTTAACGACGCGGCACACTTGTTCGTTTGTGATTCCTGTCTTGATGTCGATGGGCTCATAAGTGATCGCCTCGGGGTTGGTGGCTGCTACATCTTCAATGTTCACACCTCCTTGGGAAGATGCGATTATGACTGGACCCTAGAAAATATGAAACAATTATCTATGTACCTTCACCATATTATGAAATCTTCTTAAGTGAACTAAATAACATGTATATGATCCATCCTTTAATTTGTTTTTTACTGAGCAACATTATTGACTGCAAATTGACCCTGATCTAAAAATCATTGTAATAGACGGCCAATATGTACCAAAACTACGAATAGGCCGTCATTGATTCAAACCGACCGCGGGGGTCAGTTTCGTAACGTACTTACAATAATTGTGGTCGTATCATCGATATCGACGATGATGACAGCAGAATTTTTTTTGGTTATCAATACCTACGTTTTAAATTTGTAAAAATACGAATTGTTGAACATTGATAACGTATAAATATTGCAATCTCCGATCAACGAGATTGCAATACATAGGTTAAATTAGATTATTGTTTGTTTCCAACTCCTCCAATTTGTTTTTCTTTCTAATCAATTTTAGATGTGAACTTGACTCGCCGTTGCCAGGCAACGAGAGAAGTCTTAGATTATACTTTATAAAGATAATATTCTAAAAATATTAAGATTCATTGTAGGTACTAAAAATACACGTGATTTTTTTTTGGTTAGTCTTAAACCTCACCACGTATACTAAGGGGGAGGGGGTTTAAAGTGGTAAAAAAACAGCACTTGATTAATGGACGCCCCTATTCGGGCGTAAAATACATACGTTAAAGCTGCGCTCCATCATGATGGCGATATAGAATTCGCGGCGCGGGAACTTGCGCTCGGTGACCATCACCATGTTGCAGATGCGGCCGGCGGCGCCCGTCTGCTTCGTCACCAGGTACTGCTTCAACATCTTGCCCGCGATCTCGCCTGCTACCTCGGGCCTGCGCACCAACAAGCGCATACATCATCTCAAATACCAATAATTCATCTCTCATTTGCTGTACCAGCCCATAATCGCCCCACTTTAAACCAAGAATTCGATTGAGATTCTATATTACGTAAAGTCCGCCACCCGCACTAGTACTATATCGCCTCGCCGTATCACTCGATATCTAAAAATAGCATTATGAACTTAAAGCACAATCGTCAGATAAAACACTGTATTTTTCGGAAAATCCCATGAGTTATGCGGTAATAGAATGTGTGCCCAGCTTGGCCGTAGACTCGTCTCCTAAGTTTATTGGGCAATGAGCTTGGCGAACTGATGCTCTATGTTACAAGTTTGAGCACTCATGTTCTAAAAACTAAAAATTATTTTAAAGTATTCCGTATTATAACATGTCGCTTGCTTGTTATTGTTAGAATTATAGATGAGAATGCAGATGCTGTAAAATGTATTGTAAGTTGTTGGTACAATCGGTATTTTATCACTTGTATTTCCCAAGTTGCTAGTTTCTCCTTTAGTATGAGGAAAGATTAGAAACGGTCATACATTGTTGATTGACAAGTCAGCGAGAAAACTGATATTTACTGTAAATTCCTTTAATATTTGTAAACTTACGTGTCAACCATTCTGACACCACCCCTCAAGCCATTCTTGAAGCTGCCTACACCTCGGCCACCAGCGAGTACCTGTGTTGAGACATTAACCTCGTTTGTAACATCCCATTATACAAGACCTATGAAACGGTTATAGTATGGTTTTAAGTTAAAGATATGCCGGTATAACAAGCATGTATAAACTATCGAGACTTTTACTTATCGAATTGTCTACGAATTTTAAAAGCAGACAGATTTTACGGAATTTTACTATTAAATATTTTTGTCGTTTGCGGTAACGTCACATTAATGTAGGTACTGCCACACCCATTATTGGACGCCAACTTGTCTAAATACCAGATATGTATATACATCGATTTCAAGATTATCTCGAAGCGTGCGCATTTTAGGCCGGCTGAATGCGGATATGAATAATGTTGTTCCGGTTTCCGGCAGATTTATAGGTATCAATCAATATTGGATTAGCATTAGATTAATTTAACTAATCATTATTGCTTACGAACATGCGGCTAACTTAGCGGCGAAATTGATACACAATCTTAATCCCTGTCTAAGTTTTAAAACCGAAAATAAATAAATAAAGATAAATGTGGGTGTGTCTATAGATCTTTGACAGGATTGGTCTAATTTCGGGGTCAAGATGGCGACCAAGCTCGTTTTTAATTTATGTCGTAAATTATTCTTATGATGGTACATTTTGTTACAATGGCTAATAAATTGATGAAAATATATTACTTTTTTTCCATGCTTATTTGGCTACACTGTTGTAACCACAAATCTTTTCCTCTTCTAGCATATACAGCATAGACAGACAGTGCCATTTTATGTTGGCAAGCTTTCAAATTGTGTCTACAATCCAAGTTTAGAGGGCATTGACTTTGATATATAGAATATAATATTATTATCCAAATACTACTTATTTATACCAGACCATAAAAATAGCAGTCCTGAACATGGCTTCCACATGATTAAAAGGTGTTAATGCCCCAATTCACCATGCTGGTTAATATGGTAGTGACTATTCCATTCTAAATATCAACTTAATACCAAACTACAGCACATTTGAGCAAATTTCTTCAGATCTATTAAAATTTATGCTGATCTAATCAAAGAAAACAATATATTCCTAAAGAAATCTCTACTGTAGTGTTATCTTGATTATGCATTAAGTTGATTACTATAATATTTTTTACTATGCTTACCTGTGCTTTTAATACAATGTCCTTGGTTTTGAGTTCCGCCGCAAACTTAACTGCCTCATCCTTGGTCTTGGCCACATTGAACCTCGGCACTGGGATGCCGTGGTCCCTGAGTAGTGTGTAGCTCACATACTCATGCACATTAAGGTGACGAACTTGTTGTTTGGAAGGAAGGTTGTTGTTGGACACTGCTGCCAAGAACTGCCACAATAATATGAACATTACCTTCATTTATTAATAGTTCCACATTCTTATATGTGCAAGACATTTTTATATACAATCAACCATTTTACAACTTTGAGTAATAGATTATTAACTCATTGGCTATGGTTATAACATGTAGGGTGTGTTTTTTCCATACACAATAAGCCTGAGCTGCAGTCAACATGTTAATACTACAATTGCAATGGTTATCTAAAAGTATATTTGACACACTAACTTAACTAAATATTATTTTTCATGAATATTGCATGTTTATATATTGGTATTATATAGAATATAGACTTGTTTGAAAAAAAATTTCGTTAATAAATATTTTTATATGACTCACTAAAAATTTGTAAAAATGTGTCAAATTTATAGTGCTACGAAAAGATACTTAACATAAATTTACATTTTTAAAAATGTTTGCCCCTAAACCAGCTTTTTAAATATATGATATATTAACAAACAGTACATAAGTAATAAATGTATTGCATATATTTTTTTTAATTATCCCAAAGGATAGTTAATGATCATAACAATATAATCATTCATATCATTTAAAGATTAATAATGTGCATGCTCTTCATGCAGTAACATATACTAGTATTGTCTTGTTTGATGATACAGTACTACTTAATTAAAATTACTAGTTAATTACACTACATATTATGTGCAACCACTATATGTAGAGCTAACAGCATGTTTAATTGCAATAAATTGATTTAACCTTCAAACATAGACAAACAAATCAATAAAAATATGATTATAATCTACAACAAAGCCTAATCTGATATCTCGTATTTTTGACGCCCTGCTGATAGTTTACATAATATTTTTTTTGCGGAGATGAAAATTACTTCAGTAACCAAAGTCAATGTCTGTGACGTAAGGATACATTAGAACTGAAATTGACAAGGTCAATTTATAAATAAAATGTAACCAAGGTGAATTATTAATTAATTCGTAGAATATAATTAATGTTTTGCAAAATAATGTACATACTAGCTAACTACAATTCCAATAATTTATAAGAAAAACATCGTCAATATGACACTGAGGGCAGAACAAATTTTTATATGACAATATGGATGGATAAAAAATATTACAATATGGCAAGATATAAATATATAATGATTTAATGTATATAAAGCTTTTATTTACCTTATTTCCATTTTTAACAATAATTGATTCGGCAAGACCAAGTGAACGAGGAAGTAAAGTCGCCATTTTCCCACTATAAGATTTCAAGGGAAATTATTCGAATGTCATTCTTATCTATCAACCACAGCTATCAACCATTGAGTCGGTCATAGAGAAAATTATCATAGATAAGTTGTAGAAGTATAGATAAAAATATTTTGAATTTTTCATGAAAAGTTTAAAAATTATCTAAATAGGTATGTAATTATTGGTTTCATGATTCATCACACATTTCATCACTACCTATAACTTGAATATGCGTTTTAACTATAATTTTAAATATAAATATTCTTCAATTGAAATAGAAATTCTGAATTATTAATTTTATATACTTAATATTTAATACCTTCAATTACAACGCATTTAAATCGAAAGCTTTTTATTTGGATATGTTATTTCGATCAATATATCTTAAATTAACTACTAAAAACACAGAAGCAAGGAAAAGTTCAATTATGTAGTGATAACTGATAAGGGTATCTTTATCACAAACTACAAAGTCATGGTAAAACTTAACGGATTAAGTTTGTTTTGAGAACCTGTGTGGCATTGGGAACTTCTGTCGTTCTTTTTTAGGAGTCTGCCTTCTGCCGTAATGTGATCCAGTGACAGCCTCCGTGGCGCAGTTGGTTAGACGCCGCCTGTGAAACGAGGGGCCGCGGGTTCGATCCCCGCACCGAAACAAATATTTGTGCGATCCACAGGTATTTGTTTCGGGTCTGGGTGTTTGTGAGACTGAAAAGTCTCTCGTAGCTTCTGAAACCCACGACACAAGACTCGATCTTAGTGTGGGGTCAGGACTATGTATGTGACTGTTGGGTGTATTTATTTATTTATTATATTGTTTCCTGCGTCTTATTGGGACCTTGGTCATATTGGGATGACATAGGTCCCAAGTCCTGTGTAGTATTGACACCTGTGTCGTGTTGAGAGCCTGTGTGGTATTGAGGACCTCTATCGTAATGTGGACCTGTGCCATATTGGTATCTGTGTTCTATTGAAAATCTGCGTTGTAATGAGAACCCGTGTGTTGTATTGTGTACCTCTGACGTAATGTGAACCTGTCGTATTTGTACCTGTGTCGTATTAGGTACTTGTGTCGTATTAGGTACTTGTGTAGTATTAGGTACTTGTGTCGTATTAGGTACTTGTGTAGTATTAGGTACTTGTGTCGTATTAGGTACTTGTGTAGTATTAGGTACTTGTGTAGTATTGGGTACCTGCATAGGGTACCTGTGTCGTATTAGGTGCCTGTGTCGTATTAGGTACCTGTGTCGTATTAGGTACCTGTGTTGTATTAGGTACTTGTGTCGTATTAAGTAGCTGTGTCCTACTTGTACCTATGTCATATTGGGTACCTGTGTAGTATGATGTAACTGTATCGTTCTTGTACCTGTGTCGTATTAGGTACACGTGTTGTATTGAATACCTTTGTTATCTAGCCAACTGGTGTATTTAGAATCTGCTAGCATTGAAAACCTGGGTGGTGTTGAAATCCTCCCGTTAATGAACACCTGAGTACATTGCGGTATTGGGAACCTCTACAGGTTTATAAATATTCACAATGGACTGAAAACAATTTTTCCAATGTGGACTTTTAACGCAATATGAGGAAACTTAGTTCTGGGCCACCCTGCACCTTAGTGTCAATTTCAGAAAAGATTTTTTTATTACTTTATTAACCTAATTCAAAATTGGTTCCATTGTGTTTATGAACTTTTCAAGTGGGCGTGGATGAATTTATCATAAATCCAAGTATGCAGTTATAGTTTACATCAAAATCGGGCTCGTAACTCCTTTCAGTATTTTTAGATATCCCTCATGGTATCGGATTTGGCCATCCACGCTCACTTGAAAAAGTCCCCCTGTATACATTACTAAATAAATATACACCCCTTCATGGTACTTTTAACTTTTGTACAACTAAAAACATGATTAAAATTTGTATAATATAATTTATTTTATTTATTACATTGCTTATAAGTTTTTGCAATTCTCTGACATTGGTGCTTCTTCTATTGCATGATTAAGTGGAAGCTTTGATTTCTCTTCAGACCACACACCATTCCCAGTAAAATAATGTCTCTTCTCAAGTATATATAGAGCTAAACTCAATTTTTGTGTCTTGTTCAAAATTGTCAAATTAAAATTTTCTGTTGCAAATGGGGCATCATTTTGTATTCTTTTCTCATTTATAATTTTCAGGGTTTCTCTTATTTTATTCCAAGGATATAATAGAATAGGACAATTTTCATAAATATCTCTGTGACTGTACTCTTTTAATAACTGGTTACATACATATTTTACTTGAACCAATGGTATGTTGATCCAGAATGGATGCCTCTTTATAATTTGACGTATTTCACTCATATTATATTTTTTGTCTAGTGACTGTGAGACACAAAATAGAAGATCTTTGCCTTTTCCTGATCGATCTCCAGGAGCTTTTTCAAAATTGTCATAGTGCGCAGAGCTGCCTGATAATATATTCAAAGTCATACACTTCTTGTTGCTGTCATACAACTTACTCAATCTTTTTATAACAGTATTGTTGTAATGTATCATTTTCAAAAATCTTGGATGGTTGTAGAATGTGTTCAATTCTGGAGTACTTTTAGCTTTCTCGAGCCTCTCTCTTACTGTACTTGGGGATAAGGTGTATATATCAAAGCATCTCTTTTGGGCATCATTGCCAATATCATATTCATGTAGGATTTTCTTTATCTCAACCATCAGAGAATAATTTTTCGTAGCCAGTTTTGGACGCAATCTAATGACTTCTTTGATATCAATACCACCTATAGATCTTAATCTGAATATGATATCCTTTAAGTTATCTGGATCAGCATGCAACAAATATAAATTAGATTTAATTTTATGTTTTGGCATCATTATTTGTGATAGTAAAATTTCCAAAGTTGCATTTAAAAGTGCTAAAGGCCTGTGTTTTATTGTAGGATAAGTTTCTAAGCCTCGGTGGAACTCTTCTTTGGTGAGGTCCAATTGAAGTTCTAAATATCGTTGTATAATCTTATAACGCATATTATAGAGTGTTAATTTATTGACATCCTCTGAAATTAATGTAGTGAGTGATGTGGGCCATTGAGTCAAGTAACTAGCAAGTTTATTTTCTACATTTAGAGTACTCGGTATTTGTCCATTTTCTTTCAACTCTCCAATAGTTTTCTGCCTTACTATAGATAAATAAGTAGATAAATGTTCTGGCGTTATTATTTCGAATCCACATTCATGTAAGACTTTGTATCGGTTTTGCAAGGTGATAGGCATTATACCGAATAGCGATGGTTGTTCCACCAGCACCCTGTCTGAGAAACCCAAATTGTATAAAGTATTAACTAAACGGTCTAGTCTAGTCTTATCTATTTTCTTTATAACAGGATGTTTTAAGCATATATATTGTGCTTCACTTTCACTTATGTTAACATGTTTAGGAAAATATTTCAAATAATCTTCTCCTTTCACATTTGAAAAATGTTTGAAAAGTTGAATTGATCTACATCGCACAAGGCTTAATATTCTATAATTTTGCATATTCTTATATGCGAAAGGACCAGAAGTTTTGAGATGTCTCATATACTTTTAATAAACATCGATAAATATTTAATTCTTAGATGAGGAAAAACATAACCTTAAAATTGTAACTGTCAAGTTAACTTAACACATTTGACATTGCCATTTGCGACTTGACGGTTAACAAATTGGGTATTTGACTGTTGTGGCAATAAATTATAAAATGTGTTGCATATGATAGCTTTTTGGTAAACAATAATTATAGGTATTTTTATTTACATTTATCTAAATTATAAATATTTAAATTGTCTAAAATAAGTTTGCCATTTTTTATCTGTTGATTAAATGTAACAAAACACGACAAGCTGTCATTGTGCAGTGTGTGATGTCACGATTTACAATTTTCATTCATCTCTGCCACTAAGTTCATTCACCATTTATAAAGCGTGACGTAACTTTTTCAAAGTCACGTGACCTACCGTTTTGGTGACATATATGATGATAAAACTGAAAAATATGTTTATTCGTTATAAACAACTCTTTAAAAATAAATTAATAGTTTGAAGAGGTATAGAGTGATTATATCTAGACTTTAAAACACTTTTCAGAAATTAGTCAATTAGCCAATTACAAATCCCGTAAAGTCGAGTTAATGATAAGGATGTATGGACGAGAACCCTTTGCCTTCCCAATAAAAAAATCGAATTTGACAACTGTCAAGTGTCACAACGGTTTCGGCTATGGGCGTGTGTTGTTTTCGTATCTTCGTTCTGTAGTTTAGAGGACTAAAATAGCTATGGCCAAGTCTAAAACGGGATATTTTGCACTAGGCTTTTTCGCTTTCGCAGCTATATTCATAATAATATCGTTTGTAAGTCCATATTGGTTGGTTACTGATGGAAAACTGAAAGATCCTAAGTTTATAAAACTGGGTGAGTACTTAATGTCTAATAGAACACATAAGAGTTACCACGAACAATAAATGCTTATGGAAATATATTTACAGGTCTGTGGGAGGTATGTTTTAACAAATTCGAAGATGTTCATCATTGGTATGAAACGGTTTTTAGCAGTTGCTGGTGGATATTTGAGGAAGAATATTACATTATACACGACCTACTTCTACCCGGCTTCTTTATAGCAACGCAGTTTTTCTTCACTATAGCAGTGTGTTGTGTTTTGATATCGTTATTCCTGACATATCTTTATATGAAGAAAGATAAAGATGATGAAAACTACTTGACACTTTTGGTCACTTTAGGCACAGTTCTTGTTATTGGAGGTTTGTACAAACACATTTTAATTTAAGGAACATGTACTGTGCACTGAAGGAACACATAATTACATGATTACATATGTACATTTTTAATATACAAAGAAATTGGAATTAAGCAAAACATAATATCTTTATTCATGTAGTATAATGAAAAAAAGCCATTCTAAATGAGGTTGCATATAATAATGTTTCTTAATTTTATAGTTTAAAGCTATATTCATTAAAAATATCAATTCTGTTATAAAGTTCATATTTATAAACATGAAATATAATATATTTTCAGACAATTTACTTGATTACAAACATCCTTATAAGTTACATTATATGTGTTGAATTTTTACACATTAATTTTCAGGTTTTGCTGGCATCATATCTGTAGTGATTTTTGGAGCCAGAGGCGATGCTCGTGACTGGATGAGGAACTGGGAGCATAATGATCTTGGATGGGCTTTTGCTCTTGGAGTTGTTGGTGTGATTGCCCTCTTCCCAGCAGGCATTCTTTTCTTAGTAGAAGCACGAGTACAAAAATACAAAAGACTGCATGAGATGCAAAGCCGTGAACCCTCAGCATATACTATGCATGAGAGAAAGATTGGCTACACTGGTGGCCATACCGACATTTAAATGTTAGTCGAAAGTATTTAAGACATATTCTTTTTGACTTATCTTTAAGCATATATTGTAAATGTATTTTAGATTAGATTTAGAAGTAACAGTCTTTGGCAGCACTAATCCGTCCATATGGAATCTCAAATATATTTAATTTAATCACTTTTTGCCTAATTAATTGTACTTAGATTCATATTTATTATTACAAAAATATTGATAGATGTTTGATAATTTAACAAATGCATAAAGTGAATATTTTACAAAATAATGGTTAGTTCTATCAATACAGTTTGTATTATAATTTTAGTTCATTCATATAATTGATAAAACCACAACATTTCAGAGTATTCATAAAACTCTAACATGATGCACAAAAAATCTAATACTAATCAAATCATTACAAAATATTTTTTACATAAATTGACCATTAGTTTTACTTCTGTGCCTTTTTATACTCTACAATTATTATATAAATATAAAATTAATTATTGGTAAGAAAACTTAACAGATCTGTTTGTGTGTTTAATATTTTGATATAATATACATTTTTTTGATTTATCTCCACTTTTTTATTACATTCTATGTATCTTAATTGTGTGCAGATCCTTTGGCACAGTGACTTCACTAAGCAATGCTGCTTTAGCAGCCTCAAAACCTAAACTAATACACCGGGATTCCGAAAAACCTAGTAACATTCCACTTATGAATCCACTAGCAAAACAGTCTCCAGCTCCTGACACATTTTTTATGTGGTCTAACACATTTACTGGATAAAAAGTAATGTTTTCTCCATTGGTAGGGCATAAATTATTAACTGTTGCAACTCCTTTTGAACCCATAGTAACAATTAAAAATCTAAAATACTGAGAAACTATTTTTGAAAGCTTAGATATTTCGTTGCAATCGTATGTTTTCTTTATATGAGACTGGGGCTCCAGAATACTAGCCATAGCCCTTAATTCTGCAAAGTTTGGAGAACCAAATGTTACAGAGGTATTTGCTTTGAGAGTCTTTATTGCTTTTCTTCGGTCCGTTGGCTCGAAAAACACTGTAAAAAAAATAAAAAAATTAGAACTCCACTTTAGAATATTGCTTTGGATCTATACTACTGATTGATCTATTATTAGTTATAATATATTAAAGACAAGAGCGGATCCAGCTTTCAAGTCGGGGGGAGGGGTCATATAGTTCTAGTCAGAACACTGGATGTACTCGAATTTGAATACAATGAAACACATAAGTTTGTTACACATGTGATTAGTAAATATGTTTATGTGAAAATCAACAATACATTTTAAAAAATTGACAATCTGGAGTCAGATCAGGGGGCGGGGGGGTCATGAACTCCATGACCTGCCCCCTGGATCCGCCCTTGATTAAAGAAATATAATAAGTTTAATAAATTATTGTAAAGATAGTTCTAACCAAATAATAGCCCACTAGGTGGTATCTATAGCATTTGTCTACTACTACATACGAATGTAGTGTTCCCGGGATGAGGAAGGAATTCCGATCCCCATTGTAGTTACTCTACTCTTTGATTCCGATATATTTGTTACTTTTGAGTTTTGTATACTCAAAGGGATGGGATGGGCCTGTAATATATGTCTTGAATGAGAATGACACGGGACGTGCGGGATATAACAGGACGGAACGGGACGGGATAGGAAATTCCAAATAAAGTTAGTCACGCACGCAAAGTTTACAGGCAGAAGTTATTCTTAAATAACTCTATTCAAATATAGTAAGACAGCAGGCCCTTAGCAGTTAATCTAAAATTAAAAAAGAAGAACATAACAATTGGGTATTTGACTGTTGTGGCAATAAATTATAAAATGTGTTGCATATGATAGCTTTTTGGTAAACAATAATTATAGGTATTTTTATTTACATTTATCTAAATTATAAATATTTAAATTATCTAAAATAAGTTTGCCATTTTTTATCTGTTGATTAAATGTAACAAAACACGACAAGCTGTCATTGTGCAGCGTGTGATGTCACGATTTTCAATTTCATTCATCTCTGCCACTAACAGCCGATGCCAACAATCAATCAAAAATTTTAGATTGAAGTCAATCCGGATTGGTTTCTACTTTTCGATTGGTCGAATATCTTGTTGCCAATAAACAAAACAGGCGACAGTCGATTGCCTCTGTTGATAGATTGAAAACAATCGGTTCCCTCTTGACAATTTAGTTTGACGCAGAATATTTCATTGCATATTTATGCACTTTCAGCATTTTGTAAATAAATAATTTGTGAAAAACAAAAATTAACGTTAGAAATAATAATAATTGCAATAAAAACAATTCAATTTGTCCCAATTATATAGATTTTTACAGAATTGTTGTGTTTCTGGCCTCTGAAAAATAATATATCCAGTAAACAATGACTTATCACTTGTTATTCTAATAGAAATATTATGAGAATATTGTGGAGAAAATTGCGAAATGTGATTGAACATTTCCGTGGAAAGTGATCACTGCCGCCCATGAACATCCACTACGATTGAATCATGGCTGTGTTTCCGGCCCATCAAATCGGGAGGAGAGCGAGAAGGCCATAGCCTGCCCATTCATACTGAGTCATGGCTGATAGCAGCGTGGCTCTACAACTTCCCATGATCAAAATTTGATTCCCTTTTCTATTATTTTTATTCTTTCTATTATTATTGTAAATTGTGAGTAATAAAGAATATTTCATTATAAATGTTATTTTCACAAACACACTGAACAATTAAATAAAAATACAACTATGAAATTAAGAAACATATCATAACAGAAATCATATTTATCAAAGTAAAACAAAAAGTATCAATTCGTTCAAGATAAAATATACACAACAATACAATAATTTAGATCTAACTGAAGAAATCGTTAATCAATGTTGTGTCATCTTCATCTACATTAGTTTCTACTTTCTAGTTTCATTGCTGTTGGCAAATCTGCATGAATAATCCGTGGAAATTCTCGGATTGCAATATTGGATTGTTTTGAACAATCCATCCAAACGTCAACACTGATATTTGTTTATTGGCAAGCCTAAACTGTCATTTTCATACAGAGGACAATCCACAAGCAGGGATTGGCCCTCCCAAAAGTAGATTGATTTTTTAGATAGTTTTTTCCCTACTGAGATTGATTATTGGCAAGCTATAATCAGAAAAAAGATTGAGCTGTCAATGTCAAACAGCAAATTTTGGATTGGGATTGATTGTTGGCATCGGCTGTATGATCATTCACCGTTTATAAAGCGTGACGTAACTTTTTCAAAGTCACGTGACCTACCGTTTTGGTGACATATATGATGATAAAACTGAAAAATATGTTTATTCGTTATAAACAACTCTTTAAAAATAAATTAATAGTTTGAAGAGGTATAGAGTGATTATATCTAGACTTTAAAACACTTTTCAGAAATTAGTCAAATAGCCAATTGCCTGATTTGTATTTTTCATATTATAAAAATATAGTCATAGTCGCAATGTTATGTGAAATCGGGGCAGCAAACGTAGTTCATGTTTAATATACTCAAAACTAAAATTATTGCTCCATGGCCTATCGACTAAATGTCATTCACAATTATTTCACATCACTAGAAAATCGTTTCTGAGCCACACCCCCACGCAATGTGTCACCCATCCTTGTCCCACAAACAAGTGTTTTGACTGTTGAAGCGTTGATACTTTGGAATTTTGTATGTAATATGTTTTTAATTATAACATAACTGCTTATAAAACAAGAAAACAGAATTTTTATAACATATTTAACATATTCCACCGCTTTGTAACTGTGATTTTATAATTTTTATGGTAAGTACAACTACTACTTAAAAACAATACGTGTTTGAAAATTCTTTCACGTTTTTGTAGTTAATATTGGCATAAATCAAATTTAATTGCAGCTCTTTATTTTTAATAGCTTTATATTTCAATGAAAACATTTATTTCTTTCAAGAAACCAGTAATAGAGGGATAATGGGTTTATTGGTAGTTGTTTGAGTGAAACGACAATAAGCTGTATTGTGTCATATTTACTAAAATTTAAATAAAAAAAACGACATGGGAAAAGTACAAACATTTAGTTTGTACTCGTTTGTGCTTGATGAAATGATATTTTTTTATACAACAGAATTTTCTCTTTGATTAAGTTTGGTCTTTGGATGTGATTTTAGCATAACAATCACCTAGATGAATGATAATATTCTGAATGGGAGGCGTTTAACGCAGGGTTTAACAATGATAAGTATCTTTAAAATTTTAATCTGTACTTGTTGGTTGGAGAAAAATATATAAATATTCCGGTAAAAACTATCAACTTATAATGATTTAGAATAATATGGCATTATTATTGTTTGTTTCAAAAAGGAAAAATATTTTCTTTAAAACCTCATTTAATTGATGAACATTAAAATGTTATGACAGAAGTTAAACATTTATATAATAATTAATGATCTTTGGATAGTTTTATTTAAATATCAAGATATAATTTAAGAGTTTAAATTGTTAGAAACAAACATTTCAACATATTGGAACATTTTCATTAGTAATTTTTATTTATCATATGCTAATATCAAATTATTATTTTCTGTGAGTGTATTGTTTTACTATAATCCGGCCGCTCAGAGAATGCGTTCCTGACACACGTCAGTTGATCATGAGTAGTGATGGGAAAGAATTATCATTTTGCTAAACTTTTGAATTATTCCCAGTAAAAGTAGCAAGTTAGAATAATTGGATACTTGACTATTTTCTATAAAGTGTTTTAAAATCTAGGTATAATCATTCTTTAAATCTTCCAACCGTTAATATATTTTTAAAGAGATCTTTATAACGAATAAACATGTTTTTCTTTATTACTAAAAATATTGTCACCAAAACGGTTGGTCACGTGACTTTTTAAAATTTACGTCACACTTTACAATTGGTGAATGATCTTATTATTAAATCATACATACATAAACTCACGCCTTTATCCCAGAAGGGGTAGGCAGAGGCGCCACTAGGACACCCACATTTCACCTTGTATGTTCCGTCCCATGATGTGATAGGGGGCGAGCCTATCGCCATATCGGGCACAAATTCCTGACTCCGGGCTGATAATGAATGGAAAAACCCAATATCACTTTGCCCGACCCGGGACTCGAAACCGAGACCTCAGCTTTGTAGTCGTACCGTAATACAACTACGCCACCGAGGCAGTCGAGGCATTATTAAATCAATTATAAGTAAATAATATAAGTTAATATTAAATGTTCTTATTTGAAATATTTTAATAAAAACGTAAACTTCAATGCCAAATTTAAACAAAATTCACAAATGTGAAAGATATTATATTGCTGCCAGGTGAAATAAAGAGTTAGATCCGTTAAATTATTACGTTATACATTATTAAAAACACAAATGTATTATTTTATATTATAACGGAAAATACCGTTATAATAATCTGCTATTTTTTGGCCACATCACTCCAGAAATGAACAGTTGACATAACCTTGTAACGGCGTGGTATGAACTTATAAATATAATATTTTTATTTTTATTAACCGTCAAATTTAGTCCGGTGATAAAATTTAACCTAAATTTACATATTATATAAGTTTTTATGATGTTTTATTTCGTAAGTAGGGTAAATAAATAAAATTGTTCGATAATGTATTTACATTTGCTGTCGTTGCATTTGCAACGACACTTCAAAGTTACGTCGTCCGTTCGATTACAACCTTTCAGGAACGCATTCTCTGAGCGGCCGGATTATAATATTAATTTTTGACACTATAATTTTGAAAGACTCTTTAAAATAGAATACTTCTTATGAGAGATATATAAAAATGTTATAGACAGAATGAGCAGTCTGTGGATTAGTAATATGCATTTAACTGCTCACTGTAATGTATCAAAAAATGCTAATTGTATGCTAATTATCTAAATATATTTTCAATGTTTTCCCACAATGAACAAACTGTGTGAACTTTTTGGCATTGTCTTTCTGGGTGAATGTTAAGTTGTATGAAACATAAACACATTGAGACCACCATTATGTGTGGGTTGCAAAACACTTTACATTCATGCTGGTGTGTGCTATTCACATCAGTTGGAGGACCTTGTGATTGGTGTGAAATAGCCATGCCTTATAAGGCTCTACTTACATTAAGCTAATTAACAATGTCAAAGTAATTGTTGCATTTCAATGTATTTTTGACATGTTTTATTTTATTGAAGGACACTGTACAGTCATCAGTCATAAAAATATGTTATGATGTTAGAAGAACATGTTTAAAAATAGTCACTTTTAGTGCAGTGGTTTATTTTTAATGTATTCTAAATTCACTATTATTAAGCCTGTAGATGTAATTAACTCCATTTAATTACTATATTTTTAACCAGATGAAAAAGTTAATTAGTTAGAATTTAATGATTTACACAAAATACAATTATACATCCAACTATGATGACTAACAATAATTAATGTTTTTTTGTTTATAACACTAAGTTTTGAATCCATCAAAAACTTAGATTAATAAAAAACTGGAAACTCTGAAATAAAACCTATGTTTTTGTTAAATAAAGCTCAGGAAAAGTACTTAATCATAAACAGGAAGTGTGGATTACTGTAATTGTGTGTATGACATTGCTGACATTGTAATTAATTTATCACAGAGACAATGAAGAATAGGAGTTTGGCCGGTAATTGTGGCATTGGTGTGTTTGTTATTGCCCTTGTCACTGTGGCATTGGCATTTGGCACACCAAGCTGGTTGGTTAGCGACTCTAGAATCAGAAGTGCCAGACTAGACAGGTAATTATTATTTTTACTCACTTTGTTATCTTCACATTGATAGAATTACTTATTGAAGTTTTTGTTTAGATTGGGGCTATGGAACTACTGCTTCAGATCACTTCCAGACCCCCTGGATCAATATCAAAGACGCTTTTTTGTAGGATGTCGGTGGGTTTATGATCCTTTCACAACAGGATATGATAAGATTCGGGGATATTTGTTGCCAGGTAAGTTTTTTGTAACAAGAAAGTTACTGAAAATGAAATAATGTAGTTATAGAACTTTAATTTTAATGAACAATGAACTATTAATTAATAATGATTTTTCTTATTTGCAGGTTTCATGATAGCAACTCAGTTCTTCTTTACATTATGCCTTGTGGGTGTGCTAATATCAGCAATATTGGTCTTAGTATTTTTCCTTTGTTGTGGGCCAGATCAAAACAGATTTGTAATCATAATTCGAAGTATAGGGTGCATAATGTTGGGAGCTGGTGAGTATTATTAATAATCTAAAATTGCATATGATAACTATCATCCATTTTTTTATGAATTTAATTTATTTTCAGGTATTTGTGGTGTGATTGCAGTGATTATATTTGCATGTTTAGGAAACACTGATGGCTGGATGCCAGATCACCCAAATAATTATTTAGGTATTTATTAGTTTTCTATTTTTACAAATATTATTAATATTACTAAGAAGTAAAGCAGACTTTCAAATTTAACCTGCACAAGCATAAAAAACATGTTCTTGTCTAGTAAGTCCAGTCTTGTTTCATGGTTAAATCTATTAACCATGAAGCCATTGTATTAAGAGGTAAGAATAGGAAGTCTTGAAGGCATTGAGAATATAGTCTTTATTTGTGCAGTAGGTTAGTTGATTCAATTGATATTAACAAAAAAAACATTATTTAAAGTAAACATAAAAATAGGTATAATATAATTATGTATAAAAAGTTCTAAACTGGTGGTTGGAAGATTGTTAAATAGGAGAAATACTCTGTCTCAGCTATTACAAGCCCAAAAATACAAGAGAGATAATGAGATATTTCCACTATACCCTAGTATTATAGTTATATTATTTGCAATATTGATAGATTGCAAATTGTTTTAATCCTGACTGGACAGAAAATTCCATTTTATCTTTGTGAATAATAAGTGACATAAACATACGAAACTCTCTTTTGCCTGGGATGGTCTTGAAATCTGTCTGTAGTTTAATATTACAAGTGATTAAAATATTAACAGAATATTATATTCTTCTGTGAATTTCAAAGTGGCCAATAATATCATAAAATGAATCCTCTATATTTGTCCACATACAGTTATTTAGACTCGAAACAGACATTTTCAATAAACTTTGGCAAATTATTAATTATCTGTTGTAATTCCAGGTTGGTCTTTTGGATTAGGAGTGGTGGGCTCAGTGGCTTGCATTGTAACATCTGCACTTTTCCTGACTGAAGCCAACATTCAGCACAAGAAACGTAACAAACTGAAAGAGTCACAATCACGTTTTGAAATGGAATACGAATCAAAAGCATAATTAGTATTATAGTCTGAAATAGACTGATAAAACCAACGAATACACGTAAATATTTTAATAGTTTCTGATATAATAAAGCTTGATGAAAGCCAGTAAAGTATATAAAAACAGAATGGCACACATGTAATGTTTTATAAATAACATTGTTAACATAGTTATAAAAGAGAGGTTTAGGAATTGTTCAGGCAGCTTGTTCAGTTTGTATTTTCATTTACAACCAAATATTTTCAATTATAAGATATGGCATGTTTTTTATTTATGCCAAGTGTTTTATATGTTTTTTATGAGCTTTACCATAAGTGCCTAAATTATGTAATTACTGGAAGATTATGAATTTTAAGGACTTTTATCTTAATTTTAAGGTATTGTGCCAGATGACTAATATTTAGTAATTAGTTACACTACCTCCACATTTTATTTGTCAAATGTTCACAATCGATTTATGCACGTAATTATATCACAAATTAATATTATTAAGTGTGAATTATGTAAAGTTTTTCTACAAAAAACATTCCGTTTGATGATAAGGTCTCGAATACTCGATCTTAAAGATCTCGATTATAAACTGCAGCAATATGCAACAGAAAATCTTGAAAAATAAGAATTAACAAGTGGATTTCTATTTCACTAAAAATATCTTTCTGTACGACAATTATTAAATAATCACAATAATTATTACAATATAAAATAAGATTGGTATTTATGTAGATAAGATTTTTTCCATTAATATTGTATGTACCTAATTTTAATCCGTCCATTTTTGTACTTTTTATTTTATTTTCTTATAGCTTTATAAGTTACTATTTTGGAAAAATACTGCCTTTACCAATAAAATGTACAAGATTTGTAATATATATTTTTTTAAGACCTCTAGGTTCCATTTAAATGTCTTAATATTGCTTCGGCTTATCAATATTATATATATCAGCCCATATACGTCCCACTGCAGGGCACGGGTCTACTCTACAATCGATAGAATCGATTGAGAGTGGTTAGGCCATATAGTCCACCACGCTGGCCTAGTGCGGGTTGGCGGACTTACATACCGTAGAAATTCTTTTAAAATCGCTACGGTATGCAGGTTTCCTCACGATGTTTTCCTTCACCGTTAAAGTGCGTGGTGATTGACTATCAATACACACATAACTCCGAAAAGTCAGAGGTGTGCCCTGGGATTTGAACCCGCGACCACCGTGTACATGTAGGCAGCCGCGTCTGATCCGTTACCAACAGGCCACCACGCACTTTTATCAATATTAGGAATTATATAAATCAATTATTCAGTTACAAACGCATGGGATGATAAAACTCCATGAGAACATAAAGACCGGCGATAAAGTGGAAGGTATTGATAGCCATGTTGAACTCTTAACACATCCATCCAGTACTGGATTAAGCCAGCGCGGCATGGCATGAGCCATTACGGGCCCTTGGTACGCACTATATTATCAAGGTTGTAAAAACAAAAAATAGATTTTATACATTGAGATAATATCCTCGAGGATACACCGTAATCAAAATGTGTGAAATCTACATAAAATACCGCCTCGGTGGCGGAGTTGTACTACGGTATGTCTTCAAAGGTGAGGTCTCGTGTTCGAATCCCCCGGAACGGGCAAAAGTGACATTGGATGGTTTTATTCATTATCAGCCCGCAGTTAGGGAGTTTGTGTCCGATATGGCGATAGGCTCGTCCCCTATAACTTCGTAGGACGGAAAATGCAAGGTGAAATGTGGGTGTCCTGGTTGCTACCAGGGGAACCTCTGCATACCCCTTCCGGGAAAAAGGACACTCTGGCTATATCTGTATATCTCTGTTATTCATAAACTGGCTATATCTGTATATCTCTGTTATTCATAAACAGGCACTATCTTCGTCACACTCTACTGGGCTGATGGATATATGCGCAGTGAGGACAAATTTAATATTATGGTTTTAGTGTACTGCGCTAATAAAAATAGCCTCATACGATACCATTGGATAATCAGGGAACCGTTAGATCTTAGTTTAAATTTCTTCTCCGCCACTGTGTAGTGCAAAGAGTACCACTGGGTCAAAGTTACCACAATTGTTTGTATAAATACAGACTATACTTCATAATTAGCTATATTTCGTATCTATATTGTTTACACCACAGACGTCAAATGAAATAATTATGACAGTTGCCGTTTATGTTTTCAATCTAACGTTTGTCTTACTAAAACAAATTGACCGACTCCCAGTATATAATATTTCGAATTAAAACCATCTCTATCTGGTAAAGAAAAGAATTCTGATATAAGCATCGCTAGTAAGAATGACGGCTGCAGACAATGAGTATCCGAAGGCATCCAGTAAGTAATTTTATGGGCACGCCCACAGCACCTATCGGTTGTATCCACTATCCAATTGAAAGTTATAATGTATCTCATTACGGTATAACGTATATTGCGGATAGGACATTATGCAGAATTGTTTTAATATCTTCTAATTATTAACTATCGTCAGTACAGTATCCTAACAACTGTTGCGTTTTAATGTTCATTCAGTACGCTCAATAAGTGCAATTTTTTTAAAGGTTGTACACTTATAAACTTAACACCTATAATTTTCTAATGGAAGTCATTGTTGTTGCTTCATATTCTAAAATATAACATGGGTTTGCAATATATTTTGGTATTTGAATTATCCTGATATTAAAACATTTTGTATTAATATTTCAGATGCCACCCTCATTGGTGCCAGTATCACTTATGTGGCGGGATTATTCCTGCTGCTATCTTTTGCTGGACCTTACTGGATAGAATCTTACCCAGAAATGTTTTCATCATTTAAACACATGGGATTGTGGGAGTACTGCTTTGACAATTTTAGATACCCATCATACCAGTTAGACAAGCTATTTGATGGTTGCCATTATGTGTTTAGTCATGTAAGTATATTTGTAATTTTTATTTTTATTTTGATACTAACCTATATTAGACCAGTGTGGTGGGGTTATGATATCCATGGTATTTTGTTTGATGTATATCCAAATAAAGCATTGAGGATATTCTACCAAGTATGAGGTTACAGTTATATGTAATCCTACTTGTTCTGTTTCAAAAACATATGATATCAATATATTCAGCAATTGCTTACAAAGTAATGGTTAATCATGCAACAAATTAATGTTCTTTCAAGTATGATTTTTCAGTATTCTAGTTTGCAATGTGATAGGATAATGCATTTAACTTGTATAAGAAATGTCTTGCTTGTTATTTTTAAATACCTAAATATAGACATTTCAAAACTTGAATCAACAGTGGACAAGAGTGGACTGAATTGTACAAGAGAAAATGCAACTTCTACTTTTAAATTTACTATTTAATTAATGTTGTTGTGGGTTCAAGATAAATAAAGACATTTCTAGAGACGCTGAGCTTAAATTTGATTAAAATGTTTGCCACTGTTTATCCTGACTTACAAGAGATGAAGCGGTGTGTGTGAGGGTGGGACAGTCACCAAACTTGAATCAACAATAGAATGTGTTTATAAATGTTGTTTACAGGAGTATTACGTAATAAGAGAATATCTTCTGCCTGGTTGGTTAATG
Organism: Deilephila elpenor; assembly: GCA_949752805.1. Classification (NCBI taxonomy): domain Eukaryota; kingdom Metazoa; phylum Arthropoda; class Insecta; order Lepidoptera; family Sphingidae; genus Deilephila; species Deilephila elpenor. Next base: position 8,392,544 of record OX457097.1, read on the forward strand.
TCGGTGCAAGCCTTCGTCACATTGGCCCTGATGAATTCATTCACTGCTCAAGTCCTGCTAGCGTGTGTTATAGTGCGATGGCCCCTACGCACTGTGTTAAGATATGAGTGGATATTTGTGTCCATTGCATTTGGGATGGTTGCTATATCAAGTAAGTTATGTATCTATTTTTGTTATATTTCAAGCTAAGCCTAAATTTAAAAAAATATGAAGTTTAAATCAAAGCGAAGTGTCTTTCGTATTTGGGATGTGCAGCGACCATAATTCATTAGGTATCATGTTATGCTGTCATGTCTGAAATATTACATATTGAAGTGGTAAGATTCTATGTGAAATATAAACCATGTCAAAATAACTTGTGTACTCTCGAGTCACATTATAAGTGATAGTCATGTTGGATTCCAAGGGTGGCCAAATTAGATAATATAAGGGTAAAATATGAATAATCATGTAATTAAAATAAAATGGCCAATGTTTATTTGGTTTCAGGTTTATTCCTTTTCCTGGCTGTGGCTGTATTCGGAGGGAACTGTTATCGTCGTGATTGGATGTTATATCCATCATTCAATGTATTATCATGGTCTTATGCCTTTGCTGTTGTGGCTTTTATTTTATTTGGTAAGTATAAAATGGTGTCCTCAAGTATAAACTAGATTTTTTTACAAACAGATAAAAAAAGGTATGCTTAACAGAATGAGATTAGCACAAACTAAACAAATAAGTGCTTTTAAATAAATGCAGTATTATTCATTCATAGATTAAATAAATAAAAGGGAATTGCGTGTACACAAGTATAACAATTCTATATTTTATTTCTACAGGACTGGCGGCAATACTCCTCTATCTGGAATCTCGTAAATTGTACGAATTGCGTTCGGAGGCAAAGAATCTCGTGGCTCAGATGCAGCACAGCCAGCCTGAGCACGCTCTTAACCAGTTCCGCGAGCAACTGCAGCAGCAGCGCCAGTGGAATATGTAACTAATCTCACTATGTACATGACATCTAAACAATTTACTACTTCTACAACAAATAAATAACATTCCCTGATTATCTGAATGACTTATGATGATTAAGAATGATACTAAAAGGTTTACCTATATCGAATTGAAGAATCTCGCTCCAAATGTTGTCTCCGTCCGGCAAAACTTTAAAATCGATATTTTTTTACACATCTTATGATATTGTGATTCGTAATAAGTGCACTTAATGTTAGTTTTAATAATGTAATGTATACTTTTTGTAATCGTTTTAAGGTTCACTCAAACAATATTTCAAGTGATTTTTTTCTACGAAAAGATTTCTATGTACCCAATGTTTATTGGGTCTAAAATTAGCAGTTAAGTTTCGTTTTGGGTAATGGTGCCCATAGTAGAATAGGCGCTTATGCCTGCTGCTCGCTTGGTGGTCCACTTTTGATGTGCTTTTATTGTAAATTGTCATATTTGTTTGAGTAAACCTTAACACAGAAAATTTAATTAATTAGGGAAATGATGTACTGTACTTAGCAATATATACATTATCTATAAAGATATTGACAGCTATTTAGTATCTGTAAAATGGAGTGAATAGGAACATAAGGACATACAGAGATTATCTTGTGGATATTTTTTTCATCAAATTGGGTGAGCTTGACTCTCCAACGTAGTTGAGTCCTATGTCCAATAGAGGGACGCAAATACAGGCTGGTATTAAATATTAGTAAAGTGTTGATTGCAGATCATATTTGTTATCCTCAATTAGTGCAAAGATTGTATTTACTATTTGTAAATTATGTTATCCATGTCAATATGAAATATAAAACTAATATAAGTAGGTGTTTACGTATATTCAACATTGTTCCTATTTAATCCATTGTATGGTACTTCTAGTTCAAATAATTAGGCTTATGTGAACTATAATATAGTCCGTCCTCTAAACCTCCGAACTATTACATTTTAAAATCATTCCCTTAGATGTATTTTATTAATGGCATTAAATAAATTGAATTATGTGAAAAATGTGTTTCATTTTTCATTGATTAAATTTGACAAATTATTATTGTCCTTGTGATATAAGTGTAAATAGCCTGTTGGCCGCATGAATTGCCTAATTGGAATTAATATTAATTAATTAATTATGCACCGATTTGCGCACATTCATTCAGGTTTGTTTAACTACGCTCACGTCTGCGTGTAGACAGAGTAAGGAAAGGTGCCACTTGAAATACAGATTTTTTATTTCAGCCCCAAGAGGTAACTGCGTGCAAGCCTATTGCCATGGGGGCACAAAATCCACGTAGCTCGAGCGTATCTCGTGTGAGGTTTATTTCTATCTATCTATATCAGCCCATATACGTCCCACTGCAGGGCACGGGCCTACTCTATAATCGAGAGAATCGATTGAGAGTGGTTAGGCCATATAGCCCACCACGCTGGCCTAGTGCGGGTTGGCAGACTTACATACCGTAGAAATTCTTTAAAATCGCTACGGTATGCAGGTTTCCTCACGATGTTTTCCTTCACCGTTAAAGTGCGTGGTGATTGACTATCAATACACACATAACTCCGAAAAGTCAGAGGTGTGCCCTGGGATTTGAACCCGCGACCACCGTGAACATGTAGGCAGCCGCGTCTGGTCCGTTACCAACAGGCCACCACGCACTTGTGAGGTTTATTAAAATAATCAAATTAATTATTAGAATAATAAATTTAGAAGGAGAAGAATTAAGTTTCCAAAGACGCGCAGTTAGTATATGGTATTTTTATAACATTATAGTATGTTGGACACTAGTGACTAAAGCAATAGTTTATTTCATGTCATTAGTCAGACAAATGGGAGCGTGTATAAAATAAATAAATAAATACCCCCAACAGTCACATAGTCCTGACCCCACACTAAGATCGAGTCTTGTGTCATGGGTATCAGAAGCTACGAGAGACTTTTCGGTCTCACAAACACCCAGACCCGAAACAAATACCTGTGGATCACACAAATATTTGTTTCGGTGCGGGGACCGAACCCGCGGCCCCTCGTTTCACAGGCGGCGTCTAACCAACTGCGCCACGGAGGCTGTCATGTCATGTCATGTCTGTATGGACTGAGAATTGTGAGGTTTTGGATTTAGTTCCTACTTAATTTTTGTCGGTTGAGATGTATGAGTTGCTCACCCTACAGGTGCGCCCTCGGTCATATCTTGGAATGGAAATAAGATATGCAAAATATGAATGGGACTAGTACCGCTTCTGCCAACCCCCGCGGTGTTACTGGCGTCAATGTATACACATGTAAAATGGTTATTCATAAAAGTCTTACCTGGCTTCTGTAGCTCTTGACACAGTTTAAGCACGTGGTTAATTGTGGCCTGTGGAGGATTTCCGTCTAGAATCACTAGAGGAGCCGCTTTTAAAACCTCTATATGCTTGTTAACCTGCAAAATAGATGAAAAATATATTTAATCTAATTTAAAAACAGACTGATTGAATCGCAAAGCTAAATTATTATTTAGCGTTCAGATCGAACGCTAATTAATTAAGCAATTAATTAAATTCAGAACATCCTTGTTTATAGTTCTAATATCTACTCTGCCAATTGCTATGTTAGATCATATTAGAACTACCATTGTACTGTATCACCCCATATAGGTGCATCCCACTGTAGGGCCCTCCTCTACAATCGAGAGTACGGGTGAGAGGAGTTAGGCCGTATAGTCCAACACGCTGGCCTAACGCGGGTTGGCGGACTGTACATATCTACCATAGATATTATTACTAATCGCCATGATATGCAGGTTTCCTCATGATGTTTTCCTTCACCGTTATATTGACTATAGTATATCTTAGACTTTTCTTTATTTAGAACTACTAAATTTCATTTAACACAAATCTCTTGACGGAAAAGTTAGTCTTACAGTCGCCACACAGGTAACGATATAAGAGGGTAAGTCTGAGTTTGCACCAGAATACTGGAACGTGTGTGGGCTAATAACTGCGCAAAATTCGTTCCAATCTTTGATTAGACACTGGTGCAAAACTCGCGTTTGTGCGACCGCAAGTTTGTTAGTTTGTAAGCGTGGTTCCTCTAAGGCCCAAACGAAAGCAACACCACTCATAACTAATCGTTATAACTTATAAGCACTGCATAACTCTGAACTACCCTTCTCGCCGCGACGCATTAGGTATTCTGTCTCTCAATGCCCAATAATCAACAAGAGAAAGAGAGAGACTTACGAGTTAGGTAATAAAGATAGTACTTAATTATGTAGCTTCCTTCTCTTACCAGATCGATAGTAATGTGGTTTTGTAACGTCATTTCGCCGAGTCCTAGAAGACACTCTCCTTTATCATCAAGCACGGCAGCGTAAGTGGGTGTCCGCCCGCCTTTCACGATGCAACCTGAATAAAAAAAATCACGTAATAAAAATATTCATAATTAGCAGGAAGAATAGGTAGATTGATATTTTCTCCAAAACGGGTAATGAAAAACCATTATTATACCATTTTTCATTGTTTTTCTTAAATTTTATACAGAGAAACACATTTTTTAATTGATTTTTTTGCATGCATGCGCATACATGCCCCGATTACACGTGGGATTGGCGCAACAAGCCTTTATCCATGTCCGCGTGGTCGACTAATCTAGCTTATAATTTCACGATCGGCTGCCGACTATTAAGCATTAATCCTTTCTGTATTACGCCCTTTAGACCACAAGCCTCGCCTAATGCGGAATAGTATTTTCTAGACTTCAAATGCCTTTGAACATTTTCCAGAGAACTTTTTTGTATGCAGATTTCTTCAAGAGGTTTTTATTAAAATTTGAAAAAAGGCGATAATTTACTCTGAATACAACATAACTTCGTGAAGTCAGTGGATTGTAGGTGGTAATATGCGTCGTCAGATTTATTTCGACCTTATTAAAGTTCTTCTACATAATTTAGGACAACTTAATTTGGAGCTGCTTTTTAAAAATCCATTAAGAGGAATGACCGGATCTTGGAAACTTTATAGTATTATTACATAAACTGAAGAAAAAAATTAGGTCGGGGCAATGATGGGAAGTATTGTGCAGTCCAGAGAGAGAATCGATAGGTGTTTATTTCACTTAAATTGCCCGGCTTTGCTATACAAAACCGGTAAAGGGGATGGTAGAGTCAAGAATTTGTGAACTAATTGATTCGGGCCGAGGTTATGGGTACCACGAAGTTGCGGCTTTTAAAACAGCACGCGTGGTTTTGAACAAAAAGAATATAATAACAGACAATTGTATTCTACCTGCTCAATAATAAAGTTAGTTTTGTTATTCTTCTACATAAACTAGAATAAGTTAGGTAATTTAGTTATAAGATTTGATTATAAGCCTATACAATAATTTTGACCATTTCATTAAATTACGATCGGTAATGCTACTCCGTTAAACTTAATTTTTCTGTAGCAAATTGTAAATGGAGCCGAATACCCAAGCTGCTAATTTTTGAGAATATAGGCCACGTTGGCGCATACCATCAAGTAGAAGTCCCGGGGCGATATCGGCGAGGTATTTTCCGTCGACATCATCGCCGACGGCTGTCAGGAGTCGCGTGCGTCCTCGTTGCAGCCGCCACAGCGCTTCCGCCATATTGCGGCCGACGCCCCCGCCGCACTGCATCGTTGCGCATGCGTGGGTACTGCCATCTAACTACAACACACAAATGAACTATAAAATTAAATACTTAAAATAAATCAATTCAAGTTCAATTAAATAATTTGTACGAAATATTTTATATTATGCTAATTACTAGTACCAATAGTTTTTGGTAGATCTACCATTACCCAGAAAAGCTTTTACGTAGTTTTTTTTTTAATTTTACTAATTATTGAGACGTAGGTGTACCTACGTATAGAGGTAGTAAATTTTGTGTTAAGAAAATTGGCAAATGCTATTGTGTATATCGGAACAGATTATGTATATTGATGACATGTGAAATAATTATATTTATTTGATGAGAATCTGAGATATTGATGAATAATAAACTTCTGAGAAGATGCAGTTTGCGTCATATGCTAATATAGACATTGATTGTCTATTTTATTGGCCTTACAACCCCGCTTACAGGAATCCACCAGTGTTTCTAAGTTATATTGTAATTTTCTTCCAAGACAATTTGTAGTCGTTTAGTTCCTGTTATTTGTGTTTATTGGGCGAGTGAGCGGAAATTGCTATTTATTGAAGTGAAACTTCTTTATCGGGGTTGGAAAAAATTTTGCGTTACGCGCCATCTTTATTTCTACGTCACATTTTTGCGTTACGCGCCATCTTTATTTATTTAGTAAATTAGTAATACTTAGTAGTAATCCTGTGTATTGTAACTGTATTTAGTACGAATCCCACACTAGTGTATCATCCCACATTTGGACATAATACAGTGTATACCATTAGAACACATTCTGTACCCACTTCAGTAAGCCACACCCCCAACCGTTTCCAAGCCCCACCCAAAATTTTAAGCCCCACCCACTTTTTTGTAATTTGATCCTTACCCCCCCTCTGGCCTTCCCCTACCCTAAATCCAAAACAGTGCCCAATAGCCTCCCCACGAAACCTCCCCCCCCCCGCTTACCCCCACCCTAAAAATTTTACCTCACCCCCCCTACTCATATCTCCGGCATTATCCATCGTAGACCCACCGACCTTGGGTTCATTGGAACCGGCTCGGTGAGGGCTACAATCCTGCCCCAACAGAATTCCCGAATACCCCCTCACAACTTTCCCCACTCAAAAATATTTTAAGGTGCCCAATAGCCTCCCCACGAAACCTAACCCCCCCCCCCCGCCCCTACCCCCACCTAAAATGTTTACCTCACCCCCCCTATTCCTATCTCCGCCAATATCCATCGTAGACCCATCGACCCTGGGTTCATTAGAACCGGCTCGGTGAGGCCTACAATCCTGCCCCAACAGAATTCCCGAATTCCCCCTCCACAACTTTCCCCACCCAAAAATATTTTAAGGTGCCCAATAGCCCCCCCACGAAACCTAACCCCCCCCCCCGCCCCTGCCCCCACCTAAAATTTTTACTTCACCCCCCCTAAACCTATCTCGGCCAATAAAGGTCGTGGACCCACCGAGCTTGGTATCCTCGGAACCGTCTCGGTGAGGGCTACAAATTGGCCCCGATAGAAATCCCAAATTCCCTCAAAAATTTCCCCCCTCCTAAACTTAAACTTTATTTAATTTAGCTTTATTTTACCAATTCTGTAAATTTGTAAATAGTAGATCATTTTGCGAAAAATGATGTCATAAAGAAGTTTCACTTCTTACGTGTGTACACTAATACACACACACATTTTTTTTTTATATACACACTTAGCATCTAGAAAGCAACATTTAATCAACCAGCCACTTTAAATAAACCATAGTATATATTTTGCAAATAGCGTTTAATAAACTTTTCAGTTGCCATTAATTTACGCTACATGTTTTTTGGTATACCAAATAATGAGGAACATTAATATACTTGCCGCAGTAAATGTGCGGTTGCTGTTAGTGAATAGAGGAAATATTTTATTGCACGTGAAATTTAAATTATAATCAACGCGTTCGGACTGGAGGTGACACTTTGTCCACACGTTCAGTTTATTTGACGACCATATTAGCTTTCATGCAGTCGTGACTTGTGACAAAGGTACAATCATACATATAAACCAAATTGACTGCATATTTCTTAAAACAAATAAATACCCAATAGTCACATTCATACATATAATCCTGACGTCACATAACAGTATACTTTTTGTGTCATGGGTATATCTATGGAAGACGTTTTGGTCCTACATCTTGCCTCGAAACATATACTTGTGGATAACCCCAACCTTACTCTCTGGGCGAGATGAAAGTTATAGCTTCTCGTACCTATCAAAGATGGCTTCTGTCGGCCTGAAGTTGCCAGTGTATGCAACTGTTGTTTATTAAGTAGGCACCCAGGTTCAAATTTTAATAAGGTCTTTGTAAAGCAGTAATTCTGACAAGAACCAAGAGGATTTGGGGTTTGAAAGCGCTTAGAGGTTGTAGCACACATTTTCTATTTTCTTGCACAGGTCCGGCGAACGAGCAAACAGGTTACTGATGTTAAGTGATTACTGCCGCCCATGAACATCCACAACGCTTGGATCATAGTTGTGTTGACGGCCCTTAAAATCAGGAGGGGAGAGGGAAGGAAATAGGATGGGAAGAGAAAAGATGTATTAGGCATCCGGCTATCACCGAGGAAACTACATCGATTTCCTGTGAGACAGTGTTACCCCATCTGCCCATTCATGGGCCTGTTGGTAACGGACCAGACGCGACTGTCTACATGTTCACAGTGGCCGCGGGTTTAAATCCCAGGGCACATCTGACTTTTCGGACTCATGTGTGTATTGATAGTCAATCACCACGAACTATAATGAAGGAAAACAACGTGAGGAAATCTGCATACCATAGCGATTTGTAGTAATTTCTATGGTATGTAAAGTCCGCTAACCCGCACTAGACCAGCGTGGTGGACTATATGGCCTAGCCCCTCTCAATTGAATTTTTGATTGTAGAGGAGGCTCGTGCCCTGCAGTGGGACGTATATGGCCTGAAACAGTATAGTAAACAAATAAGGAAAGTAGGGCAACCACAGAATGAATGCAGACGTGTCATAAGGACTACCTAGATTAAAAAATATATTTTACACACATTTTTTATTAACAAATCGTAGTTGTAAATATTACATGTTGATTAACAATTAACTGCAGCCACACAATAAAGTATTACCCGTCTTGTAATTTTTTTTGTAGTATCAAGCCATACTGACAAGAATGATGGATAATGTGTACGCTACAGGCATGCAGTGGCGGTCAGTAGGCTGTTGCAGGGCGATGCCGTTGACCGCAGCGATGGTATCGACGGTGAACACGCCACTGTCCGCATTTACCCCGCTGCATTATGCGACAACAGCTTTTTTCGCCCCCATAAATACCCTACTAATGTTTTTTAATCTTATTACGCCGCACGCCGGTATTTATGAATTTACTTCAGTAATAAATTTAGTTTAAAATATGGGGCAGTGCATATCACGTATAAATTAGAAGTGGTTTATGGGGTGACGTCGACCTGTCTAGTGCTCTAGCATATTAACATTTGAGTCATAATGGTAATAATTTTGATTTTAGTAGCAACCATCAGTCATTACATAGATTTTTATAATATAATTTATGTTTATAGGAGAAAGTCTGCTATATTACGTTAACTTATTTTCATTGAATTTGCTAAGTCAGATATATGATAGGGCACAAACGTGTGGTGTGTACATAGGTACACGTAGTTGAGATATGACAAACAATGGACATAGAATAGGCACATACATTGAACACTTAGCTGCAAACACTCAGTACCAGCATGAAGAGGCAAAACGAACGTATAGCAGCGTATTAAAACGAAGACACAATTTTTGAATCTCTATAATTTTTTTCTATGTAACAATGTGTAAATAAAACAAACAGGATTAATGTTAACAAAATATTTGTTAAAAACAGTTTATTAATATAATGTGTTTTCCATTATTTAATTATTGAGTTAAAAGGTGAATAATGTTGACTCTACTTCTTTAATTGCATTAATTTTTAAAAGTCTGAAAAATAATCAATATGCCCAAAAGGCTGTTAATGGACGGTTTAAAACAAATTTTGCTAAGACGAACAGGTTGTTAATTACAAATTATTCTGCTCTCTATACTGTATCAGCCCATATACGTCCCACTGCTGGGCACGGGCCTACTCTACAATCGAGAGAATCGATTAAGAGTGGTTAGGCTATATAGTCCACCACGCTGGCCTAGTGCGGGTTGGCGGTTGGGTTGCTATTTGCTCTCTACTATTACTATTTTTTCATTTTCTTGGTGTAGTCTGTGTTCCATTCAATACCTTCTATCCAGCAGCATCAAGCTTTTTCGACCTTAAGTAAGTTTCTAATACTTGGTAGAACTCTAATTAATGATTTAAACTTACATAAACGGGAATGTTACACATTGGAATAAAACTAATTAAAAATCTCTAATTATAACATTGGATAGCCCTTGACAATGTACTGTTACTAAAATACACGTACATAACATAAAATATCATATCACTTAATATAACAAAAGGCACAAAGGTGGATGTTAATTAACTTAAATTAGTGAACAAAATAATAAACGTACGGTAAACGAACAGTCGAAATAATAAAACAGCTAGTTATTCTCGGTACATGTGTAAAGTTGGTGGCGCTTGTTAGAGTAAATGTAACCGGATATTTGCGAGCTTTTGGGACGGTTTTTGTAACACGACTCGGACATGAGCACCGAAATATTCCTACGAAATCTGAAGTATTTTTAGATACATTTCAATGAGCTGTTACAGTCAAGATAGAAGTCGTATGATCTAACTCCGGGTGAAATAAATCTGCCTTTCGAAATTATATAATTATCGTTTGCTTTCTATACAATGATCCTGAACTCTGCCAATTTCGCGCACTGACTCATCGAAGTAAATGCAATAATAAAGTTGTGTTGTCGATGGTACTATCCTTGTCAAACGGACTCATTTAGTATTAGCTTTAACGACGTACAAAATGGCTCTACCACTTCAAGAATACGATTTAAAGATGAAAGAAAATATAGTAAAGAAATCTGCGTATTGTAATTTTTAAATTATTTTTGAAGGTATTGCAAGACTGAGCCTTAAGGGACCAGCGTGGCGGCTTAAAACCTAATAATATTCTTGGAAGGTTAAAAATCAGGCCGCAGCCGGTCGTGAAACTCTAAGCCAAAATATTTTGCAAAATATATAAAATAATGCTGCGCCGACCTCATGTAAGCGTGGTCAAGCAAAGATAGGGTTAAGTAAAAGAAAATTAAAAAAAAAAACATTTGTATAAAATACACATTAGCGGCCACCGCCGCTCACGGTGCGGAATAATTACACAGAGCTCGCTGAAAATTATATATTGGATGAAAATGTGCACTTAATATGCATTTATTCCTATACCAAGTTGACATTAACTCCATAATACTCTTATATATGAGGCCATTAAAATATAATTATGGTGCTTCAAATATAGGATGAGTGATAGGGATTGATGAGTTCATTGGCGGTAAAATCTACAGAGTGATTAATGTCCGCACATACGAGCGTAATACACTCAACGTAATATTGTTAATTAAATATTACATTACAGGCGGGTATGGCTCCGGTTGCAGAGCTGCCCCCTTCACACCAGGGAGGAGGTTCGCCACACTATATCATTCTAGTCCATGTTCGATAAGGCGACTTAGATTTGCGGCTGGTCCTGTGCCAGAATTTTAAGCGAGTTAGTATTTATGGCCTGGCTTAATCCACATAAATTATTATAAAAAAGAAAAGTTTTTAACGTTTTTAGTTTGAGATTATCTCTGTTAAATATCTATGTATCCGATCAAAATCGCAAGCGAGGGTAGTCAATGACATAAAAACCACAGGCTTCTGTAAAGCCAGTTTGCTTAATATATCACAAAGTCCTTTTGTGTATCATTTTTTATAAATATTTGAGCCAACGTTACAAAAGGAGGTGTTTATGGAATTACCCTGGTTTCGTTTATCAACATACTTTTGATGTGGAAAGTTAAATTGGACGCAGTTGTAACAATTTAAATTTTTATTCGGCCTTTTGGGGGCGAGTTTTGTAATGAATATTAGGATGGTGACAATTTTTGTCGTAGCATTTTGTAGTCATTAAGGTGGTAAAAATATATTTGACATCGACTGCATAACAACGATTGTATTAAATAATAACCCTACTTTTTAAAAAGCTAAATCATTAAACAGCTGTCGCAACCATCGTTTATTAATCAGTTTTATTTTCTCTTCAGCGACTTATTTATTTTATCATGACATTTGAAAGATACGTGCTGGGTTTGTACTGGGATATATACTGATGCGTTGTAAATGTAACGCCTTTAAACTAGCGCCAGTCGCACCTTATAAGATTATTTCAATAAGTAACCATAAATAATATATGTTTTATATAGTGAGATTTACTCACTTCATAGATGAAAAGTATGTTAGCAATTAAAGTCAAGTTGCAGACACATATGTCCTTAGGCAGGGAGGAATCCTAAGTCATTTATAACATCAAATTATTATTCGTTGGCTGGGCGCTTCCTAGCAGCATGAAATAGGTCAAGCGTGCGCCACATTAAGCCAGGAACTGCAACTAAAGAAAACTGATACGATGATGCTTCATGTTTCCCAGACACGATACCCAATTTAAATTTATTTAAATAAATATTTATATTCTGAAACGTCAAGGTTTTTCAGTCTATTGTAAAATTATCGGAAATGTTAATTAAATATACACGTTCAGAGAAAATAATGCCGTGTTGATAGGCAGTTACGTATAATCATACTTTTAATAAATTATCGGGGATATCCATAAAACATTTTCATTCGATGTTTAATATTATGTATGATAGAATAGATGTCCATCAAAAAAAAAGAAAGATATCATTACAGTGAATTCATACGATGCGGTTACCTATTTCTTTCTTCTTCTTATCCGTCGTTATAACTCTTGGCAGAGTGGTCCAGTGCGGGTTGGTGGTCATGACTTATTCTTAAATTTTTTTTACAACTCGTATCCTTGCACGTTTTCTTAACATACTCTCTATCACGTTTTAATTGAGCGATATTTAAATTAGCTAAGAATTAACACATAACTTTCGATACCATAGATGTGTATGCCTCTGGTTCGAACCTGCTACCTCCGGTTTATCAGTCCGGTCCACTCTCAACTTGACCGGTCACTGTTTATATTTTACCATACGTGGTGTTACAGCATATGTACTAGGTACATATGTACACATGTAATGCGTGTGTGATTTGTGTGCGACGGGGCAATGAATTCGACACCTCTTCAACCAAAATTGATCACGGTACATGTGATTGATCTCTTTGGATCACCCTACAGTGGCGAAGGGTTCATACAAGCCGATTCCTAGCAGCACGCCTTATAATTTAAAGGAAATTATTAATTATTTACATTTTTTTAAACATGTTATATGAAGAAAATAATCAAATAATGAACAATATTAAAATAAATATAAATAATACTTAAACAAATGTTATTCGTTATTAATAAACAAAATATTATCGATCAATTAATAACACAACGACAAACGCATTGCGCGATGTTCAACGTAAGTACATGCATACGAAACACGCGGCCGCCTAGATCCCGATGACGTCACGTCAGGCTACAAGCACACAGCACGAGTTCCCGTTGCTCTCGCGCTCATTTCCAACGCATTATCTGCCATCTCTGTTACACGTTTGTTGCTCAGAACTGCATGCAAAATTGCACCTTAAAACCCTCAACTTACGGATTAAAGATTGCTTTTAGTTGATGCGTCGATGTGGTTTTACGACTTCATCACTTGTACATCAAAAACATTTTAATACTTCTTTGTGAAAACCTTGAAACTATGCCATTTTTGCTAAATCTGGTGTCGGGGTGAATGGATGTACACATATTTATTTATTTTATAGTATATTCAAATACTAGGAATTTTTTGAATTAAACTAGTAAGTTAAATTAATTTCTATATCTTTCCTTTAAAATTTCAACATATCACTCCAAGTAATAAAAGGAACTTATATTCTTACCAGGCTTTCCTACAAAAAAAAATTATGTTACAAATAAGTTTTGACACCACATTTTACTGGCAAAAATGGTTATGTACTTTTGTAGACATATTTTCCTAGATAGCTTGAGAATTGAGATAAATCTAATGTTGTAGGGTTAAAAACAATGCTTTGTATAAAAATCGTTTAAAAAAGGAAATTGAAAGGAGTTTTTAGAAGAACATTTGCTTTGAATAATTTGTAAAATTATTTTTATTCGCCCCGTTTTACTTTACGCATTCTCTTTAACATTCTACATTTAAAACAAAAATGCGATATTGCATTTTTCGACATTCTGTTTTTTTCATTCCATTTTCGAATTTATCAGAAAAGCAACGTACAGATTTACAAACATATCTGGTCCGGTGGCCATAAGAGGAAACTAATGACGCCATTTTGTAATGTCAAACTGCTTGCCATTCGCTGACATTACGCCAACATTTTACCCATGTACTTTCTTTCAAATTGCCAGGTGTTTAACGTCAAGTCCAGATACATATTATGTAGTGTGTGCATATTCTCATATTTTTAACGAACTTCAAACAAGTAGGTTATGATTTAGTCACATACCAGTGTATTATTAATGGAACTGCACTATATATACATAATAATATAATAGTATTTTGGATAATATTTTTAATTCGACGACTTATTTACCCACTTTGTTGCTTAATTTATTTTTACTGGCAACGATAAATGCGATTACAGCGACTCTCACACCGGGTCAGATATGTTTGTCTTACAGTAAATTAGCGGAATCACAAACAGTGCAATTTAAAAAAAAATAGTGGAATTTTCATCAGTGCCGGTAATTATTATTATCCTAATATCGTAATTAGTTTGTGAAGAGACGACTGATAAAACTAACAGTGCGCTTTTACTGTAATCAATTTTGTTGCGAAAACTTAATACATACAAGTGTTCGAAAAAAACATTGTTTTTCTGAGCATATTTTCTGTTTAATGAATGAACATTACTCTAGGAGTCTAGAGTTTAATAAAATTGGACTTACTTATACCGTTATGCTCACGTAATATAATTATATTCTATGACAGCAGTTTTCCTAAAACCCCGCTTAAAATCAACAAAGCATTTTGCATATAAATCGCATCAAACCTTGAATGCCGCAGTTTATTGTCCACGTATGTTGCCGACTGTGGAATATTTAGTCGACATTCACAAACCTTACGTAAGTTACAGACGAGACAGTCTTAGTAAACGCTTTCATTCATCCCTTGCTAATAAATAGATTTTTTTTATTGACATATTTACGAATACTACATTGCTTTCATGAAGCAAATGATACTCCAATTTACACAATCAATTTATCATAATTAATATATCGTAAATACAAATTGATATAATATTAAATGTATATATCATACTCGTCGCGGCACTTTTTCAATTTCTCAACAAAATATCATTTAAAACGCCTTTTTTGATGTAAGATAAGACACGATGTCTAAAGTGTCTAGAAACTAAAATGTGTTTCGGAGAAAATATAGTGTCTATCTACCCCCTGTCGAGATAACATCTTTCAGACTATACTTTGTAAGTAACTCAAAAACGTAGAGTGCACTCACTATATTTATATTATATTTTACATTATAGTCTTTGTTTCATATATATCGTATATAAAATTGCTGAAACATCAATTATAGAAAGCAAGACAGCAACATTGATTATTAGAATCTTTGTACATGACTTGAATTATACCATTAGAGAGTTTACAAGACAAGTTAAGTAATTAATGGAACGTATCAATTAATACCAATACCAATCCGTTACGAGTACATCTCTACGGATTTGCTACGAAACGATACGCAAGCACGCTACACCCGCTACACCATCCACAATAATGCTCCCCATAATTACACTCATACGATAGTGCTTTATACTCAAAATAATAGAGTTGAGAGTAAAACACAAAGCAGTGCTACATTATACGTATTTACTAAATCTAAATTCTACGCCAATGAAAATAAATATTAAAATAAAAAAACTAATAATACCGTTATGTACATTAATAGAGCAATAATAAAACATAAATGATAGTGTAAACTGTTTTATAGAAAGCGATGATTAGTCAAACAGCCACGCCTCCGGTACGTACGGTGTCATTACTGAAGGCGGTAATTTAATAACACTATAAAGAAACGAGGCACAAAAGAAAAGCGAACAATGTGTGTTGAGTAAGTAAGATGTTTTTATAAACAGTTGAATTTTTGTAAATGATTTTGCAATGTGGGAGGGCGCTGGGAAGGCAGGCTAGGTAGCAGTATCGAGCGTGGGCGCGCCGCCCTCGCGGCACAGAAGCCCTACAGTGGAGTCCGCGGAGACGGGCGGCGCGCACGCCCGGAGCGACGACACGCCGCGCTCGCCAGTCGACACATCACATTGTGCCACTCACTCACTGGCACATCACACATCACACATCCCGCGTGCCGCGTCCGACATCTACACTGTACACAGTACAACGTACACGCTACATATTCATATTTTTATCGGCACGTTGCACGTGAACGCGCGTTACGCAGTGAACTAAAACCTTTTCTAAACACCGTGAATATTTGTTTATAATTGGGAGTTGAGAACCATTATTATCAGTGATACGACAATGATATGTGACATTCAAATTGTGATTTTTGTATAAATTTATATATCGGCGTCCTGTCTACGTCATGCTACGAGGTAAAGTACAATATTTTATTATTCTAAATTATAATTGATTACATTTAATGTTTATGAACCTTTGTTCTGATTCAAATAACTTTTAGTATGTATACGAGGTTTTATTTTTAAATATAGTTTCATTAAATATTTTAAAACCTTTATCTGCCGTGATTGTTTGTAATCATTTGGCGTTTATTAATTTTTATGATTATTTATTGGAAGATATATTTGAAAATGTGATAAACGTGGATGAGGATTTTTATTCCTTCGTTTTGGTGATATTCAAATTCAAAGGTTCTTTTTAGACATCGAACGCACGAGTGCTGAAATAATTATTTATAGATCTATAATATTACTTTTTTTCTTATTTTTTTTTTGTATCTAGGTTCTATTCAAGTATTTTATTGAAAGATATTTTTCGTTTATGGAAGAATCAAGGCTTATTCCTTTACGAGATTTTTAATCTCGTAATGACTAATAGAAAAGGAATTTAGTTTTTTTAAACACATATATCATATTTACTTAAAAAACCTATTTATTGATTGATAAATAAATGTTTCAAAATAATACATTATTATATTGTAGCCCACTTTTATCGCCAACTTCAATTATAATTTTCTTATACGATTTCGTATTCGATGAAACGTGATTTCTGAAATATTTCATTATTAGGCAGCAAATTAGAACGTGTAATATTTTGCCAATATATAATAGTTACCATTATTATCATCAATTTATATTAAAATAATAATAGTCTCCCGTCACGAATTTTATGACAAATAATACTATGTTCAGTTGTTTTTTATGTTCGACCGACGCACATAATTGAGTCCTTTTCTAATTAATGTCGGGTGTAGAAACCGTTGGGTCAGGGGCAAATATCGCGAATGATTTATTTAGTGTCCCTCGACCGTTTGCTTCCATAAATTAGACGCTTAGGTTCCAGGGTCTTATTGCATAAATAAATTACACAGGTAGAATTAGAGCCGTGTTTCGTACACGCCGATAATTCTCCTGAAATCCACGAATTTATTCTTATTCCTTTAAATTAAATCTCTTTAGGATTTATTATTTTTATGCCTCTCATTTTTACGCAGTTCGTGGTTAGGGCTTAGTCCGGATAATCAAATGTTTCAATGTGTAAATTTTGCGGAATTAAAATCTCAGTTCCATAATTTGTTATTTTAGTATAATATTTGTACTTGACGACGAAATACTGACGCTATTCGATAACTATTCAGTAATATAGGTTTTATAAATATTCACAATGTTAAACTCTTGTAATTAACAATCTAATTAACTATAGACCTTTACACCAAATGTATATACATAATATGTACAAACGCATTCAAGCCCTAGCTTGTACACGCCTGTATCTCAGAATGTGTCATGTATCAGCGTGAATCTCACGCTGGAAGCATCAATGAAACCCACACAGCTCACCAACATTATTTTCTATTAATTTCTTACTTCTTGTAAGAGAAAATCAGATAGAACATCATTACCTTATCAGTAAATAAGCATGTTTTTAGTGTAAAACTCCAAATACTTATTTTAATAATTAGACATATAAACCTAATAATAACCAACCACCACTATAACCATAATTAATAAAGCATAGGTGGAAAATGGAAATAGATTGTAATGAATGCATTTGAGATTTCAAATGTATGGCGATGACATTGTGAAATTTAAGTTATCGTCAAAGTTAGATTATACAACTGGCTCGTAAAGGGATTTATTTTGATAAACGAGTGAGGTATGAACGATTGCTAACTTCAGATTTTAACAAAAGGTTTCAAGCAATGGTTTGTAATCTTTACAGCCTGAAGAGTATCAATCCAGCTATTATATATTGAATACATTATGATTTATTGAAATGGAGAAGCCTCAGACTTCTAATACATCGGGAAATAGATTCGGTGAAAGGAAATGTCACAGATACTTAATAAGTTGTTGACTTATTTATTAGGTTCTATTTTCTTTGTAATCATTCAAAATTTTCTTTTTTACAAAGGCAAAGTTATAAAATATTGTGACTTATTTCTATTACATACATAACATACACGTAACATTACATACATAACCTCACGTCTATTTCCCGGAAGGAGTAGGCAGAGGTTCCCCTGATAGCAACCAGGACACCCACGTTTCTCCTTGTATTTTCCGTCCCACGATGTGATAGGGGGCGAGCCTATCGCCATCCTCATGTTATTCTAATTTTCTCAGTTTAAAGTACAAGGAAACGTAGTGTTTTGTCTAGTTTTACTAAGTAATTAATTACCATCATTCACGATGGTGGAAAACTGGCTATAGAGACTAACTCATGTGTAACGCTTTTCGGGTTCCACTATACAGATATTTTAAAATTTTTGATTCTATTATAGTTTATACTTTTATATTACTAGATAACTACAACTGAGAGTTCAGAGTAGCAATGTGTTAATGTAGATATCTGGTCGATATTATCGCAAACTTTGCAGTAATTACAAATTGCAAATTCAGCATTTCAATATCGAAATTAATATGTTTAAAAAAAATGATAAGTGCAAATATATTTTGTGATAATTCTTCCTGCATGTTCTAATAATTTGTAATTACTGAATCAAATATCTTTGTGATATTTTTCTTGCTAGCTTGATGTGTCCGTCTCAGTGCTTTTGATTTATTTAATTCACTTTTATAAAAGCCAAGAAAATATATTAATACATCTTTGCCTGTCTAGTTACATTACTAGATTGCGTTGTTGTAGTTGTGCAGTGCGGTTCAATTCTACGCAATTGCTTTTATACTACGCTGTAAATATTCGACAGAAATTCTAAAAATAATCGCACACTTTTAATGTTAATAGGTACTTCCAATGCTTTATATCGCTATAATTTCGTTAGTTAAATTTGCCAGGGCAGCGTACAGAATTTACTTTTATCTTAATTAACAAAATTAAAGCAATTTTAAACCTTAATATATATGGAGAGTAGAGAAGTTTCATATGTAAATTAATTGAAGCTGGTAATGCGCCAACGGTTGTTAGAAATGTGATAGTGCATAAAACTTAGTAAATGTTCACTGAAAAGGCACTTTAAATGATTTTAGTTTTATTAAACGACGTCATAAAGTGTGTCCACTGCAATTTTTATTTTTATTGCGGAGTTACTCCTGTCAAGTACGGAGTCGGGTATAACACACCAGAGATGCTCGTTTACTCAGCTCCACGAATATAGGCAAACATAGTTGAGAATGAAAAACTTATGTATGTAAACGTATGTATTCGTCAATTTGGCTATTTGTTTTACCATATAACTGTTATCTGTAAGCATTTTATAAGAAGAAAACATAATATTGTTATTCATACGCTTTTTCAGCGTAGGAAACAAAAATGTTTATGTTTAAAAATTCTCACGTGTTGAAATTTAAGTAGTGCGGTGAGGATGTTGCGCATAAATCATGTTAGAGTATAAGTTAATACGAAAACTAGATTTCTCCAAGTTGTTGCCTCGCATACCAGAGATTTTCAAAGTTGTTTCAAAATGTAAGCTTATAAACTGACACATATGCAAAACGGTAGGTTGGGTTTTAATATGCCCGTTTATTTATTTCATACGTGTATTAGATATGTAAATAAATTTATATTCATATATTTTGAACCTTCTTTCCTTTGTCATAATGCATTTAAAGGTTAGTACCTATCTTAATGTTTTGTTTAGACCAACAGCCATATTTACACTACAAGCAGATTTACAAATCTCCTTAAGTGTTTAAAAGTAATTTAGTTTCTTTTTTTATTAAATAATGCTTATTATGTAGAATTAAAATATTAAGTCAAATGTCAACTTTTAAACTGAGGTAAGTTTTGTTTGCAGTACTGAGCCCGAAAATTAAGTACCTCTTTATTAAAGTGGGTTATTTTTAGATTCGGTGAAACTAGGCTTAAATAACGTTCGAAGTTGGTTTAAGAAATTATTATAACATTAAAGCAGTTTTGTATGCTTTACATAATTTACTTTCCATAAAAAAGTTTTCCTTCATATCGAAATGTGGAAAATTGCTGTTATTAAATGAAGGAATACGATAATATCCTTTTTGGAACAAGTAACAAAGCGGCATCACTATGATGTATATTTTTGGGGACACAGAGAAATTATGTTGATGATAATGTAATTACGAAATTATGTATTATCTACAGATTTTCTTATGAGTTTTGGAGAATGTCATTAAGATAAATAACATATCATTTGACCGCAATAAGCGTTACTTAATCAACGTGGGGAAGCCAACATTTAATAATTTTTGGAGACATAAACTGCCATCAGATGAATATGTGTAAAAACTCTTCAGGTAAAGTTCAAAGAAAGTAATAGTTATAAAATTTGGTGTGAAGCTCGGTTATATTCATGGTCTTATTGATACAGGTTTTCAATACAATATAAAGTTATTTTTATCCGCCTCTACCCAAAAAATAGGAAGCAAAACTACGTTATAAATAAAGTATAGAGACATTTTACTGTTGGTAGAGGCTATGACGTCAACTAAATGTTGGCGCCGCCTCGTTTCCCATTACGCTGGATTTCTATGTGGATGCTGTGGTTTGATAAACGAGTGTAGCTTTATTTCTGAAATACTCGATACTGATCGCCGACAAAAATCTGTTATGTGTAGAAGCCATAAAGTCTTCCTGTAAAAATGTGTATGACCACATTTAATTATAGAATTTTCATCACTAATCTATATATTTTAATTGATGGAAAGTTATGTGACGCAAAGTACCAGTTTATATCTTAGTCTTGGTTTTCAGTGCGTTTTTCTTAAGACAAGCTTTATTATATTGTCCTTTTTGAGCAATTGGAGGTAGTTATTGTGGGTCATCGAACTATATCTTTAAATGGTTTCTACTTTGCGTGGTAATCTATAAGTTGGCACCTAATTATATGAGGGTATTGTAGTCCAAGACACAAAGAAGCAAAACCATAAGCAACTGCCCCCTTGGGTAGTATTTGTAAGCAATCTCTGAAAAGTTTGTGTAGAATGTTGGCTTCAATCCAAAAAGGTTGGGAACCTTTGCGAGTCTTCAGTTGCTGGTGGTAAAATAGATACGGATAGTCTAACATTTTGATTCTATAAGATAAAATTGATAACCAGTTAAAATAGTGCGTGTCTTTTTCTTCCCACGATTGGAATTTATTCCTTAAGAAAGGACTGTCTTTAAATATCTACAATAGTCAATCAGCAAATTAGGGCAGCTCTTCTAATTGGATCGTTATAGTTTTTTAGGGTAAGCAGTATGCTTACGTAACTATAATATAATAACAATATAATAATAATATTTATTTATTGCATCATATTAAAGACATACAAAACACTTAAAATAAATCGTATGACAATATTTAAGTACTTAGAAAAAGTGTTTGATTGAACTCTGGTGCCCAAATAAAGATTTAACTTGTGGTATGGGCACCAGTGATTCCAATCGTACATAGCATTTGTTTATAACAATTTATTAAGCTATTCAATAGCATGTTAACAATACAACAATATCAAATTTAGCAATTACTTATTCTATCGTGTCTGCATGTAAATGCGTATTTGTGAGTGTGTAGGTGTGTGTGTGTATTTGTGTGTGGGTGTGTGTGTGTTAGTTTTTGTGTATTTTTTTTAAAGTACAATTCCATATAAAAACTTAAAATAATAAATGTTTAAACTAACATAATACTTCTGTAAATAACCTTTCCAATACGAATATAAGATAATAAATGACACAAGATCAAAGTTGGTGCTGGCACAAAAGTTTCGAATTGCAAAAACGATACGATTGAAATGAATGATAACAACAAATTCTTTTATTCAATAAACTTTGTATAAAATCTGAAATGTTTTCAGATCAAATACGGTTTCTTTGTAAGTGGCCAATTATTTCGGATTGAAACGTTGTGAAACTATTACATATTGTAAATGTATTCTTCTCATCCATAAAAGAAACATTATTATTGTTTTACTGTCAAGTGTTGAATGTTTCACCATTTTCTACAAAGTTACAAGGTGACAGTCTGACCGAAATTGGGCTAATTCGCAGAGCTTTTGTTTCATTTCATTTTCATATAGTTGTATGCTTATCGATATATACATATGTACAGGGTATATCAAGACTGCGACCGAAAACGAAGCCAGGTGGTAGTATTAGTGATTTCAGACACAATGCAACTAAAAATTTTGCAAAATAAGCGACGGATTTTTTTACAATTTTTTAAAAATCATCGTTTTTGAGGGGTAAATACCTAGTTTTTGCAAAAATAGTAATTTAAACCCTTACGTACCATTGCGTGTGTAAAAATCACTTAAATACGACGATATGTAAAAAATAAAAAAATAAAAATTGACGATTTTTTTTTGTAAAATTTTTACTTGCATTGTGTTTGCTATGACTAATACTACCTCCTGGTTTCGTTTTCGGTCGCGGTCTTGATATACCCTGTATATATATTGGGCCTGGGTCTCATCTCATTACATAATATTAGACAGGGAAAGAGGGTTTGGCTATTGTTCCATCACGGCGGGTCAACGATTGTTATGAGACCAATTTTCAAAATTAAGTTACTCAAAAATTTGTGAGTTTGCGTAAAATTATCGGGAGTTTTACAAAAACCATTTTTGATCATGCATTCATATTACTTACCAATATTGGAAGGTAGCATGTAAAGCTCGTTGAATGACAATAACACGTCGTCCCCAATATAAATATTGTATATAATACTATGATAGGAGATATCATTTGGTGAAGTTATAAAAGAGTCTTATTAGTAGGTATAGCGGAGAGCAGAGAGGAACGTAATGATTTTCAATGTTCTTGTAATCTCACAAACCTTATAAGATCACAAAATATTAGTTACTACACATAGTATATTGGTCTTTCAGCTATCTATTAACAAATCCATTTGTCACTCTCATCCCGCGGTACTTTCGTCCCTGGTCTCCCCTACACCACATTGTCATTGTATTGTCCAAAGTTTAGCCTTGATTGCAGTAATATTACGCGTTTCATTAAAAAAAATATTTTGAGTCCCTAAGTATTATATCATTGGCGCTCAAGCACGTTGCTAAATAGAACAATGTTTTTGTCACCTTTTGACCTCGATCCAGAACAAGCAATTGTTACCGCGTTGGAATTGTGACAGGTTAACGCCATATAGCTCCATTGTGAGCAGTTTGAAATATTTCCTGGTAACTAATAATATTATAGATGGGAAACTGAATATTAGTTTTATGCATTATTTAGTTTTAAATTAATATAATTCTGTACATCAATTTCAGTGTTCATTATTTATAGATACTTAAAAAGCAATTTTGAAAGATTTATGATAAAATTATCAGTTACATTGAGGCTCCAACGTTTAATAAAAGTTAACTTACAACATGTGCGCGTTTCATCAAATTGCTTTATAAATTTAAAGCTGATTTTATCGACACTGCGACACTATATGTGTAGGTTCTTTTGCAGCAAGTATGCAGTAATTGAGTTATGCGTGCCGATATCGATATCAGATGAGAGTACATGCGACACTCTCGGTATGAGCCATATTAAGATTATTCGCGTAGCTGTCTTTTCCATTCGATAATAAGGACCTGCCTTGGATCCTTTCATTACTATTGTGAGGAAATACTTTAAGAGACATTCGATATTATTGTTCGAACGAATTAGGATCGATGAGATTTTGTACATTTGAACTGGTCTAATGTTGAGTGTTTAAAATATATCAAAGTTGTTACTTTATCGTGATATATTCTTAGTTAGCAGCATGTTCTACAAGGGACACGGAAAAAATAGCTTATGAATCTTTGTATCTATGCATCTTTATTTAAAATAAATGGTCTAAAATTATAAAACCACAATATACAGGGTATATCAAGACCGCGACCGAAAACGAAGCCAGGTGGTAGTTTTAGCGGCTACAGACACAATGCAACTAAACATTTTGCAAAATAAGCGACGGTTTTTTTTTGTCAATTTTTTAAAAATCATCGTTCTTGAGGGGTAAATACCTAGTTTTTGCAAAAATAGTAATTTAAACCCTAACGTACCATTGCGTGTTTAAAAATTAAGCGATGTACGTCATTATTTTAGAAAAACTATGTTTAATCACTCAAATACGACGATATGTAAAAAATAACAAAAAAAAAATTGTCGATTTTTTTTGTAAAATGTTTACTTGCATTGTGTTTGATATCACTAATACTACCTCCTGGCTTCGTTTTCGGTCGCGGTCTTGATATACCCTGTATTTATGTTTAATCATAATAGAATACTAAAATTAGATTTTTAAATCAATGACTAAAATTAATTTTTGTATGCACCGGCTAAGCAACTTGTACTCGCTTCAAATTAGAAGTATGTCAAATCTAAATTACATATTAGAATTTTTATTGTTTACCGCACATTGTTTTTCAAATATATTGAATATTCATAAAATAATAAGATTTCCACACACAGAAGGAAACAATATGGGCAAAGACGATGCGTAGTTGCTGGTGGCATAAATCACACTAATACAATAATATGGAGTAAGGCATTACAATAAGTAAATGGCTTACGTAACGACACATGTTGCGAAGGTTATTGGCGCCGTACATGAAGCATGTCTCCGCATGTCTACACACATGCATCCTGATTACACCCCAAGATAAATCTATTACACTGACAGTTAACTACTAACTAATCAATAAAGTTAAAGTGGCTTAGCGTGTAATGGTGGCAAATAAAGCTATGCGCAAAGTTTTCTTCTAAGATAGGAGGGATGATGATCTGAGAATGAACAACACTTGCGGTCGTAACCCTTGGAATTAGTGCGCTGAAATAGGAGTTGGCTAGGGCTTTTGGATCCGATAACCGCTGGAGTAAACGAGTGTGTTTGAGAGGATCGCACTCGAGCTCTTTTTGAAGTGGATGTGGATGATATTGTTATTCGCTTTTGAGCTTCTGATTTTGTGTTGGGATTAAAATGAATAATAATTAAATGCATTTATGTAACAGTTCGTACATAAGATACTGACCTACGTGTTTCTTTGCCTGATAGTGTAATGATAATAAAATTATTCTACTTTTAGTTTTGTCTTCGAATGCTAATATAATAAAAATATAATAATATGTAAAACGGATTGTAATTAAATCTAAGCATCAATGCCAATAGCACGTTGCGATAATCACGTTAGATGTACGTACAAACCTGCTTGATTTAGTTCAGTTAATTAATTATACACAGCTCTTCCGTTCGATTACGCATCACGTAATCGGGTTTTGTTAGCAGTCTAATTAGTGCCATATATCATATTGCTATATAAAATGACATTTCAATATCGAATAGCCAATAGGAGTTTAATTCGTGCATGACCTATAAAACAAATTGTTCATCATTATACAGGGTATATCTAGACTGCGACCGAAAACGAAGCCATGTAGTAGTATTAGTGATTTTAGACACAATGCAACTCAAAATTTCGCAAAAAATACCGTATTTTTTAATTTGTATTTTTTTATTTATCAGCGTATTTGGGTGATACATAGCTTTTTGTATTTTTTACTTATCTTCGTATTTAAGTGATAAATACCTATATATAGCTTTCCTAAAAGGTTAATTTACACCTTTTATTTTTAAAGATGCATGAAGCAGTAGACGTGAGCAAAGATTGAAATTACTCTTTTCGCAAGAACTAAGTATTTACAACTCAAACACAATGATATTTAAAAAATTGCAAAAAAAAATCTGACGCATTTTTTTTGTGAATTTTCTTTGCATTGTTGGTAACCACTAAAACTATAACCTAATTTCGTTTTCGGTCGCAGTCTTGATATACCCGGTATAGGTAAAGGATATCTGTAATAGGTAATCAGGTATATTTAGAATTGGATGGACCTACTAGCACTATGTACATTATGTGCCGTAAAATACCTTTTATTAATATTTTCTTTCGATAAAACTATATTATAAGGACGCTTTATAAATTGAAACAATACAGAAGAAGTGATATGGCATTATAGAGCAGGAATGTAGTATTTCATTTGTGTATTTGTAAGAATAAACTGTCTTATTGTATGTCCAGTGGTACCATCATATATGTCATTCAAACGATTAGCCGGTTGAGCTCCGGACGAAAGGCGGATCGCTATGAAATTGCACATAGAAAATACGGAATGTGTTTCAATCGTGTATTGTCCTGTATATTAGATATCCGGTAGACAATACCGATGTGCTCGGTGATATCGATGTGTTTCAACATATCGTAGTATCAAGAGACCAAGGCAACGGTTTGATCTCTAGCCCTGGTCACAAAGCATAATTCTGAAGTGTTTGCGGAATTATTTAAAACGCTCGACTCTAAAGCGCAACTGAATATATTTTTATAATCGTTGTGAACAGCAGAGTACACAAAATCTACATGTCGTACTATTTTAATAGCTAGTATATCGTTGTTGAAGGACTCCAAGTGTTTTATTTTAACAGAGCCCCTCAATTCAATGAAGCGATAATGACAAGATGAAAAAATCGAGAAAACATTGGCAGGTTGGCGCGGAAAATATCAATGAAGTCGTGACAGTCCCGGCAAAATTGAGACACGTGGCTCCGCTGGCCGAGTCACTGCAGTGTATTAGCCGAAAATATTCTTTGTGAGGGCAGATGCTTATATTGCACAGATTACTGACAGCAAAGTTAAAAAAATGGACTACTTTTAAAGTCTATACTGTTTTATATTTTTATTTCGTTTTGTTGGTGAATTAAATCATCTAACATTTGTGAATATTTGTAGTATCTTAAATCTAAGAGAATCTCGTGTCACATTATGGCCAAGTGTCAAGTTGCATTCCGTCTGAGTGGTCTGAGGCATCTCTAATTTCTTTCTAATTGAATAGACTTAAGTTTGATCATTGATTTCAATGGCAATTTTGCTAGAGTTCATTTGGCATCGTAAAAAGTTCACACTACATTAAGTCCTGACGTAGTTTTGGCCCGAAGCCACAAACAGCGTTATGTTGGAATGGGATAACTGGATATTATTTTCGAAAATTACTTTCCCAATGCAGGTTTGGATTGCTAGCCATACTTGCCCTCATTTTAGTATGCAAATAATGTTAGATTTATTCATAATCTTCGCTCTATAGGCAAAGGTTTTGAAGTTACTATAGGCAAACGTTTATTGGATTGTGTGGAACAAAGAAAATCCAATTTTTAACAGTAAAGCTCTTTACAAAGTGAGAAGTCTTTGTTAATATAGCTAATTTTAGAGAGAAGAAAGTTCAACACATCTCGGTAAGTGACATTACCTATGCATGTCCTCGATAAGACTCGGGGCACGCTACGTCTTACTCGGGAAGATTTGGAATAAAAGTTTCTCCCTATCCAAGTTTATTAGTAATAAAACTGGAGTGCTTACATGTATTCGTACAATCGAAACGCTACCGCAACTACTGTACAGAATTCCCAATGGTCATATGCGGTCGCATAAAAGGCTGGATATCAAATTCGATTGCAAAGCGAGTCTAGGAGAGGTCGCATGAACAAAACATCGTGGCTAGTGGGTACATTATCAAGGCTTGGTACAGGCGTACAGCGGTACGTTGCGGCATCACTGCT
Source organism: Deilephila elpenor (assembly GCA_949752805.1). Classification (NCBI taxonomy): domain Eukaryota; kingdom Metazoa; phylum Arthropoda; class Insecta; order Lepidoptera; family Sphingidae; genus Deilephila; species Deilephila elpenor. The sequence goes on from OX457097.1 coordinate 8,420,506, forward strand.
GGAGTAAATGACATGGATGTGGTCTGGCATACTGCCAGGCTCCGTGTCGCTGATTCTGCACCCCGCTGCTTTACACCGCTACCATTGTATTTTTTAGTATGTCCGCCGTCAGCATGCACATCTCATTTAATTATTTTTCATTGATAATTATAAATTTTAATTAATGAATGCAATCATCACAATTCAGATAGTGGTTGCAATTATTGTTTTATTTTATTGAGAAGACCTTGCTGATTGAATATTTATGTTTTACGCAGGGCGTTCGTAAGTTTGCTTTCTTTATTTAATATTACCCGCAGATTGTTTTGGCTAGCATATTTCGTTTAAATATATTATATTAGATACGTGTATTAAAACTATAAAATTAATACGCTTATCATTTGTTTAAGATCACTTGCTAATCACTAACTTTTGTGATGTTTAATTAAGGTATGCCTGGAAATTTTCTTACTATGTGTATTGTGTACATTTAAACCAATATAATAGTATGTCTATAAGCTCACATAATCCACCTCAATCGAAGCGGGAGTAACTTGATAATCACTGCCGTCTAAGCTATGAATCCGTTGATACATTATACTCGTTATAATCCGATTAAGCAAGATTTATTTTACTATCCTTACCTATTCTATCATACGCATTATCTGCGTGGGTTATAATTAAAAATGCCAACGATAACAATATTTATAAGAAGGAATTACTCTGAAGTTCAAATATAATAAAGATTTATTTTATTTGGGTAAATAAAATACACGTCAGGTTAGATATAGGGTACTTGTACGTTTTCTAGACACCGGTGTAGCGTATGAATCGCAATACTATGACTTCGAGAGTACCTAGCTCAGGAAAGTTATGAGAGGGCAGCTTGCAGTCCGTACATATTACATTTTAAAGTTGACAACTTTTGTTCGAATATGTGCAGGCTGGCAGCATTTTTCGCCTTTTGATATATCGGTATTTTTTCGTATTCTATTCGATTTATTTCACAAAAGAAAAATAAAATCTAAATGCCTTTCTCTATCATGAATGATAAATGCTTTGTACTCTGTGTAGAAATTAAACCAATTAAATTCCGTAACCGTATTCAATTAGGCCATTATGTAATGTAACTACTTTAGTTTTAGGTTTGCGTACGGTGTGATTTTACCATTAATTTTCCTTAAGTTGTTTACATGCCTTAACTTCTTATTGTAATTGATGTCCAGGAAAAGTAAAGCCTAGAAGGGAATTACGTCTTGATTTCTGTCCAGAAATTACTGCAATATTTACGTTTTGATTTGATGCGGTGTGATGAAGCAAGTGTAATATTCAACAATCGGCGTCTAAAGACGTAACATCTGGCTATTATCTTCGTATCGGAGAATAATAGTGCCTTGGCCACAGACTGTGCAATACTGGAGCATTCTCAGAGACGATTGAAAGCAGCCGTCACCGACTAAATCAATATTACATTATCGTGATTGACCTGGATCAGGGTATCAGCTCAAACAAAAGGCAATCCTCTTGCAAGCGCACCGCCCGTCGATAACCGCTATTGACCTAATGTAACATGAAAATAGGTTACGGCCACCATCTTCTATTCGCAAAAATGTTAAGACCAAGTCATGTCGCAGAATAAATGACACTACAAGAACTGGAGGATGCTTAAAACAAACAACTGTAATAAAAACGACGCGTCATATACATATGTTGTATGAAAAAAGACATTTCGTAACAAAACAACACGATGGAAACCTTATAAAAACTTCAAACGTTATACGTAACTGTATCTAGAATATTGAACGGGAGCAGGTTTATTGAAGTGAAACTTCTTTATCGGGGTTGGAAAAAATTTTGCGTTACGCGCCATCTTTATTTCTACGTCACATTTTTGCGTTACGCGCCATCTTTATTTATTTAGTAAATTAGTAATACTTAGTAGTAATCCTGTGTATTGTAACTGTATTTAGTACGAATCCCACACTAGTGTATCATCCCACATTTGGACATAATACAGTGTATACCATTAGAACACATTCTGTACCCACTTCAGTAAGCCACACCCCCAACCGTTTCCAAGCCCCACCCAAAATTTTAAGCCCCACCCACTTTTTTGTAATTTGATCCTTACCCCCCCTCTGGCCTTCCCCTACCCTAAATCCAAAACAGTGCCCAATAGCCTCCCCACGAAACCTCCCCCCCCCCGCTTACCCCCACCCTAAAAATTTTACCTCACCCCCCCTACTCATATCTCCGGCATTATCCATCGTAGACCCACCGACCTTGGGTTCATTGGAACCGGCTCGGTGAGGGCTACAATCCTGCCCCAACAGAATTCCCGAATACCCCCTCACAACTTTCCCCACTCAAAAATATTTTAAGGTGCCCAATAGCCTCCCCACGAAACCTAACCCCCCCCCCCCGCCCCTACCCCCACCTAAAATGTTTACCTCACCCCCCCTATTCCTATCTCCGCCAATATCCATCGTAGACCCATCGACCCTGGGTTCATTAGAACCGGCTCGGTGAGGCCTACAATCCTGCCCCAACAGAATTCCCGAATTCCCCCTCCACAACTTTCCCCACCCAAAAATATTTTAAGGTGCCCAATAGCCCCCCCACGAAACCTAACCCCCCCCCCCGCCCCTGCCCCCACCTAAAATTTTTACTTCACCCCCCCTAAACCTATCTCGGCCAATAAAGGTCGTGGACCCACCGAGCTTGGTATCCTCGGAACCGTCTCGGTGAGGGCTACAAATTGGCCCCGATAGAAATCCCAAATTCCCTCAAAAATTTCCCCCCTCCTAAACTTAAACTTTATTTAATTTAGCTTTATTTTACCAATTCTGTAAATTTGTAAATAGTAGATCATTTTGCGAAAAATGATGTCATAAAGAAGTTTCACTTCTTACGTGTGTACACTAATACACACACACATTTTTTTTATTAAATTTTAAATGCGACACTTTAACGGGTGGCCGTACAAAGAGCGACAATTTAGGGTTACCACAAAGAGAAATTACAGTTGCGAAGTCCCTTTAGCGACAACGAAGTTGATATTACATTTACATGCACGTAGGACGCCCTACTTCGAGCCGTAGAAAGGTTTGTGGTGAAATAGATAAATTCCCACGAGACTTATTTTACAAAGTCGATGTCTTGCGTATACCTATTGTAGGATTTTTTTGCTACGATTGTCTGTTACGAACATTACGTAACTAGTTTCAATTGAATTATTAGATTGATCAATAAATATGTGTAGGTAATAGGACTCATGAATAAGCCCATGTTAATGCTCTTAACGTTGTACAGCATGTAGTAGAACAACGTTCATAAACGATGTCTTCTTTCGTCAGTTACAACTACTTTTAATCATAATACTAACCAACCTAAATATGTCCAAATGCAGAGCACGGGCGTCCTCTACAATTGAGTGTTCGGATAAGAGGGGTAATGCCATAATCCCTTTACATATCATAGAAATTTTGTAAACTCTATGCAGGATTCCTTTCGATGTTTTGCTTCTCTGTTGGTAATTCAGTTCGTGGTGAGTGACTATCAATAAAGACAGGACAGACTCTGAAAAGTCAGAGTATTATTTAAACACGCGACCACCCAGAACAGCCTCGGACTCACCACTAACTAGAGCAAAAAATATTTCCTAAACATCGAAATTTACATTTATGAACTACTGTCATTCATAATTTATATTAATTCATTTCACTAAAATAGATTACAATCTTTAAGTAATTCTAAAAGAGTGTCAACATATCTTACTATAGATGACGAAACTTGAAAGGTTTATATTTCTGTTGCTGAGAATTTCGTAATACCGATGCATGGGAATGACGTGGGTTAGAATTTCGGGGAAGCGCCTTTATAAAGTAGCAGAAATCTCGAAATTCTTTGTACCTGGGATAACATAGCGCCGACAATCCCGGTTGGTGCTATTTGTAAATGTCACCGGTGTTACTCCGCGTCATAAGCTTCAAGGGTTGAGTGAAAATTTTAGCCTTGGACTCGCCTTCGACTTTAAAATACCATTTTAAAATATTCTGTGAGAGTCTCTCGAGAGACCAGTGGGAAAGACAACCAGTGTGGTGCATATTCCTATTGGCCTTCCCCAGAGTACCGACACGAGAGATTAATAGCTTTCTTTAGATAAGAAATAAAACGATATTTTTATGGATTTTATCGCGATTTGGTTTAATTTTTACATTTCTTAACTTGCCGACGTTTCGATAGCTTTACAGCTTTCGTGGTGACGGAGCGGACTTCTGAAATAGTTTTATTTCAATGTGTAACATTCGTGTAAATTTAAGAAACCATTAAGCTTTTTTTAGTTCATAACAAGGTGGTGCAGATACCTACATTAAAACACATAGTTGTATCATGTGTTTGTGGGCACCAATAGTGTACAAATAGGCTACAAGGCTTTAAATTTGTGGATATCTGATACAGAAGCGCTCAAACGAATAAGCAAGAACAATAGACGTTATCAGTGAGCAATGTCATTGTGGCAGTCAATGACGAATCTTTTTTGTTCAACCGTTCAATAATAGGTAAAAATAGAAGCAGCGAGGGCCATTCGCATTTATAATGAAATTGACAATGGTGAATTAAAGATTAATAAATCAATACTATCGGAAACTGAATAAATGAATTGTAAATTGAATAGTACCGAGTTTGTCACGACAACATACGGACATGTCTATAAAGAAACTAGGTATATTAATAACGTTATTAATAAACAAAGCCACTTATTGAACTATAGCTATGTGTATCTTTTAAATAAATAAATAAGTATAACTTTATACTTGGCAAAAATCTTGGTATGAATATATGTAATGGAAAAGGTGAATACTTTCCTCACTTTATTGTTTCAGTGGGAGTAAGAGCTGTAACAAAGACAGTTGATAAGCAAGCTGGGTTTTCGTTATACGTTGCTAACAATAAGTTAAACTTACAATTTTGTTGAGGTTGGATTCTAAACAAAATCGGACTGATTTTGTTTTCTTTCTTTTGTGATAAATGTTTTGTCACATGCAACTTTAAGGTGCTTCAACATAGCATTAGATTTGCTAAATAAGAGTAAAGAAATTCTTCGTACAGTAAACGTTCAGCGACATTCACGATGTACACATATTTGTAAATATTTTTAGCCCAAAATAAATATAATGTACATAGAGTGAACGCACACCTGAAACGGCGCTTGCGTTTGAGAATTAAATTGGCATTTCAGATTTGTTTCACATAAAACTTTAGTGTTTAAATATGGCAATTGGTAGTATCTAGATACGTATTATCAAAACATTTATGCTTCGTTAAAACAAACAACAACAAAGGTACGTTAAAACAAGAACTATTGTCTATACGGCAAAGTTTCCAATGTAACAGAGTTAAAAAAGTTTTACACAAGAATATGAAGCAAGTAAAACGCTTAAATTATTAATGTGTGTACACTACGCAGTAGCAGCCGGCAGCAGTGCATAGTCGTGGCAGTTTCGATCCAATCTTATTATAACTTGGAGGACTTTCTGTTCACAGTTTCGTGGAAGTGAATGAGTGTCGACTGTGAATTCCTTTGACAATACTTTCTGATTCGATCGATTAATGTATTCAATAAACACGCTTTTCAATATGTTTCATTTGATTGTTTGATTTTCATTGCCTTACGGTCTACCATCGAATTTTACAAACATGACAGTAATTACTTTGCACAGGAACCGCAGCATAGCGTGATAATTCTGTTTAACACTATTTTACAATTTTTCAACATATAAAAACCGACGTATAAACGTAGAAGTAAGTGATATTTAAAATTAACTTGTCTATTTCATTAATAAATAAATCCTAATTAATTAAATAAAACAAGCTGATTGATAGAACGACAGACGGGTATAGAATAGTTAGGTATTGAAACTGAGTAGGTTGGAGTGGCGACCTTCAGTTTGGCTACAACGTCAATGTCCACATTGCTCTGTAAGGCAATAAGTTTGTGTCTAGTCTAGAAAATATGATATTCCAGGCAAGAGGTCTTGTCGCAGGTTTAATGGCGTAGTTTGAAGCTTGTGTATTTTTAGCAGCAGACTAGTTAGTTGATGATGGTTGAACATTGCACCCTTCAACTTGAAGTTTTCTCGGCTGAGGTTCAAGAGCTATTCCAATTATATGAATTTTGTACGGTGGTTCAGTGGCCTCATGGCTCTCTCAATTTGTGTGTATTTTTGTAAACTAATTGCCGAATTTGTTAATTAAAAAGTGCTCTTGTTTCTATATAAGAGAAGATTTAAAGGAATTCTAGTGAATATAAAATAATGTTTTGTATGTGTAGGTAATTAAAAAAAAAATGTACAGGAAATTAAATTCAGTATCTAATTATTTTTTACTAGTTTAGGTACTTAATGATTAAAGATTTAAAAATTATAATTTCTGTCTTGATTCACCGTTTAAAAAAGGTAAGGTTTTAATTTAACTCATGAGTCGTGACATTCTATAGTATTTATTTGAGTGTGCTACTTCGTATGTTAGCCTTCGCTATAAAACGCAGAGCCTTAAGCCATTAGTCTCCACAGTTCTGTAATCAAGCCTCGGGTAATTGTATCATAATGAACATAAATGATCGGAGGTAATTATGCCTGCTTTGGAGCAAATACGTGTGTGTGACTGTCACACATTATTTTTATTTACGGTGGCTTGGAATATAATTGTTTAATGAATTGTAATGATGGTTTTCGGTCGGTAGGTACTTTCATAAGAATCTGTTAGGTCATGATTAGGAATCCTAGGAATGGAAACCGTTATATCTCATTGTATTGTAACAGCCCATATACGTCCCACTGCAGGGCACGGGTATCATCTACAATCGAGGGTACGATTCAGAGGGGTGACCGCCGTGAACATGTTGGCAGCTGTGTCTAGTCCGTTACCAACAGGCCACCACGCACCTCGTTATACCTTGTATTTTTTGAAATAAAAACATCATATATCGTTTTGTTTTTGTAAAGATGGATGCCAAAGATCGTAATAATGAAATCTAAACGGCATAACCTTACTCAAAAAAATTAGCATTAAATAAATAAATTAACATATTGCGCCAATTTCATATTTATTTGTGTTCATAGCAATTAAAAATATTCATAATATGGAAACACCCCGAGAAAAACTAAAATGAGCTCTTTAATTATGTAATAAATGCGGTGAAAATCATTCAATGTTTGTTCAAATCTTTTTTTAATATTTATATTCCAAACAATCCATTCAAAAAAATTGTAGACAAAATCAACGAATATTAATTTTTGATTAATTAACTTTAAAATTATACAAATATTGGTTTTATAATAAACTAATGTTTACACATACCTATACATACAAGTCACTAGTTGACTACCTATTTTTTTCCTTCTCCAGTTCCAGATGGTTTAAAATATAGTTGAGACAACGGCGAACAGGTAAAGTGCTTTAAGGTTCGGCTTATAGAGATGGTTGTATAATTCATTAATTTGTCTATACCGCACGTACTATTTACGCTTTTAATTAAAACTGAGATCACAATTACTAGGTTACTAGAACAACTATGCGCCATAAAACATCCTGACTCGTGAAATGTGTTCTAGCACGCAAATTACAAATCTTATTTACTTTAATACCATCAGGTGTGTCAATGAGCGTTAGTATAACATGAATACGAGTATGTTTGACATTTATATGAAATATTTTATAACATAAATTTTATTACATACATATAATTAACCTGATCATATTCTTTTGGGTTCGAATCCCGAGTCGGGCAAAGTGATATTGGATTTTTTATTTATTATCAGCTCGGAATCAGGAATTTGTGCCCGATATGGCGATAGGCTCGCCCCCTATCACATCGTGGGACGGAACATACAAGGCGAAATGTGGGTGTCCGGTAGCACCTCTGCCTATCCCTTCTGGGAAAAAGGCGTGAGTTTATATATGTATGTGTTAACGGTATGTAATCCGTCATTGTATACAATTCCTAGGAAATCTATGTAATTCCTAAAATCGCCCGGAAATGTGTAAAATAAATTACATTAGACACATTTCCTAGGAAATCTATACATTTCCTAAATAGTAATCGGAAATGTAAGATATTTAAGATATCAATTAACATAATCATTTTTTTTTGTTTTTTAATCAATTAACATAACCTAACCTAACCTACCTACCTACCATTGGAGAACAATGGAGAATGTTGAAATAAAACTATTTTATACGGATTTTATCGCGATTTGGTTTAATTTTTACATTTTTAACTTCCCGAAGTTTCGATTACTTTACAGCTTTCGTGGTCACGGGGCGGACTTGAGTCCGTATAAAATAGTTTTATTTCAATGTGTAACATTCGCGTAAATCTAAGAAACCATAATGGAGAATGTCACATAAATCTCGACAGGGAGCCCGAAATGAGCTTCTTGGACACCGGAAGGGTTATTTTTAATTAGTAACATAGGTAATATGAAGATACGAGTAATAATAATAATAATCCTCCCAGCCGGTTTCGGCTATGGCGATCGCTTATATTTTTCCCCTTTGCTATTCTCTGTGATGTGCTCTAACATGACTTAAATAGCCAATCTTGTTGGTGAAGGTCCGCGCACATTGTGGACACGTTAGAGCACCGTTCCTATACTTATAGTTAATAGCCACTGGTGGTCGGGCTTTTATTCGATCTCGCTTGGCATCCAGCTCAGCACACCGATGCAATTCGAAATTATGTACCTTTCGTTTCACGTGTGACTTCCACTTTTCACGGTCAGATGATAGGTCTTCCCACTGTGTTGGATCTATGTCACAGCCCTTCATGTGGCGCTTAAGCACATCCTTATATCGCAGGAGTTGTCCGCCATGCTTTCGCTTGCCCTCCTGTAGCTCGCAATAAAAGATACGCTTGGCCACCCTATCTTCAGACATACGCGAGACGTGACCGCACCAACGAAGTTGCCTCCTCATGAGGTACGACTCAATGCCACCTACATTGGCTCGTCTCAATACTTCAGTGTTCCGTACACGATCTCTCCAGGTGATTTTAAGGATAGCACGAAGACATTTGAGGTGGAAACGGTCAAGTTGTCTGATGTGACGGCGGTACGGAGTCCACGTTTCTGCAGAGTAGAGTATGTTAGGCAAAACTACGGCCATGTAAACAGCGACTTTGGTACATAACTTGAGGTCATGGGAACGAAAGATCTTGGTGTTCAGTTTACCAAACGCCGCGGCCGCAGCAGCGATCCTGCTGTTAATTTCGCAGTCAATATCACACTTAGCTGTTATTGTGCTCCCCAAATAACGAAAAGTACCGACTTGCTTCAATATATCTTCGTCGAGCTTAATGGTCAGCGCCTCACGACCGTTAACATCCAGGGACATTACTTCGGTCTTCCTGACGCTGATCTTTAGGCCGAATTTACAGCATTGCTCGTGAAGACTCGTCACCAGCAGCTGAAGACTTTCTGGGGATTCTGCCACGAAACACAAGTCATCTGCGTACATGATTTCTACTATCTGTGCATAGGAAACCTTAGTTTTGGCTTTAAGCCTAGATAGGTTGAACAGGTTGCCGTCAGTTCGAAATCGAATGCGTACTCCTTCAGAAGAAGACTTAAGGACTTCCCGGACTACAACTGCGAAATACAAGGCGAACAAAGTAGGCGCCAAGACGCAGCCTTGCTTCACTCCACAGGTTACCGAGAAGAAGCTTGATTGTGCGCCGTCGGCGAATACACAGCACTCCATGTTGTCGTGCAGGAGTCGCAGGAGTCTCACAAACTTCTCTGTGCATCCCAGTTTTCCTAAGACTAACCAGAGAGCCTCGCGCGGTATGCAATCAAAAGCCTTCTCCAGGTCTACAAAGCAGAGGTACAGGTATCTGCCCTGTTCCCTACTCTTTTCCTGAAGTTGTCGGACTGCAAAAATTGCCTCACAAGTTCCTCTGTCGGGTCGAAACCCGAACTGGGTTTCAGGCAAGATCCGTTCAGAGAGTGGCTTAAGTCGATTTAGTAAAACTCTAGCAAAGATTTTTCCAGGAACTGAGAGGAGTGAAATACCTCGGTATGAGTTGCAATCTGCTCGGTCACCCTTGTTCTTATACAGGGCTTTAATGCGAGACAACTTAAAAGTTTTAGGGACCTGTTCCTCCTCCCACATACGAGCGAACATTTCCCAGACCTTAGAATGCAACTCACCACCGCCGCATTTCAGCAGTTCACCCGGTATAAAATCTACGCCAACCGCGCGCTTATTTTGTTGCTGCTTTATGGCAGACACAACTTCGTTTCGGGACAAGGCCACATCAAGCTCATTGGCAGTTTGTGTTTGAGGTAGACTACGGATATATAATAAATCTGCTGTTCGGTCTATATTCAGAAGAGTATTGAAGTGCTCCTCCCACCGTCTAAGCACTTCATCTTTGGTCTTTAAAAGATTATTGCCATAAGCTGGCTTCAACGGAACTTTTATAAAACTAGTACTGCCAATAAGGTTGCGAAGTTCGTTGTAAAATTCTCCCATCTGATTACTATCAGCAAGCCACTGTATATAATCAGCCTTGTCACGCCACCACTTATCTTTGACTTCTCTTGCGAGTTTGCGAAGATTTTGGTCACTGTTTCTTATCTGCATGTGTGTACTATTTCCTGTAATGTGATTAGCTTTATTGTGTAATATTTTTCTGTGTTTGGTTATTGCTTCAACGAGTAATTCGTTATTTTGGTCGAACCAATCTTCATTCTTTCTAACCTTTAGGCCTAAGGTGTTCATGGCCACATCTTGTATAGAAGACATTAAAGTTGTCCAGTCAGCTTCAATTACACCGGCGTCACTGGAGGGCAATAGTTTAGAGCTTAGAGTTTGCTGGTAAGCTTTCCTGACCTCACTATTTTTTAGTTTCTCCACATCCATACTGATAGGCTTTTTTCTGTTCGATCTACAGGGGCGTCGACATCGAAGTTGCAGTTTAGTAATGACTAGCCTATGATCTGTCCAACAGTGTGCACCGCGCATAACGCGGGAGATTTGGACCTGTGAGATATCTCGCTGCCTCACGATGGCATAGTCGATGAGATGCCAATGCTTTGATCTTGGGTGCATCCACGTAGTTTTGTGCTTAGCAGAGAGGCGAAACATAGTGTTTGTAACTGCTAGTTGGAATTGAGCACATAAACTAAGTAACAGCTGGCCGTTCGAGTTCATGTTGCCTACTCCATGATGGCCCAGGACTTTTGGCCAGGCTTCGTAATCGCGGCCAACTCTGGCATTAAAGTCTCCCAAAAGTAGGATGCGTTCACTATTGGGTATTTTGGAGAGACATTGCGTGAGATTGTCATAAAATTTATCTTTAATGTCATCAGATTTATCTAGCGTTGGCGCATAGATACTGATGACATTAAGGTAATTGTCACGATCCAAGTGCAGGCGCAAGGTGGTAATACGGTCCGATATGTGCACTGGAAATTCTTGGAGGCCCCTGACCATACTATTCCTGACCGCGAAACCAACTCCCGAACGTCTTGGTTCAGACGAAGTCATTCCTTTCCAGTAGAAAGTATAGCCACCGCCGTGCTCGGTCAGCTCACCTTCGTCAGGTAGGTGTGTTTCGCTGATAGCAGCCACATCGATATTGTAGCGACGAAGTTCCCGAGCAACTATAGCTGTCTTCCGTTCAGGGCAGGCACTGGTGTCACGATCCAGAAGGGTACGTACATTCCAGGCTCCAAAAATCAAGGTAGTTGTGTTGATGCTTTTATTATTCTTGCTTTTTTGTCGACCACGAGTAAAGTGATGCAGACGCAGCCGTGGTAACTACAGTCCTGAGTTTTTGGGGCGAGCATTTTTTTTAGAGTACCTTTTCTAACCCCCTCCCTGGCTGAGCAGGGAAAGCAGTGCTCCCCTAAATAAGGCTGCTTTGTCGCCCTGGGTGCTGCCGAGATCACTCTGTCACCCCAGCTCAGAGTGAAGACGACCACGGCGTGTACTCACACCCCCAGGGCCGCTGATGTGCAGGACTTGGACAAAGCTCAGCTTGCATCGAAGCCAAACCTCTCTACCGCAACCTGTCGCCATCAGTCTTTACAAATCGGAGTCCTTATAAAACATAAGCGGTCAGATACGCAGGAGATATTATAGTGCTCAGGCGCACGCGCAAACGCAAGAGCACTCTCTCGTCCGACCTCCCCTGACCCGATGGAACGGAGAACCGCTACGACCGGAGGGAGGCCAGACGCGGCAGTTTGGCAAACAATAACGAAACCCCTATTGTTGCCTTGAGGCCTTCCTGCGGATGCCTGAGAGTCTTGCCGCTGGAAGCGGACTGCTGTAAGCCAAGACACAAGTCCGAGGGATAACCGGAAAAGTTCGAGTGATGTTGTCCCCGAGCCCCCTCCTCCCGGTTTAGCCCGCGAGTCGACGCGGTTTCCGGGGTGTGGCCGCTGAAAAAACAGCTACTTGGAGCCACTGGAAGAGAGTTTATGCATTGCCGACGGATTATTTGCAGAATGTCACCATTGCTGGTCGACTGACAAATTGCAACGCGAGCAATCCACTACACCCCAAAATACTGATGAAGATACGAGTATTATAGAATTTAACGCTATGATTGTTACCTGTGATAAAAAATATTAGTCTCATTTGAACAACGTGTTTTATAACAGAAACCATTATTCTTATACATTTCCTAATACGATATTGGAATTTTATACAATGCCTAGGAAATGTATACATTTCCTAGGATATGTATGTATAAAATAATTATTGAAAGAATATTTTATACATTTCCTAAATAGCTTCGGAATTGTATACATTTCCTAGGAAATGTATACAATTCCTAGACTTCATACATTTCCGGTAACATATGCATATTCTTTTGAAATGTTTCCATGCGTTATTATTGCCACAGGAATTTAAATCACTTTCTATAGGAGTGCAACGAGGCATTAAGTGCACCTGGGCGAAGCCAAGCAATATAGCTAGTAGATCAATAAAAATCGTTTGCACGTTAGTCCAGCCGTTCTACGGAACATTTCAAATGCAGGAATTCGTTTTTAGATAAAAGTATGTAATTCACAAAGAAAATCGTGGTAACTGTAGATATTTCTAAAAACCAGGACTAAATCTTCATCAAAAGATTTATCGTCACAATCGTCTTTACCTCCTCCTAGGTCCCGAGCAAATCCGTCACGACCGCAATCGCGACCGCAACATCGCAGTTCTAAACCGATTGATCTGTTTCTTATACCCATGCCCGAGCTAAAATTGGCTATTCTTCTTCCTAAGTAATCTTGTACTTTCTTTGTTTCGGGATAATCATGAAACTAACAATTTTGTTCTTTTTCCTCGTTGAGAAAAGCTTTATTTTGTAGGGGAGACTAGAGACGAACGTAACGATATTGAAATTTCTTTTAATACCTCTCAAACCTTATTAGATTACAAAATACTAATTGCTGTAAATAGTATATTGGTCTTTCGGCTTTTATTAACACCAACCTGTTTGCAAGTGCTATTACAGATTCTGAGGATAAAAACGGTCGAATTTGTGACAATGATCCCGACCCCTAAATTGCAAATTAAAACTAAAATTGCTTTCGTTTATCAACATATTAATTTTCAATCTATGAGCAAAAAAAAAACATTTCTGATAAAGTTAAAGTTTACCATGCTAAATATTGTTTGGTAATGTTATAATAGTTTTTTTGCAGAACGTATTTTTATAGTTCCTGCAAGTACCAGGCTTCAGGCTCATCCATCATTGTACACTCAACTTAATTGCAAGTGCAGGTGTGAAGTGATGGATAGAATCAAAGCGCTCAAGTTACTAATCACTTAAAGACTACATTCGAAAAGTACTGGTTTAGAGCAACACAGCTTACCGATCGCATATACTCGTACGCTCTTAAATAAATAGCGAATAAATCTTACGCAATGTGAGATCTAATCCGTGATAAGCTTCGATTTTTCATTTTAGTTTCTCAATACTTTGGAGATTGCATTTAATGATATGCAGCAATATCTGCAGGTAATAAACTACATCAGAAATCTTGGGAGAGTCAAAAAATATTCTAGCTACAAGCTGAATAATATCTATATTTTCACGAAAACAGGTAAAACTAGGATAGTTGCATGGTGTATTGATGCATAAAATCGTAAAAAAAATATGGATACCTTAAATGATGCAAAAAACCTTTACAACGCTAACTAAAACTTAAACAAATATAATGAGAAATTTGAAAATATTCAATTTAACTGCAGATTTCCTAGAAGCCAATAGTCGTTTTGCAGTTAGAGTCTTGCACTACATGTGCTTTACTCGATAAAAGAGCTAATCTACGGGCTTATAGTATTTCAAATCTACACGACACGCCTGTATTGTACCTTCATCCTACTAGTAACTTACTGTTATTCCTTTCTTCATCTTATACTACTGCCATGATATTGTCAATAGCATACGCAAAGGAATATACCTCTTGAAACTAGATCGCTGAAACGTATAAGATATTTTTGGCGGATAAATTTAGATATAGAATAATATAATTACTGCATTTGAATTGTTTATTAATCGTTATTAGCATAGCTAGCATCGTTTTATATTTTAGACCAGAAAAATGTTGTTGTGATCTTTATTATTCAAAACAATAGAGCCATTATTCACTGTAGAAAATAACTGCTGACGATATACCTAAAATATTATTTTCATAATTTAAAATTGCATTATGTAGATTTATGAAAATTGACTTTTTGCAAATGATTCGTAATATAAATGTAGTAAAAAATGAAAGAACACCGTAATTATGTTAAAGCAAGCATAAAAGGCACCTCTATTTGTCTGAATGAGCTAATAATGTCGTCGGGCTGGCGGCTCCTATAGAGAATTAAAGTAGGTACGTGCCGTGATGCTTTTTGCACTGAAAAGTGTAACAGCTCAGCGGCTCTTTCGGCTGCTCCAAGCCACTCGAGCTCCACGTGACGAGCCGGCGCCAACTCTTTATAACTAGCGTTAAATTAACTCTTCAAACAAGAACTATTCATGGAATATGTATACTTAAGGCCTTGTGCCTAATATATTTTTTATGAGTGGAGATTACGGGGCGGCGCTTGAACAACAGGTTTTTCCTTCACTGATATTACCTACGTTTACAGCCTCATGCATTTTCATAAGTATTTTGTAGCACGTGCGCAGGTTATGAGTGCTCTTCACGTTTCCATTAAATGGAGGCAAGCACACGGTTGGAAATGTTTTAGTATAACACACTTTCCTTTCGTTCATTAAGTTTTCGTTAGTTTCGTCAGAGGCGTCAGGCGACACATGTTGTTGCCGTAAAGTGTATCGGTGGTGCTACGTGTGTGTAGATAGACAAGTTCCCGTTTAATTGCGTTTAGCGTGACCGTGTTAGCAGTAACCGAGTTAAAAGATACGAGCAACCTTCGCAGAAATTTATATACTAAATAATATTTAGTTCGGGTTGTTTCTACCTATTAATATAACATTAAATTTGGTTTTCATTACGATCATATTAGAGTATGTTAATTTTTGTCTCATTTGGCACACTTCGAATATTTGTATTTTTTGGTAACAACTCCAAAGTATCTTTAACAAAAACGATAAATGTATTGTAACACACTGGGCTAATTTCAAAGCGGACCATATCAAAGGAAATTGTAATTCTCGTGGATCATCGTATTTGGGCCATGTTCAGTGAGCGCCGGAAGGTCTGTCGTGTAGCGTGAACTGACTGACGGAAAAGGCAAAACCATACTTCTTTTTAAGGTAGCTCGCTCGCTTATAATTTCCTATTTGTAAATAACCGAGTTATTAAGGCCGGTTGTGTGATGTGTGTATGAGGAAAATTCACCGTTAGATGTGTGTAGCTTTACGATGTTTTATGAGTCAATTTACATTAATTAGTGTTTATTTCTTTATTAAGCTAAAAATAATTGTATGTATTGACATTCACGTAGATGAATACGTTATAGTAAAAGGTAGAATATTCAAATTAGTACTGTGTTCAGTATCCTGGCTTAATATGGAGTGTTTTTCATTAATATTTTTTTTGGTTGTCCGGGTCTAGGCTTATCTTCAACGCTGAAATCACCATCCTTAAAACGTCGGACCCATTCCCTACATGATTTATCCGTTGGAGCATTATCATCATAAACTTCCACTAGCATTCGATGCGCTTCCGCTGCACTTTTCTTCCAATTGAAGCAAAAAATTAAAACCTCCCGCAGATGCTGCTTAGTTAACACAAAATTTGACATATTCAAAAAAATTAAAAACAATTTATTTTACGAAATTCGAAGTGATGGAAACGGAATGTTATTGACAGATGTCTAACCTCTCTGAAACCACCGAGATCAACTGTCACAATAAAACATTTATGACAGCCAGAGCCATCTTTTTAAAACGGACTGAACTAATTTGTACACCCAATATTAAGAACACGCCACTCATAGTTCTTATCAGCCGATGTTGAAATATTCGAAAATGGAAAGAAGCTTGTCCTGGATTTTAACATATTAGGTGAATCTCTCTTTCTGTAGAGAGAGAAATAACACTACATTTCGTTTGACCGAATAACACCTCGATAATGCACTATACCCAAATATCTGAACTTTGTCCCCCCACCTCCCTAATGCATTTGGCAAGTTCCATTACTATTACAACAGCATGATAACCAAAGTCGTAATAGCTCTGTTGATGAAAGGGGAGCTGTGCGGTCATCGCTACAGAATTACATAGGTCAGATCTCCGGATGTGGGCGAATACGTTTAGCGGCGAAACCACGGGTCGTATTGCCCTCTGAGAGCTTGTTAAGCTAATGTTGATCCCCGTTGTTGACAAACAATAATCGTTATTAAGCCATGTTTAAAACCTTATGACATACTTTACATATAAAATAAAAAATTGTTCCCTTTTTCTGATATAACAGCCTAAAACTGCCATGAGCAAATTGTTAGATTAATTAGCGTTATCGGTATTAAAAAGGCAAATCCAGAAACGATAGGGGCTGACAGTTTTGTGTACTGACTGTTTGAAAAATCTAGTTTTTTCTAGTTAATCTATATCTAGTCAATTTATGGAGTAATTTCTGTAAGCATTCAAAGAACGTTAACACTAAACAGCAATAAGTAAGTGTCAATTATCTGTATTTTAGTGCTTTATAGGTCGCATCTATTACTAAATAATATGACTGATTTGAAACCAAAATATAATAAATAAAATAACACCTAAGATATTATGTACATTCTGAAGGGTTAATGTGCATGGAATTTGAGGAAATTTATTCTCTATAAAGTTATAAAATAATATTCTATTTATAATTTCGTAAGGCTCGACTAAAAATAATAAGAACGTAATGCTTTCCGGTGACATTGAAGTCAGAAGACGCGTGAAAGGTTTCCGATGATGTATGTGTGTCGAGACAAATGATTTAATAAGCCACAATGTGTGAAAGCTTTTTGTGACTTGGCGGCCTTAAGGTTTCGCCTTCATTTATCTTCAATATTCCTAATGGAATAAGACGTACCTGCTAAAATTTTGAATTATTGCACGTAAATGTATACGCCTTCCAAAGTATGGTTTAAATTTCTAACTACTTTGCTCATATTATTATGGGGTTTATTGTTTGTCATTTTTGTTAAAAAAAACTACAAAATCTTAAAACCATTATGGAATTTTTTAGTTATTAATTTTTGTTTTCACTTGGAGAAACAATTTTTAGTTGGAAAAATGTTCTTACGAGCCGTAGTTTTTCTACAATTCCAGCAATACAGTCTTGTGCGTACATAGGTGCAAGAATGTGTGTCTTATGAATATGAAATATTTTCAATGTTATTTAACCTCTAGTCCTATAAGACTTGGTACTACAAATGTACATAGAATGTTTATTTTTCTACTTTGAAATGAATTTGAAAAGATATTGTATTTGATGATTTATTAAGGAATAAGAACTACTCCAATTCAGTGATGTTATAGGTCGCAAAAAGCTTGGGATACAAGTCGATTTAGTTCATGCACGCCTGTAAAGTAGGATATTGTCATGACAAAAACTAATAGTCACGTTATATAATGGTCAATTAAATAACGTGACAGATGACAGCCTCCGTGGCGCAGTTGGTTAGACGCCGGCTGGGAAACGGGGGGCCGCGGGTTCGATCCCCGCACCGAGAGAAATGTTTGTGCGGCCCATAAATATTTCTTTCGGGTCTGGGTGTTTGTGAGACCGAAAAGTCTCTCGTAGTTCTGATACCTGCGACACAAGACTTAATTGATCTTAATGTGGGGTCGGGACTATGTGTGTGACTGTTGGGTGATTTATTTATTATTTATATTTATTTATAACGTGAAAATGTCTTGAAGTTGAAGCTAGGCGAAAAATAGAGTTAGGTAGTAAATTATAACTCATGTTTCTAGTCAGCAGCGAAGTTGAAATGAGGATGGAAAGTGACAGCATTTGGTGGCGCAAATATTAAATTCTGTATTTTTAAGACCATTTTAAGCTTTCATATTAAGTACACCAAGATTATCACTGGTGACAAGGAAATACTAGGATTCGATTGACCGCTAACCACATGGCACAATCACTTAACGCGGTGGATTGTTGTCAAAACGGCCGCAAATCAATTGTGTGCGAACGAGCTACAGTAGTGGAATTTGTAAAAGTGAAATGAAATGAAATGAAATTCGTTCGTTTATTGGTCACGTAGGCAATTAAATAGCTCTTATGACAAGTCAATACACATAGTACTTATTTTCTATTTACAAGATATTTGTTGTAATATTTATATTAATTTTATTAAATAAAGTATTATATTATTTATTTAGTATTTTATGGTAATTTTTTTCTAAGGAAATACATTATTTACGTTAATCGGTGTGACCATCATAGATAAATATTTCATTCACATAATTGAATAGTAGTTTTATAGTACGTACATAAAATAGAGTTGTGTATCTACTCTCTCTGCCCTTATGATTCAGGTCACCCTAATTTTGGACATGTACAGGTAGGTTAAACTACTCACCAAAATTTACGTGGATAGCGTAGTCAGGTCGTAAAAAGTTATATTAGTAAGAGGCTTATATGACCGGAAGGGTGGTTTTATTTCGACCGCGTTAAGGGTCTGGCCAGGGCCAGTTATTGCCGCCCCAGCCACGGACCATAATATTGAAGTAATAGTTTGTATTTTGAATATACATGTGGGAATATTACCGTCTCGGGTTAAATCAAACAAAGATTGCCATCAGTATATTGAAGTCTTCTTTAATACGTCTTCACTTCGTCGTCATCTGTCATCCTTAACGTCTTCCTTCGTCTTCCAAATTGTTCTCCCTTATATCCTAGGATCTTTCCGTCCTTAAACCTCTCATAATTAATTCTCTAACTCTTTCCATCTTTAGGACTTTCATTCGTCATCTCTTTCACACAAACTGCGTTCCACGTCAGTCATTCGTCTTACGTTCCATTCTACTCATTTTTTATCATAACATTCAAATCCTTCATACATATATGCTGATATTTGCTTAGGTCGTATTAGCTTCAGTTATGATTGTATGACGAGTGTATCTTAAATCAATACCATTATTGGTATAAATAAATACGTACATTCGACAAACAACACAAACATGTCCATTTGAACTGTAGCGTTATTCGATGCCGAGTTTAATTCCCTCGGGAGTGGGAGCAAAGGTCGACCTCTCCCGATGAAATTATTCATTAACTTAGGAGAGCACTCGCGAGCGCTTTGTGCGTGTATGATCTCGGATTGTGGTTCAGCTGCCTCCAGCTCTGACTGTCAACTTTAAATTAACTTAGCCGTGAGCGTGTTTTCACGTCCTTAAAGGGTTGGACAAAGGTAAACGTTTGTTATGATCGCACTCGTGGTTGCCTAAGTGATGACAGGTGCGCTGATTTTATCTTGGGAATGTGTGGCTAGGATCCGAGGACTTTATGACAACTAATTTAATGTTAACTTAGAGAACTTTTGCGTGAGCAATTTGGAAAATTGCTTCCAATTGCACAAACCTTGCATGACCAGGATCGGATATTTCTCGTCTATTTATACTTTTTCGGTTCTTGTACATTATTTAAATTGATGCAGTATCAGATATAGATACAAGAAACTTAAAATTTGAATACCATTCTGTCTTCTTACCATGAGTTTCATTGTAACCACATTGTCGCGTCCAAATAAACAGATAAGTACTTAGTCAGCTAGCATAAGAATAATATAAAGATTGGAAAATACTACACGAGCCTGTACCCAAGTGCATGTTTAGACACGTTTTATCCTCTTTGCTACAGAGATAGAGACGGGGAGAAGTTATTGGCATACGCTTTGGCGTGAACATGCCGCCTCTAGAGAGCCGGAATTTATAATGAAGCCTAATTCAGTTCCTGCATATACGTGTTGATTTAGGATTTGTACATATTTGATCATTCAAAGTATAAAATATGTCTGTTTAATATTATCTCATTCAATTTCATTAAGTTCCACAATGAAGCGTTATTATACCGTGTCATTATTGAATAAAATACCAGATTTCTTTAAGCTTATTTTGATGTAAAGCTGCGTTGTGTATATCAATTACAAAAAATATGAATAGAAATATAACAATGGAGGAATGCCTACACCTTCATAATGGACTGACAATGTATGTAAAAGCATAATACCGCCCAAGCGATAGATTTTATGTAATAAGGCACAAAAGATTTGTATTTGCCGTTAGTTCCATTGTTTTCTCATTGGCCTATTGTCCGCAGCTGTCATACCAAGTGCACTAACCCCAGCTCTGAATTCTTTGTATACAAATAAATGGAAATGTTTTCTTTTCAGACGATTGTCCTCATCGGAGGTGCAGTTTACAACAATGCTGTCTATTAGCTTACACCACTCACTGCTCAACCAACTGAAAGGTAACAACTGGTCTCGAAAACAGTGCTATAATTTACAAAAGCCACCATACTTATGTGATGTCGTAAAAGATATATTTAACATATTTTATTTCATGGAGATTGATAGTATTTTTTATGGACTTAAATATTTTGAGCTAGGTAGGTACGTCTTTAATACACTTTTAAGTAAATATGCTGCAGGTTTCTGTATTAATATCATTAATACAGAAAGTACAGAAAATACTTCATATCATTTTGGAAGTTCAGTTGATAAAATGTCTGTCCAATATCCTTTAAAGTTAGTATAGCCAAAACATAAAAATCCCATCAATTTTCTAAGTAATGAGTCGTAAAAATATTAAGTACCAAAAGAATATTGCTTTAAAATATTGGACGTTGAATATAAAGTACTCATTTTAAAATACATGCATAGTAATTCATCATTTTTCGGCCCCAGAGACATGAGCGTGTATGAAAACTAACAAGTTATTTTGGACGCATATTTTAATACGGTACGTCACCAATGACGGGTTTATTTTGACAGCCAATGTTTATTTGAATTCACATAAACTAGAAATTTTATTTGAATGTTCTCTATTTATAAGGAAATTAAATACCGTAGGGGTTCATTGCGAAGTTTCTATCTCTTTTCGCTAGCTGTGATATTCAGAACATATAAGACAGATTTACATGATTATGAATTTCGACGATATATGTCGACGAGATTAAACGTAGGCAGGTGACTTTGAGCAGGCATCAGACGCCGGCTGATGGATGCGGCTGGCTCGGCCAGACGGGATCAATATTACCAACCTGACCTGTAGCTTCACATTGCCATTGTATATTTTTCAATGCGCTGCATAAAATAACAAGCTTAATTTATTTCGACGGATTGATTTACGTTTTTTTTCCAATTCGGGAGCCTAATTTTATAGTAGGGATTCAGGAATGTCATTGAACACTAATTCAAGCGAACATTTTATTAGATAATCCTATTGATTTGTTCTTTATATTCCTATAGAATAATGGACATTAATGGTTTTCGCACACGACGCTACTAACCATTATGAATTGGTAGGTTGGATCATAAGGCATGCTGCATCCTATTATTTCGTTAGAAATTCATTGAATCCTTGGAAATCTTCGTAAGTTTTTTAAAACGCGATAATATGTTTTTTTTAACAAAGCCATAACTCCACTGAGACTGGTTTATTACGATTGTCGGTTTTAGACTGCGCTATATTTGTACATGTCCAGTAAACAAATTATGATAATATGTAAAGAAAAAGAAAAAGAAAAATTCTAGACATTGCTATATATAATCAGCGTTACTTTAAAACGTATTGTGAAATAAAGTAAAAATAATGAGACCGCAATATAAACCGCATTGCATTTTTTCTTATGAGTACTTGTATAAAGGATTGCATGCCAAGTTTTTATATAGGGACGTTGACTCCGGTAGTAGGTTTTATTTTCACCATTTAAACATACAGTTCCATAAACAACGCTAAATTATGAAGATTTTTTTCTCGTTGGGTGTAGAGGTAGGTTTTGCAAATTTTTATTTATTGAAAGAAATAAGTGTTTGGCGGTGTGTCATTTGATAGTATAGGATCCTAGTTAAGAACTAACTTCACCGAACTGGTAATGGATGAAAAGTATTTAAATGAATGAATTAAATATGTTAATAAATATATTGCAAATGTGTTGACTATTAAAATTCAATCCGGAATATGATTAATGAACAATTTAAAAGTATTTTTTTTAATCATATCACTGGTTTGGTTATTAGACAAATTTCATACCAATCAAAAGTATGAAGATTGAAGCCAATAGAATATGTAAACGTTAGGTTGACTATTTTTTTTCTTGTCACAACTCTTGGGTAGGCAGGTATAAACTGGTAAATTGGTAATGCACTGGTCTGGCGAATGAATTTAAGTTAAGTTAAAATATTTCATTACGAACACGGTTGTATAGGGCAGTCTGAGAAAAATCCTGAATTCCGGTTGTTTAATTTTGGAAAAGTGAAATATAGTCAAATAAATATTAGTGAATTATTTTCGTAAATATCCATATGGCTTAATGCAATTGATCCGGTATGCATGAAACTTCAGCTTTTCTACTGGTGGTAGGTACCAGTGATGACATATCCACCTTGGTGCGAACTGATCTGCGAGCCTCCTTAAAAATATTTTCTCACCGGCTTGGACCTTCTTCTCTTACATAAGACGATCTGACTCAACATTTCTACGGATTAAGTGAATATTGCTCTACAACATATAAGGCAGTTGCAGAGCTCGACAAATGTAGCGGATTACGGAGCATTAGCGACGTACTTGTAGTATGTAGTGGTAGTTAGCGAAGCGGATTATATCGAAAAATGCCTTTAAACCAGAAATTGTGTGTGCATTTTACGTTAAGTGGCCGTTTGACCAAAACCCAGTTTTGTGAAACATAGCTCACGATGTCGATAAGGCACGTACACTCGCCATCGGGAAGATTGCTTTTCATCCGTGAGCTTCGACTCCTCTCCGTGCTAAGCTTTATGACGTACTTTATAAAATAGACTGGAATTACGTAAGATTCATCAATGTATTGAATATATCATAACTAAATGAACGGCTTATCTGATGGAAAGTATTTATCGGGTCCTTTAAATATTGACACCTCATGTGGTGTCAGTTAGATGCCTCATCAATCCTTGAACATTGAAGATAAATTAAGGGGGGAAGAAAGATAAAATAAGAGAAGAAAAGCAGGGATTATTGCGCCGCTGAAATCTTTATCAATTGTATGCGTAGCAGTACCAAAAACCGATGCAGTCGACAGACTTCCTTAGGTGTGGTTATCCATATCCATCTTATGTCATATCTATCTTATATTTGCTTGCGACTGGATTTATAAAAATATTTACTTTCTATTATTTACGCGAATTGAATATTCAAATATTACGCCATAGTGAACATTAAGTAACCGTATCGCAGCTCTGTGATATTGCATGGTCCACATCAATAAATCACGCACCGGCACAACAGCTAGTATTTCATTAATCTTTTCTGTCAAGCACATATTGACCAGGATTCGGGGTTTCCTAACGATTGTTATAATCGGAACTCGACATGTGGCTCTCGTGTCAGCCTTTCGTGACGGATGGCTATGTACATTGTTGTTATCTACCGGCTATACTATTCAAAATGTCTAAGTTTTATTAATACCATCGATTCTATTGATTCCTACAAATCACACATACAAGCTGCAGTAGTATGTAGTAGGTACCACCGATATCTTTATTAATGTGGTATTTTGAACTTAGATTTGGTTCCAACGTATTTTTACGTATTTCCACTACATCGGGTACAAAGTAAAGAATTTAAATGTCTCTTCTTGCCTCAAAATAACCCCGTGATAAAAGAATACGTGGCTTGTTAGATGTCAACGTTTTGCATGTAACGCGCCCCGTCCGTGATTAATGTTATGCTCCTTAGTGTAGCGCATAGATTGGTGAATACTAAATGTAGTATGCATATTTTTAAATATCACGAACGTGATTTTCATTGTTAAATAACTACACCGAGCATTTTTTCAATATAGATAATTACATCAAAAATATTGAGAAAAAAATATCCCCGAATTTATTTTTGTATTTTTACTTCTCAAACTAACTGACCTAATCCATTCCATTGGAAATACCTATGCGTTTTTCTGAATTAAAAAAGGCCTGTCATGTTCCCACAAAATAACTATTTCTATGTAAAACTCGTCGAAGCCTTGTCTCGATGCTGGGTGAAAACTGAAAAGAGAACACACCGACAAACACACTTTGCATAATATTAGTAAAATTATTTCGTGTTGCTAATATGAAGTTTCATTAATCATTAGTTTCCTTGTAGTGTATCCACATTGTCACGTGACACGGCAATGAGGTGTAAGACATATAAAAGTTTTTATGTAGTTTATTTTCCTAGTGTTTTATGTAAATTGGAGCATCTTGAATCGCGTGTCAAATAGTAAGTCGGGTGAGTTATGGTGTCGGTAGCGCGCGCGGCGTGCTAGTGGTTCTCGTCACGAAGACTGGCGCCGCGCCGCTCCACCGCGCCACCACGCTCTGCACTATGCACTGCGCCACGAGCCACCCACACCACTGTGCTACTCAATTCATAGTCCGTAGGCTCCGTTATCGGGTTTCCGGTGGCGTGTGCAGCAAAACCATTCCACTATTCCACACAAACGTATTCTATGCAAACGTATAGAAAGCTAAAGGGCCCTGCTTAACATGCAAAAACACTTTAATGGCTGACTCGCCTGCGGCAAAAAGATCATTTACCAACATTCTGCCAACACGATATGCCATGCAATTAAAACCTTTTAATTAATGGAATATAATTAAAGATATAGAATCGGTCGGATTGTTGTTTATTGTTATGCAAAGTCTGACGGTCACAGTGTCAAAGGTTAGAAAGAAGGTTATTAAAGATCGCGCTTTGAAGCAACACGATGAACCTTGCTATTAATAATTTAAATTGAATGTACACAAAAAGTGTTATTGTTTTAAATTAATAAGCTTGCAGTGCTTGGAGAATTAGTGATTGCAGCATAAAATAAAATAACAGAGAAAATCAAATTGGTCAGTATGTAAAGCTCTATATCTCTTAATATACCTACATAAAGAGTTGAAACAAAACCCATTTTAAAATAATTATATTGGGGTTACAAAGGTGTGTTAACGTTCCGTAATTTTCATACAAAATTTATAAACCTTTTAGGGTTGCTCTGTTTTGCTAGCCTAATTAGATCGTGATGCTTAAAAGGAAGTAAACAATAAGTTAGATTAAATTGTGGTGAATCAAATAAGTATTTGAAATCCTTTAGTTGGGCGTGTAAGTCGCAAATGGATGGTTATTGTCCCGGCAGTGTCGGAGACGTCTCGAGTGTTACGAGTTCGCTTGCTCCAAGAGAAATCTTCACATTGCAAGTGTAAGCATTCCTCTAAATTCCTCTCACAATTTATATTTTCCGCCTCCAAGTCGAAGTTTTTGCTTTAACGTAAAACATATATTCGATTTGTTTGAAACGTTTGCTTTGAAAAAGATTCCTAGAAAGTCGAACTTCATTTTCCATACACATTCGGAGTCTTGTCGTTCTCGTGTAGAGATTCGTGGAAAACGACATTATTTGAAATTATACACGTGGAAAGTAAATTTCTTAATATACGTGTTCTCCGTGAAATTGGATTAACCTTCCCTTGCTCCAAATTACTTACTGTAGATTTAGAAACAAAATTATACTTTATAGCATACATACGTTTATTCAGTGGTAGGAGAGACCAGGGACGAAAGTAGCGCGGGATGAAAGTAACAATTAAATTTTGAAAAAGACTGCCTCGGTGGCGTAGTTGTATTACGGTACGGTTACTAAGCTGAGGTCTCGGGTTCGAGTCCCGGGTCGGGCAAAGTGATATTGGATTTTTCTATTCATTATCAGTCCGGAGTCAGGAATTTGTGCCCGATATGGCTCGCTCCGTATCACATCGTGGGACGGAACATACAAGGCGAAATGTGGGTGTCCTGGTGGCACCTCTGCCTACCCCTTCGGGGATAAAGGTATGAGTTTATGTATGTATGTATGTATGTATGTAGGGAAATGAGTCATTTCGCACCTCCCATTTACGTAAGTTGCGTAAACACACCTGTGCCATCAGGTTTTGGTTGAAGTAAGTCGATACTGCAAAAATATCTCTAAAGTAACATAGCTTTTTTTTCAACTGCGTTTATTTTTGTTACGGTAGGTTTAATATTGGGTGGCATTTATTAGAAAATATTACAACAATTTATCATTCCATAACGGTGCAAATGATGATAAGTATCCAAAGATTTTTTTGGATCTGGTCATGTAAAACACAATATCGTTACTATTATGTTCGTGAAATCTCTCTTGTCTTGATTTTGTTTATGATAATTTGGGTTCAGTAAGATCTAAAAGACTGATTGAAAATAAAAATATTAATAAACGAAAGCCATTTTTGTTTTTATATGCAATGTTACAACCATCCCTTTACACTGTTAAAACCAACCCAAGGGGTAGGGATGAATGTAACAAATTCCACTGATTATATTTGGTATTTTTTTTAAATTTGTAGTAGCAGTTGCAAAAGAGTTGGTGTTAATAAATAGACGAAAGACCAATAACCATGTGTAATATTTTAGTATTCTTATTTAATAAGATTTGTGAGTTCAGTTAAGTTTAGTTTGTGATTTCTTTCCAATTTTACACATTGGAAAGAAACTATTTTTTACGCATTTATCGCATATTTGCCAGTCCGCCCCGTCACCACGAAAGCTGTAAAGTATTAAAACCGTCAGGAAGTTAAAAATGTAAAAATAAACCAAATCCGCGATAAAATCTGTCAAAATTATTTTAATTTCAAAATTTGTAAGGTACTACAAGAAAATTGAAAATCGAGCTTCGTATTCTATACAACGTTATTTTTTGTATACCATAAAGCCGAAACACCCAAATTAGATTTTGGTATAAAAGATCAGATAAAATAGAAAAATAATAATAATAATGAAAACTCACGCCGTGACAGGTTACGATAACTATCTCATTTCTTGAATAATGCTTGGGAACAAGCGCGCGCCGCGCATCTGCCGCGCCGCGATGCGCCGCGCCATGGGTTTCGCGCCAACACACGCACATGCACAACACTGGTACTATTTACACTGTTTCGTTTATAAACAACATTTTAACAACACGTCTGCGTTTCCACCAAGGATAATGCTTTGCGAGGGATGTGTGTGTTAAGAACAAATCGAAACTCGGCTTAATATTTACCACTTCATTGCTATTACAATAACAACTAAACATACCTAAGTAATTGTTCAAAATGTCCACCCCTTTCCCTAATACACAGCCGAGCCCGCTTACGCATATTGCGGTCTAATTTTGATAGCACATAAGTGTTCTGTTTTATTGTATTAAAACTTTCAATTTTGTTTTTTTAGTTCATTTTCACTTTGCGGCTTCATAATATCTCACTGCCGCAGACACATTATCACCACAAATCGCGAGACTACGCACCATATCTGTATACTCAACATTGCTGTAAAGTGTAACCAAAAGCCATCGCGAAATCGGTACGTGCGCGGAGTAGTCTAAGCAAAATCACGAAAGATGCGTACGCGCCGAGACTTCCGGGGTCACTAATATTATTAGATCAAACGCACCGCACGCACCGCCGCGCCGTAGTGTGCGGGGCGTGGGGGAGGAATGGTGTCCTTGCATTTGGCATCGGCCGGCTGTGTAAGTACTTTAATAGGTGAACGACCGACACGCGCTGAATTTTTATTAATCAACAAGGTAACCAGCTTGACGGAATTTTAATATGTTTTTGGGATAAAATATAACGTATGTTAAAATTTTGTGCAATGGATTGTGTTACTGATTCTCAACAAACTACTTTCGGCTTTGTAGTATACTAAAAATAACCTGTATATACGCTATACAATGTTTTAAATAGAGCATATTTGAATATATCAAACGAATTAAGAAGTAAATCAAATATATACATCAATTCATACAATTCATAGCCGTCACCAAAGCTGCGAGCGAAGGCAATCTTCGATCCAATTCTCTCATTTCCACCGACAATTTTCCTTTAAAATTGGAAAGTAGCGGAACATACACCAGTGACGGATACAAGTGCAAATTGAGTTTATACGCAGCAAAATATAACATGCGAGCAAAATTTTAGCAAATTTGTTAATTTTGTTCCACTTGCTCTCAAAGTTACCTCAAGCTTTTAAGCTCAACGCTAACATATTACGCAGTTACAACAATCTATTTTATTAAAACTCCAAAGATCTTTATCGCGTGTTAACAGGCGAGAAATTAATTGGAAGCTATACGCACGTTTACCGCGATAATTAGTAGTAAAGGCTCTGTGTAAACATCAATATCGTAACGTTGCCGAGCGTGACCAACTTGTTTGTCTCTCTGCCAGTATTGGCAGCAGGAGGTGTCTACGTGATGTTTAAGTTCTATGCCTGAACCTACCAATACATACTTACACCTTAATCTACCTGCGCCTCGTTATCAACGGATAATGATGTTACAAAACTTACAAGAGACAATATCTTCTTTGACAGCCTTCGTGGCGGAGTTGGTTGGACGCCGCCTGGGAAACGAGAGGCTGCGGGTTCAATCCCCGCACCGAGACAAATGTTTGTGTGAAACACAAATATTTGTTTCGGGTCTGGGTATTTGTGAGACCGAAAAGTCTCTCGTAGTTTCTGATACTCACGACACAAGACTCGATCTTAGTGTGGGGTCAGGATTATGTATGTGACTGTTGGGTGTATTTATTTATCTTTAATACGAGTACGGCTAAGTAATAATCACAATATTACATGAATACTGATAAAAGTACATGTTCATACATTTGCGATATGAACATTTAAGGCGTCTGCCCACGACAAAAAGTCCTACCATGCCCGTGTAACGAAACCCTCCAGCACGGTAAAAAAATACTGAGCTTACAATGCACTTTAAGCGTATCAACACTGTATCTTATCTGTATGCAACGCGTTCGATGGCCGTGTACTAAATACATACGATGACTGTGGAAGCTTATTTGTGATTTTATTTATCAGTTAATAACATCAGAAGGGTGCATGGTAAAGAACAAAAATGCTGGCCGGCGACAGAACCGTTTAATAAGCTCTAGTTTCTAATTTATGCAATGATTTCTTTTTCCCTGATTCATCAAGAGCATCAGGAGGGAGAGTAGGCAGGTGTCTAAATAGTCTTTGAAACTATTGGCAGTAAAGATTATTTAGTAAAAATATATGATTTCGCGTCATAAATCGATACATCTTTATTTTATTCAACAGTATTGTTTAGAGATTTATGTAACGATGAAGTAATCTTAATATGTTAGTTATTATGTTATGCAGATGACGATCGATTCTATTGGTTACTTTAGAGTGAAGCGTAGTCCGACAAGACATTTTAGTTTAGAACAGTAAAAAAGCTAAACATAAAATCTAAAATCGGATTTTATTACATGTTAATACAGATAACATCTAAGCATTTCATTGACTAAATGAAAATATACACTCACCAAAAAACAGAGAACTGAATTTAAAGTATTTGTGTAGAAATGAGCATTGCTTGTAAAAAATTGGATGCACCGGCCAATGAGTATAAATAAATGGTTATTTGTGTAGTGTAAAAATATACTCAGTCTCAGTAAAAAATATAAATATAGAAAGAAACATGGAGAAAGCTAAATCCGGAAAATGTAAATATAGAACCACAATATATAAAGACGGAGATAGAGT
Organism: Deilephila elpenor; assembly: GCA_949752805.1. Classification (NCBI taxonomy): domain Eukaryota; kingdom Metazoa; phylum Arthropoda; class Insecta; order Lepidoptera; family Sphingidae; genus Deilephila; species Deilephila elpenor. The sequence goes on from OX457097.1 coordinate 8,450,738, forward strand.
AAAATTTTTGCGTATGTTTATAGGAATTTGGTGTTTGTATTAATAAATGTATGTTCCTTAAGGTTCGTTTTGCCAGTTCGATTGATCTGCGAGACGCCGCGTTGCTAATGTGCAGCACGTTGACGAGGACGCTCGTCGGCTAATGAGGGTAGTTAGGTCGCGAGGACCGGCTTTCATTCTCATGACATGTGTAACGACATTCAAATGACGCCCTTCCATCTTAATTAAACGGGTTACTCAGCAGATTGGGGAAGACATTATAAGATGATTAAATTTTATAACATACATTCTTATCAACTAGAAATACTATGCACAGAAAATGAAACCAGAAATATAGGAAAGCCCGGAATAATATATTATATAGATCTTGTGGCTTTGGCATTGAAATTCTTTAATGTAATATTCTCCAAAAATTTAATAAACGTGAAAGTGTGTCGTTTTTCTTTTTTTCATACAGCAACAGAGCTAAGGATTGACATAATTTGCATAGTGGGTTTAATTTAGGGTCTGAAAATGACACGAACTCCATTTCATACCGAAAAATGGGGCATGTAAACGCCTGTGTAGGGTATGTGGTTAAGAGTGTGAACTTTTTAACATCATCACAGTGAAATTGTGTTTACTCGCTTGTAGAATAATATAATTCTCAAATTCAATTAAAACGTTTGTATATTTACCTTTCTTTTAAATTCATGTATTACGAACAAATGACTCATGTCTTTTTTTACACAATGTAGGTTGTTAGGTGCACGACCATATTCATATTTTCTGTGGGTACACATATTCATTGACGCACTTATCAATGGACAATTTATGTTTAATAAAATACTTTGATAGATTTACTTTATATACATAAGATATCGACAAAACTTATGATGTCATTATACTGGAGTGTCACCCAGAAGTTGTCAAAACTTGGCTCCATTATCGAAATAGACGTTATCATGGTGAGCGCCCCGCAGTCGCACCTAAGCCGCTTTCCGCTCTTCAATATCTCTTTGATTACGTAATAAGGAAGGGAGACAAAGCATAGTTTATCATTAATACTGGCACTAAACTTTTCCTTTCATCTAACTGGCTAACTTCGCTGCTTTAGATGATTATTCTAATGGGATTCTAAATTATTAAGCCGGGACGCACAAGTACTGCCATGCTGGAAATTGGGGCACACAGTGCCGGATAATTGGCTTATAAATAATTATGTGTCTTGATATCCGTATTAAAGTATTTGTTTTAAAAAGTGAATTCTATATTTCTAATGTGGAGGGACCACATTAGAAAGATACAGAGTTGCTTTTTAAATGCTGTTTCGGAATCTATGTGTCGTTTTGTAAATAATTTATAAAAATGCTGTTTCGGAATCTATGCGTCGTTTTTTAAATTATTTATAAAAATGCTGTTTCGGAATCTATGTGTCGTTTTTTGAGTAATTTAAATACATGCAATTGTCGCGTTCAGCTTTCAGTGCATTGTATTTTCCATCGCCTCCGCGTCATTTTGCAAAACCAATAGCAAAAAGGCTCGAGCACAACAACATTCCTAGCATAATGCGGTATTCATGCCGACTCCGATCAAGTCCCCCGTGTATTTGAGTAAAAAGAGGAAAATCAACTCAAAAGAGACGTGATCTCCTATTTGTGAAGTGGGATACGTCATACGATGCGACACAGGCATGCGAATTTTATTCAGTAAAATATCTAAAAATATGAAGACAATACACGTAGAACACAAAATGAGCTCAGGGTTGACCACAATTTACGTTTGGGGATCAAGTAGGTTATTTGATATTCACAATTCACTTTCATCTTTTTCAACAAAATTCCTTTTTTAAATAAGTCTAGCAAACAAGCAGGCAGGTCACCTGATGATATGTGATCTCCGCCATCATGAACATCCACAACAATGAGATGATAGAAGTGTTGCCGGCCCATTAAATCGCAAGGGGAGCCCGAAAAAAAAGGATGAAAAAAACAAAAGGGTGTTGGGCATCTGGCAATCTCACTTACCGAAAGTAACGCGACAGCTAGGCTGTCGCTTAACCCCGATCTCCTGTGAGACAGTGGTACCGCCTCGGACGTGTCTGTCCATTCATACTGAGTCATGACTGATAATAACGTGGCTCTACTACTCTCTAAATGATATTTATGGAATTCACCCCAGTATTGATATTTTTTTTAAGAAGCAGAAATAGAATGAATGGTGTAGTCCTAAAAGCAATTTATACATCAGATTAGGCCGGTATAATTGTGTCGACTGGCGAGATATAATTATAATATTTTCCAGTCCATACCTACTCTATGTGAACCACATTGCACGGTGCACCTACCATCATGTGTCACTGCGGTCACCTTATCGTGTCCGTTAAAACGATAATGGCTTTCTATTTTACTACTTTTTTATATCTAAAGCGAAATAATGTTAACAGCGCGTTTAGGTTATTGAGTGCCACTATAACATTTGGAAATAATAGTTTATATTCGCAGACACAGCAGTGCGTACATGGTCACTCGTGACAGGTTTCCGTAGACGCGATTCAATTGAAATGTCTAGAGGAAATCCGAAGAAGGCCTCAATAATTGGATAAAGTTATTTTAGTCCGCCATGGCTTATTCGAGGCGTTGGGTGTTTGTCGCCAGGTGTCGTAATCTCTGCATGTACCGTACAGATTTATTTGCCAGTAAATATTGGCTTGACTTTGTAAGAACCTCGAGCCTAGAAATTGCCTTGTCTGAAACACGAGTACTCGGTGACGTACATACATGTGGCATATGTGCCTGTGTAATGTGTTTCAAAATTGAATTTCTCCTTCCAAATGTGAAATTAAAAATAGTTTAGCCAACCAACCCGTACAGAGCTTGCGTAACACAAATTAATTCTAGTTTCGTGGTGTGTTCCACATATTAAGTTTGTTGTTTCCGTAATTGAATTAGTGTTAACAACGTTTTGATTTCCACTTACAATTAGTTTGTTAACGTTAAATATTGTTATTTGTTTATGGCTGTTCATGCTGCTTGTTTAGCAGTGTAAGTATATTTCATGCGCGCTCGCTAGTTATTCCTAAGTACGCCCTACCTGCTCACATATTTCTGTTCTGACCTCATTAAATATTTTTCTGCAAACGCAATCTTCGCGGGAATAAATCATGTCTATGGGGTGTGTGGGTCTGGCTTGCCGCTCTCCCCTCTCACTCCCCCCCGCCGCCGCCCACGTTCCACGCAGGGGCGGGTGGCCATAGCTTGGAAGGCCACACAAACGGACCTGATTTATTTTTAGACAAAAATGCCTGTTTATTGGCACTCGACGCACTCTTCGTTTACCAGGGCCTAAATACTTGATGTTATTTATAGCTTACCTCCGAAGTGGTATTTAGGAGCACGTGTTGTGAAAAATATTTTTAATAGCCTTTTGATTACATTGTTTGCCGCGACTGTGCATATTCTGATAAAGCTGACTACCGCATGTGTAAACCAACGTGAACTATTTAGTTTGTGTTAAAAATAAATTAGTAATAGCAAACAACGTTCAGGGCATTGATGGTTACAGAAGTGAGTCTATTGAACTATTATGCAATCATTTTGATTCCCAATAATTAAAATGTATTGGGTATACTAGATTTGCAATTTGTATTCAACTGAACTTGTGTCATAGACAATATTATCTTTAAGCAAGGTCTCGCGAGATTCCGCCGTGTCACCCTCAGACTAGTAAAGCAACTTTGTCCTAGTCCCCGCGGACAACTTCATGACTGAGCCACTGCCCTTAACTGTTATAAGGTTTAATAATTGTAAAACAAATATATTTTTCATTGAATACTTGTTTAATGTAAGAGATTGCTTCGTAGATTACGATATTTTATAAGAAACATATTCAAGCATTTGATTTAATACTTGGGGCATAATCATTTTTCTGATTTCTACATAAACGACAAGATGTTGTATTGAAAATATGTAGGAATATACAAAAAAGTAATTCACATCTCTATTGTAATTTAAATCGTAGTTATTTATAGGCTCAAGAAAAGATGACCGTGAAATACAGGAACGAAAAACCGATACTGCTAAATTATACGGCGGCGTATGATTTATCTGATGATTGCTTTAAGAAAAATGTATTTTAAAAGAAAAATGTATCTCAAATATAGAATATCAGTGTTGACACAGCTTGGGTTTTGAAGGGGAGGCCGTGTTGTAGATTAATCAGATTACAAGAAAATTTAGTACTGAAATCTTATAAAATAATTCATTACAATCTATTGTTAATATATCCTGGCTCATTCACTGCTCTCCCTATTGTAATTTTTCGCAGGCAATGTTTCGACAGCCAGTGCCGGCGTTAGGGTAGGGCGCGGTTGGGTGACGGCACTAGGGCGCCAGTACCGAAAGGGCGCCGCATATCATACCGGAATTGATTGCAACCTATAGTATGTTATCTATGATATACTGTTTTTCCCTTGGATTTGGATGGTACTTATAAGACGCCGTAGAAATCTTACCCAGTGTAGTGCTAAAACCGTTACTGTCGACAGGTCTCAAGAATACACTGAAATTAGTTTATTCATTGGTCCTGAATTATTTGATTTTTCTTTTGTATTTTGCCTCATAAAATAAGAATCGATAGACAGAATAGATCTGTATATTTTAGCACAATATTAAGGATACGATTTCGTTATTAGAACTCATAGATTTGTATCCATTCTCTCTTTTGTGTTATTGTTCAATTTTACTACCAACAAAAAGAGCTCGGAGAACTTTGATGAAATTTCATGGAATGAGTATTTATACGTAAGTCCCACATCCGGAAGACATTTATAACGAACTTAATCACATTTTTTTGGCACGGTCCACCTTATACTTGTCGGAATCTTAAGACAAAAGTTTTTAACTACTCTCTGGTTAGTGCAAAACTCGGTTAAGCGATAACGATTCCTACGATTATAACAGTATTATTATCTTATACTTTAATATAGTTTTGGCAAAGCTTTGTGGTACAAACGTGGGTACTTCGTTATATTGATTACTTTCATTATGTGGATTGCTACCATGTCATGTTCGGGTTGAGAAATTGGATTAAGATTCTAAAAGCCTTTTATTTTCTCCAAGATTTTAAAGCGTGAGGCAACCTGCATACCACAGCGTTTCAAAAGAATTTCTATGGTATGTAAAAGTCCGCCAACTCGCACTGGGCCAGCGAGTTCGACTATATGGCCTAACCCCTCTCAATCGTACTCTCGATTGTAGAGGAGGCTCGGGTCCTGCAGTGGGACGTATATGGGTTGATACAGATTCTTAAAAGGGTTGACCTGAGCCAGACCGCAGATCGCAGTTATAACCCAAATCGTTCTAAAACTTGCATAGTTAGCATTATAGACCGAGTCCCCCGTATGGGACGCACAGGGACCGGGAGAGTAAAATAAAATAAAATCATAATAAAAAATGCATGTAACTACATGTTGGCCGCGTCTACCAAAAAAAACAATTTTGTTGAAATGTCTTGAAAACCGTCGCCTTCGAAAATTCGCAATATAATGGAAAGGAATGAAACGCGAAAGGATGTGATTTTATTTAATTAATGAATCATTGTACACCTCAAACATAATAGTTTATATTTATTCCTGTGAACACAGGCCTTTTTGATTCGGCCTCTGGAATATTTGGGTCATATTTCACCCACCGCGTCAGATTAAACGAGTTGTTAGACAGATTTAGATGTTCAGGTATTTTCAAACAAAATAAATAAATCTACATGACTATGGGAGCGTGTGTTATATGCGTTAGCTCGCTTCGCTGTACATATCTTCATCCATCCGTGAATGGGGGAGTTAGTGAGAGGGCCTAAGAAGGGATAGGTATCCACACACATTGCTCATACATATCGAGTGTAAGGTCAAAATATGTGCTTCATTTTGTGTTTGATTATTTGGTCCACACACAAATTTTACACGTGTAGTTATAAAACAGCCTCTGTATAATATTCTTGTTTTATTTAAAAATGTTTTGGTGCACATACACTTTTTTGGAAAAATATTCTATCACCAATGTTCATTAGGGATAATATAGGATTCAAATAATTCGTGGATTGTTTCGTGGACGTTTACTTCCACAAAACTAACTGATAGGTGTGTATATTGTGGTCCCACAGTACGTACCTACTCGTATATACAACGCAAATATTGTTAATCAAACGAACATTAATTATTTGTAAATCCTTCCAATTGTCGTTGTCATTTAACATGTCATTTATTCATAGCCTGGTCTTGTCCAATTTGTGGATATCATTAATCATTAAACTAATATAAAGTTTCAGAATCCAACAGAATTACTTAAGGTATTCTTGCATTTAAATACGAAAAACATTTCATGAGAATTAAAAACAATTAAAGCTCGAATAATATTTCACTAACAAAATAACCAGACTAATATTGCAGTCTGTATGGATTTGGTTTTAATTTACCTTTTAATAAACCTGCTAGATCTTTAATATTACAAGGTGTTTGAATTAAACGAATCATTCCGATTAAAAATTTACGAGGCGCTCACCTTTGTAAATGGTTGAAAAATTGTTATTGGTTAGTCTCTCGTATGGCGTTAATTATCTGGCTACTAACACGTGAACATGTATTTATTTATACTACATTTGAAAGACTAATTGCTATCCAGCGGTAGGCATTGATCGATTGTACTACAGTAATGCTGCGACCTATATTTAATGCGAAATTAAGCTTTAAAAATACATAGTTATTGCTGGTTATGCTGTAACTATAGTGGTAAATAGAGAAATGTAAATTGATCAGAAATTCCAATAGGTGTGAAGTTATAAAATTGTCATAATTTCTATGTTATATTCAGTTGTCAAAATCAGGTTTCACATTTAATCTCAGCTGAAATAGCTTTATCTTTATCCTATAGGCACGAAAACCTATTAGAAGTGAAACAAAAGTAGTGGACAGCCGAGAGGTCAGCGTTAGTGATTACAATTCAGTTGTTGTCTGTAAAGTTGAATTGTAGCGTCCGGTCGGGCCGAGCGTAGTCTCCCACTACGTCAGCCTGTGGTCTTCAATCAAGAACTCATTTGCTCCGGTGGCTTTGCATGGCCTATGTTATTTCAGCCTATACTAGTATCTGTTAAGATGGTGTATAGCAGGTTTGTCCATACTATGGGTGTACAGGGTAAAACATATTATCGATGTTTCTAGCGTTGAATTTTTGTCCCTACAAAATTTAGACTGCCTCGGTGGCGTAGTTGTATTACGGTACGGATTTTTCTATTCATTATCAGCCCGGAGTCAGGAATTTGTGCCCGATATGGCGATAGGCTCGCCCCCTATCACATCATGGGACGGAACATACAAGGCGAAATGTGGGTGTCCTGGTGGCGCCTCTGCCTACCCCTTCGGGGATAAAGGTGTGAGTTTATGTATGTATGTATGTACAAAATTTGGAGATATTGTTTTATTATTATTTTTTATATTGTTAGTGTTGGCGTTTCGATGTATCCAGTTTTACAGTTATTAGTAGGTACCGCTCAATGGATGATCAGGATGAATACTTCCTTTTTCGAAAAAATTACTCTTTATTTTAAAAGATGGGAAACAATTAAAATCTTAATTATAAATTATTACGCTTTTATATCAGGAACGCAATTTTGATTTCCAAGTATAGTGAGTACCTAATCTATGCTATAAAACTTGAATTAATGGATTAAACGTGGCAAACAATAGCGATTATCAAGTGAGTGGACACGCCGGCATAACCAGCCAATACTATCACATCAAGTACGTTGTAATGCTACGGTACGTCGGCACAAATCCTCAATTCATTGCAATACGCATGTAGCGGCCTGTTACAGAGCTTTCATGTAGGACAATAAAGGAATTAGAGCTAGTTACTATGACGTTATAATCTCCTTCGCTTCGAATGACTTTGTAATAGAATTATGGCATAGTGCGACCTTAGCACGTCGCCCGTGTGAGTTGTGAAAGGTCATGGTTTTCATTTCAATGGGAGCTTCTATTATCTAGTATTATGTTTGAACATACGCCGGGTTTATAAAAGGTCATCGATGAATACTATATATATAAATGTTGGACGTTTCGCGTGGTACATCGTAGTTATATTGTTGCTTGTAAAAGCGCAGTGGACCATAGTTAAAAGTTCGCACAGTCTAGCGGTCGCGTGTGTTATTCGTTGGAACTAAAATAAACGGTTAAGCATTGTAATGCATAATGATTATTTTTAATGCATGACGAAGCTAATTTACTAGTCTAGTAGCCTGATCTACTTTAATTTAGATTTCTGCATGTCTTATTTTGTATCTTTATAATAAAAACTGAAGGTATAATCAACTACACTCTTAAAGGCCATGAAAATCATGAATTATGTAAATAATTATAAAATTATATCGAATATGAGAAACAGAAAATTATAGTAATTACGAAAGTCTTCAAAAATCTTAACCATTGCGAAAATACATTTGACGCGTTATATTAAAGCATGTAGCAGGTTTCGGTAATGGCATAGGAAATTAATAAGTTGATACATGTATCAGTGATCAATACACGAACAGCACTCATGTTAATGGCTCATCGGGGTTGATAACAGCGCAGGTAGTCTGTTGTCGGCATCAAGTGAACACGCTATAATTCAGCGCGCGTCCACATGACGGGCCAGAGCACCGCTATGGAACATAGCCTACATGCACACACTTCATTGCAATTAATTTTAATATGATCATCGTCCCCGGCGCTCTTCTTTACAAGCGTGATTAAAATAAGATGATTTTAAATCAAATTAACTGGTTTGTATAGGTTGATTACTTTAAAAGATGACATTGTTGAATTAGGTATATCGGTGTTGTAAGGGATGTGCAATACAGCACCACCGAACTGAATTTATGAATTCGTTTATTATAATTTGTAACATATTATTATTTATGTTAGATTCAATATATATTTGTTAAAGTAGCATTCGATGATAACGTCTACATTATATTTCCAATTTTCTTCATTTTTATTGTAGTAGTAAACTTTTGGCTAATTGGTTTTACGAGCGGCCCCCGGCCTGACGTTAACTCTCTTTCAAAATATTTATTGGCACATGCCCCCAGACAGTTAAAGGGTGGACGGCAGCATATGCTTTCTTTATAAACACGACAGGTTGTGAATTTTGTCACCTGGCGTGAAGACCCCTTCACGCTTCAGTCCACTCTTACAAACGAAAATATGTTGGTATTCGCAAAATTATTGTTGCCAATGAAATAAAAGCATTATGAATGCGTACACCTGTCAACACTTCATATTATACGCTTACTCCTGAGCTTGAGATTGCTCTACAATTGAGAGAGCTTAAAATACAGTCAACTACGCTAATCTATTCCGGCTGATAAATTTATCTATGGCTTTAAGATTAACGGGATTTCTAATTATGTTTTCATTCATTATTAAAGTTTATGGTATTTGATTAACAATACAAATTCATACAGTATAGTTGAATGCCATTTTTCAAGATGCAAATACGTTTAAAGATCATCAGATCATTCTCATTGTCCACTCGTTTAATTAAATCTACACTATGGGTACATAAACTTATTTAGCAATGCTGTTTAGATTATAAAGAGAAGCTAAAAGTAGTGAGACTAAAGTTCTAGCACAGTCGTGTTTTCGTAAGTTGCCTCTTTAGAAAATGTTGCCTAGGAACATGTATCTGTGAACGAAATTGCTGTCTACACCGTGCGGCGCGGTAATAAGTAGAAGCGATGCATGTTTAATGAATGCCTACGTTAACAATCTTGTATGAGCGCCAGACCCTTAGATTTATGAGTTTGTGACTTAGAAATGAGCTACCTGTGTATTCACGTGTGCGTAAGGCAGCAAACACCACATGCTCCTAATGAATTAATTTCTCTAATTATATTAATAGAAACATCTGTCGCCCCACCCCTGCCGCCGAGAAAACGTTTTACATACGTTATTCATACATACTACACGTTATGTTATTCATACAAGCCAATTTTTGGGTTCTTGTCGTACTCATACATACATACATACATAAACTCACGCCTTTATCCCCGAAGGGGTAGGCAGAGGCGCCACCAGGACACCCACTTTTCGCCTTGTATGTTCCGTCCCACGATGTGATAGGGGGCCAGCCTATCGCCATATTGGGCACAAATTCCTGACTCCGGGCTGATAATGAATAGAAAAATCCAATATCATTTTACCCGACCCGGGATTCGAACCCGAGACCTCAGCTTTGTAACCGTACCGTAATACAACTACGCCACCGAGGCAGTCTTGTCGTACTCGTACGATTAAATTACTATAATGAAACGACGATGACGGTGAGTGCAGTGCAAAACAAGTGGCCGTATACAAGCTGAACCAGAAACGCGGCACACTTTTACATAGTAGTTGACATGTCTCCACTATATAAATATAGAAGTACAATAAGACAACCAGTCTATTACTGACTTGACAGAACAAAAGTTCTCGTACAAAAAGCGCGCGCATCGGTTTCCCGCTTTTTCGTAAGGCAAATACAATCTATACATACTTATAAAAAATTGTAACGGATTGATGTCGGTACATGGAAAGTAAATGAGGAAAATTAATATGTACCTACGCAATAGAAATCAAAACAATGATTTTTATAAATTTTGTCTTTTTGTTCGTCTGTGCAGTTGTGCACGATGAACTCAGAAATTACTTAACGGATTTCAGTAAAATTTGGTATGGAGATAGCTGACACTCTAGATTAACACTTGGGATATTTTTTATCTCGAAAAAAATTGTGTTCCCGTGGGATGAAGAAGGAATTCTGATATAATTGTTACTTTCTTATACTGAAGGGGATGGGATGGGACTGGATTACATGCCTTGAGTGAAAATAAGACGGGACGGGTGGGATATAACGGGACGAGACGGAACGGAATATGAAATTACAAATAAAGTTAATCACGCTGACGAAGTTTGTGGGCAGAAGCTAGTATCAAATAAACTCCAATCTATTTAACAACTCCACCATTTTGCATTCTGGTTGCTACCTAGGAGGATAGGTATATCTTTCCTCGACCAGCTTAATATATTAGGCAAATATGTTAAAGCTGGTTGTAATGTTGGCATATTGTATTAAAATTATAAAAGCACCTAATTGTGCACGATAAATGCACAATCAACAAGTTATTCATAAAATCCCTATTATAGATTTTAATTACAAAACAATTTAACGTAAACAAAGATGTGGCACACGTTTGTACGGGCGTGTGCCTGACAAATGAGATGTTACGCGTTGTGTAATTGGTGACTATTATGACGAGAGCGTTACATAAACGGGGCGTGCGTCACCGGGTTCAGTTGTTGGGCGCCGATGTCAAGTTGTGCTATCACTATGTGACGTGAAAAAATCGCTGAGCTCATCACGTAACCAGTACCTACGATAATACTTCCCGCCAAATATAATTTACAATGCACGGTGCACATACGGGCTAAGCTATCCCAATATCCGAGCTATGTGTGTAATTACTAGGATCGCATTTACAGCAATCAGTTGTAGACTGTAGGTATCTCAGAACGTCCACGTTTCAAGTCCTCGTAGCTACGTAAATATCCACAAATTTTACGAAAGTAGATAAAGGTTTAAGCTACATATCCGAAGATTGAGTAGTTTGAAATTTTTTCTGACATCCTTCGGCTATACATGACGGGCAACTTTTATAGATTACGGTATAAGTCGGCTCGGACTTCAGACAAAACAGAATGGTTTTTATCCCGAGTGTGAGGTTGTGCCCCTCGGGAGAGCATTAGTTTTTAACGCGAGCAAGCTTCGGGCGATCTTTGTTCTTTCAAAAGGGTTCAAGAATCTTAGATAAAAAAGATCTCTTTGTGTAAGTATAAGAAATTTTAATACAGTACATTTAATTATAATTTGGAAGGAATATTGAAAATAACAATGTTTTTTCACAGTTGCTATGAACACAAATTAAATCTATATCTATGAGTGCAGAGTATGCTAGCTTTCATTACTCTCTTATTTTAAGACTCGCTTATTAATAACTTATTAATTTTAGCAATGGATGCTAATTTCTGCTCAGATTATAATGTGAAATGAAGTGTGTTCAGACATAATTTTTCATGCTGATGAAATACAGCAAAGTGTACAGAATCTTTGGTTGGTTAAGTGTCAGAATTTCTCATACATGCATTTTGATACTGGCAAGTATCAAATAACAACAGTCGGGGAACAACGCACATATTGTCTTCTAGAACGCACAAAGGAACTTAAGTTTTGGCCTTCAAATATAGTCAATGTCTATTCAATCACACGTCATCTCAGTGCAATTTAATAAAAATATCTTTCAATTGGCGGAATTACGAGTATTTTATGAATAACTTTCCCGCTCACACCCCACCAGTCAGGCTCAACAGTGGCACGCAAAAGAATTGGCCGGAGTTTCGGAGCTCGGCACGTCTCATAGGGACACTTGTCTTCAACCAGCATCGAAATTAATCAGAAAGAAAACAACAAATAGGAGGAGTTGCAAACAAATAATTGTTCACTTCCCTCCGCACCAAAGCGGGTGACAACATTTTGCGTTGAGAGGTATTATCCTCAGATATAAAGTTATACAACTGAAAAAGCCAGATTGAGCACCACGGGATGAACAATTATATGGGTCGTATGGTGTGAGCCAAATTTGGGTCTAATAATAGGTATGGCAAAAGCACTGAAAAGCACGGAAAATCTTCCTAGGTTCCACAAGGTCCTGCAACACCAGATATTGATTAACATTATTCTGCGTTCATCAGACCAACGATGACACTCCCAAAGTATATGATGTGCAGTTTGTTCTTACGCAGGCGATTCAACCAACTTAAATGTAAATAGCTTGCTCGTAAAGTTGACGTGTCCTGAGAGGAACTGTGATGCACAGTGATCAATTTCTAGCCCAGTTTTGGTATTTCATGATTTATAAAGAATGCTTTTCTTTTTGTTTATGACGGATGTGCGTTTAGAATGGATAGCTAAAAGAACAATGGGCTGCTGAAACGCAGGGCGAGGGGTCGAATCTCATGCATAAGCCACACTCTTGATACAAATTATAAGGTGACCACTATCTCCAGTAAAATGACTATACAGTGCACGGAACGTAATGTATAAATGCAGTGCCGGCCAGTTAGAGCATGTATTGGCTATAGACGGTAATCTTTCTTCACTCAACATAATTATACCAGACTGCAAGCCTTGATATTTAAATTACGTATGATTGATACCGCTGAAGAAAAACTTCGCAAGGAAACCTGCATATTTGACAGTACTCCTTAAGGAGCACCTTGAAGAATGCCACCTCGTATTAGGCTGCAGTGAATTATAGCTTTATCAACTTTTGGAATTGCGACTGATTGTAAAATTGTAAATAGGCGTAATGTTGCCTAAATAGCTGAAATCTGCAAAAAAATATAAATACATTAGTATATTACGCTAATATCACGTAACATTTCGATTTAGGACACACAAAAGATCGTGTGGTGTACAGAACCAATATTTACCTCTGTATGTAATCTTTCATACCGGCTCTCTCTTCTGTGTTGTGGGTGGAAAACGTTGAAGACTTCACAAATAGACAGATTCGAGATCAAACATCCGTGTTTAAAATAAAATCTATTAAAGCCAAAGATCAAAAAAGAAATGTGAGGTTGCAAACAGCGTTCCACAGATTAAATAATAATGTTGCCTCGGTGTAGTAAATCTTCGTACACTGGTCTTTAGTGTAGGACGTACGTAATAATATTTTTTTAAAGGAAACACATGGTATTTTAACTATACCTAACCCACAACTCGTTTTAATTGGAATCGCAAAATTGGCCATTATGGTTGTAATTATACATTAATATAAATAACGCTGTTCACGAACATCTCGGTCAAATAACAGAAATAATTAATGATGTGCAAGTCTATTTATTTACTAGTGTACCTATAAAACATTCTGACAGCGGATAATTAATATTCTAAAGCTCAAAGAACATGGTAAAAGTAGTTGTAAATGAAATTGGTTATTTGAAAATACATTGGTCGAATTACTCGTAATTGAATTTTCTCTCGTTACAGGAATTTTGCAAGGTGTAGCGCGTACTTCAGCATGCCACCTAAGTAAGCTAAAATAGCAATTTTATATCAACTTTATTACCGTTTTAGATTAAATTGTACCCGTTATCGTTAACACGTAGTTGCCAAAACTTTCCACATAATTTATTTTGATTAAAATTTAAGTTGACAAAGTCACATTGAATCCTTAAAGCATTTTAGATGTATTTTTATTTTAGCTTCGAAGCTCACGTTTAATGAAGGGCATAACGCTTATTCAGCATGCAGAATTAGACATCATTTGGCAAAATTATGTTTCAGTTTAAGTATGGTATGAATGGTACACTTTTAAACTAATTACGTTTGTAGACATATATAATGGTTTTGTTAACCTTTTAAAATTTAGGTGAATGTTTGGAGCACCGTGTATATATGTACCTACCCACATAAATTGGTGTGTTCCGTGTCTGTGATCATTACCGTGCCTGCAACTTTTATCACTTCACATTTAACATTCTAACCTTATTTCCGATTTAAATAAATAAAAAACAACTAGTTCAGGACTCCACCGCCATAATGGATATACCGGTTTATCGGAAATGAAATTAAAAATGAATTAGTTCAAACACCACTGATCGAAGTTAGTTTCCGATTATTTTACAAAATCTAAGGTCAATACGAGCACGTTAGCAATTAATATTTGAGTAAATGATTGGTAGAACATTTTGTTTTTGAGAATTTCATATTCATATTTAAAACCCAAAGTGCAGGTGTTTTTGTTTTTAGTATTGCACTTAGGACTTTGCAAATTTATTGCGAAGTTTATATTTATCTACTTATTTGATATTTCTTTCATACAAAACAAGTCGTTGAATTTTGACATTCGCAAATTTTATGCAAATTTACAGAGAGTAAATCTGTTATGCAATCAACTGTTTGCATGGACGCTTGTACCGGGTAGTGTTTAGAGAAGTTATGCAGGAGGTACAGGGAATTCGTTCACAAGTTAGAAACTAATTTCCTGCGGCACAAAGCAATCGCCGGGATCGATGTGTGCTTTCTCCGATAGGCACGGCGCGCACCGGGCACGTCACGCCGCCGCGCCGCTACGGCATCACCCACGTCCCACTGATTGAGTTCCACTTTCTCCATGTTTCGTATTTTGTATTTTTCCTGAATGTTTATATCGCGTCCGGATTGCCGATGTAAATGATGAACTTACCAAACTGGAAAAGTATAATTAGGGCCGGTTTCACCAATTCCTGATTTTAAAGTTTCAGATAGTTGTCTGGCCTCTAACACGATCGCATAAAGGTCGCTGATATATATTTTTAAAGCTCTATAACGCGTATGTAGATGTCATTGGAGTATTTTTATTGTAAATATTCGCGAGCTGGTTGGATTCACGTTTCGTTTTGAGTATAGGGATTTAGGTGGTGCGCGAGGGCCGACCGAATGGTAAACAAACAACAAACCGTGATATTTGCGAAGCGAGCGGACACCACCGACCGCATCTCACTTTGTAGCTTTCATTGCTTTTATCTCTTTGTATGCTTTAAACTCAGTTATATGAACGTCAAAGGTTAGTAAGCACATGGGATTTATTAAATATTCTGTGTTTGATTAACGAAGTCCTGAGCTTCGGGAGTAATTGTGTTGTGTATTTAATTTGTGTTGGGCGCAGAATGAAACGATAATAATATATTTTCGCGTAATGCAGCAGACGCCGTAGCGAGTCCCCGGTCTGCGGTGTGTGCCCTGATTTATTTTCGCGTGATCATTATTATAATTTGTGATGTGGTCGCCTTACAAATTATTCAGTTACAGTTAATGGAAGTTCTGCGGTTTGTTCCTGTTTGTGCGCCAATAAACATGCCACGATCAAATTCGCTTTTAAAATGGAAGCAAATTTATATTTTTGTCGCATCGATTAAATATGGGTCGAGATTACTTTGTGAGGCAATATATTCTCTCCATGACGCACATTTTTGGAACACGGTTCTATAGGTACTCATGTGTAGAGGATTAATTAATTGCGTCCACGTGTTTTTGGCGTGAGAGGACTCTTCTACATTGTAGTCTTCATGCCGTATTGGCTATAAAACATATGTTTATCCCGGTGCACACTATTATTGTATAATCATAATAATAATTTTTTTTTTTTTTTAAAACAAATATCTATGATTCTTATATCTTTGAGGTGAATGCTACAACTGCGATTGAATTGTATAAAATGTATATCCTGAAATTAACAGTTTCGTAAATAAATATAAATCTGCTTCCCAAACATAAATTATTTTAACAATTTTAATACAAGGTATTGTTTACGTCGTTGTTTGTGAACGACTGTTTCTATTATTGGAAATATAACATTTTATAAAAATAACAAACACAAACATCCTTACTTTGTAATATTGTTCCATCCGGGTTCCATATTATGTTTTCCGAACAAACACATTTTATTAAAACAGGAATATGCATGAATATTTTATGATTGAATATACAGTTTTATATCATTAATGTTTTTGTCTAAACTTTTGAATTATTGTGGTTATATTTTTGAGTTGTGCGTCTTTTTTTAAACATTGCCCCCATAATACTTGTATATTATTTTTTCAGTAGCGTGGGCGCATACACGTTAAATATGAGTAATTGACGCGTCAAAACATGTAGCCTCAAAACACACTCAAAACAAAACTAGTAGTTTTTGTAGTCACTGCATCAATCCGCCGTCAAATGCACGTAGTAAATCCGTTTTTGCTTAAAATTTAAGTCAAGAAAAATGTACAACTCATGGAAGCTGAATTAAAAATCTCAACGAGTAATCTACATAATGTGTTGAATGAGAGCGTAATAGGGATAAGGGTGCGCAGTGCACGGCCGAAAAATAGCTCACAAGAATTTCATTCTTTATACTCGCTTATATAATTCCACGGAATGAAACTCTAACGCGGCCGTAAACGCAAGTCTTTGCTAGTTGAAAATAAATGAAGTCGCACTTAAGGAGGCCAATTCCTTTGACATGATGCTCCAGCCGACCAGACTTTTGCAGTAAAGGATAGAATTTAAATGAAAATATATTACCTTCGGCAGCCTTTTAGTTTCTTTAGGAGTTTGCCAAAATCCCTCGCTCTATCCCAGTTCGGCAATATTTATTTTAATTTATCAGAACAACTTCGTTTCAAATATAAATACAACGAACCAAAACTATTCAAACGAAGAACTGCCGCAAAAGTAAATACAGTTCTTTTGCAAGAAAAACAAAAGCACACCGTACATTTTTGTTAAAAAACGAATCAGTTAACGCTGGGATGGATTTATCAATGTCCGATAGTCGTTATTTCGTCGGACGTTTCTCCATTTGGGGCAGAATATAGCGGTGTTGTTGTTTTGTTAAATTTAAAACGTTTGTGTAGAGGAAAGGGCGGCACCTGGATTCGCGCCAACACACTTCGCGAAATGTAGGTGTTCATATCGGTATGCACAGTGACATTTGTATCGGAATCTGTTCCGATTGTATTCTTACAAGTTTCATTATTGCGTGGTGTTTTATCAGCGAACTGTTCACGACCCCGCCAACGCTGCAATTGGATGTGATCCCTCGAGAAACTTCTATTTCGGGATAAAACTACACTCCACAATCATACACGTAGAGGCAGAGAGGTCTTTTTATAGAAATTGATCTAGATGTTTCCGCGTCTTTCAAGAAAAACCCATATAGGTAAGTTCTAAAATCGCTGTTTTACTTTATACGAGATTGCTTCGATGTTCCTCTAAGAAAGTTTCCGAAGCATTTTAGGTCAATATGTAGATGCTAACACAATTTGCAAGATTTTGTGCTCCATATTTGCTAGCTTTAAATAAAGTAAAGACGGATAAAAAATCTTAACAAAGCGAATTTAGTTTAATCAATCTCTAAAAAGATTTTTCTAAACAAAATTATTGTAAACCTCAAGTAGAAGCGTTCGTCAGCTCACAAATTCAGTGATTGATATTCCGTCCGTGTAGAGTATTGGTGAAACTGAAGAAGTTTTAGCATAAAGGAACGATTTGCCGAGTGAATAAGTTTTTCAGTAATGCTACATGATTTTGTTAAGTCTTAGTAATCGATCACAGTAGGCAGTGGATCAGTGTTTTTTGCGAATAGATACATGGGAGGTGGTAAAGTGTAGTGTTGACTCCGAGAGCCGGACGCGCGATACCGAGTGATATATCGCGGAGATATGTGTTCGTACGCTCCACATTAGGTGCTCAAATATATCGTGTCTATCGGTAATGTTTTTTGAACTACCTCATTTTAAGAGCAGTGTGGTAAACACTTTTCCGAGATTCGATATTATTGCAGTTGTCGAATACGTATTTATTTGTTTTCTCGGAATCCAGTCACTGGAAATGTCAAATATTTTATTATTGCTTGACATAATGGTAAAGCACTGTTTAATAAAATGTTATGTAACCACGAAAGTTATGGCCCTGATTTTGTAAATATTTTAATTCATCGCGAGTTTAAATTGTGAATGTTCAAGGTTTAATGTAAAAAAATTCAACACTAACAAAATATGGTACACTAAGTTATTACAATAATTATGTAGGCCAACATTGTAAATGGGTACCAGTAATATTTCTACGATTTCATTTATGAATATTTGTGAAAAAAAATCGTCACCTATATGAATCAATGTTAGTTCACGTGCTGATGTGAATAAAAATTCTTAATAGGTGCAAATATATTTTAACTAAAAATACTTTTACAATTAATCAACGCCATGGTTCATTCGTAATGAAGCTGGTGGAAGAGAGAGCTAACGGGTTCGAAACCGAGTTTTATTATATGAGTAAATATTTCTTTCGCTTCTTGTAATATGGTGGAATCTAGTCGCCCTTCCTTTTTCTGATGCCCACTCCTATGTCCATTATATTACCGTGTTGATTATACTTTGGTATCTATTTCATTAACCTTATTATAGATCCGTTTTGTTCCAGTTAAGGTATTGTCAAAATCAAAATACTAATGTTTAATTTGAATACCTAGATAGTGGTATAGGGCCAATAGAAGCTTAGTATAGAAACCATAATTATCGATTGTAGAGTTGTCTTCCCTCTTAGACTCTTTAATTCATAACTGTTCTCTAGAATCGTATTAAGAAACTTACAATTTTTATTTAATTTAAAGCGATATTAATTCGTAGCAATAAAATTATAGAGAATATCATCCATCATCATTTAACGTCCCATTCGGTTCAAGCTGAGGCACGTTTAATCAACTTTAAAGACAGGTTAATTTTGCAACGTTGATAAATCACGCGGATACGATAAAGATGGGACGGTTCTTATAAAAAGTATTATCTTACTCAGGTAAATAGGCACGTTTCACAGATAATAGCTTGTGCTGCAATAGATTTCAGCCGCGCTAAGGGTATAAAAATTCAATTATGAATTATTTTCTGATTAATGTAAAATATGATGTGAACGGTAATGGTGAAATTATTAGATACAGCGCCAAAACTGGCTTTACAAATGGCTTTTAATGATGTTGTCTTTTCAAATTCGAATTTAGTGTGGGGTCAGGACTATGTATGTGTGTTACTGTTGAGTGTATTTATTTAGTCAAGTGTACCTCGTGAGTATATACAATTAAGATGGCATAATATTGATTATAGAGGTACATGTTAGTCGAGTGATTAGTTAGCAGGGTCGCGATGACAAGGCAGGCGGCTGTAACCAGTAGGCTCCAATGTCTGGCGAGTTGCCAATAGCAGCTGCTCCTTACACATTGTTGTACTATTTTTCTTAATATCGAAACATTACTTGGCTCTCGAATCGATGATGTAATAAAGTCTTGAGAAACACCAAACGGGGCCTTTATATGACGTTAGTTTTATTTCACCCTAACCTCAGTTATTTATGCCTTTGATACAGTGCAAGTTGACAATCTGCTGTTTAGTATAATAAAACTAAATGACTCAACGCTGACCGAGTTATTGCTGGCTTTACGCTTGCTATATAAATTGCGTCTACAGTCTTATAATTAAACCGGGCTGTGTATGTTACATTACAACAAAACAAAACCACTGCTGACATAGGGAACGCGGGACGGCAATTAGAATACTGTTATAATAGCAATTTTAATAAAGCCGAGAGAGAAAAAGTTTTGAAAATTGTTTATATTCGCTCATTTCCCCGTGGAACAAAGGAACGAAGTTAAAATAAGAAAGAAAAGCAATTCTATCGATCCGCGTCAGTGTTGACGAAAGGTCTTCTATCTGAAAACATGCATATGTATGAGCACGTATGCCAAACGAATTTCATCCCTCTAAGAGAAGATTAACTGAACATTACAAAATGTGTACGATGCCACTGAATAGATAGTGCCACCACGAGCAAATTAAAATCTGCTTGTGTTAAATTCAACATTGAAAACTTTGTAATCTGTAGAGTGTAGTGTAATCTCGTGACATAGTACGAAATTTTGAAATAATTATTTCGACTCTTTGAATTTGTCGATTCGAGCCATACAGATCATACTGGGAATGAACGAATGAACGAATGAATGAATGAATGAATGATAGATGCACTATCATCATTATCATCGGCCTATAGCACACAATTTCTAGACCTAAGTATTTAACTTTGCTTTCACCATGTTTTATTTAATTTTTTACAATGACTTTAGTATCGTAACAATTTAAAAAAATTAAAACAAGTCGTTCTAGTAAAATAAAGAATATAGGTACATAGTTGTATCAAAAAGTCAGTTGACAAGAACATATTTATACCTAATGATGTCTGTAGATATAAAATAAAATATAGTATGCATAGGTAAACATATTTTTATTATTCTACTGATGAAACCTGTAACAACTAGGTGACAGAACGTGCAGCCGAGGGCGGTGTGTGCAAGCATGAAATGTGCACAGATGTTGCTTACACAGAACCGTGGAGACATGACAACGTTAAAATGCAACAAGGTCGCTACTCGCTACGAACCAATCGTGATACATTAAAATTATGAAATTACGGTTGAAACTTGAAATAAAAGTTTAATAGTCGTATACAAACAAATAAAAGGGCGAAATACATAATTTCATAATCATCGACTAGTAATTAAATTTTTATATCACCTTAAATACAATGCTATAACAGAATTATGTAGTGGTACGCTATTAAAAAAGAGATCGTTAGAATATCACAACAACATATATGCTAACACAAGCGTGTTTTGCTGTTTTGTTTTTAATACCTGGATATCGATAGAGTAAAATGCATGATATTCATTTATATTTACACGTACCTAGTTGAACATTTGCTGATGAATATGAATTTAGAAATTTATTATTTGCGATGACAAAACTTTTTTGTTATCAGTGTTCTCAAGTTGAGTCGTTCATTGTAAAAAGAGGTCGTAAACTCTTGAAAAGTGCTTGAATCGCAGAATGCCCAGGTCGCCTGTTACAGACATTACTTTATTAAACTTTACGCTCCTTGACACACAAAGAACACAGCAATTTGTATCATAATCCATTCATTAAATAAAGATTTGTCGAGGCTATAATTATTTTAATTCAAATGTATCAACAAACAATCAAAAGTAACAAGTGTAGAGTCCTTGAAACATTGCAATTATTGGGAAGAGCGAGAACTGAACTTCAGCAAACAAAACATAAAACAAATATAACGAGCTCACAGATTAGTGGATCAAAAAACAAACAAGCACAAGTTGAAATGGAGGAGAGAACAAAGCGAACGTAGAGCCTAGTCGTGGAACAGGGAACTGACGATTGGTGAATAGCGAGTAGCGCGCGGGCGCGGCACGTGAACCACTCAAACAGCAGTTTCAATTCGGCTGTGTGTATTTGTTGACAGATTAATTATCTTTGTGTGGTGTTCGTACAAAGCTGACTGCTCCTACATCGGCAATAATAAAAAGGTCGCATGTTTCCATTGGTTTTAGGAATTGGGCTGATCGTTTGTAAGTTATGGCTATTGGTTTCGTGAGAATAGTTTTTAGCTCAGTTATTGGAAATGTGGTAGGCGCGTAATAAATCTTTATACCGGGTGACTGGTTATTAGAATTGAAATGACGGTAGTAATAAAACTTATATAGAGACTACGCCCGGAATTATTGTGTTCCAGGGGTTATTTTATTGTTTTGTGTTTGAATTTTGCGCCCCGTGTAATAACGATCGAACATCGAAAAGGTAATAAGTGACAAACGGAATGAAGGAATAGAGTTTTATTACTAGAACTCGAAATATATGTTAAAGTAAAAATGGATACAAATCGGTTAGTGAAATATACCAATTTGTAACTTAAAAACTACTTTAGATGTCTATGAATAATATAGAAAAAAATTATTCAAAATCATAAATACCCATGTAAAAGTGATAAGGCAATTGAATATAATGATAGTTATGAAAGCTTTATGCGTATGGCGTTTTAATATTGTGCGATGTGCTTTGACAACATAGCTTCACGTATCGGCCGTGCGTTATTAATGCCGGCAATTTAAGGGTCGTCGCCCTTCGGAACCTAACCATCCGAATCGAATCTGTCCTGAAACTGGCCAAACCTAATAAGTTAACAAAATTAATTGCGTTAGCCAATCAATACGTCTTGGGCCCGTGAATCAGTATCGCGCAAGATTTCTAATCGCCACGCTTGAGCGACGGAGGCATGTAAATTGAATTTTATTGTTTTGTCACCGTTGGAACATGCAAACTGTTGTATCATTGTAATGAGTCACCTTAATCTTTGCTAATTACATATATCATTTATGGTAGTAGTAGCAGTAATTTTGTTTTATTTCTTACAAGATAAACATTCGTAACATATTTGATAGTTATGTTTTTGATTAGATCTGTTCGAAGACGAGTAAAAAGATTTTACATTCCATACTAAGTCACATTTTTTCCTAGAAATCATTTTACATTTGAAGTACCTACCCGTCGGATCATGTTTTAACATTGTTTTTGCAACTCTCACAAGTAGTTAAAAATAGGTTTCTGTTTCTATTCCGATTGATTCAGTTTTAATTTCGCTTTATTACAATGATATTTCCCTTTATGTACTTTCCTATTAATCCTCACTAGATATACCTTAATGCCATTTCTTAACTTTTCTTTTTAGTTTGTTTGCTTCAATCAGTACTTATAGATAGTTCTCGTTGAAAAGCTCCATCGCGTGGCTGGCTTGGCCACGGTTCACTATGTTCCCTTTCAGCTCTGATGGGCGATCGTATTTTTCTTTGAAACACTCTTCGTGAGAACCGATATTAGTTTCGCCCGACTGGCGTAATAAAAGATGACAGGAATCGACCTGACAACTGTGATCGCAGTTTCGTATAATATTTTGGTATATTGATGGTGAATTAAAGTAGCCAGTATTAGAGATTATTTATAAAACTTTAAATGCAACGATTTTGCTTCGCGGAAACTTATTGCATCTTGTTTGTCTTGAAACCCGTAATCTAGCTAAGGTTAAATAATTGCACTTTTCAGAGGGTTGACCTCCGATTGAAGTGACCTGTATATACGCTCAGGAAGAATCGTATCATTTTATGTATTCAAACTGATCTAGTAACAATGCTTCACGAGATACATAAGGGAAGAATTTATGTAATAGTTTAGTTGTTTCCAATTATTGGTAGCAGAGAATTCGTTGTAGCTGGAACATTACTCGCGTGCTCAACGAATTTAACAAGCCAAATTGAACTATACCTAACATCAATATCGGCGGCCTTATTTAATAAATCCCTTGAGCCGAAGCTCGTAAAATTTACTTCACAATAATCTTCAAAGTTTCAGCAAGTTTACAATCGCGACAAGTTTTCACATTTCTCGTTGAAAGGACACATTGCTAAAAGTTGTTACTTCTAAATGAATTTGTTACGAGAGGCCCTCGTCAATTTAATGTTGACAATCAATAAGGAAATGGGAAAACCAATAGAAAATAAACATTGTCAATAAAAGGCCGTGCTCCGGAGAATTATGCGAAATGTTAACGCCCGTTCGTTGGTCGACGGGCGTGACTAATAAATTGCATATGGTTCATGTTAGTCAAGCATAGAGTGAGGGAGGCAGGAGTCGTGTTAATGAGAGTGGCGTACACAAAACCAATAAGGAAAATTTTGAAAAAAGAATAGGTAAGCGTGTGAATCGTGGTTTTAATTAGTGTCCAAATTACTTCCACGATGTTAGGCAAAATTACTTAACTTAAAACATTAAAGCAGTATGGGTTATATGTGCGCAATCTGCCTCAATTTTGGGGCTTTCCGTATTTAAACTAACTTGCCCCAGTGCGAATAGTCAGACATTATCACTGACCAAATCGATACTTAAAGCCCCGACCAGCAAAATAACAAAGCCCGTAAATTTCAAGCGGTAATACCAGGGGAGCAAAAACTAATGTAAATGCTAATTTAAAATTTAGGAAAGTGCTTTTCTATGTTTGTTTAAATGTTTTATTCGAGCTAGCGAAACCACAAGTTTTAGATTGGTAACTTCGTCATAAATATAGCCGGCGTACCTATATCTTTACAGTATTAATTATGAACGACGGAGCCCGACGGCCGTAAACTGAAGACTTGACTTATAGAACACTATAACTCTCTTATATCCTACTTACCTTAGTTGGATAATTATTAACAGTTCCTGGAGAATAATCGACAGCTAACAAGGCTGTTAGCTCTCTAGCACAATGTTTATTAAAATATTATATTTATTTCTAGGTAGCCTGCTTTTATACTCTATATAGTCGTGGGCGAATAATTTTGTTAAAATACTGTGCGAGTATTTCTGAGTACTTTTTATTTATTACTTAAATAATAATAAACAGTATATTTATAAGTGATATTTAATAAGTGTCGTTGATAAATTTACCTATTTCAAAATCTTATACCGTCAAATATTTATTTATAGTTTTGGTATATGAATTGCTGACGTAAGACCTTGATGTGGTTTCGATTGACTGTATTGTCCCAAGCACTACATAAACAAGTGATGTCCATGCGACCATATAAAAGTACACTTATACGATTCAGCTTGATGGTAGTTTCACAGCTTGTATTTTGTATGTCAATAACTATTTGTAAAAAACGAGGCTTGTGGCTCGAATAGCGTCCAAAGCTGCCGATCCCAGCTGTTGCCACTTGGCAATGACAGCAGTCGTTAAGCCCACTCTGGAATATATGGCTCGCTTAACACGTCTATCGCCAAGCAAATAATTGCACCTTTCTATTTGGGTCATAGGGGACGTCGTTTGGCCGACGGAAAACGTTCCGTTGGGGCCGCCGCGGACATCATTTCAACACGAGCTTTATGTGATTTTAAACGGTGTTTACTTGACCCAGGTATCAATGTAATATTCGACTGTAGACCAATATTAGTATTTATTTATCTTTATTTTTTACATTTCATTTTTACATTTTTATATACATACATTAAAAAAATATATATATATATACATATAAAAATATAAAAATTATATATAACCCTTCGGTGGCGAGGCTCTAGACCCAAGCCACCGGTGGTTAGGGATCCAAAGTGAGGAACCTCCTCACTATGCGAGCCGTGTCCAGCAACACTGCCATTTGGATCTGACTCTTGACCTAACGACCAATTGAGAGTCTCTGTAGATGTTGGTCGAGGCTCTTTGCTATCAATCCATGAGCAGAAATGACAATCGGGACAATAATTGTTGAGTAATAGTATTTATTATTATATTTTTTTAGTCTGAGGTCGTTTGAATTATACCCTTTAAAGTAAGGTTTCCACTTTCCGTTCGATCACAAATCCGAGTAGACATAGATATTTTCTGTTCGAACTCCTGTCCTGTAGCGGAGCATTGAACAACAACAAAACAAGCTATAAGTATTCGACAGTCTTATAAAGCCAGATCTCATTAGTGAATGAGTAATACTCGTGTTAGATACTGTTTACGACATCTGCACGGAGTAGGAATCTGTTCGGTTTTAGAAAACAGCAAATAGTTTTTACGGCGAATTCCCAACAAAAATGAGTATCTATCGTTACTAAGAATTATTTTTCAAGAAGTAAAGATAAATAGTGATCTGTAAAATACTGCAAAACGGTTTGTATAAAGTATTTGTAAGTTGCTTAAAATTCTATGCTTATTTTTAGCATCGTAATGTTGGAAGAACATACATACGTACATACATAAACTCACGCCTTTATCCCAGAAGGGGTAGGCTGAGGCGCCACCAGGACACCTACATTTCGCCCTGTATGTTCCATCGCACGATGTCATACGGGGCGAGCCTATCGCCATATTGGGCACAAATTCCTGACTCCGGG
This sequence comes from Deilephila elpenor, assembly GCA_949752805.1. Taxonomy (NCBI): domain Eukaryota; kingdom Metazoa; phylum Arthropoda; class Insecta; order Lepidoptera; family Sphingidae; genus Deilephila; species Deilephila elpenor. Next base: position 8,477,124 of record OX457097.1, read on the forward strand.
CTGATAATGAATAGAAAAATCCAATATCACTTTGCCTGACCCGGGATTCGAACCCGAGATGTCAGCTTTGTAATCGTACCGTGGTACAACTACGCCACCGAGGCAGATGTCGGAAGAAGTTAGTATAATTTGCTTGTGGATGTTAAAACTCATGGAATTCTGATAAATGCTATGACGATGCATACAACTCTGCATCTAAATTTAATGTAATAACTGAATCAATTATTATACTGTCAGTATATATACAAACGCAATGAATGAATTAGGCATAACAACAATATGGCGTTGCGTACTGAACCAATCACTGGCCGATGCGATAATGCCCCCGCCCGCTTACTTCATCATACCTCTAAAGAGAACCGAAAATCGACATCTGCGCAAGTAACGGCCAGCGCTCAAGATCCGTGCCGGTAGTCAAGTTTGTAGGTTTGAAAAATAAAAATATCATTGGATACAAGAATACTCCATTGCCCTTAAAGTAGGCATGGACTGTGTTTAAATTAAATAATTAAATAACGTTTATCATTTAATTTTATATTTTGATTCCATTAGGACTTAGAACCATATCTCTGTCTATCCTCTCTTAGATATACAGGGTGCACAAGAGAATGGCGCAGTAGCTAAGTTGGGTGCAAGGGCATTATATTAATATGATAATAAAAGAATAATATTTGGAAAATACTTATCCGTTTTGGAGTTATGACCGTTTAAAGTTTTGAGTATAATCATCACATTTTCGCAAAAAAATAATTGAAATGGGTAAAGAACAAGATTTTAACATATACGTATTTTTTCGTTTCGTTGTTAATTAAATGGTTAACGAAATATACCACGAAAACATTTTTTCTCAACAACAAAAATTTCAAAGACTTCGCCTTAACATATTTTACAAATAGGTCAGGTCATTAACTCTCAGCTGTATACTTTATCCTTGTCTAATTTTACAAAAATGTATTTTTTGTTTCATTTCAAAGAAATAAAACCGTTAAACAGGGGCGTACTTAGATTTATAGCGTCAACAAATTCACAACATAATAACTAGGTAGGTATAGTTGCATCGAGCATGGATCGAGTGTTTTGTAATTATTTTCCTTAGGTGTCACAAATCTAATCTCCAATACCAATAAGATACCATAAGATACCAATAAATCACGCTAGTCTTCGGTTAAACCATGTTGTACCATGCAAATTTATTAATTACAAATTTTTAGTAATACATAACATTTAAATTATTCAAGTAATTAATATTCATTAAAATTTATTTTTACGCAATTACACTGATAAATAAAAAATAAAATATTAAAATGATTGCAGAATTCGGCCCATTTCTTAAAGGAAGCCGAAGGTCACTGTGTACTCGTCGGAACTTTGTCGGAACTAGCGCGGCTCGATTATTCTTCCTTTGAGCTCGCCGCTTCCGAGTGTGAGTGATACTAATACCATTGGCGGTGTTTTGTGTGCGTTACTCAAAGGATGACCGCCACGTTAGGGTGTGTTTACACTTCACACTTAGTACAACTTAATTTGGTTAGGTACTTGGATAATTAGAGTTACGTAAAAACGGAAGATCATAATGGATTGATAAAATGATCGTTACTCTCCCCAGAGATATTAATCTTATTTAAATGTGTTAAAATAGTTACATAATTTGATCCATTCAGTTACAAGACTGCCGTTGCTTATGATTTAATGAATATTAATAATGATGTTGCTTTAAAGTGATAAAAATGTACTAAAATCTCATACTACAAGCGAAATTTAAAAAATCTTTGTAGCCGAATAAATAGTGTTTACTTAAGAAATACCATATTATGATATTAAATTAGTGATAACAGTAAAACCGTGTATCAATTTTGGAAAAAAAAATATTATGAACTGAAATAGGTGTAAAGGTGTCTAATGTGAACAAGCCTTTATCTTTCGTTTTTCGAAAAAAATATTTATATTTTATTAGTTGAATTCGGACTACGTTCCGGTGTACATGTATTTGTCGTGTACATTTGTATTATTAACTCGTTTCCAGTTACTTTGATTGAATTTTATCAATGTTGACGTAGGTACGGAATATCCCATGGTATTTATTGTGAAGTGTTAGTTTAATATCTAAGTGTATTTCGGGCATTGCAATGATCATGGGTTCGTGGCTAAAACGGTAGAATACTTTAGTAAGTTGTGCATTATTACGCGATGTTGAATCAAACACGTTGCATCGGAAGACCGAGCGACGGCTCTATGTACACATAGTAATGAAGTGAATTATAAACGTAAAAGTGTTGTATGTTATCAAATTGTGGCAGTGCTTTCGTGCTGGATTTTGGCAGGTCCAGCACTTAGCTCCTTACCTAAGGTACCTATTTACGGCTCAAATTATAGGGTTAGTTATTATTTATTTTATGATTATTAGCGGCACTTAAGCAGTACGCTTGAATTATTGTAGGTCTTCTGCCCATGTTCTCTAGATACCATATTCTACGGTTCGTTCAATGCTAAATTCTTATTGCCTAACTATGTACACTAAGTGGCGTGGCAATCATGTAGTTTTAATCACCTATTATGGAGAAATATTCCTACTTATCTGTTGTGGAGCGACCCGTTCAGTTGTAAGGTTCAATCACTTTGGCGTAATATATTAAGGGGAAGCACGTGTGATGGTAATTCTTGATTTCTCGGCATCTTTGTTATTATCAGAGAACGCTACGAAAATGCATCATAATCTAGACGTAATCACGATTTACTAAAATGTATATTAGCAGGTGCGCCATTCTCTTGTACACCCTGTATGCGTAAAGATATGTTTGTACGTATGTATGTATTGTTTATAGTTGAAAAGTTTCAGCATTATCAGATATCTTGATAACACATAATGGTAGGTACGCGTACAAATGCCGTGCCCAATATTCAGTAGATGGAATATAATGTAGAAAGTTGTTCAATCCCCAGTCCACAAGGGTTAAAAGAGAAGTTTGGAAAGTGGCGACCGAGTGATCGTGCCGGTGATCGTTACGCGACCACACCTAGTTACATAGTCACGTGCAGACACACGTGTCCCGAATCTGACCAAACCGTTGTCAATTCTATCAATTCAGTACCTCAACTAAGCGAAATGATATGGCTTCTGGCGTTTTTTTTTGCTTTCTTTGTTTCCTGGACCGCAAAATTATCGCAAGAATAAATGAAACTAAGTCTGCGCTAAGCTTTCGATCGTAAACCCCTACCGATCATTCTGGCAATAAAGTGCTGACTGCTTTAATTTCGTCAGCCATTTCTTAATGAGACTTCGTGGAGTTTCGTTTTTAAATGAATGCCCGACGCTACCAAATGGTTATTGTTAATCAAATATCACGATACAGTATAAAACAAATGGCCCTTACCGTGTTTCTCCCTTGTGAGCTAATTACAACTTGTTTTCTGAAAGGTCAAAACGCTACATTTATCAAAGGCGTAGCTTTAATGATGAACGTGTAAAGTGAATATTCGTAAGATATAGAAAATTCTTGAAAATATGTAGAGTAATACAAAAATCTAGATGGATGATGAGTAGGTGATCAATGAAATAAGTATGGAACTTTTACACTAAGTTATTGTCAAACATTGTCTGTTTTTCATTATTTGTGTGACCTGCAACTTCTCAGCTCTTAATAAAAAATAGTACAAATTAAAAGATTATTTGTAGATCAATTTATATTAAACATCTGTAGTGGCTATAGCACTGGTTATATAAATCTTTAATAATCCGAATGGATCGCTGTGTCCTGATTGGTACTCGTACGTAGCGAAATGTCAAGTGTTCATGTGATAATGTCGATGTGATATTTTTAGCCGGACGTTTGTCTCGCCCCGAGGGTCTAGGGTAGCCAATCCGCACTGTAGAGGTCAACACACCTCCATCATACTATATTATTCTATCGAGACGTTGATCCGTTGAGAGTGTTCGCTATATAAAATGTCAATGCGGGTTAGGTAAAGATGATCTGTGGGTAAAGACATCAAGTAAATGACATTGTTTGTAGCTGTTTATTATAGAATGCCTCAGTGGCGCAATTGTTCTATGATACGATCTCTGAATGATACTCTGAGGTATCGTGTTCTAATCCCGGGCCGGGCAGTGATATTCGATTTTTGTATTCATTATAAGCCAGGAGTCAGGAATTTGTGCCCCATATACCGACAGGCTCGCCCTCTATCACAGCGTGGGACGGAACATGCAAGGCGAAACGTGGGTGTCCTGGTAGCACCTCCGCCTACTCTTTCTGGGAAAAGGCGTGATGTTTATGAATGTATAGTATAGCCCCCACATAGATTCCGTATGCATATGCCTAACTTGTGCCTTAGTTATTTTTGTGAATTTGATATTATGTATCCATTGGCTACAATATAAACTACTCTATCAGCCGAAGTACATCACAAAAATGAATCTTTAGTTGATATATGCTTGACGGAACGAATAGGGAAAAAAGATTATAATATAACGTTATAATATTAGAAAATATATAATGAAAATGCAGCAGCATAACGAAAGTAGTTACTAGGAGTACATACAATGCAAAATATTGGCAAATAGTTTGATGAAGCGTAACATAATGCACGTAGAAGCGAGCTTCGAGCGCGTGGATTGTGCAAATTGTTGCAAAACATGTTTATGATAGTCTGAGATGCAGCTAGCAAGTTGTGCGGCAGGCATACTGGCACACAATGCGCCGCATGTTCATCTACCCATATAGCAACTAACAACAAAAGCTACTTCGAGAGACTTGTCGTCCTGACAATTCAACATGAGGCCTTTTATGCTCGTTCGCGAGATAGTTAGCGATACAAGCTCTCTGCTCTTAGAGCCTTTATGCACGTCTATGCCGGTTTTTTAAAACGGGTAAACGCGCGTTGCTTTTGACATTTTTATTATGACAAGAGTCGATCAAATAGGTATCTCAATTTACTGGTGGTAGGTTGAGCTATGTGAGAGGTCGTCTGGGTAGGTACCACCGCAATGTCTATTTATTCCGCCAAATTGCAGTATAACTGTACTGTTGTGTTTCGATTTGAAGGACATTGTAGCCACAGTAACAACTGGAGATAATGAGTCTTAACATCTTATGTCTCAGGATGGCAAGCACAGTCGCATGCCAAGTATTGCTTTTTAATTCATGGTGTTGTTCCGTTTTGCTACTGTCCATGAGCGGTCGTATAGCTTATCATCAGGCGAATGGCATGCTAATCTCGCTATTATTTGCAATAAAAAAAATGGTTTATCATAGATATGTTATTACAGACAATTTTAAATTTTCCCAGATACAGTAAAGATAATAAAAAAAAAAAAATATTTATCCATTCTTTCGTTTAAAATATCAAACGTTTATTTTCAAATCAGCTGGTATTATTTGTAGTTATAGAAGCAGATCCTAAGTGCCCCTAAGTGGCAGGTGTTTGTAAGTAGTGGGTTTAAAGCGTGATGTTTGCGCATGGTTGCAGGCCCCGCACCGGCGTGGTAGGCGCGCTGCAGCGGCTTGCTCGCCCGCTCCTGTGACTAGCCAGGCTTCTCGCGCACGGCACGGGCGGCGGATTGTAAGTACACGCATTACTTTTACTGATTCATAGAGTCGACACTACGGTGTTGTACGACTACAACTCACTCACTCGCTCTCAGTGTTGTACTACGTCACCAGTCATCGGGACATCCACTCACTAGGTAAATACGTGGCCAGAAATTAGTCGATAGGTTGTTGTACTACTCGTACAACAGAAACAGAAAGTCTTTGGTAAGGTGACGCACAAGGTGACCACAAGAAAATCCCAGGAGTTTGCTGGAAGCAAGCCACTTTTAAAATGTTGCTCTGAAAGTCTTTGGATGGCTCTATGTGAAGCAGTTGCTAACTTACGTTAGTGAAGATGCTAAATATACTGTACTTTTTTTAACCCTTATTCTATTTTCTCCTGGGTTGGGCATTTCTAGCCCACTAACGGTCTTTGCCTTCTTTATAATTTAAACTTGCGTCTTTTTAGGTTTCCTCAATGGTCTCACTCTAACATGATTACATTTGTTATTTAAACGTACTCACGTACGTGGTTTATTTCAAATGCCATTTCAGCAAATTGTTCCTTTTGAAACCCCGAATTCGCTACGGATGCACTCACGTAACTATGCCATTTAACGCAGTATCTTGTTTTTGTGATAACTGTACATGGACACGGTCCAAAAGGGGTTAACCACGTTATATATATCTGCATGAGAAAGAATACCGCATGCTGCCCATATAAATGTTATTTATTTTCTTATTGTATCATGATGAGACTTGCGATATAGCAACAATTAATTCAGGTTCACGCAACTTTTTCCATTGCAAGTACGTGTCCTATACTTATCCCAAGAACGATTGTTCAATTTAAAAAAATACCCTTTTGGGTACTTCTGATTCATTAAAACTTGATTACTCCAGGCCTATCTTTTGTTTCGCCCATAGATTTGCATGAATGTCCATCCTTTACGTGAAAGCTTTAGGAACTGATATGAAATTGTATGATGAAGGAAGGGATTAAGATTTGCATGTGGTTGTGTCGTAGAGGCGTGGGGCGCGGCGCGTGGCGGCGGCGCGGGCGCGGGCGGCGCCATGACGCGGCGCCCGCCACCATGACGCTGCCGCCGCCCGCGCGCCCCGCGCATCCCGCCGCGCATCGCGCAATGCGCTATTACCGCATCTGGATCTACGCGTGCAACGGCGCGCTGCTGCTGGGGGCGTTGGCGTTCTGTGCGGCCGCGGGTCGCGCGCTCTCTGACTACCGCCGAGCGCTGGTGCCCGGCCTGAGCATCGCACAGCCGGGCTTCCTCTACGGTTACGCCGCGCTGCCAGTGCAGGCGGGGCTGCTGCAGCTGCTGGGTTGCTTGGCGGCGCTGCGCCTGTCGGAGCGCATGCTGAACGCCTACTGGCTCGCGTTACTCGCGTTGCTGGTGGGAGATTTGGCCGTCGGAGTCTATTGGGCGTTCCGATTCGAAAGAGTCTGCCGGGAGCTCCGTCCGCAGTTGCGCATTCGCCTCGCAAAGGACTACGATACGGACGTGGATTTTTCGGAAGCGTGGGATCGTCTCCAGAGGGAACAACGTTGTTGCGGAGTGACGGGTCCCGCAGATTTTGCCGCTTTTAACCGCACCACATTGCCGGCCAGCTGTTGCCGGATCCCAGCACACACGTCGGCCGTGACGCCGGCGCTACTCGCCGTCACCTCCGCCACCTCCGCCGCTCCCTTCACGCCGGTTCACTGCGCTCCGCACACGGCCGCCTGTGCGGAGAGACTGCTCGTTTGGCTCAAACGGACTGCAGACGCCCTTTTCGTGCTAGGGTATTGCGTAATAGCATTTTTAAAAGTGTGCTTCCTCGGGATCCTCCGGTACGAAATAAGAGAGATGATACAAAAAATTAGAATATTACGAAGCGAGCTCGGAGCTGGCGAACTGCTCGACGGCAGTCCGATGCACGGAGGGCCGCTGTCGCAGACGGTGATAGTGAACGCGGTGAACGTGAACGGCGGCGTGCGCGCGCACGGCGGCAGCCCCGAGCGCGCGGGCGAGCGCGACGCATTGCTGGGCCGCACCTCGGAGCCGTGCTCGCGCCGCAGCACGCACGACGAGCCGCTAGGACCCAAAACCATCAACGGTAATAACAACTGCGAGATGCGAGAACTGGCTCGAGGGGAGTACAGGCCTCTGGCGGCAGACAGTGCGGCGACCAGGATCTGACTAAGATGTTACTTGGAGCGGCTGTTCGGTCGGCGCTGGCGCTCGTTCCCGGCGGCCGGGTGCGAGGTGGAGATGCCGCCAGGGGTCGGCGTGGGCGCGACGCTGCGCCAGGCACCCACCGCGCCCGCCGCCCACGTGCGCCTCCACCACCGCCGCCAAACCCGCTCCGAATTCGAGCTGTGAGCCGTGAGCGCGCTCGCCCGCTCACCACTCCGCTGTCAATTGCGAGTAGACACCGACGCTCTCGGTAGGACTGAACAGTAAATTTATAGCGGTAGTTCAGTAATTGTACAAGCGATACGATCAGTGTTAGAGTGTTGTTATTTTAAGAACTTTTTGGACTATGAGATATGAGCGTGTATTAACGATATTGTGTGATAGACGAGGTGAATACGATTATTTCACGAGCAAAGCTTGTGTTTAGTTCCTACACATGGCAGTTACTGTATCTTTATAGGTGCATAGAACACGTATTCGTACCGATTTCGTTTAAGTTTTACTAAAGTGGGAATGTACAGAAAAGGATATAGCGTGCGCGTAACAACCGAAGGAAGCACAGCTGCAGACAACGGCGCCGCGGCGTGCGTCCGGCGCCAGGCGGACACCCGGATGAAGGTCATAAACGAAGAGGTTTACAACAGCACTACGCAATCGATCAATGAAGTATCACGTTTATTGTATGTGTTATAATATTAAAGTTTTAAGTCGGGTCATTTTTAATAATTGTATACCAATAGATAAGTATTAATGAATTATACTTTACTTTACCATCACCAGAAGTCGGCGGCGTGGCTGAGTAGTGGCGCACGACGCGCGCGGCCTCTGCGCCCGCCACGCTCGCATAGGATTATAATTATTTCTGAGCATATCATGCATCAGTACGGAGAACAATATTCATAACCAGTAGTTTAGAACAATATACACTCGCTTTAATAGAGGAATCCGCGTCACGAGCAAATCTCGTTTTGAAAGCTTTCCTAATTCGAAGCGAGAGTGATTGCGACGTTCATTGTTCATTGTCTGTTCGTCTAGTTCCCAATAATATTACCTACGTAACGTTGTCGATAAAAATATGTTGTAAATAATAATCATAATTTGTACATGTGTAGTATGCGAGTAATTGTGCATGGACAGATTGACAAACATAGTACTGATATGAGCTTATTCGACGTAGTGCCTACAATTATATGCTTGTAAACAGTGTAAAGCGGTCAACTGCAAAATATTTTTTATTTATATGCCAGAGAAATGTGATTTTTTTAGTACCACACTTTATCAACTTGACAAATATTGAAATATACAGAAGCTTGGAAGGCGCTATTAAAACCGATCGCGCACACATTGATATGTTTATTATTCTCCCGGTATGCACTTGTGATGTGCAAGCGGAGATGACATTATAGGTGAAATTTATGAATGGCTGTGTCCAGGATAGGTGTAACCTACGCTCCGTGTCGTGCGATAGTGACACACACGATGTGCACAGAGCGGCGCGCGCGCGGGCGGCGCGGTGTGCCGCAGCTCGATGGCGCGCCGCCCGCCCGCGCGCTCCCTCTACCGACGTACTTATACCTGCTTAGGTAAATGTACAAGTATTCGTAAGAAATACCTTTATAGATATATTATAATGACAAGTACGAAGTTATGTTCGCTTAGAGTAGGTATAATATTTTGTGAATTTATGCAGAAAAATAGTTTTTTAATATTGTTGTCACATGAATGTACCAATCTTATAAAAATTTGTACCTATATTCGGAAAGTTGAATAATTTGTAGTTAGGATCCAATCTAAATCCTGCATTTCTTCCAAAAAAAAAACGGTAAATTGACATGTGCCTTGGCTTATAAAATTATATAACTGACGTTACGTTTATTTGATGTAACTGATCTACTCGTATGTATTAAAATAACGGAATGACACTGAGACTCGAGTCCGACGTGCTGCCTACACCTTCTCACTTTGTGTTATTTGTACTAGTTACACTTGAGGATATTTAGTTAATACTACTTGCTAGACCTTACCTGAGTATCGAGTACTCGAGCTGCCGCCACGGCGATATCATTTGATCTGTATGAGTCGTGTGACGTGTGTGTATGTCGACAAATGATAAACATTTGTTGTAATTGCTACTGTGAGCTGTGAGCGAGTATTAACCGATGTAAACTGAATCAAAGACGTTACACTGTACTTACGTGATGTTTTAAATTCTCTATTCTCATTGTATTTTAATGTTTTTTCTTGTTAAGTGTGTTTTATTATAAATGGTAGAGTTGTTACAACTTTCCGAAGGTACGCACTAGGCGACTGAGAGCTAATATTATCATAACAAATGCATTAAATTAAAGGTTTGTTAAAATTTTCCTCTTTTTTCATTTTCTTTCCTGTAATTGTATTGTATCCTTGACAGTCCTCGAACTTTTTTTTACGACATTTTTGGAACCAGTGCGGCATTAACTTGGGCCACTTCAAATCCATGAAGCAATTTCTTGGATGTTAATAAGACACAGTAGGTACACTAAGGTATGACTCTACATCTGCTATTTGTTTGGCATAATTATGTAAACGAAATCATTTTATATTGTATTGTATTCCATAACATTCCACACTAACAATTCCATTTAAATATAACTACTATAACAGTCCAAATAAATAACCACACAAACATTCTTTTAATAGCCTCACAAAATCACGACACAGTAAATGTAAGCGTACAGTGTGCTAAGGCATTAACCTATTACTCACCTGAACCTTGTCTTCGGCTAGCCTGTATGTTCTGTCCACATTAGCTCCGCCTATTACGAGCACGTCGCCCGTCGCGTGTTTATCCGCAGCAAACAAGGGCTCGTCTTTATCGCATCCCGCCTCTCCTCTTCTCGCACTACACGTGTGAAATTTCCTTCGAATATCTGTCATACTCGTCCCGTGTCCTTTAACTGATCCGCTATCAGCATTCTTCGCATTAGAAACATTAAGTCTTTTAAACTCAACAGCAATGTCGGCGCCAACCTTAGCATTGTTCTTAATAAGGGCGATATCTGCGAGCCGTTAAAGAAAGATATTGTGGCAATTAGCTTCACTATCATTTGAGTTCGTTGGCGTTCCTACACACATAATTTACGACAGCATTACGCAAGGAGCGGGCCGGCGTCTAATTAAGCATTTTAACGGCCCCGTAATTATTCTCCTTACATATTAAGATGTAAATGGATTTTGCGACTTCTCTCTGTCCCTAGCTGTTGCTACATGTATTCATTAGAACGTATATGTTAATGAAGTATTACAGATATGTTTTTGTCTCTGTATCGTGTTTCTTTAAATTGTACTTACACAATGTGGAAATGTCCCGGTAGTCTTATTTCGGGCTGAATAATTTAATAATTGAGTTTAACTTCAATAATATTTACTTAGAGGTTAGGTACTTATAAAATGTCTACTTTCATAATGACAAAAAGTGTGATCACTGTTTGAATAGTAACTACTCAGTCAGCTGCGGGAAAGCGAGTCGCCATGTCTTCGGCGCCCAGGTAAGCATCTTATCTTTACTATCTACGCTCATGCCAATGCAATAATAATATTCTTCTGAGTTATATTGCTTCTAATAATGCAGTTAAACCAGGTTTTAAAGACAAATCTCAAATATGCATTAAAGGAATGTTTTTTTTTAAATAGTTTTTGCAAAGGATACTGGCCTCTAAAGAAGCACCTGCGGTCGCGCTCGCCACGGCGGATAAAATGAATGGCGTCACTTCTTTACCGCGGACTCCTTTATTCTTGGCTTCCTCCAAAGCATTGTTTATGGCGCTTTCTATTACTTTCTCTGAAACAAAGAAGTAAAGTTTTAAAAATACAGGTGCAGAATAAGATAAAAAAGAAATACTAGTTCAAAATCAATGTGAAAGAACAAAGTTGAGCGAAAAGTAATTAAAAGAAATAATCATTTCAACCGGCGTAAAACTAAAGCGTTTACACGCTCAACAACAGAACTTGGACTATAAAGCCTTTGTTAAATGGGACAGTGAATATGCTCTGCTGACAAATGGAACCTCATGCCAAAAGTATCGACTTCAGTAGATAATTACGGAATGGCGTCGTCTAACTTCTAATTTCTGACGACAGCGCTTTCCACAATGAACGAACTACACTCTGTGATCTACTTAAATTAAATTATATTCAAATATTCTGAGAAATTTTGCTTCCTATATTATAACTTGTATTATTTTTTATACTAAATATACCTATATATATGTCGGAGAATCATACAGATTGCGATTTATATGGCCGTAGTTGCCGTCCGACATGATGATTCTTATTAATCAGTCAGTGCGCACGTTTGGCGCTGTTCCGGGCAAGATTACAATAGAAACAATTAAATATTGTTAAACCGATCACAGACTCTACTGACAGACCATTCAGCGTTACCATAGGCAACCGATAACTTACAAGACTTCAATCATGTCGGACTGTGTTGCAATTCCAATAAAATAAGTAACATTAATGCGTATGGCATTCATCCTGCGTGGATCAAACTTGTGTAATCTCTAACACGGCCATTCTGCGCCTCAACGCGCTCTCGCGTTGCTTATTGACATCAGAGCCAAGCTAGATGGAACAGCGCATAGCACCCAAGCATAGTATTTACACAAACAGCTTTCAACCTCACACACAAAGCAAAGCGTAACAGCTTTCAGCACGTGACTTCTAACGTTTAGCAATGCGTCGTAGCTTTCAGCATCGAACTTCAGTCAAAATAAATCAGACCCCAATCTCACTGCAAAGCGTGGTAGCTTTCAACAGACAACAAGGACAAAGCGTTAATGCTTTCAATTTATCTTGCAAAGCGTGGTAGCTTTCAACAAATCACAAGGATAAAGCGTTAATGCTTTCAATCCACCCTGCAAAGCGTGATGGCTTTCAACAGATCACAAGGACAAAGCGCTCATGCTTTCAACCCACCCTGCAAAGCGTGATGGCTTTCAGCAGATCATAAGGACAAAGCGCTCATCTTTCAATCCACCCTGTAAAGCGTGATGGCTTTCAACCGATCACTAGGACAAAGCGCTCATGCTTTCAATCCACCCTGCAAAGCGTGATGGCTTTCAACAGATCACAAGGACAAAGCGCTCATGCTTTCAATCCACCCTGCAAAGCGTGATGGCTTTCAACAGATCACAAGGACAAAGCGCTCATGCTTTCAATCCACCCTGCAAAGCGTGATGGCTTTCAACAGATCACAAGGACAAAGCGCTCATGCTTTCAATCCACCCTGCAAAGCGTGATGGCTTTCAACAGATCACAAGGACAAAGCGCTCATGCTTTCAATCCATCCTGCAAAGCGTCATGGCTTTCAACAGATCATAAGGACAAAGCGCTCTTGCTTTCAATCCACCCTGCAAAGCGTCATGGCTTTCAACAGATCACAAGGACAAAGTGATAATACTTTCAATCCATCTTTCAATAAAGCATAGCAGCTGTGAGTTTCAATAGAACATTTTATCAATCACCAACACACACACAAAAAGCTTCCAATATAAGATTATTATTTTTCAGCACAGAATTACTACAGAATTATCACTAAAATTCAAACAATGATTGGCATTTTTACACAACAGTGGCTTTATTAGTCATAACGATTTTTATCTTTCGTCGCCTGCTCGTCCATCCTATTCTTATCTTATTCCTGGTATTAACTCGTATAATATCCTAATTGCATAATTCCTTAGTATTCCCTGACTGGGATTGGCAATCACCTCTTCAATATCTTTGTGTTACTAAGTTTGCTAGAGGCCTGATCTACCAGATAATTAATTCTGCTTGTCATCTATTATTATGTCAGGAGTTATAAATTCAGTACAACGAAATCAGCATGTGCCTACACATATCATCTATTATTCTTCTTCTTCTACTTCTACTTAGGCGTTATCCCGGCCGGTGCCAGGGTCCGCCTTCCGGCTTAGTCTCCTCCATTTCGCCCGGTCTTCGGTATCCTCAATAGTAAGGCCATTGACTCTCATATCTTCCTTGACGACATCAAGCCAGCGCTTCTTCGGTCTACCCCTCGGTCGAGGTCCTGGAATGTTGAGGCTCAGGCACACATTGCCGACGTACTCCAGCGGCTTTCTCAGGACATGACCTTACCATCTCAAGCGACACTCTTGGAGTTTATCTGTCACATCGCGGACACCAAGGCTGCCGCGGATGTGCTCGTTACGGATGTATTAATGTTAAAATCAAAGGTTTGGAGACTGTTTTACTTGATTCCAGAACTCCAGAACGCCGCAAAGCACGAAATTTCGTCCTAGTCTGCACTAGGTCCATGTAGCATACAATTCCAGATAATGTTTGCATACTAACCAACACTATGCTCTTTTTGTTAAAGACTAGACTCCCAAAGTAAATGATGCGCGGATTGTCTATATTCGCCATTAAGTGCTGAACATGTTCATGTTGCGTGTTCACGCATGCGAATCAACGAGCTTAAATTTATAGTACAGTTTAAAACTTTAAGTTACCTTGGCCAGTAAGAAAGTGTAAAACGCAATAAACAATATTAATCCACCCATTCTACCTTATAAAATGATGAATTCAAAAGAGTTAGTCATAATCGTAAATGTCCGGCCACGGAAGTATTGTCTGAAGTGACCAACTGCTTTTACCATGGCAAGAGTTCCAGTTTTATTATTTATAACGGCACGACTGTTAGTGACAGAGTTATAAAAACTCCTTAGCGGAGATTACGGGGGTGCCACGTTGGGCATCGGCGCCACTCGACACAGGGTGCAATGCGGAGTTACCGTGCAGGGTCTGCGGCGCCGGGCTGGCCACACTCCGGGCAATTAAGATAGTCGACAGCGTTCTACAACAGAAAGTTCATTCATATGTATCGATTATTGTAATTTGTAACCGCTACTTTATTCATTCAAGAAATCCCTTAAAAGTCGTTGGTACTTACTTTCACACTTTACAACAGCAAAGTGACCATAACCCGCACGATGGCAAACACGGTGTAGACCAAATGGAATATCAACTGGCACTATATATTTCACTTTCGCCGATCCACACAACTATGCCGGTCCAATTACACACGGATATACACGGGATGGTCTCGATACGCTAACGTAAGTAACCATAATGGGTATCTATCCACTATTCACTGTCGTAGCCATCCGGGCAGAATGAAAATCCTACCACTAGCAAAATGGCCTTCGACCATCTCACTCACATAATAATAATAATATTCCTACACGTCACGCCGGCCTTCTATAAGAAAATGGCAAAACACCATTCGATCCAGCCCTCATACTACAGACCTGGCTGCAACGTGGCTTGCTTATGTCACAACACGATTCTGCTAACATCGTAGTTTTGCTAAAGTATGCGATAGGCCTTAGTTTCATTCTTACAGGTTAGAATAAAATAGCACCATAGCCATTGGCACTGGCATCTGCATGAAACTTAGTATAGATACTGTGGCTTAAATATCATTGGTTCATTGGTTAAGATATGAGCTGTCTACTGCCGTGTCTTGTAGCAATTATTCGCTAATTCAATTAGGCATTTACCGAACGCCAATTTATAATGCTGGATCCATAAGAATTGATGAATTATGGACAAATTGTTTCATCTGTGTAACAGTATTTAACATGCTATGTGTTAAGACTTGTGTTTACAGACGCCAACCTTGTCAGATACAACTAATGTGCGGACATGCTTATTTGAAAACTATAATTCAAAATGTCGCAACCCAATATTTTATTTTTGCGACGATTCTTTACCAGCCAAAAGTGAAATACAATTTCGATGCTTGAATCATTAATTTCTACCAAATATAACAATCACACAGTAAGTATTGTATCCCTGTTTAGCATAGGACTTCTCCATAATCGAGAGTTCGATTGAAAAGAGCTAGACCACAGACCACTATGCTCAGGCAGCGTACGTTGATTTGTTTAACACATCACAGCAATGTATGCTGGTTTCCTCTCTATATTTTCCCTCACCATCAACGCGTGTGACAATTCACATCAAGAAAAGCACCTGGCCAAACAATATCAATTCGCTTACCTCTTAACTTGCGGCAGACTCTTTTGCAAAGAGATACTCAGCGCCAAAGTAAAACCAAATTTAAAACAATTATAAAGGGTTTTAGTGTTTCGGGGAGCAGCTCGGCCACACATAATATGTCAACACGTTCTACAACAGATGTCGATGCTGCGGCGCTGGACCCGTGAGGACAGCGACTCACCATGTGAACTGATGAACCATACCTGTAACATACTGGCAAGCAAGATTGTTGGCGATAGCCAAAACTCGTCATAGGAGCAATTAATGATATCTTAGCCTATTTTCTATACATGCCAAATCTTATGTCCAAGCTTATCGCAGGCATGACAATTGATCTACGACTGCGGAGTAGATTTCGGACTATTCACGTTTTGACCACGATAGAAATGTTACCAAAAGTGTCATAACCTTTAGATACAATTCGTACGACAAAGTTATTCAAATGTTCACGTCGTACCTGGACAATTTATCCGCAACAACCACATGGATCCTCTTAATATTTTACCAATCGCTATAACAAGTTGATACCTTTAAATAATTACTTCCACCAATTGCATGTTGATGAAAACGTATCTTTTTCAACGTCTATCAATTGATCTATCAATCTTCTTTTCAATTCCAAAGGAGTTTTAAATGCCAAAATCAACGCTTGCTTGTGCTGATTTTGCATCTTAATAAATATTCACCATTGTAAGCGTATAATTCCTGGCGTATTCTCCACATCCGTAGTTCTTTGCCTAGACGTCTGTGATTCTAGAAATCTCGATATCGTTAGAGCTGTCAGTATCTAGCCCATCTATCAGCGCTGCTTTATTGGTAGAATACTCGATGTACGTGGCCGCACTACTGAGTCTTACGTTCCGACCGAAAATATTCTTCAGTTTGGGTAGCAGGCAATGCGGTAGGCACAAGGGATGATTTTGAGATCGATCCCACCGCTGCTGTCGGAGAATCATACAGATTGCGATTTATATGGCCGTAGTTGCCGTCCGACATGATGATTCTTATTAATCAGTCAGTGCGCACGTTTGGCGCTGTTCCGGGCAAGATTACAATAGAAACAATTAAATATTGTTAAACCGATCACAGACTCTACTGACAGACCATTCAGCGTTACCATAGGCAACCGATAACTTACAAGACTTCAATCATGTCGGACTGTGTTGCAATTCCAATAAAATAAGTAACATTAATGCGTATGGCATTCATCCTGCGTGGATCAAACTTGTGTAATCTCTAACATATATTTTTATTTATCGTGAGGCTATTTAGTCATCTAACATTTTTGTGTAAAGTTAATAGTAATTTAGTTTTACATGACTTCACAAAAATAAAAAAGTAAAATGTTGATATTTCGTAACAAAATATACACACTATTAAACAAAATATATACCATCCATAGCGTATTCCCGCGGCAGTGGCACGGCGATGACGATGCCAGAGGCCAGCCGCAGCAGCCTTGAAGACTGCAGGAGGCGAGCGGCGTGGGCGGCATCAGGGACGCGGTGCGGCGCGTGGTGCCCCGACGACGCCGTGTAGAACGCCGGGAATTCTGCTGACTCTCCGAACGAGCATACGCACACGCCTTGCGTCTCCTAGTACACAACAAACATATATAGATACGGCCTAACCCCTCTCAATCGTATTCTTGACTGTAGAGGCCTGTGCCCTGCATAAAGACCTATATGGACTAATACATACATTTTATACAAATAGATATGCGCGCAACGAGCTGTTATTACAGAGCATTTCTTTATTCTCAAACAGTATTAGTAATTGCAAAACAAAAGCCATGAGCTCACCCATCCGAATCAGTCCATTCAAAAAGTGAATATCACAGAAATGTATCGATAATATATTTTAGGACTACGCTGTACCTGATGGTAACTACATGCGAAAGATGGTTATCTCTTACAAGTGGATAATATTTTACTACATACATATATAAACTCACGCCTTTATCCCCGAAGGGGTAGGCAGAGACGCCACAAGGACACCCACATTTCGCCTAGTATGTTCCGTCGCACGATGTGATAGCGGGCGAGCCTATCGCCATAACGGGCACAAATTCCTCACTCCGGACTGATAATGGATAATGAATAGAAAAATCCAATATCACTTTGCCCGACCCGGGACGCGAACCCGAGACCTCAGCTTTGTAACCGTACCGTAATACAACTACGCCACCGAGGCAGTCTAATATTTTACTACCACCAAAAAGTACCCTCGCCCGATCTCCGTTTACAGGTCTCCCCATTAGATCTTATTATTGGTATCAGCCAGGTATATTACTGGCAGTTGGTGAGTTTGGTATCAGAATTTTCCAGTTAGAGATAATATTTCCGATGCTCTATCCTGTCAATCGCACATGGATATTATAAAAATCCTTACGCAGTTCCATATCTAGCAAAGCATAATTATTTACTTATAGCTGAAAAAAACCAGTGATTGCTGTATCATAACACAGCAAAGGCCACAAGTAAGCTCGTGTTATATTATTCACTCACTTCACCCCAAAGCCCGTGTCAAGGGAAAGCGCTTAGTTCCCGAGTGACGTCACACTAGTCCTGTTTATTTGCGAAACACTGCGACGAGCGCCACTAATTATAGGCTATTAACATATTTATTATCCATTTTTGGATTCTAGGTGATGACACTTCATAAGACCTGTCCGTCCTATAATACGTTTATATTGACCTTTATTAAACGGGCTATTTGGTGCTATTTTCGGATTTTGATGACGTAGGCTCATAGTTAAATTGGTGTATTAGGTAACGTATATTTCCATATAGTTGTACCGTTATTTCTTGTGATCTGAAAGTTTACTGAAAGTCTGAAACAAATGCTTATTGCCACAAGATCATCCTATGATTTAGCAATATTGTATTAATTCATAACTTAAAAATATTACTAGCATTTACTAATATAATTCACATTTATTGGGTTTTCCCTTTTTGAAAATGCAATGTATTGAAATATTATATATACCAAATATTCTAGAGTCTTTCCGATATCAAGAATAGATTTTACTCCACTGCATACAACGAGGGTCTTGCTGCGGCCAAGTTCGTTGAGATCTGCTGAAATGTCCAGGGTATTTTCACCATCACGATGCACGCCACCTGAACAATATAAGTCACCAACTAGAATTTGTCCTATTTTCCATTTGTGTTTGTAGTTCAAACGAAAATAACATCAGGAATACTATCGTCTAATTCGATTTTACAACCAACTTGGCTGAGTAATCGCACGAATTGTTACGAACCAAGTTTTGATCCCAAACATTCCCTTTACTGTGCGCTAAACTTGGATAGATAAATGTTATTGAATATAAAATGCACGTAAAAATCTTTTGCCGTACTTCTGTAGTGTGCGAGAATAAAATTTGTCAACGAAGCTTTGCGCAAAATGGCTTCTTTCTCGCTAAGGTATCGGGAATCAATAAAACTGTGCTGACATAGGAAACTTATATATTACTGGTTCCGGTTTGTAAGCCATTTCAACTTCTTGTTAGTTACAAATTGCCACGATTTCAAAATGCAGATAACGTTTGAAGTTTTAACACATTTATTTTCTATCGCTTACTTCTAGATCAATGTTAATTTTGCACCGTAAAAAGATACAAAAATTATTTGAATACATGTGGATACTTTAAAGAAATATAGATACAAAATGGCTCTTGAAAGATTTCTTATTATATAAAGTGTTATTCTTGTTGCAAAATGTGTATGAAGAACTTAAGTGGGCGTCGCAGGAAGCGGGAGTATACGTTACCCATAGATACTGCGTTCTCGTATTGCTGTAATATTAAGTATATTGGCAATATATTCTAATACTGCTGTGATATGCTCCTACAATACTAAAGGATATTTATATTTTGTAATAGATCACAAGCTCAGGATGCAGATACAGGATGCAAAGTAGTTAGTTATTCAAAATTCAATAAACTGACGAAACGCATCAGCTAGCGGACATTATTAGTTGATAAGCTTCGTCGTTTATTTGCGAAAATCTTTTAGGGGCATTTTATAAGCTTTCAAATATAACAAAGAGTAACTTTTCTGTACAAAAATTACATGGAAGAATATTTTTTCACCTTTCCTTTATCAAAGCCATTGAATCTAGAATATGCGTCCATTCCCCAGTAATAACAAATACATTATTATATCGAAGTATTTTATCTCATAAAGTGTTCGAATAAAACGTGATTACACCCATCTGAGGCCGCACATAATGTGTTCCCTAAATAGGACGCTAAAGCCAACTTTATTAAGCGGATGTGTACCATGTACGTTTCATTTTTAATAAAATCCTCGAGATTTTAATGAAATACGTATGGGAAAAACAACCCTTACAATTCCGTTGTTTGAATAAGGAGAGAAAATACGAATAATGAATGGCGCTGTTCGTGTTTACAACGAGACGTGAACTGTTGAGCTGCCATTTTCATACCCCGAGCGAGTATTGAAGGCTTGTACTGGTGTCACTGACCTTCCAGATAGGCACGCTCTTATTGATATTACAGCTGAGCTAGGTTCGTATCAAGTCCTACACAAGCATAACCCCTAAAATCTCTCACCGCACCGGAAATACTAGGTCAAGAAGCGCCCTAATTTTCTTCTGCGTGACCGCTTAGCACAGTATTATTACTGGTATTTTAGATCCTGGAGCAGAGACACCTATATAATTTTCAGGACACCTGTATGAGATGTTATCGGCGTCTACGACAGATCGACGTGGGCACGCGCTCTGCCTCCTATTACGGAGTCGCTAGTGGTGAGCGCAACGCTCCCGCAATGTGTCCAGCGGCCCCAATGATCCCTTTAAGACGCTGTCACGTCGGCAAAAGGATACAATGGAGGAACTGACGCTCCCTACTACATGGCATTTTCTACGTACGACTGTGGTGATAGAACAATTGAAGTTCTGCAAGATGCTTGTAACACACATATGTATGTGATGTAATAGAGCATTACAGGGCAGACAAAGTTGATGGGGGTCACAAATCATCGCACAGGGGTACAGGGCTGAAATGCGTTGTTAATTACACAGGCCAGCACGGGGCACGCCGCCGATCCAACTGCCTCCACTAATTGAATGCGCCGCGGAAGAGCGATCAATTCATTCGCGCCATCCCGCATCGTTGAAATTCAATGATATTCAGTATAAGCTCCAAAACCCGTATTAATTTAAACGTCCACGATGGCCATACTAGTTCGCCCATTATTACGATTTATAATCGATACAATACTGTCCGGTATGAATGTGTCAACCGGTAAGTTTATAAACATCTCGCGTCGGATTCTATGTGACACTCTGGGTTGCACTGGAGTTATTATTAGCCACATAATAACTTTGTAGTACCGGGATAAAAACGGATAGAAACGTTATGATGGCGTTACGATCGCTACGAGTCAATCAAAATTTAAAGTTTAATTATGTTATCCCATTGACAGAGTTTAACGTTGTGTACCTAGAGGACGCCACGTGCTTTATATTGGACGTATATAGGTAGGCTATATTATTATTATAACAATATATTATTGTATAACACATATGAACCTATAAATCAATTTTCGTAGAAATAAAATGAGAAATTAAATTATTCTAGAGAAAAGAATTAACAAAATATCCATTCGTACTGCCGTTAATATTTTTTTATGTAAATACTGCTGACTGTATATTTCATACGTATGTTTCATTCAATGTTATCACATCTCAAACACCCGCACATCGGAATACGAATCGCAGAACATATTGAATAATTTTTCATAGCTTATACAATTTTGGGCAGGACTATTATCTTGTCAGTTTTTCTCTGTTATTTTTTGCCTTCTCGCCATTTCCTGTTTCGCGAGGTAAGCTTTCCTAATCTTAAGACGCTTAGGAGTCTTCAGAAAGTCAATTTATTTAAGAGCTTTCTCTTAGAAAGGCAGTGTTAAAATATACCTAGAAAGGTTTTCAGCCTTATTATCCAGTCAAAGCTTCGTCTAATTATTTTTCTTATTAGATTTACTACTAACCATAAACGCAACAATTATATAAGTAAATTTACTAACTACATAATATCTTGTATATATGTATGTTGGTAGAGTTTATGCTACCAATACAAACTCACTGCTTTGTGGTTTAAGTTGAAGACCGATTCGAACTAGTTTAATCCAAGTTTGTGCAAGTGAGGTTAGACTAATGAAGAGTCGCATTGCTATTTACCATATTAGAAACAAATTAGCCTTTAGAAAACCACCAGATACCGCTATTTATGTTTTTCCGGGCACGAAGGGTCTCGTGAATATTTGCGGCTTTCCTCAGCCAAGCATCAAAGTACGGCCCGGAGCTAACGTTGTTTAAGCTTAGCTTTTATGCAAAAATTATTAAAATAGTTACTAGTAGAATTAATAATTGTATAACACATACCTATTTCAAATATTTGTATAGAATTTAAATAGCATGTTTGAACAAACTGTGTGTGCCGCTGTGCCAACTCATAGCGAGTAAATATCTAAAAGCGGAGTTAATTAAAATGTACTCGTTAATTAATTAATACAAAACTAAATCAAATCGCGAGCTATAACTACATAATTTGTAAGTGGAAAATGTTTATCTTGGTTATTTTAAAGGATATAAAGTTATATTTATAAACTAGCTTATACAAAATTAAAATCTGACAATTTTAATTTTATCCGGAGTAATTGCTAGATATAATGACACTTAACATCTTATGTCTCAGAATGGCGAGCGCAATGGGATGCCAAGCATTGCTTAGTAATTTTTGTTTTTTTTTATTTTGCTGCCCATGAGTGGTCGTATCGCTTATTATCAGACGAATGGCATGCTCGTCTCGCCATTCATTGAAAAAACAACACATATTTAGCGAAATCATATTACCTATATCATTACGAATTTGTCATTTAAGCCAAGTGTGGATTAGCGGACGGGATTAGAACACTGGCTAATCTAATAGGATTTATGACGTAACTAAATTATTTTACCTTGACACAAACAAGTATTTTTTTAATCTTTTTATATTGTTACGACAAAGCGGGTACAATGCACCCAATGATGGTAAGCGCAGGTTTATCCGGTCTATAGAATAGTGTAACCTTGCTGGAAACCACATATTTTCATAAAAAAATATTATGAAAGTATATAGTACTAAAATCCTACTACACCAATTTGGGTAGAGACTATTCATTCGTGTTTTCCCAAATAATCAAATTGCAAATATGGAGTGTAAATAAATGCGCATTAAAAAGAAACGAAATATTGCTCAACAGTTTTAAAGTATTTTCTCAACAGTGAAATAATGCCGCGTGTTTGTAACCGCAATTGACTCTTAAACTGATCTTATGAACAAGCACGGTGTATTCAGATTAACTCTGTTTACCAATTTCGTTATAGTTCAGAATTTATCGAACGTACCTGTAATACTAGGTACAAAAACTAGTGGTAAGTCGTTACGTTTTTGTTTATTAAAAGTGGATTTATTCCGTATTTATTTATTTACAACGCATCTCCATGCCCTATGGTGTTGCAAATGTTCATGGAGGGCGGTGATTACTTATCATCAGGTGAACCGTTTGCTCGTTTGCCTTCTATATTTATTTATTTATTTTATTTATTTATTTATTTATTTATTTATTTATTTATATTCTTTATTGTACACAAAATGTAACATCAGGTATATAGAGACAACAAAACAACAAAGTATAAATGGCGGTCTTATCGCACTAAGGCAATCTCTACCAGACAACCATTGGATGGATTTATGAGAGGGAAAAAGAAAGGGCAGAATATAACAAAATATCAAACATCATATCTATAATATAACAAAAGAACGTTGCATTAGAAATTCTATATAAATACACCCACGAGTTACACACTTTGTCCCTAACCAGCACTATCGTCTTTTTATAGTGGTTATTAAAACGCACAAGAGGCGTCACGGACTTGACTCCTGGACTGGAATTAAATGCTTGAAGATCACACCAAATGTGATGTGTGTCGGTGTGGGAACTGAACCCAGGGTATTTCTTTCACAGAAAGTGTCGTAATACTCGTAATAATCAACTACTGTCTACTGTAAAATGGATACAGTCAATAACTTTCTTACATCTAATGGAAATATTGATGCCTACACCTAAAGCCTTCGAGATAAAGTATTGATTCTCGAGATTTGTTAATTTCCCTAAAGGATAGACTTCAAACAGAATGTAGGTCGAGGAAGCATAAACATTGTATTTCAGCAATATGAACATATTTTTACGCCAACCGTACGTACATATTATGTTAGACACAACGCTAGGCAGAAGAAACGAGCATCGATTCTCTACCTTTACGTAGATCTAAGGTAGATCTACCTTTTATTATGTAGTTACTGTTATTAAATATTTATAACATGTCTTGATAGTTTTTTTTTCCAAAACACGTATAATAATACACATACAAACACATTGAAAATGAGAATTAACAGGATGGGGTTTACATGATCACAATAATTGAAAAGCATAACGAGTAAGATGTCAGGAGACCGAATGCTATATTATATTGAATGGTACAGCCTATGGATATTTTTTAAATTTTCTTTTTATTGCTATGTATGCCGAGACTAGCATGCCATTCGCCTGATGGTAAGCGATACGACCGCTCATAGACAGTAGGAAGGCTAAACAACACCATGAATTACAAAGCAACGCTTGGCATTGCACTTACCATCCTGAGACATAAGATGTTAAGTCTTATTATGTCCAGTTGTTACTGTGGCTACAATGCCCTTCAAACCGGAACACAATAGTGCATTTACACTGCTGTTTGGCGGGAGAAATAGATATTGCGGTGGCACCTACCCAAGCGGCCTCTCGTATATGAGAGACCACCAGTAAAAACTTGCTATAGGATACAGTATGATTTTCTCATTTAGTTTAAGTGATGTAGATATTTAAATGTTGATACCACATCTAATTTACCATTTCTAATTCGCTCGTAGTGCCTGTGTAGTATATTAAAAAACACCTGGATAGGTAAAAAAAAACCTTATTCAATACAGAATCAGTGAAATATTCATAGAGAAGCTAATGATCGCCAGATTCAGCTTCGGCAATGAATGTTTATATTTATTCGCATTCTGTCCGACGTGGTACGTGGCGGCATACGCGGTAATGGACACAGCTACGATTATTACGCAACTAAAAGCTTTCTTCAAACGATACCTTTACATCCGCACGTCGGGAATATTGTTTGCTCTAAATGTTTGATGCATAAAGCAATTCCGTTGCCAAGGAAACTTGCTGTATTGAATTTAACAATTCATGCTTTCTGCATTCGGACTCTTCCTTCCATCTCCATTGTTTTATAATCAGTGGCCGTTGCACTGTGCAACTGTGTTTGTAAATAAAAAGTTACGTTTCCAAATTGAATCTCATTTTGTTAGTATAAGCAGGCGAAATAGCAAGCAGCAAACCCGGATGTTAAAATTAGAGGCTCAATTCTTTTAATTCAATTCAATTCTCTCAATTATTGTTTAAAAAAAATAACATGCTCTCACGATACATGTTAAAACAGTTCTGTATTTTTTTTTTCAAGTACAAATAAAAAGGCGAACAATAATGATTCTGCTGAAATTAACCCATTATACATCTAAAGTAATTAGTTCTACTTACCTATTCCCCCAGTAACAAACACAGGTATATCAGCAAGTTCGGCAGCTATGATGGTCCCGGCTACAGTGGTGGCACCGTCCAGCTTAGCAGCCATCACTGGAGCCATATCTCTTCGTGATACCTTCACAATACCTTTGGCTTGAGAGAGGTAGCGCAGCTTATCTTCACTGAGACCAACTGTCAATCGACCATTCAGTATGGCAATTGTGGCTGGTACTGCACCCTTTAGACAAAAAATATAAAACATATGCATATTGAAGGAGATATTACGATATTCATCATCAACTTGTTGCAGTCCACTGCTGGAGATAGGCCTCTCCCAAGGTACGCCACAGAGCCCGGTCTGCTGGTTTATGCATCCAGTCGCTGCCGGCCCTCTTGTGCAACCTGTGTGTGCAACCATATTAACTTAAACCATAGTGTATATACTGTTTATGTAGTCTAATGCAGACATGACTACATTGACTGACTGTATAGGTGTAACTATATTACTAGGCTTATCGCGTCAGCAGTGCGGACACCAAAAATGATCCAATTATATTTAACTTAGCCGCTGTGACTGGATTTTTTTTTACTACACATGTATATAGAATAGGGTACCTAGGTGATATATTCTCATTATTTATTCTCCTAAGTATTTATTTTTGTAATTCGACCCCTAATTAACTAATTTTATATTATTGTGATTGCCTAGTAACGGTCGGGTTGTAGTTTAACGTGTTATGTCTCCATTCTGTTTGTTTTACTACTATGTATCAATTAATTACACGTAAAAAGCATTTTAGGAGTTCCCAATTGACGTGATAACTTCGTATATACTCATGAGCACAAAACAGAAGCTTGTTACGGTCCGTTTTGTTTTACTTTGTTATAAATTAGACTTCCTTGTTTTTGTTTAATAGAAGCACTCACCCGTTGCCTTATTATATTCTCGACTTCCAAGGCAGTAGCCAAGTTATGAGGGTAAGGCATTCCGTGAGAGATAATGGTCGATTCGAGAGCAACAATCGGTTTATCTTCTGCCTTCGCTTGACGCACTTCTTCGGAAAACACGAGCGGAGCCGCGAGGCCATTGTACTGCCGGTGAAAAGGTGCAGCCATCCGTGCTCCTCTCGATATAAACTTGAGCAAATACGCCATCTCGTTAGCTAAAAATAAATCCACTTCATTAAATATAGCTAAAATACATTCCCTGTTATTTAAGTTGAGAGAAATGAGGGAGGTTCGTGGGTGGAACTATTTATTCGAACTCGACTATATGCAAAGGCAGCTGTATTCTGTATTGTGTTTTCCGCTGCAGGCGTACATTTGTGAATAATTTGAAAGTTCGTTCTTGGTCCACAAGTTCGACTTTTCTTAGTAATCATTCAAACTGTGAAATGTAATTTTTGCAATACTTATACGGAATATTACTCACACTTGGTTAATTTTGATATTACAAATTGGATGAGCAGGAGTTTATATAAATCCAAATTAATTCATCTATAATATAATCTCCTTGTTCAAACTAAGATGGAATTACAGACCAAAATGGCCGGTAAGGCTCGATTATCGCATTTTTCATCAGCGTTTTTAAATTGGCTAAACAGTCACAATAAAATCCTAACATTATACACTAACGGGTCATGAGAACCAGTTCAGATGCATTCAAAGTATCAAACTTTATAGATTTAGTTCTTCCAGCAAGTAGCGGCTGAAGCTAGGCTAACGATTATGTACAGTGTAATGGGTAAGAGAAGGCCGAGAAAGGAAAGCACTTGGGTAATAAATATTGTGGATTTCTATAACTGAAATAACATTGTTATTATTTTTAACTATGTGCATTTCATCCATAGTAAATACCTACTTTGATTGACTACTTTTGAGTTTCGTTATATCGACAAAGCGATTTAATTTCGCATGTGTCAAAATGCTTACCATCAAGCCTTTCAGTACAACTTATTTTAATACACACATTACACATACTAAAATAACAAATAGCGAAAATTTACTGGTTCAACTTGCGCACGTCATTTTTTACACCATTAATAATCCCAATTTGCCTTCATAACGGCTCCAACCGTTCGGATACAATTAGTCAATTTTTGCTCGAGGCTTTAATTCAGCTGTACGTAACAAAGATTAAGTGAAGCGGGTCCACGTAGGATCTGTCAGAGCTCGCTAGTTCGACACATTTGATGAAGGCTATCCATCAGGTTTCACAACCTGGCAACATTAATCAATGTCTGACGAAGCCCGCGTGTATCAGAGCTGTTAGACCGGAAAACTGCCTACACATGTATTTGATCTGTTTTAAAAAAACACGACTCATAAAAAGGAATTACTTTAAAACGCCGGTGATAAAGTTTTCTAAACAATAGCTGTATGCATCTTAATGTGCAATTATATAATATAATACAATTGGCCTGTAGTAGTTTTGACAAATAAAAAAGATAACAAAGTCTACAAAACATCCGTTATTGCTATAATGATTTGACGGTGCAATCAATATTCTAGATAAAAAATGCGAAATGTTAAAAAAGATACAAAGCAAATACCATACTACAAAACCAATAAATGATAAGAGTCGATTCTTTATTGCAAACACAATATAATCAGCTAAGTGGAATATTGTATTTAAATTTATATTTTATAGTAACAATTTATAATATTGTTATGGCTAAAACACTTAAAGCAGTATAGACAAAAATAAATTAAAGTAACCGAGAATATCCTCATAATATGCAGATGTTTTAGAATAGTACGCTCAAGGAAGCGTGAACATGCAGCATGTGTTAGCGAATTAAAATGTAATTGTAATTCATAAATAATGTAGTCTAAAAGCTATGAATTTGAAAAACTACAATAGTATAGGTATTATACAAAATTTTAGGTATAATATATGTTTAACAGCTTACAGCAGCCATGCGAATGTTATTTGCTCATATTAAGCTAGATTCGTATTAATATGACTATATTATTATCTTAAATTTCTTTAATTAGATGTAAATATACAATATCTGAAGGTGCTGCGTTATATTAGAAATATGGCTTAAACTCCTATCGCAAGGTAATTAATTACACGTTACCATTAAAATTTTTCTCTTTTAAAATTCTTCTGTCACAGTTTCAGTGTTTATACTCCTCCGAAACGGCTTAACCGATTTTGATGAAATGTTATATGTATATTCAGTAGGTATGAGAATAGGTTTATAACAAATTTTTACACCCCTAAGTGCTAAGGTTGGTTCACCCCAAAAATTCTTTTTTTATTTTTTAGACAAACTATTTTTGGTTATTTTTTTATGATGCGGCATTTAAAAATACTTACAGCACTCAATTTTCAACCCTCTACGATCAACCCCTATGTTTTAATAGCATTTTATATTTTTTTACCAGAACCAAAACCACTTAAGTTATTTCTATGAAAAATTATATTTCAGCTCTTGATTACAAACGAAAAATAATGGCGACCAACAATTTTGGAAAATAACATTATGGAGGTGAAATAAGGAATGACATGTTGTATCGAAACCAAAATCGCTGAAGCGTCCGTATTACAGATCCGATTTTCCTTATCCGCAATCGCTGAAGTTTTTAATGTTAAAAAATCGTAAGGCACACTATTTGGGTATAGAGGGGATAGAACTACATGAGATAGAATAGAGTGAGAGGGACGGGATAAAATTGGATTGTTGACAGATTCGGGACGGGACGGGATTGAGGAGAACAGGTCATAGTTAGAAAAACTGAGGTGACAGCAGGATAGCTAGGTCGAGATTTGTTTTCAAGAGGTTTAGGTAAACAAGAGTTTGTATGAAAAATAACATCTATCTGATCTGGAATGGAATCAAAAGATATCTGCACCCAGGCAAAGCTGGGACGGGCAGCTAGTATATATATATATTAATTGAGGATGTCCTCAGCCAAGTCAGGCTGAATAGGTTATTAATGTTCAATGCGTCTGAAACGTAAATGCAGTTAATTACAGTTCCAAATTCCAATTAAATGCAGGCAAACTTATTTAGATCCTAGTCAGTAATAATATTAAAGCTTATTACAGGGAAAAAGAAAGTTAAATTACATGTAATTACTGCACCATCATTGCCTTTGAAACGCTCCAGAGTTCCTACTGCGGAGGTGGTTATGGTTTTATAAATTGTTGTGCAGCAAGATATTGGCGTAACTTGGCGTTGCTTAGCAACCAGCTTGTTTATTATTCCATTAGATGTTTACTCAACAACACAACTGACACAATATTTGTCACACAATTCGTTTTCTGCGATATTTTATTCCTTAGTTTATTTTCTACTTTTATTTCTTCGTAAAGGTTTATCAACACATTTATTGTTTTAGGTGAGGTTCTATAACTTTATTTTATCTAATTGGAAAGTCCTCGAAATGTATTGCTATCAATCATTTAGTACCTAGATTTAATAGCATTTCCCACGTTTAAAGACTATGGCCTGGGGTCTTCCGAAGCTCCCTGGTCTGACGTTCGCCGACCCGACCAAGACCCAGTACCACATAAGGAGCTCTCTACGCTACTACCAAGGACATAGGTTCCCCGACACAGTCATTCGAGGGCCCGGCGCCACTGCCACCGACGTCGACAGCAACGCTTTCGCACTACCAGATGACTCCGTCAAGTAAGTAATTCCTATTTTTCTCTTTCTGTAAATAAATAAAATTAAAATAACTACACCCAACTGTCACGTCATAGTCCTGACCCCACACTAAGATCGAGTCTTGTGTCGTGGGTATCAGAAATTATGAAAGACTTTCCGATGTCACAAACACCCAGACCCGAAACAAATATCTGTGGATCACACAAGCATTTGTCTCGGTGTGGGAATCGAACCCACGGCCTCTCGTTTCACAGCCGGCGTCTAACCAACTGCGCAACGGAGGCTGTCAATATTAATCCCACGTGATAAGGGATTCAGAATTCTTAAAAAATTCTTCCACTGCCTCATTCCTATCGTTATTAAAAAAATTGTATGCTATCACGCTAAGTGGTTTTTATGAATTTTAAACATATTTTTATTTGTCGTAGATAATGCAATGTTTAATACTTGATAAGATTATTTACAAGATAAGAATATAAGATGAGTATACGCTTTAAGTGTGTATTGCCATATTATGCGCTGTTTTATCTTCTAGATTACTAGCCACCGCAAAACCGATATCAAGAGATACAAGGAAAATTGCCTTAGTAATGCGTGATTGTATAATAATATCCAAAAGCATTGTTCTGCCGTAATAAACTCAGCAGAAATAAACATATGAAATTTAGCAGTACTGTTGGTCATACTGATCGTATGGTTGAATATAACTTATATAAATTATTAATATTTACAAAAATAGTATAATTTAATAAAATATGATTTCCGGTGGACTCAAACATAATAGATATAATTTTAAATAAATTTAAATTGATTTGCATATTAATAAATGAGTACATAATTAACAGGATAAACTCATCAAAAGTTACATACAATTCCCTGTTGTCGAAATAGATGACGATAACAAGCATGTCAGGGACTTAAAAGGAAATGGCGGCGTTCACAATTTTACAGCAAAGTTAATAAGTTTGTTAATTAAGTCGGCAGTTAAAGCGAAATAAATGCTTTGTGTTATTACTGGGAATACGGTCTGACCGGCGCGACGCGACCGACGGCGTCTGATGGCAAATCTCGCTATTAATTATAAGCCTATGGTAATGCTGCACAATACCAGTTCACTCCTCTTGACCTTATATTCATGACTCCAATTAGTAATGTAAAGGTTTTCAAATGTTTTGTACATTTTCATTACTTATAGAAAAAAATAGAAATTGAGGAGTTTTAATCCATTAAGTTGGTTAGATATTAGATTTTGTAAAACTAAAGGCTTAGAAAATTGAGATATGTAGGAGATACAAAGCCTTTGCCCAGATGTGGGACACAATGTAGATTTGATTTGAGTCCGCGATCGCTGGAAATTTTACGTTCCTAGTAAAGTTACTGATGCGACTAACTCCTGCCTTTTGTCACATGGGAACGAACGGAATTGACACCTTAACGTGGCCTTTGAATCCTGCTGCATATTTGAGATTTCAGTCGCCGAATGTGAACAGCTCTGTACGAGATTCCAGCATCCTTTGACGCTATGGAAGCTGGAATTGCGTTTGTTTTTTTTAAAACAAGCCTGATTGCATTTATTTTTGATGTGGAGGAAATATGAACAAGTTTGGGGAGAACATTTGGATTTATTTTACAAGGCAATATACACGCGAGACAGAGTTATAACATAACAGAAAATTTTCACTTTACTGCAGCTTAGTGACAACGTTTTAAGAACCTGCGCGGGCTATAAACTGTTTACGTGTTTCATTTAATCTTATATTAAAAGATACATTTTGTTCCTAAATACGCCTTAAGTTGAATGCAGTAGTGTGTATTTTTTAGTTTGTTAGAAAAGCTAATTATAAGTAAGAGTGATATTCCAAACATTTGAAACATTCACAGCTACGACCCGTCGCTGACGTACGGGCGAGTGAAGCAGGCGGCGGCGCCGGCCGTGGTCCCCCACTGGGTGCACTACGACAAACGATGCCTCAACTTCACGGCCTTCTTCAAACAGCCCGTGTACGACAACCCTGACGAGAGCTACAGAGTGCGGGTCGTCAACATCGTGTACTTTCTCGAAGACGACACTCTCACCATTATGGAACCGCGAGTCAAGGCAAGCGATAAAAATATATGCACACAACAAACCTTTTAGCGTAACAAGTTTTCAGAAGTAAGTGGTTATTTTTGTATTCGTAATGCAGGTACAAGTCCTTGAATATTTATTTAAATTTCGATGCTTGAGCAAGATATTAAGTATTCATGATTTTTTTTGTTTTTCTACAATGAGTGGAGATATTAAAATAAGTAATTTTGATTAAATAAATTATATTAATTAGCTCAATATAAAAAATGAATTATCACTAATTCCAATTCATATCTCGCTTACTACTAAACACATTAAACTTTGTATTTATTTTAATAAACATATAAGTAAGTTAATAAGAGTATATGGATTATGGAGTAATTTAAGTTACGAGTGGAAATATTTTTATCGCCGTATAAATAAAATGTAATAAGGAAAATGTCGGCGTCGTAATATTGAATTACGGTTTACAGCACATTAAACACGCTGAGAATTAAAAGCGAAGGGCTCTTGGTAGAGGTCCACACATTTAATCCCAACTTCATATCTCCAAGTGAAGATCCGCACCTCGAAGTGGTCTTGAGCTAATTGCTTCCACTTTTAATCTGGTTAGAACGCCTTAAGCACCCGCCTACTCGGCCTCCTCCTGAAAACCTATCCGCAGCTTATAGCAAAGGAAAAACGAATAAAACGAAACATCATTAATTTATCAACAGGAGGGAGAAATAATACCACCTGAAATATACAAGCTATAGCAGATATGGCGCATGGTATGAGCGTCCTGATTGCTTCGTATGTACATGTACAGTGTATGCATGTACGTGAAAGCATTTCCAGTACGCTCCGCCACGCTAACGCGGATTGGCAATGGACGAATTGTATTAGATTAGTATCCAGTTTAATCGTGTTTCTACATCCGCGATTCGCACGAATATCACTCTAGCGGGTTATTTGTATGCCGCCCGGGTAGCTGGAGCCACTACGAGCCCGGATAGTTTTACTGTTCCCATATTTTTCCAGCCCGCATGTCGAATACGTGGCTAAATTGAATCACATCTCCATGATCTTCAGCAGAACATTTTTAAGGATCTGAGAGATTTAAGATAACAGAATATTTCACCCTTAT
Organism: Deilephila elpenor; assembly: GCA_949752805.1. Taxonomy (NCBI): domain Eukaryota; kingdom Metazoa; phylum Arthropoda; class Insecta; order Lepidoptera; family Sphingidae; genus Deilephila; species Deilephila elpenor. Next base: position 8,510,371 of record OX457097.1, read on the forward strand.
TCAGTAAACGTTGTTCGCGGGATTCAAATATGTAGATTATATTCAAGGGCTCACACTCAGCTTATTCAAATCGGTAGGTGCTGGGTAGGTATAATGCAATCCGAGTGTCTCCAGTTGTATTAGAGCTGGAGGTAATACCTATTTGTATTGATTTTTTTACTCATTTGATATTCTAAACGTATAACGCTGTCGCCACGTGTTTTGTAAAACAATAGTGAACTTGCTTCAGCTAACCCACTGTCACGTTGCTACTGGGAATGGTGCCTAGTGTCACAAAAATACAGCTGTTTTTATTTAATGAACATAATGTTTCAAATCCCAATCTATAGCTGCTAAAAATACACACTTAATAATGATACTCAAAATATTGTAGTTTATTTACAAATATTGCAGTCACAAGCTTGAATACGTATTTGTTTACCATAAATAGAACTTTGTTCGTATGATAACCCTTTTACAATTATGGTACTGAACACAAACATGTTTACAATCATAAACTCTTTCATTGTGTTTTACATTCGTCCATGTTTCTGATAAAATTATGAGTTTATTATATTGTTTTTAATAGTTATTACTTACGGTAACATCACCGTTTATTTTTGTATTATTGTATAAAAAAAGTGATTGATATGAACAAACCACGCCTGCGGCCCGGCAGCGGCAATGAGACCGACAATATGAATGAAGTAACATAATAACAGCCGACATCATCCACATACGTGGACCTAATTCATAGACAGATTCAAAACCTATTTTAGCTATCGAATGTTTTGTCCCTTTCGAACGTCTTTAGAATTCAATTTGAACGAGGAAGACAAAACATTCGATAACTAAAATAAGTTTTTAATCCGTCTATGAATACGGCCGTATATGTACAAACCTCTGTAGCTTTTTCTTCTTATACACAAACTTTAATTAGATCCTAATAACTTGCTACGGAGTTTGTGTGCCCAGCCGATGAGAACAATATTATTCCGCGAAGATTCCACGCGTGACTTGCCTTGAAATATTGTCATAATGGTATCTGAACTTATTATTATGTGTAAAGGAAAGTATTCCGACATGATGTACCTTTGTTGCGATACATCCTTACTCCAAGGTTGTAGAAAGGTTAAACCGTTAAATCCGAGCTGCATTCGCTTAGTGCACTTGTAACAAGTGTGCTAACCGAGATTTATATCAACTGAACTTAAAGAATAACTATGTAAACTCGGCCACCGGTTTATTCACTTCTATTTGTTTTTCCCTTTCAGCGGACGATTGTGAAGTGTACCTAAGTAGGCAATGGTGAAATGAAAAATGAATTATAAAAATGTTAACATCATATCTGTTTAATTTTAAGTTATTACCGGTGATTTTTCGATTGACCGACTGCCTGACGTCAATCGTTTTCATAAACTGTTAAATCCCGGGAAAATAATGTTTTCAGAACTGACTTATTTCCGTTGAATACGAATATTTTTAAACCTTTGCCGAATTTATATTTACATTAATGCTTTCGAATATTATACATATGCAAGTAACAAAGCTTTGTGGTTTTGAATATGTATATTATACAAAGCAGAAATCTTTGTTCTATTGTAAGGAGTGTGTATTTCACTTGAATGAGTTGCGAGGAAATCTAAAATACAAATAAGACGGGAATGCATTTGTCTCGATGTGGATGCACTATGGTTGCAGTCAGCAGTTTGCTTTGTTCCCGAACCCGACCGCACGCTATGCCATAATGCATACAGAACAAAGCTAGTTAGACCAACTTAAGCTGCGTTGCTATTGTTAACAATGTTAAACCATCTGCGTCTATATCTGCGATTGTTTAATCATATCTCTGTTTCGCAGGATATGCCTGCTAAATTATTATTTTTTATAAACACGGTATATCAAGATGGCGACCGAAAACGATGCCAGGTGATAGTATTAGTGACCTCAGACACAAAGTAAATAAAAATTTCGCAAAATTTTTTTTACTTATTGTCGTATTTGGGTGATAAATACATAGTTTTCCTAAAATAATAATGTACACCTTTTTTCATTTTTAAAGACGTAATGGTAAGCAAGGGTTTAAATTACTATTTTCGCTAAAACTAGTTATTTACCTCTTAAACACGAAGATATTTAAAAAAATGCAAAAAATATCTGTCGTTTTTTTTTTTTGCGAAATTTTTAGTTATATTGTGTCTGTATGCACTAAAACTACCACTTGACTTCGTTTTCGGTCGCAGTCTTGATATACCCTGTATATTCATAACCATGCTTGTTTCATCGAGGTGGATTGAGGCTAGAGACTATAGAGCGTAAAGTGCTACGGTCAATGCACACCTCATTCGTTTTACCAACGGTCATTCATCTCAACTATGAACCCGCGTCGGTAATACTGCTCTTTATACCTTTATTTACCAAATCGTTTATTTGATTTCTCCACTTTATGAAACGCACTAAATTGTTAAAAAAAGTAAATACAGTATAGTTCAGTTCCCCAAAATTTGGATAGGTTTTTAATAATCTTGCCACTTCTAATAAATGATGTGAATCGGAAAATGCATTCAATTACATCTCTTTACTGAAAACTTCAAGTTTTAGCTCACATCCATACACCAATAATGCTGAATAATTTATCTTTATTGTTTTTTAATTTTGACTTCTTTTTATTGTAGTGAATGGCGAGATGAGCATGCCATTCATCTGTTGCTAAGCGATATGACCGCTTATGGACAGTAGCAAAAACCAACACTACGACTAACAAAGCAATACTTGGAATTCCACTGCGCTCGTCATCCTGAGACATAAGATGATAAGTCTCACTATATCCAGTAGTTGCTCTGGCAACAATGTCCTTCAAACCGGAAGACAACAGTGCATTTACACTGCTATTTGGCGGGAGAAATAGACATTGCGGTGGTACCTACTGGCGTCTCTCACATAATATGAGAGTCCTACGACCACTGATTTACACTTACAATGCACAACAAGAACGGTAATGGAATAAAATTCGCCATTTATGTGGCATTATGTATTCCACTGTTGGCGGCGGGAAAATTATTGGTGTGTAGAAGACATTAAGTGGTGGCAACTTGACGCAGCCGACTCAATTATACGCATTGTTGCACCCGCTACTGCCTTCGTGCACGTATTAAACAAAATGGAATACAATTTCCAAGTTTAAAAAGCAAAAACCTCAACGAGAACTCCCGAGCGATGTCTACGTATCACACGAGTGGTGAAAATCCTGTCATAGTGACGCATTCCCGTGAGTCACGTTTCGTGAACAACCTGTGTATTTGGGTAGTTACGTCACAACTCACAAGCCCTCGTGACGATAACTACCTATTATTATGTATGCTCTATGCAGCCTTTAGTTTGTCGTCGTTAATTTTAAATTGAGTGAAACTTATTTTAAGGTATTTACATTTTGACGTGCCGAAACAAAAATAAACGAGGCTTGAGCGCTTCGTTCAGCACAATGCACAATGCGCCGCGCCGCGTCGTGTGGAATCATAGTAGGCCGATTATTCAAGCTTCGATTAATGCCTTTGTCTTCTTACTGGCATATAGTGTGGTGGAGTTTAATGAGCTTATGCAATTGTTCACTGACGATACGCTTTTTTGACGTTTAATTTATCAATCTATGGATTTCAGTTTTAATAACGAATTAGTGTGCGTTTATTTATCTCTATTATTATGTAATATAATGTCATTTTATTAAGTTCAAAAATATTTCCGATGTGAATTTTCTATATCCGTTTAAACGAGTAGCTTTTTCTTTTTTCTAGAATTCTGGTTTGTGGCAAGGGAGAATGCTGAAAAGAGGTAAAATACCGAAAAATGACCTCGGTGAATACTGGCACTGGAAGGACTTAGACAACGGAAAGGACATATGCATCTACGGGAAGGTCTTCCACACCGTCTCGTGTGACCTATATACCAAGGTAAGTTTTGTAATTATAGAAGTACTAAAAGTCAATCACTGTAGTGTGTTTGGCTTTTATAGTTGTGGGGAATGTAGAGAAACCATATCTGTAGGTACATGTTACTCGACATTAGATGCAGTTACTTTGCCGTGTAATAAAAACAAAAAATATATACCTAAATTAAATTATTTTAAACTAAATTCATTTGTCATTTGGTGAAGTATTTAATAAACAGAGGCTCTGACATTTTGACCCAAATTTAAAAATGCAGCTGGACTTTCTCGGCGGGTGCCATTTCATTTAGCCCTATTATAGCGGAAATTATTTTGCTGTCTCCGTTCCGTCGTACTTTTTTAATCTGTTTGAGGCAAAATAAACGAGGTTTTCTTAATTTATACACCCATCCCTCGAGACGCAGCGATTTTATTTTCCCCTTCCTAAGTTTTGTCTTGAGGCTTATAAGGGGATACGCAAAAATCCATTACAATGAAATAAAATAAAAAAGCCATGTGGCATCGAGAGACACTAGGTTGCGGCAGATAAGAAGTTTCATACGTTATTCTAGAAATATAAATGATGATAAAAAAAAATATAAAATAAAAAAAGTATAAGAGTGTGAGATTCACACACAGCAGGAGTGACACTTCAGAAAAGTAGACAGCTATTTTGAAAAAGCGGCACCAAAAAGAGAAAAATATAATATGTATTCATAAATAGGCTTTAGCCTACGGGAGAATGAGGTAAAATATAAGTAGGTATACAGTGTTTCTCATAATCTTCGTCGTCTCTTTCTGTTTTGTTTTCCAAGATTCTGAGACCAATCGGAACGATAGCTAGAAATTTCATAATGGCGGCCACTATTTCCAATTCTAACCATCAATTTAGACTATCGGGGCCAAAGGTACCTCAGATATCGAATTTGAGAATCGGACAAAAATATAATGGCATTTCATATAATAAATATTTAAACAAAAGTATTTATACGATATGTAAGAACTTTTTTTGAGGTAGCCTTTTTCGTGACGCATTTTCGCCTTTTAAGTTTTCAAGTCGCCACGATTTTATAGAAATTTAACTTTAGAAAGCAAGTAAAGTTATTGCTATTAAGTAACGTAATGTGTGGGTTACACGCTAGCTGCGGTTCGGCCAACGTCTACAAGATCCGAGCTATCACAAACGCTTGGTTGGCATTTACACGCTTATGAGTACGTTAGTACCTACTTAGTATGTGCCGAACAGGCGAACATGAACGTTAAAGTTTTGTCTTTTTTTTACTGCAATGAATAGCGAGACGAGCATGCCATTTGCCTGATGGTAAGCAATACGACCGCTCATAGACAGTAGCAAAACCAAACAACACGATGAATTCCAAAGTAATGTTTGGCATTCCACTGCGCTCGCCATCATGAGACATAAGATGTTAAGTCTCAATATGTCCAGTAGATACTCTGGCTACAATGTCCTTCAAACCGGAACACAACAGTGCATTTACACTGCTGATAAGCGGGAGAAATAGACATTGCGGTGGTACCTACCCAGGCAGCCTCTCACATATATGAGAGACCTACCACCAGTGAAAGCTATATGCCTCGAGAATGACGTCCCCAACTATTTACTAACCATTAATTAGTGTATAAAAATATTGTTCATCATTTATATTCTGATTTGGTTTTATAAACACATCCGTTAGTCCCGAGCTTGTGAAAAACTTGCGCCAACGTGTAAATGCATCGCAAACGCTTGCCAAACCTTTCTTTGACTCGTGTTCAAAAACTGACACTCGCCCTGATCGACAAGAAGCTCACGCAAGCCAATGGCAGCCGAGCCAATCGCCCCGTTTACACGTTTGTGATAGAGGTTGGCCGAGGTTTGCTAAGCGTGTAAATGTTTAATGTAGCATACCTAATACTTTTGCCGAATGCCGCAACCTGCGATAATAACCGACACAGAGGATTATAGTTCTTATCAAATAGCATAGTCCTGTCTACTTGCCGGAAGCCAACATTAGACACCACCTTATAGAATAACGACCCAATCATAATTAATACTCCCTACAGAGAAACACATAAGCAAAATATTTGCGATAACAACTTTCTTTGATTATTTCAATAATGAATATTTCTAAATTAATGTAACTCTGCATAGCGTTAAAATTTTTATTGACCTGTTTTAGAATGATATTAAAATAAAATAAAACGTAATATTGGTAGTATTTCAACATTGTGTATTAATTATGTAGGTATATAAAAAGCTCGATTAAATATTAAAATACAATAACATCAATAAATTAATGAGTCTAAGGTCCACAATTGGTCAGTTACTTACAATGTGTGTGTTATATATTATGTATGTGTGTTCTTTCAAATAAAAAAAAAGCTATATTGTTCGCGGACCGTAGTCCGTGTTAGTCCGTAAAATGTTTGTTTACAAAGTTTACATCAAACAACTATCTTATCACTGTATAGTAGCCACTTTATCAATATAGTTTACGGGCCATGACCCCAGTCTAGCCGCTATTCGTTGAAAACTTAACAACTCACACCAAGGTACGTATGTAAACATACTGTAACTTGTAGACGGTCAATAACCCATAGTTCTGTCCTTTACTCAAAGTGCACACTGCACTCACAAAGGCATAAACTTAGGATTTGTCAATGTTATTGTTGTGGTAAATGTTATTGTACTTTTGACATCTTAACCCAAAAATTTATGAGTTCCATTAATTTTACTCCATAAACTAATTATAACCTTTCTTAATAATTTATTATATCTTACCTTATCAAGTGTAAGCGTTTCCAACGGTAAATAACTTGACAAAATTATAAGCGCTGGGCGAGGTTTTTAGGTTATGTATATTGTCTTTGGCAACAAGGTCACAACTCACAGCTGATCGCTCCCCGCTGGACCACAGATTATAATATGGCACTTTACACGATGAAGTTCACAGACTACATTGTTTTAAGAAAATGAACTTGACATTTACTTCTGTTAATCATTTTGTTTTAAACATATGAATACTCAATATAATAATCATTAATTTATCTTAAATTTGCTTTAATTAAGGTATGCTATCTTTGAGTTATGACATTGACCTTTACCAATTTGAATATAGTACCGAATGTGGTGCCGAAAGAAGCTTTTTGCCGCGCCATTTCTCGTAGTTACAGCACTGAATTATTTTAGGATCGGATACTTGTGATCTTTATATTTACCAAAGATATTAATTGATCAGGTTTTATTTTTTGCATAGGTCCCGCAAACGAGCAAACAGCTCACACGAAGGTAAGTGATCACTGCCGCCCATGAACAACCACAACGCTGGTACATGGATTCTTCGCCCTTCAAATTGGGAGGAGAGCAGGAAGGAATAAGTAAGGGAAGAGGAATGGGTTATTGGGCATTCAGCAAACTCCGGTGAAGGTTGATATCATCTTTGTTTCTGGTATTTTTATTACTATAATTGCACATTCTAAACAATATAGAACGTTAATTCCATGTTGCTATTTTAAACTTCCATGACCCATATTGTGAAAACCCGAAAATATTTCACGTATTTATATAAACCTATTAAAGTAATTAGTAAAGCTATACTTTAATAAATATTAAAACTTTTAAAGTGTTTATAAAATGAGGAATCCTAAAAGATGCTTTTTTTTATTTTGTGAAAATAATATTAACCTGTTTAAGATTTCATCCGTAAGTATTAATTTTCATTGTTTGATTATCTGCACAAATTAAAATTTTTAATGCCATATCTCTGCAATAACAGAACAATAATGGGAAACGAATGGCCGCAGTAAAACCAGCGAATGGCGTTTCGAATAAAGCCAAAAGGGAGGTCGTGGGGATTAAAGAAATGTGTTTATAGCCTGAGGAACAGTGCTGCTCCGCGTTATTGTCAGTTGCTAACACTGCCTACTGCCCAGTGCCCACTATATAAACTAAAAACATGCTCTTTACGTTCTTTGCACTCAATTACGTTCGAAGATTTTTATGCGGAATAAATCTTATTAAACCTACATCTGGCCGTGTTAGGCTTTACGGTAAACGTGCGTCGTCTGGGAAATAAAGTGTTATTAACTTTAGGTATATCCTCGTTAATAGATTACTAGAAAACCGTTGATGAGGTTTGCTGAAGTGACGGCTCACTTTTGACTATGGGTTGCTTCCAGCAAAATTTCCATAATTTAACTCACTTTATAATGTATCCTTAAATCAAAATAAAAAAGTTTTAGCTGCTTAAATTAAATTAATTAATCTTTTGTTATCTTTATCTTATTGATAAAGAATGCAATAAATGTCAAGTCGACTGTCCTGCTGTGATGATCCTATAAAATATGAAGTATAGTGTTCATCTCACATGCCCAGACTTTTATAATGAATTCATGTGTACGTAATTCTGTATAGCTGCCAGCTTCAGGATCCATCTTTCTGCCCTGTCCTCCATTTTGCCCGGTCTGTGACGCTCTCTACTGCGAGACCATTAGTTCTCATATTATCGCCATTGACGAAGACAAGCTGGCTATGTTGAGTCTACCTTGTAATATTATAATATTATGACTAGAAGCTTTAAAAATATAGTTTTTTTTACCGTAACATAATGTCGCTTCATCCAGTTTCCATACTTTACCTCAGCCATCCAACTCTCGCCATAATATTAAAGTAATGGAAAATATTACTAGCAAATTATTGCAGGGTTTCTTTTTTTAATATTATGCGTATGTAAATCAGATTGTGTTACGTTCGTGTTGTTGAAGTTACAACGGAAACCTTGTGACTCCACAACTCAGATCGAATCTAGCTCGATATAATTCGTAGCTTATGGAGTAACCTGCTTATTATGGTAATTACATATTTGTACATATTATGTAGAATTACGCATAGGTTTCCTGTTATCTTGTTATAATCTACATATTACTCAATGTTATCGGATATGTGGCTCGGTTGTTGTGATAAAAAGTTGCCGGCGTAGGGCAAACGAGCAAAGAGAAACAATGAATAATGCAAAACCGCAGGTATCTCAACCATGTGGAAATAAATTCATCGCCAAGCCTCACTCCTTTACATACACGTAGACATTTAAGGCCCGGGTAAGCAAAGAAATGCGTGTTTATAACCCTATTTCTCAGAAAATTAAGCTTTACTTTTTGGCCTGAATGTTTCAACCGTTTTCTTTGGAAATACATGAATAAATAACGCTCGTAAATCGCCAGGTGAAAATAAATTAAAAGCGTGCGTCAAGAAAGCGAATAATACTAATACGAGTATATGTATTGGTATGTCGAAAGATTAAATATCGTATCAGAAAGAAACATTGACTAAGCAATTTCATATTAGCACCTGAAACCACGTGTGGTAAAAAACAAATAATGAGATATAGATCGTGTGTCCTAGTTTGAGAGTAGTACGAGTTATATAAAACCGATTCATAAATTGAAGCTCAGTTGATTTTTTATACTCGTATTGCGTTATCAAAGTTTCTAGAAAATGTTGAGATGTTAGTTGTTATTGCAAAGATACATGTCATGCAAAAAATAATAGTCCGAAGTCCAGATTTTATTTCCGTAAGTAATTTGTAGTGTTTGTGAACAACGATAATAGATTGCCTCATTGTTATCTACGTTCTTCCACAGGTTAATATGGTGAAATTATAACAAGCTATGATGCATTTGATAAATATTATTAAATTCCAATCTGTCTTACTGAAGGTTCTATACACTCAAATGTATATTAGTTATAAACAGATTTCTTGTACTATTTGTCCAATAACTTAATATATCTTATTTATTCAAATAGGCGTTTTAAAATAAAATTCTCACATTAAAAGAATAAATATTTAATCTAAGTACACAGCTTATGTATACAAAAGTTACTAAATCTGTAATTGTTATGATTGCAAAAGATGTGGTCATGAAGTTTTGCATTTATAAATAATTTTATCTGTACAGTCATTAACACGATTGTAATTTAATCATTAGAATATAGAGTAAATAATTTGAGGCATTTATTTACGTATATAGTACGTATATTTCTAAATACTATCATTATAGGGAGCTAGCATAGTGTAGGACGACCTTTACTCCCATGTACAGAGTGATAAAAAATGGAGCTCCAAAACCGATGGCGCGGGCCGGCTGGGGCAGCGGTTTGACGGCGTAGACCAACGTGTGAAGCACCCGCCCGGCTGTGTAGACTCGGAACAGGAGGGTGGCCCATGCCGTCTCTGGTGAAGTGGTCAGGTACAAAGCGCCTAGTATCCAAAACGCTGGAATGTTTTCGAGATCGTTCAAGTGCGCCCGTCTGACGCGTTCCACGTCCGGGTCGTTGAGTTTGACTTTGCCCTTAGTGGCTCTCGCGTCTTCTTCGTTGGCGAACACTTTTTTTGTATAACGCACTCGGGAGGTTAAAAGCGTAACTAAGAACAGTTTTAAGGCTAATATTCCGGAGTACAGGATGTACGATTGTACGGCCGGATCAGATAAAGACAACGTATTTAGTTGCGTGTTATGGGGAGCCATAGTTAGTTTGTTCACAAAATTACCGGTTGAGCGGAAGCCGCGCGGCAACGTGCTGTTGCTAGACGGCCGTGTATCACACTGTTTATGTGTGCGGCGGCCATTGCTTGATTTTTGTTTTTATACCGTTTTAATCTGAAGATAAAACATTTTGGCCTACTATGAAGTTGCTTCAGAATCAGAATCAGAATCAGAAATCATTTATTTGCACAAAATGTAGGTACAATCATACTACATACATCATCATGCTTTATGACGTCATAACTTTTTAAGTTCTTAAATGAGAACGCATACGTTATTCTTTTATCCCACATTTATTTAATCATGTAACCATTAACATTAAGAACAATACACGTATTTTAAACACATTTATAACACTATTTATATGTATAACACAATATTTAGGCAATCACAATCAAATATAGAGTATTATATAGAGTGATGACCTACATCACAAGACATGTACATGTTTCCCGTTAACGTAAGTATTAGTTTTACAATGCGCTGATGTAATGGGTGACGACTTTTACTCCCATATATATAGTGATCAAGAAGGGCACTCCAAAAGCGATACCGCGGGCCGGCTGGGGCAGTGGTTTGACGGCGTACACAATCGTGTGTAAGACGCGACCCGCTGTGTATAAGCGGAACAGAAGCGTGGCCCACGCCGCCTCTGGTGATGTGGTCAGGTACAACGCGCCAAGCACCCAAAACGCTGGAATGTTCTCCAAGTCGTTCAAGTGCGCGCGTCTCACTCGCTCCACGTCGGGGTCGTCGTACCTAACCTTCCCCTTGGTCTTGGCAGCGTCTTCTTCGTTCGCGAACACTTTCTTGGCCATGCGTACACGCGACGTTAATAATGCCACGCCCAGCATTTTTAGCCCTAATATTCCAGAGTAAACTATGTACGATTGCACAGCTGGGTTTGATAACGCGATCGAAACCATCTTGGCGAGATAATTTAGGTGACACTACTCGTTGCGAGTGTTACCGGTTGAATGAAGTCGGTGCGGGGCCTAGAGAGATAGTGTTGAATGTTGATATTGTACGGCCGAGTGCGAGTATAGCGCATACCATTGTGGCGATGACGATGTTATTTTATTGTCGCGTTATATCACATATCAGTGTATTGAATGTGTACATTGTGTACGCCGGACGCCGCCGGCCGGCTTGAGGCTTGTTCATGATGAAGCAACAACACATTGATATTATTGAGTAAATTGTTTTATCCCACAATTTTTCGGTTTAATGTAATGAAACGTTTTAAAACTATTTATTTTATATATTCTTTTTTATTTTATCTTATTTTACTGTATCCCTTAATAGTACCCATTTTTCACCATTATAATAATCTAAAATCTATATAGCGGTAATATAATGTAGAACAATTTGAGAGCCCATATACAAGTTTATCACGTACGGCACACTGAAAGCGATTGCTCGCGACGGCTGCGGCAGAGGCACTATGGCGTAGACAATGGTGTGGATGATCCTGCAGGCAGTGAACAAGCGGAACAATAGTGTGGCCCACGCAGTTACCGGCGCAGTCGTCAGGTACAAGGCGCCGAGGATCCAAAACGCAGGAATATTCTCGAGGTCATTGAGGTGCGCGCGCCGGAACCGCTCCACCGTGCCATCGTCGTACTTCACTCTTCCTCCCAAGACCTTAGTGTCCTCAGGATTTGCATACACTCCTTTAAACACACGTGTTAGGGCAGTAAATGCCGTCAGTGACAATAACTTTAAAGCAAGTATCGCCGAGTGAGCTATGTACGTTTGCACTAACGTATTGTCAAGGGACAAAACCATTTTGACTCGAGAAATTTAATTTGCACGTAAAACTTGTTGACGCTTGTGGTCAGACGTCTTATAAATGAGTAAACTAAGTGCTAACTGTAATTCTTACTTTGAGTGTGAACTGGTACCTAACTTGTTTATAACTTCACGTCACAACCGCAATGAATATAAACGAAAATTTTTATCCATAGGTCGTTATGTTCTGATGAACATGCACGATGGTAATACAAACACTTCAATGTATACACGTTATTATTAAGCTTTGATGGAAGTTTTTGTTGTTTCGGAATTTTATAGACCGTGGACTATGAATTTATTTTATTATTCTTTTAAAAAGCATGTGTAGATGACTTCCAAAAATGTGCAAATAAAGACGAACTGTTTTATTTATTGTTATAGCACAGAAAAATTAAATAATGTTACTAAATAAATAATAATTAATGTTAAATCAATAAATAATAAATGTTATAATGACTTATCGAACATATTATTATCAATGTTGTTAAAACTGAAGTTTATGTATACCTAAGTGTATGAATACTAAAATATATAGCTAAGTACCTACTTTATAAATACAGTCTTATCGTAAACTTCAAAGTTAATCAATGTCACTCAAGTTTTGTAAGATAACCTCCATTATAGTCTGGTAAAAATAACCGGAGTGATAATATTAGGTAAGTTCCATTGCACTGCTCTCATACTTATAAATTTCCAGCAGGTTAATGATACGGAGCGCCTGCGGAACTGCCCATAGCAATGCGATGCGCCCATTACTTATATTGGCAACGGACCGAAAGGCGCACACTGAATGTTCTCAGATAAAAATAATAATTTATTTCTGAAAAGGTCACGAAGTAGTTAGTTTTTTCTTGTTTAATAACGACATTTTTTTGTCGATAGTATTTTATAGTGATTTATAAGAAAAATTGAATTGAAAATTGTAACGCGCAAATATTTTTGATAAACGTAATGACTTTGGCTTACTTTTTTTAAATGTTAAATCCCCTGATTCTGGAAAGATACATTACCTAGGTAAGGTATATCACATACATTCTGTGGCTGATTATAATTAAGTAATAAAATACTTTAGCTATCTCTTATGCTAAAAATATTGCAACAAAATAATACACAACAGATTTGAATCTGGATTGTAAAGTCAAAATTATTCTTCTATATTTAATTTTATGTGACGAAAATTATATGTATATACGCTGCTTTTAAGAAAGAAAAGAAAGATTTTCTGTAAAAATAAAAAAAATATATTGACGCCCCCGGGTGGGCTCGAACCACCAACCTTTCGGTTAACAGCCGAACGCGCTAACCATTTGCGCCACGGAGGCGATAGCGATGTTGCCGAAATTACTATACAGAATCTATAGACACATATTAATGGAATATCAAAATGTGAAATTTACAATACGTCGTATACTTTTATTTACATAAAATCTATGTTTAGAAATTAGTGACCAATAATACGAGGTGCATTGTATTCGTCAAAATATATTGTTCTAGGAATGGCTGGAGTCCCAAGGCGTGGAATTATCGAAGGAGGAAACGTTGCCGATCGACTCGTACACCCAAAAGGAGCTATGGAAGTCGAAACAGCCGCCGCGACGCACTGCGGCCCACGACGACCCCTTGAGACGGTTCCTAGAATACGACGGGAAGGTGCTCGCGTACGTATACACATGTTTTATACCGTAGGTATAACAGCAGATAGAGGAAAAAGGTGCGGTCAAACCGCGGATTTAGTGCGATATTTTTGTACTGGGATATTAATAATATTTTTATAATTTGGTGCTGCTGTTTCGGTGCTTCGTAACTGGTCGGTCCTGTGTGTGGTGCAATCGAGTATTGTGAACACCCCACCATACTATGTCATGAAATCTTCCAATAACAGCCATAAAACACTCCAGTAGAAAACAACATCGGATAATTAAAATCATTCCACCACATTTATACTTCAACTTGCGAAGTTCACATTAGCCATTAGAGCAGAGTGCAGAAACATTTGGTACGAGCTACGATGTGCGCATGTTTTATGAACACTGAATGTAATCGCCGCCCTATAAAGACCGAGATGAATAGACTACACGTTATGCCAGGATATGAACAACCTCCGTGCGAAATGCTAGTTGAATCGATGGCGAAATTGGACGAGCGTCGCTAGTCGGCGCAGTTAAACGTACAATTATAGTCACAGCTGTTATGCCCGTGTTTGTAGGTGTGAGGTGTCTCGAGTGGAGCTACGAATTAAGATTCGGCTGTGCTGGAATACATGTTTGTGTTTGTATTAAACTCTGAATTGATGCTTGGTGTGCAAATGTTTGTAAGATTGATTTGTAAGTTGTAACCTAATTGTCATAATATTTTTTCCGGCTGTTTTTGTTACATATCGTATGTTTTATTTAGGTCATCTCATTCTTATTTTTAAACTAACTAGTTAAATGATACAACGTTTTGGCTAAGCTAAGCAATAGCGCATAACAAAACCAATGAATTGAAAGTAGAGCGTTGCTGTAGCTCGTTTTAGCTACAATAGGAATAAATCCGCGTGACCGGAGTGGAAACAGTACCTCCCAGATTTAATTCTAGTATCATGCACATTGTCGTATCAATAAAAAAATGTCGTCATACAGAATGTAAGTAAACGGAACCCTGCTAACTATTACGATCTAGCAACACTTAGGTTAGGGTAGCTGCATTGCCGGTCTTTTAAATGAAGTATAATTGCACGCCCAAACTGGCTATAGGTAATAGTTGCTCCTACTTTACGTATTGATTTGTATCTTAAACAAACTGATGCTTTAAATGTATCCGGAATTCCTAGGCATGAAATAGCCCTAATTGAAAGATATAATTACATAAAGCAAAATAACAATTAGAATCTAACTAGAAAAGACGCGGCATTTATTTTTAACGAAAGTTTATTTATTAAAGGCTAGATCGGGACTGGCAGTGCAAACCCCGCATGTGGCTTTACAAACCTTAATATAACTAGATTGGAGCCACGGGCTGGCTTTGTAAACTAAGATGCAACGTTGACTCTGGGGGAACAAGTAAGCAGCCCTGATTTGTCCCCTTGTTTGTGTCAGTTGTCTCTCTCGTGAATTGCCGGCACAAGTTTATTCGCACTCAGTAATGTTTGCACACGGCTGCTTGAGCTTATCTTTGAGACTAATTATACACACTCGCTGTACCTTACTTAGGGAAGTTGCTCGTTTAATATAAATGTTATTTAACGTCCTCGCCTAAGTAAACGTAACTAACCTGTGATGATACCTAAATTATAAATCAAGATTACCTCAAACTGCCTCGGTGGCGCAGTTGTACTAGGGCACGATTAAAACGATAAAGTCTTGAGTTCGAATCCCGGGTCGGGCAAAGTGATATTGGAATTTTCAATTCATTATCAGCCTAGGGTCAGAAAATGAAAATTGCCTGTATTTATGTACGTATGTATGATTACGTCTCTCGAAAATGTATAGTCTTCAAATTGATAAGTAGATACATTAGGTCATTGTACCTCAATGCATGGTATAACCTATAACTCTTATATCTGTGTTTGTCAATCTTTTCTAAGTGGCAATGCATCATGAATGGCTCCACCAGTGCGGTACTATTGTCTCATACAAAGCCATAAATGCGAAGTGAAGCTTTCCTGTCGCTATTCTTTCGCTCAGTTTGATTGCCGAGGGCCAACAATCTCCATTCTCATTAAGTTTCAACTATAACAAATTACTGGACTTTACTCATTACAGATTGTAAATTTGAAATGTTTGCAAGCACAATGAATTTATAAATGTTGATGCAATTTCAACAAGGATTATGAAATGATTAATGCGATTGCAAAATGATTTGCAGTTATTGAATAACAATGGAAATTCTACAGGCAATAAATACGTTTTTTATGGCTGCCTGAAAGGGTTACAATGTAAATAGGTAATTACGCTTCTATTGACGCTATAAAATGATGAACGAATGTTCAATAAACACGTAATATAGTAATGAGAGGTTTGTTGTACTTATATGTTAACAGTAACTTGTATTCTACTATTCAGTGACCGCCACGCCATAGCACAAAGGCCAAACATTTCTAATTAATATTCTAATTTCATAAGATAAGAGGAATTAAGTGTGCCCTCAATAACTAAAATATCAAGTGACTTCTCTGTCTCTCTCTCTCTCTCTCCCTTCAGTCACACGAAGTCCACTGCTGAATAGATCACTATGAGCGAATTTCCAATTGAATATGGTGATCGGCATCGCTATTGGGGCGGATACCAATAACCTTAAACCTACCATTAGTTTATTTTAGTGTAGCAAGTTGTAAGTATGGGTGAAAAATATTTAGTAGTACCTAAACTTACTGCTAGTGGGGAGCGTTAGGAAACCACCAGTAGATTCACTTGTGGGTTTGTATGTATGAGGTGTTTATACTTAGATATTAGTCATTTGCGGCTTACTACTTTTTCCAATAATGGTCGTAATTAAACAACCAGCACTCATGGCGACTATGGTAACATATGCACGCAGCCATTTAGTTGTAACTTATAATTACCCCTATAATTCTTGAGCGTCCATATTTCACCCCAGGTCACGTGACATTACAATAATATTTTAAACATGCCACTTGGGACGCCGATAGTTCCGCCTTTTAATTGCATCCGATAAAAACAGTAATTGTTCCTTAAAAGTATGTAAATTGTTGTTTACAATTTCCCGAAACACCTCCATTACTTGTGAAATGTCTCAACAAATACTGAGTACAGCTAGTTACCGAGATAATAAATGTTTATTGTTTGTTGCGGTTGCCGCTGGTTAAATAATACAAAAACAGATTGGTCGGTCGCGAGCTGACCAAGAGGGAGATATCGCGGTCTGATTTTCACCAAATTACTCCCAAGTTAATTGCTAGCTTTAATTGTACGGTTTCTCCGTTCGGGAGCCGAGTTCCGCGTTTTAATGCGTACTCATTACAATAGGCGCGCCATTGTGATTTAAATGAGGTCCTTTGGATTTATTTGTTGAACAAATAAGCAACAGCGTGGAGCGACGGAAACGTAATTACCGATATTATTTCACCTGAATGTGGTTAATGGGTAATTAGGTGCGGTCTCAGCTTACATACAATTGTAAAACATAAGGCAACCTCACTTGAACTCGTTATTATATTGTGTACAGAATTTGGTCACTGGAATTACCTTGTCTGCTGTGTATTAAAACAGGACTATTAATAAGAGTATAAGTCAATTCTCCATGAGGTAACGTAATTTACTTTATATTGTTGTTGAAAGATCCACATTAAATAATCAACAACAGCGATTGATACATAAACTTGTTTAATCGAACTGAAAAGCCGTCACTACAAAATACCAAATTGAATCTACATTTGTGAGCGGTTGCAAATATGTAGCGGTATGAATGCGAGATGACCAGCGAATGGATTTGAGCTGTTAGCGACTCGTGTGCCAGAATATTTCAACCGGACAGGTGTTGAGTACAGCTCACGATTGTTTCCATTTGACAGCAAGGGGATTAGGCAGCTTAGCGCCTGTGTCTGGGATATTTTTCCACCCTTTGCTTCCTATCCACGTGTGGGAATCTATCAAAACGGTTAATGTTAAGCCATCTGTTTTCTCTTCTCCGACGGCTAAATTCATAAACGTGGATACATTAGTGAGTAGGTCGTATCCGAAGAAGCTGCGGATTTGCCGACTATCAATTGAGCCTACGTCGGAGCGACGAAACGTGGGCGGCTTTCATTGAGAGCGATTCCGACGTCGAAGGCTGCGCCCACGAAGGCAGCGGGGCGGTATGGTGGCGGCGAGCGGGGCGGTGGGGCGCGACACGGCAATAGTCTTCCCGCTCGCCGCTCGTATCCCGCTGACATCGTAGGCGCAGCCTTAGATACACACGACTTGAAATAAGAGGATGTGAAATATCCTATGTACGGTTAATTTTTTTGCAGGACATATTTGAAACTTTATAATCTAATTCAAATAATAAAGTGTTATGTGGACTCAAATACATAAACGGAATTCTTTGTACACAGGCTTAGTAGATATGGCCGGAAGCCAATGTATCGCTTTCGAAATTATTCGAGTAGGCCCATGTAACAGTAGACTTCCTGTAGCTGAATATGATGTTGATAATGAATTATTAATCCCTTTAAAACAAGTTTGTATTGTATTGTATTGCTCAGCCCATATATGCAGGGCAAGGGCCTACTCTACAATCGAGGGTACGATTGAGAGTGAATAGGACAAAATCAAGTTAAGTATCCGTTATTACGCCGTATATTGCGTTAATTGAGAATTTCTGTTGACTAGTGAAGTTATTTACTCTCAGTAAGTAATGGTGTTACAGTGTCGTCCTTGAATGTAAATGACTGTGACGTGACCAACCGACATCTGTGCCTGTGTCGAAAGATTGCCATCTTTATTGCTATTTATTGCAATTATTTCCTTATTGGACCAAGGACTTTAATAAAACTGGAAGGCTAACTTCGAACCTTTTGTAAGAAGTCCACAGTTCGGAACTGCGGCGGCCTCGCGGCTCTTTGGAAACAATTACGATTCATATTGCCTTTCTCATGTAATGATAATCATTTGTGTTTTTCCATTTGAAAAATAGATATGATCGTGATTGGATTTATTCCGGATACGGCGATAGGCGCTTCTGCTATCGGTTATCATGTAATAAAAAATATTTGGTTCAAATACCTGAGTGCATTTTAGTCTC
Organism: Deilephila elpenor; assembly: GCA_949752805.1. Taxonomy (NCBI): domain Eukaryota; kingdom Metazoa; phylum Arthropoda; class Insecta; order Lepidoptera; family Sphingidae; genus Deilephila; species Deilephila elpenor. The sequence continues at coordinate 8,529,335 of OX457097.1, forward strand.
CAATAGATAAAAATACAAAATAAAATTATTTTTTTGTTACTCTTTGCATTTATTACTCTTTGATTACCCAGGTTTGATATTGTGATTATGATGGTGACAAATTCAACATCACATTCATCAGACATTGATTCTTTTCATTCAGTACACATACTATTGAAAAATATTTCACACCCTACCAAAGCTCTTAAGATAAAAAATACAATTATGTCTGACTTTTGTGATTTCTCTGCGAATTCAAAGCACGAATCATTTATGACGTGAGTCAAAGGACGGTCGACCAACTCCGCCCGGCTGCCTTTTACGATTCATAAACAAGGACCTGGTCCGTTATAATATTGAGATTTTTTTACTCTAAATATAGGTGCCATAAATACGAACTTCTTTATAATGAAAATACTTGGCATGAATGTAACCACGCGAAGACGGGGCGATATTTGAACTTTTTACTTTGCATAAATGTACGTAAACCTCGTAAAGTTGTTTTTATTGCGTTAACAGATATTACATTTTAAAATTGTTCTGCGGCATTGTTGCGTCGCGTTGTGTGATAAGCATTATAGAATTCTGTATTTTCTGTCTTGCCGGTTGCAAATGAACATGGTTATTGCGTATAAATCAGAGGTCCCAGTTGTTATAACAAACCATAAGGATAGGTACAATGTCTTCATATTATTCCTCATATTTTATTCTTTTATTAAAAGACAGTTATTTAAGGATGAGAATTTCACAAGTTTATGGATTTAGTTAACTCTCTTGTATATATTTACGTACCTTTATTAATTTGGAATTTTTATAGCTTATAAATAATTATTTAGCCTCGTAGATATCGGCTTATTCCTGGTCAACATTGGTAGCGCCGTTCCATTAGGCTCACTACGGAACGAGACAGAGATGACTTAAAAATAAACATTATGTATAGGCATATAAAAGATTTCACCTATACTGCACATTCGGAAATACTTTATCCTCACACGGTTTAAATCTAATATAATATTTAAATAAAAACATGTTATTTATGCGTAAGTATTATTTATGTATACGTACTGCCGCAAAGTCTGTGGCATTAACTGTTTTTGGACACGTTCCGTAGTTTGGTTTGAATTTGTTTGCCTGATTCGCGAGGAAATCTTGTCTCCTTTCGACTCACAAACTGAATCGCTGCCAAGAACCAACCGGAAAGACAGGTTTAAGTCGCATTGAAGAAAAATTATGCCAGCGGCTATTTCTTTGCGGAGGAAAGAATATGATAGTTTTTTTTAACTAAAATTGCACGATGCAAATCAAAATCAGAAATGCCATTTTTTACACCCCAGCAATGGTATACGAAGTTCTGACCCCATGAAGATTGCCACGGGAGATGTCGCTTTTTTACGTTTCATGTAAAACATTTACCTTTAAGTGTGTAAGGGTGTCTTCCCGTATTAAATGGAAACGTCCCTATGGAGTTTGGTTTGATATGTTTTCTAATATTAATTCCTTTGTTTAGTATTTAAGTTTTAAAGCCATACATAAGATATTTTGTGTATCGCTACTGTAGTATTTTATTGTACCGACATGACGGTTTTCGATCCCAATCCTAAAGAAGTGAAATCGAGTGCCAAGAGAGGCCCAGCAGGACCGACGAATTCTCTTTATTTTAGAGACAGGAACAATAATTTTAAGTGATTTTTATTACGATAATGCTTAAAAAATATAGATCCTTCTTGGTACACTTTATTTAGGATTTTTTTTCTGTTAATTGATATATAGAAACATCTTGCTCAAAAGATACTACATTCAAAAAATAATAATTGAATTTCGAAAATAAAAATTGTTTTGATCAAGCACAAAAATACGGGTCATTCGTATTTGTGTTATTTGGTGAGTGACGTCACAGCTTGCATGCGGAGCCAGGGCATTGTTTTATGACAGTCTCCTAAGTAGTTCATTGGTCATTTCGAATTATATGACCGCGCATTTAATATCTTCTTGTCTCATACTTTATATCTGCAGTTATAATTAAAGTAGTAATGAGAAAAAATGTATACTATAAAATTGAATTTCAAAAATGATAAACGAAATCTGGTTCACCATTTTTCGGTTGCTTTAAAAACTAATTTAAAAAGCTTCGTTCCTAATACATTTAATCTTAAAACATAAAGTCAGTACACACGTCAATTGCATCACAACGTTTACTCATATCCAGCAGTTACCCGGTTTAATTCAGCGTTATCAAATCTCGGGGCATTATGATCCGAGCCGCCCCCGGAGACGTGTGAATAAATCACACAGTCTACCCACCTCGCCGGTGACCGGTGGGAGTCGTGTCTCTGCTGTTTACTCACTACTCTTTTACATTAGGTTTTCATGCTAATTTTGTACTACAATTACTAAAAGAAGCAATCAGATAGCATTTACATCATTTACTCTCATTGTACAAACTGTGCCGGTAAACATTTGATATTTGAGGCGTGAGTTTATGTACGTAAAAAAATGCGCACAAGATTAACACTGTTTATGACGGCGAATATTTTAATTTTTTCGTTTTTTTTTTCATATTCAGGTGGATAGCAGCTTATGATAGGTTAATTTAGTGTTACTTAATTCATTGTGCCAGTGACCTTTACAAGCGGATACAACTTTGTGCATCCCGCAGTCAGCGGCCAGCGCATGCGACACAAAGGTAGTGAAGGTTTTGTGCAAGAAGTAAAGTAGGTATTTTTTTTTTGCTTGTTTGGGCAACGCGACTGTATTGCACCTTATAGTAAACGCAATGTTATACTGTATACTATACATCGATTGGCAACAGAAAGCTACCTCATACCAATTCAGGATTATAGGATCGTCTTCAAGCATCATTAGCTGTTTGGCCGCGTGTGAGCTTACTGTCCTTAAATAATGCGTGTATGTGTAAACACCGGATGGGGAGATTAATTAGCGGCCATTGTTACAGGCTCTTAGTTGTCGTGGCAACAGGCTTTGGAGACAGTAAGACTATTTTAATACACGTTTATCTGATCATTTCGTATATAGGTAAATTATGTAAGTAGATAGGAGTTGTTGGAACAAAAAACTGTGACAAGAATTTCTATTCTTACCTTCTTTCTTCTGTTTGATAGATCACCTTACATACATACATAAACTCACGCCTTGTTCCCAAAGTAGGCAGAGGTGCTACCAGGACACCCACATTTCGACTTGTATGTTCCGTCTCGCGATGTGATAGGGGGCGAACCTATCGCCATATCAGGCACCAATTCTTGACTCCGTGCTGATAATGAATAGAAAAATCCAATATGACTTGGCTCGACCCGGGATTCGAACCCGAATTCATATAGTATTCATATGTCATCGTATAGTTTCTATAAAAGTTTTTATTCAGAGTACGAATTATAAATATTTATATGAAAGTAAAAAAAAAAACTTTAGATTTCCATAAAATCTAGGATATTTAGATAATAAGTGTTGTATTTCTGTCTCTTCTTTTTTATATTTCTGTGAGATCGGCGGGTCATATTTTTTAAGCAGAACGATTTGCATTTATGTTTTATGCCCGGCGCCTGCTTTCCATCAACTCTTTCATGAAAAGGGATAGCCCAAGGGCTTACCTACGTCATTCAGATTGGTGCAATGCTCGATGGCAAACTTCACGTAGGCACCTTCAAATTATTTTGGACAATTGTGTAATCTAAATTCTTTACAATGTTAATGTAAGCGATAATTACAAGCGATAAGCAAATGACAAAAAGTTTATAAGTCAAAGGGATCGGAACTTGCGACCTCCATTAGCATTGGTTTCCGCCCTGACTACTAACTAGGCTGTCGTTAACTTATTCATTGAGTAAGTAGTCTATCCAAACACCGCCCGCGGTTTTCCTGTCGTTTTTAACCTCAGGAATGTTCTAGGCAATTAAGCTAAGATGCCCCGAAGTAATGTGTACAATAAAAACAGTGGCTAGGTGAAATAAAACGGCAAGCACACTTAATCTTGATAATCACGGCTTTTCTTAGCAATTTGAAGGTTAAGCGTCTGTGAAAAGTAGGTTCAATATTAACGCCCGTGTTGGCACTGAAATGAATTATCATTGCTGCTTCGTAGATTTTATATCATGTTTGTAAACGGATTTAATTATTCTATATCTTTGTTTAGTGTTTATTAAATAAATCATGAATGAAAATCTATATTTCTATACATACAAAAGTATAGATTTACATTAATAGGTTTACTTCCATCATCATTCATCTTCCATATACATTGCTAGGTCGGTACTATGTTTTGCTTTATTCGTGTCAGTCATTTTGCTCTACGAGATACAGATAATTTGTACTCCACAATACTTATAAAACAACCATTGATATATAATCTTATCCCACTTATCTATTTATACGTAAGAGAATATAAAGTTCCCTACACATACAAGTTGCTCCGGATATGATAGTGAATATCCGTCAAAAGTGATTGGTGAACAAACATCCAAACATCGGCGTTTATAGGTGGCCTATTTAATAATAGTGTTTGTTTGCTCAGGTTCGACGTGGTGTGGGACGATCGAGAATCCGAGAAGGGCGAGTTACGCAACTATAAGCTGCTCTACTTCCTACAAGACGACACTATTGCAGTCAAGGTGAGTTTTACTAGGCAAACTCGCTGTACACATAATATAAAAGTTTTTAAGTGGAGTCTTGCTAGTCAATGATGGCAGTTTGGATGGACTAGAACCATCTGGGCACTGACAAGAAATGCGAAGTACCTACTGGTTTTGTTGGGTCATTTTGTTTTGTCTCTATCTCTTCCTTATTCACTGTCATCCACTTATAACAGTCATTACTCAAGATATTTGAAATATTTCCATGCTCTAATAATCTTAAGATTTGTGGTCATTAATCAACAATGATTTTATCAAGGGCAATCTTGTTGGTAAATAACCGCCACCAGATGCTCGTGGTATCGTCGCAAATAATGTGTCTTCATAACGACATAACAATAACTTACTTACAATTAAAATTGGCATCTCAACATTTGGCGACTTGGTCTTTTAACAGACCTTTACCAGCTGAGAGCTTCGCAGCAAAATATTATCGTGTGGCTCTGTTCTTAAACGTGTTATACCTTGTGACAGGACAGTAAATTATGCGTAATTCATTTCGCTCATAAAACGAAGATCCAATTAATATGTATTCATTACTTTAGCTATATCAGCCGGCAGATCATACGCTCGCTCGTTCTCTTACCTTAATAACACAATTATTTGAGGCGTGCACTTGACAGCCAGGACCTTCGTCTTATTCCAGAAAATTGTAACCAGCTCAAGCGATATGTGATTTTCTCCGAAATTCGGGGACATTTCCCCGTACAATCCTTTATAAAAACAGGCACAACAAAAGCCTTTCGTTAGTGGCCTACCTCACGAGTAATTCCCTCATTCACTTGAGTAATTTCTAGATAATATTATTGGCGTATACGAGTTCGCTTCGTATTTGAAGTTGTAGGTAGCATTACAGCATCATTTACAATAAAGTTGTCACGTGGACGTTGACCCAATTGTAAACGCTTTAAAACGGTATCAAGTCTATTTTGGTAAATGGCGCCGTTAGAAAATCAAAGCAATGAATATTTATTGGCCTCCTGAGAGCAGGGCGCACTCCAATTATTTGGTTCAATAAAAATTCCTCTGCGCCCACAATGTCGCCGCCGATGGGGCGACCCAATAGTAAATAACTAATGCTTTAATAATTGCATTACTCCCTTTTAGGAGCTTCACGATGAAAAAGGTGGCAAGGATCCCTTTCCTTTATTGCTCAAGAAAACAAAGCTGCCGAAAAAGTGGAAAGAGAGGCCTGGTGAGACATTTTATTATTTGAATAACTGACGTATGGTCATATACATGTGTATTATGTATTTTATATTTTGTATAGTTTAGTAAAAGCTTAGTTGTGTATGCTGTACGAGTATTGAGTTAGTTTCAGTATAGTGAAAATAGATCGCCCACGATGCATATGGGATGGAAATAGCTCGGCAAGTTACAAAGCGTAGGTGGTACTAATGTCACCGCTGCCTGCCCTTTTAGGGGATATGGGTGTAAGCGTGAATACGTATGTAGACGATCACAAACCGTAATCAAGAGCGAAAGGCAACTAGTGAGCAAACTGACGCTAAATGTTTGCTACAAAAACCTTTAATGGCCTTTCAATGGCGCTTGTTAGAGCGCGCTCGAAAACGTCGATAAAAAATGAACGTGTAGATGATATTATGTGCCTTACTGGCTGAGAAAACATCGAATGCCTCCGCTGAAACGCTACGTTCTGAACGAGGGGATTTTCAATACCGCCGACATGTATTGTCACGGTTTACACGATTCACGAAATCGTAATCCTGCTATCGTCAACACATTTATTTTCTGTTATACAGTTTTTAAAACGATTTTTACGGAAAATCGGGTTTTGTTTGTGAATCAAATGGATTGTAGGTGTATTTTTACAATTGATAAAGAATGGCATACATACAATAGAACGTAAGTAAAAATACACTGTTTACACATATTAATTATTTACGGATCTTATGTTTAAAATTAAAAATACCCATTATCCGAATTGCCTTATTTATTATTCTATGGTTATGGCTCTACGGGGTTAGTATTATTCTTAACAAATTTTTGTAATCTAAAAGAACAATGACCAAGGATACAAATCAGGAACCAAATAGGCCGTACACTGCACACAATAGCATCTGTTTGCATAATGCATCCCTACACGTCCGGATAGAAAAGGTATTTCCATTTAGAGCAGCCAAATACTTGGTTTCCGCATTTTTAACTCTTCAAATAGCGTTTCGATGTTCCACTTTGTTAGAGTTACCGCGCGCGGCTGCACACAGTAATCCCAATGCTCTATCGGTTCGCAAACATTTTCCTAATTTACGCGCCAGTTTTATCAGTTCATTTTAATTGAGAACTTTTATCAGGCCAAAGTATGCTGACTCACAGTAATAGCGTATGTTTTCAACCGTGTGGTTTTACTTGCGATGCCGAGCAAACTTACATGCTATTGGGAGAGTATGGGATGCTCCGCATTGAGTTAAACGTATTGAGGGAGTAGGTTAGTTATTCAACTTTCAGGTGAATGAAATGTATGTATCAACCCCGTTAATGTGTACTAAAAGTTGCAGTGTGATAAATTTAAAAGTAAGCATAACGCTTTTGCAATGATTGTGTAGAGACTCGCGAGGAAAGAAAATAATTTTTCAAATTATTCAGCTAAGTATAATTATTTAACTATCATAATGTTTTCTAAGCAAATAAATAAGGTACCCGCCTTATATTAATAGGCCGCTTTTAAGAAGATTAAGCTATGAAAGTTTGAGTTGGCGAGCCGTTCCAACTCTCAACTTCTTCACTAAGGAGATTATGAATTATTGCAGTTGGGGCGGGCGCGCTTTCTGCCTAGCCTGCCGAATTGATTTTTACTATGAATTTTACGTTTATAATAGGGCAGTTCGATAAATTATAGACTTAAGGACGTTTACACCACCTAGGGTTCAATCGAAATGTTTGTCCAGCATCCGCTGGCTTGGTGTTCTTTATCACACCGGATTAAAAGGACGTCGAACCAAAATGACAATAAAAAAGCTCACGTAGAAAGCAGCTTTATTTCATTTATATCACGTTACATTGAACCTAGATATTGAGCACTTATTCTTCAATTACATCGTATTTTAAAACGAATTATAGCAATCCTTTAATATTTTCTTTTTGTTTCATTCGGCAGTGTCATTTCCGTCGACGGTCCTGGAGGTGACGGAGGAAGAGGTGACCGAGTATTACTCGCCGAGGGATCTCATCGTGGGCGAGACTATATTCGTTTTCGGTCGCCGATTCCTTCTCTGTGATTGCGACAATTTCACTCGGAAATATTTCAAGTGAGATTCTTTTAGCCGTTTTTATAAAACAAAACGTTCACGACTTAAGAACAACGGAAACTGGAACGGAAAATAAGAACTCTGCGCATTTACATAAAATGTATTTATATTTTCGTTGGGTATTGTTGAGAAAATAATTTCCGATGGACCTATTCATCACCGACGCTTGGATTCAATTATCAACTTACGTAACAGATTTGCGTAGATTCTAATCTACGCAAATGCAAATATAATTTTTATTATCTATTGGAATACATTATGTTTTTGTACAAAAGGTTAATTTATCATGAAATAAACAAGATAACAGCTAATGATATAGCTTAAGTAACTATTACATATTAGTGAATCTAGGCACCCAGCGCGGAGCATTGATGGTCTATGGGTAGGTACTCTATAGGGCGAATGGCACTTGAGTGGAGGCCACTTACAGGTAAACGCATTGTCAGACATGTAAACATTGCAGGAAGATTGCAAACACAAAGATTGCAGGAGGCAGATGGGTGCAAATCGCTCCAATCTAAGCCTGAATATGGTAATAATTAACGGTCATGTGTCTTAAAAGTAAGATCAGCTAAAGTTAAAAGTTTCGTATAAAATGGCTTGATTTTGCGAGGATTGTTCACTGCCAGTTAAATAGATAGATTTCGCCGTTGATGATTCTAAAACTCAACGAAAATTGTATGTTCCTGTACATGTGGTAGTTAAATGTTTGTTAATAAATGCAGACTATAAAATTGATTTGCTTTGGGACTAAAATAGAAACCAAAACAATTTCGACTTTTCAGAAATAGCTGAAGTAGTTTACTGGGTCCACAAATAGAGCAAGTTATTTAAATAAACTACTGTCAGAGAACTGCTTCAATAACCAACGTATTGATAAAAGATTTGGCAGCGATCTTACTGTAATCAAATAAACTAAAACAAAAGTTGGTATGGACGAAGAAAGAAAGTATTGTGAAGCCTTAAGCTTTCTGATGACAATGACAATTTCATTTGAGTATTTGGATGTCACATTGAAAGATTTGGCTGATACGTTAGATAATACTGAAGTGTAGACTCTTATTTCATTTATAGGTATGAGGTTTGATTGATTTCTTCGGATGATGCAGCTTACGCTGTCTCGCCTATTATATTGTATAAATCATCCGCAGCTGTTTTATCCTGATGCAATATCATAGCTTTGTGACGTAAACAATTCAGTGGATATTCAGCATTGATGATAACGAATTTCCTTAATTTATTTTCATATAGAAATAGTTAGAAAGTCATGTTTTTGAGGTACTACAGATGTCTGACATTGTTTACTGTTTTGTAATGATTTTATTTGCAATTTGTAAAGTAAGTGAGACAGTTGTCAAAAAAGAATAACAAAATCAAGCAAATTCAAAGCATTTTAAATAAGTGCGCTTCTTTTACTGCAATACGCGGTACAGGTGTTAATAGCACATTACTTTCAAAGTAATTACTAATAAAATGAAATACGTAATTAAAATTAAATCTAACAGAAATGTATGCGATTTTCGTTATGATACCTAGAGCTGTAACAGAACTACTCATTGCTAATTAAGGAAGTTAGGCTCTGAAATATTGCAAATATATTTTTGCCAAATATACATGTGTCTAGCCATAATTTTCAAATAGAAATAATGACAGTTTGGAACTGTCTACACAATACATTTGTATTACGTAATTATTAGGTAAGGTCATTCATTGCCTGGGGTGTGGTTTGGACAATGGATTTGATGTTTTCATGCTATTAAGTGATCGTTAATATTGTTAACGAGTCGGCAGTGTACAAGCACAATTTAACTTGTTACATCCACTTAGGGTATTGTAAGTACGTTCTACACATTTCTGCGTTTCAATGTTAATTACAAATGGAGTATTTTTCTTTGGTTTTTAGATGAAATAATATCTGACATATCATTAAAATTCCAGAGAAAATGAAGATTTAACATTTATTTTAGTGTAATATATGTGGATGTTAAGATCGATTACTTACGTTTTTTTATAAGCAAGTTTACCCCCGCAAATAATTGCTCGCTAGTCCATACATCTTATAAACACTTCACATCAGGTTTTTAGTTATTTAGTCGTACAAATAAAAAACATCAGTGTCAGAATAAAACCTGCGGCACACCGTCAAAATAAAGGAAGACATTCTAAATATGAACAAGCGAAGTGTAATTATTGGGAGTAAATAGAGCACATATACATGTTAACAGTTAAACGAATCGACCTAGCCTTAGCAGTTAGTGACGCAAACTGCATTAGGATATTATTAGAAGTACCTGCCCCGTGCCCCGTGACTTGACTGTTTTGAAAATTAGATCTTATTCTCGTCCTTTTTACTTTTATTCCTGTTGCACAAATAGGAATTCGAAGGACTAAATATGTTACTTTATCATAAAATATACCTATTCAATAAGTTCTAAGTATATTTTAACCGGCAAGCACAGCGTTGGACGTCCTTCCACATGATAAACAGACGACCTATTAAAAGTTGCGGTATACCACTTCCAGCTACTTCTAACAGGCTTTCATACTAGGGATGTCCTTATCTTACTAGTACATAGACTTGTTATGAGTTAAGATGATGAATGATATTTCAATAATGTCTTTTTGAAAAAAAAAAAAAAAAAATTCTATGCTATAGAATATGCATATAATGTCTCATTTTCTAGGTCCATGTTAAATATAACCCAACCGCCCCGAGTGGAAATTCGTCATACGGAGAGAAAGGAATTTCCGAAGGTAATACCTAATTTAAGTTATGTTTGTGTCATAGTTTAAGTAATTGTAGAACTAAGGTACAAAGAAATTTTTGTCGGAAATCTGAAATGCAATGAATCCTTAGCTGTTGCTTCCTTAGTTAGTGAGATTGTGAGAAGACCAATATTGTTGATCATTTCAATTGTTTCAGTCGTACCCTCCACACATTGGCATCGGTACTCCCGAGGATACTTTGCAGTCTTGCTACGGGCTTTTGCCGAAACCACCTCACAAAGATGTCATCAAATACAACCTTAATGCTAATAAGGTAACTACAGCACTATGCTTTTTGGAACTTTATTGTCAACAGATGTTTATCAGAGATCTGGAGTTTCTATATCACGCGATAATTCTTTTAAAGATCTTTCAAATCGATCTAAATAATCTCATGTATTTGTTACCCGTTAAAGCTATCTACTGCGAAGCTAAAGCTTAATCTCTTATTAAGCTGTTGGACGAGTACGAAATAATTTGAAATATCTTTATTATATTATACTAGTCTAAAAGATCCCACTACATGGCAAAGGCTTTACCTAAACTCTTCCGTATATACCTATGAAGAGTAATTTACGCCCAGTCCCTGTTATATCTGTCGCTTTCGAGGTCTGCTTCTTCTCCGATTTGAGATCTCATGGTGCCAGAAATCAGATTATATCAATAATTTAAGTGTAATTGTACTGTATTAAAATTGATACATAATATTTAGAGTTTCAATTGCTTGAAATAATTGTAATATAGGTAGTGTCGTACAGATGCATAAAAGTAACATTTTAAATGTTACATAAAAACCATTTAAACAACAAGAAACAGGAAACATCGTCGGGGAAAGTTATTGCATTTTTTCGTTGAACAACATAAATTATTCTTTGATATTTAAGTTAGCTTCTTGTCGACTCAATTAAAGTTGCAGTGCTCCACAAAGCGCCGACGAGCAGTCTCGTCACTCGTTCCTATCTACGGGCCTTAGTTTATTGCGAAAAAGTTCCTCTTTGCCTCCCACCTCGACGTTATAGTGGATACTTGTCTGCCATTATTAACAGCAAAGACATTAATTACTTCCCTCTTGTTTGCTTAACTAACAATTTTAGCTAATTTTTACACGTTAAAAATTAAAGTCGCTAATTATATTTTAGCGTAAAAACGTTTTACGCAACAAAATAAAAATATTTTGTTGCGTAAAACATGAAATTTTCCACTAATTAAATCATTTATTCAAATAAACGTGGGAATTTGTGCGTTGATAACAATCAATCACATTTTGTTTTTTTTTAACTATTATATAAATTCTATTTTGACTTTAAATATATGAATAGTTCATGATGGATAAAATGAATTGTGATTCAAATTAATTTTTTTCTCAACCGCATAGGAAACACAAATTTTAGAAAAATAATAAATGGATTATAAAATTAATTGGTTGAAAACTATTGTATATCATTTGATAAAGAAAGATTAATTGTCAAATTTGTTTACACAGAAATCTACTAGTATGATTTTTAGAACACAATTAGAGCTAATGTCTTGAAGTCGCATAGGCATGTAGTTTTATCATCACACTTCATTCATCAAATTACATTGTCACAGTGCAGGATAAAGGCAACCAGAAGTTGATAAGGTAGAAATTGCCACGAATGAATCTCGTCGTTTAATTTGAGAGCGCGCCCCGGCGGAACACTGTCGCCCTCGTCCTTATTGAACTTTGTCGATACATAGCTCAAGTTTCTTGGTGTATACTGTACACTGTACTATGACCTATAGCTTTATACAGCACTGCCATTTTCTATTGTAGGATATTGCTTCATATAAATAACTCAGGCAGACGTTTTTATACAGTTCTTAAGATGGAAATATGCTAGGCGAATGACAGGTGGTTCTAGTGATACTCTGGAGTCTAGGACCCAGTCTACGCTTTTTTTGTGTATTAAAGGGGGTAAACGAGCATACGGTTTTATCCGATGGTGTGTGATCACCGCCGCCCATGAACATCTGCAACACCATAGGGCACGGAGATGCGTTGCCGGCCTTTAAGGTGGGAATACGCTCTTTCTTCCCTCTTTCCATCTTGAGGCATACATGCGTTTGCTATAAGATAAATTTTCAAGACATCATGATGTTTACATGGTTTGGAGCAATAGTCGGTTTTTATAGACCAGCTAGATCGATAAAGTACGGTTTCATTAAAAAGCGGGGTGATGTAACACCTTTCCTGTTGCTTTTCGTTTGATTAAGGAGATTACAGGATACCTCTACTACACTCGCAAAGTTTGGAATTGTTTCCACAATCCGTATTACCTATACCTAAGATTTCACAGAGAGCAATGAACCTTGCAATCAGATGAATGGCACTTTTTAACATATAGGTGAAGGAAGCATAGATGATGCTACGTAAGTTTTTTTGGACGTGACCGTAAATATATTTTTTTATTGCTGTGTTGCGAGACGAGCATGCCGTTGGCTTGATGGTAAGCGATACCACCGCACATGGACAGTACCAAAACTAAACAATAAAGCAAAGCTTCCTGAGACAAAGATGTTAAATCTCATTATGTCCAGCAGTTACTCTGGCTACACCGTCCTTCAAACCAGAATACAACTGTGTATTTGCACTGCTGTTTGGTGGGAGAAATAGACATTGCGGTGGTACCCACCCAGGCGGCCTCTCACATACGAAAGACCTACCACCTAAAATAATTGCATACATTTAACATTATAAAGGTTTTCTTACATGTTATGTTCTTTTATAAACTTTTTCATTAGTATCTATTGTATTTTGCTGATAGTATTCTTTATGCATTATAATTGATCTCGACGTAATTATTTTAATATTTTTAATCGTCGTGAGGTTAGAGGTTCGTAATCTATTGATTTGTTTTAATCCCAGTGTAATGTTTACCTTTAACGGTGTTAGCAACCACATTAACATGTAATAAACAAGTTATTCATTTAATATGGATGAATTTTACTCTTGATATTTATTTTGTTTTGGTTAAATTCATTGCGGGTTGAAAAGGAGTTAGAGTTCCCAAGAGATTCTCGAGCTTCGGTGGTTGGTAGTATTTTAGATGGTACAACAATGGACCCTGAATAACAGAAGTTGTTCTGCTGGGTGTGTACGTTGCCCTATATAAATGTATAATGTACAATACTTGTTTATTATTATTTTCCACAGTATCTACGTTACTTATGCGTATTGGACTGGATACATCCTGAGGATAACGGCAGGAAGTTCGTGATGTCATACAGCTTGGCCGATGGAAGCATCAAAGTAGGCGAGATCCCTCGACGAAACTCAGGAATCAAGGAAGGGAAATTCTTGAAATCAATGATGTTGCAGACGCCAGACTCTGATCCCAACTTCCCAACATACTACACGCCAGACAAGTTTTACATTGGCGAGTAAACATTATTTGTTTGTTATTGAAAATAATCTGAATACTTAATTGCAACCCTTTTGTACGATCACTTTTTTGTGGTGATAATATAATGATATCTCCTTACGTAGTGTAGTCGATTGACACAAACAAAACTGCACTTGTTAGTCCAAGAATCTTTTCTCAGCGTCAAATGTCCATGTCCACATAATATGTAAAACATGTTTATTTATAACCTTCAGCAACACAGTACTCCCAAGATAGGTATTACATAAACCAATTCACGAAGACTGCTCGTTGGTAATAAATATTCTATTTTGTCAAATGCGATGTAAGCTGAATGTAAAAGCCATTAGTTTTGCATGCAAATAGCGTCGGTGTATAAGTGAACACTCAAAACTTAAGTGCATGGTAACGTACCGCTTTCTGAAAGCAGAAGAAAATGTCGCGACATAAGCACGTATTACACTACACAGTACCACAGAATACTGTGACAGTACCTACACAGCGAGATACCACATTTGTGTATGCTATCCCTTTACACGTAATGTCGTCGTTTGTAATATTGATGCTTTATCGATTTTGATTTCCAAGCTATTTAAGCCGCAATAATATAGCGGCTATCGTTAACCTGAAAAAAAAATGGAAACAGTTTTTCGTGTAATAATTTAATTGTAATGTAATTGGTAACAAATTAATACGAATACTTATTGTACCTTATTACAATTAAAAATGTTTTCACTAATAACATTTTGTAATGTAGAGTTTAAATATTTGCTACAACAAATTTACATACTATTACGAACAGGACTAAAAAACCATTCTTAAAAGTCAAGCAGGTCCATGATTCATCCATAGATTGTGCGTACAAAGCGTAACTCGTCAGTAAGATGTATTGCGGTGATTCAGGTGCCATAGTGCCGATATTCAAACACCGGTTCAAGATCATCGGCTGCGATCTGTTTGTGTACCGCTACATGAGCGCCAACCCCGACAAGTTCCCTCAGGAAGTGATCGATAATGTACGCAACTATCACATGCGGGAGGGCAACTTGAAGGACGAACTTGAGGTGAGACTTGCCTTAGCTATCTCTTTACTTACACCAGATTCCCAAAGTTTGTCTTGTTGCTTTGCTGTGTTTTGGGTTTGGATATAGAGATTTGTTTAAGTTATATTGAATTACTGTAAATTCTTGAACTTAAGATGTGTTGATGAGTTCAATTATAGTGCTACTTTGAATCATTTAAGATTTAAGTAGCTAAAATAAAAGTCATGACCTGATAAGGTTTTATGTACAATGGTATAATTCCAATTATATTTTTTGCTGACATACATCCCTTTCAGGTTCACTTTGGCTATCAAATACTTAACCGACATTCACCTTCTCAGATGAATCGTAATACAACCATATCTTCGCGCGCAAACATCAATAAAGCTTCATGATACACTAACTTGTCCCAGATGAAGATTACCCACATATAAAACGAGTCCAATACGAAAGTAAAATACATTATGGATAATGATAATAATGTAGGGCAAACACAAAATGGAGACAAATACCCACATCGGCTATTTGTTCCGATGCCGGAACTCGGCACTTCCGACCGGGATACTTTACACGGATATTAAATGAGCTCACAAGCTTAAAGAAACCTCCTAGTAATTGCATTTTTTATTGAAGCAGAATTTATATTGTACGATGGAAACGTTATTTTTGTTTACATCGCAAATATCCTGTCTCCATTGAATAGGATAAAAAAGCTTTTGTTTAAAATATTTAAATCTTCTACGTTCGTTGTAGTCGAATCCGATGACAAAGGAAGTATTTGATGAGATTTGGGTTCGTTCTGTAACGTAATACGATGGCGTACATTGTCTTAATTTTTATTGTGGATAACGGTTTTGTCAGCTGCAGACACAATTGATATCATCCTGGATACATAAAAAGACGAATGTGAATCGTATGTGTCGAAGATATTACATACTTTATTTTATTATTTTAACGATCGAGTCAATTTACACCTCATCCATCAAAATCGGATAGGTAGTTTTGACGCCTTAATGGTACATAGTAAAAAACTAATACGGATAATAAGACTTTTAAGATTAACTAAAACTTTTTGGAACAATACTAATATTTACAGACTTTATTGTGGAATTGGTTAAATTTTTACATAATAATTTTAATTAAATTTTTAATTTTTTTTTACGTAATTTTACATTATAACTTCCTGACGTTTCGATTATCTTTTTTACAGCTTTCGTGGCCACGGGACGGACTGCGGTATTGGTCATCCGCTTAAAATGTAGTTTTATTTCAATGTGAAACATTCGCGTATACCTAAGAAACCATTATAAAATAATTGTCTCTTCGTCGCAGTCGGGTAAAAAGATAAACGAAATAATACGGATCTAAAAATATCTGAAGATTTTTTAATGTTTGTTAGAAGTAATTCATCACACCGTCCAACCCATTTCGATAAATTTCATATAAAAAACTCGTCCCGACTTAAAGTAACTCCTTGCCCCGGTACTTTGTTGCAATAGATAACACAAAAAGGGTTGTATATGTAGATGGCGGTGCGCGAAGAGCAAGCGGCAGAGACACGAGCCCAGCTGGCCAAGATCGGTCAGGCGGCGGTGGCAGAGCCCAGCGCCATGGAGCGCTGCCTCACCGCGCTCGACGTGGTGGAGGGCAGCGCCACGCCGCCGCGCCCGCCCACGCCGCCCACCACCACCGACAGGATCTCCTACGACGACACGCTCCGGATCACCAGGCAGGGGTAAGTAGACAACCTGGCTCGGCCGCTACATCCGCGTGCCGGGCTGGAAGGCCAGTCACTCAGGCGTAGCAGTTTCAGCTTCACCGAGATCCGGAAAGAGGAGCTAAAAACCGTTCCTCTCGTCAAAAAAGATATAACTGGTAGATAAATAACTTCGGCATCTCTTCATTGTTCAATAGGTAACTACTGAGAACGGAATTCCTCTACAATAGTTCGATTGAGAGGCATAATAATTGAGAAAAAAATCATGGCGATAGAAAATGTAACGAATAATAATTTAGTGATAATGGCGAGTCCAGTTTTCGGACTTAATTTAACTCTACACATAAAAACAAAAATTTGTTATATAGTTTTCCTAGCCAGTGCTTTAGTCATCTCCCTACGGCACGCAAAACGGGATTTAGCTAACGAGCTAAATGTACGGAAATAAGTTTGCGGTTAGATGAAACGTAGTCTTGTCTCCATTTTAGATTCGACTCTCGTTCATTTTTATAATGAAAAAAATATGTACTTAAATGAATTACAAACCTACAATGAAATAAATTGATATATAGAGGGATATGTGTGACCGCATTTCGATAAAATCGAAGGTGGCAGATATGTACAAAGTGCCATCCTCAATTTGCCGAGCTTATTTCCATTGCCATACTGACCCAAATTCTGTTCCGGGGCAACGCACATATGATTTTCCAAACTGAAAAACCTACACTAAATGAATAACCAAACTTGCTAAACGAACCCAGAACCTTACAGTTCTCGGCCTACAAATGCCACTAGACCACCGAGTTGGCAGACATAGCATCCGTCACATTATGTCATATTTTTTTCATAGCAAGCCGACTTGCGACGATATACTACCTCTGAAGGGCATCCTGAAGTCAGGCGCGGCCCGCGAAGATCACCAGAAGATGGTGTGCTTCAGCGGGCCTGCGCCGGACGAGCACCGCCAGCCGCCAGCCAAGCCTGTGTCATACCCGCCCGGGGAACAGCCGCACTACGTCGAGGATGACGACTTCTGCCAACGATACAAGGATCCGGTACGATCTTTTGCATATGCCAGATGCCCAAGACCTCTTTCCTCTTCCCAACCTTTATCCTTCCCGCTCTCATCCAATATTGATTGGCCGGAACCATCCATGATTCAGCTTTGTGGATGCAGTGATCACTTACCTTCAGATGACCTGTTTACTCTTTTGCCGGACCTAGTTGTATTACGGTACGGTAACAAAGCTGAGGTCTCGGGTTCGAGTCCCGGGTCGGGCAAAGTGATATTGGATTTTTCTATTCATTATAGTCCGGAGTCAGGAATTTGTGCCCGATATAGCGATAGGCTCGCCACCTATCACATCGCGGGACGGAACGTACAAGGCGAAATGTGGGTGTCCTGGTGGCGCCTCTGTCTACCCCTTCGGGGATAAAGGCGTGAGTTTATGTATGTATGTAATATTTTTCCCAATGATTGACCGAACTGTGACAGTGCGTGAAAAAATTCCATTCGATGGAATTTTATTTTCGGGTGCATGAGTTAGCCCATAATTCTGGCCCAGTAAGGTTGATGGAGAGATTTAGGCGAGTAGTATTTTTTGGACTTTTTTGGTGTCAATCACAATTCGAGTATCTGGCTTGTATTGAAGTATTGACTGCCTGTAATGTCAACAGTACGTAACTTCTTTGAGAAACGACAATTCTCTAGATTTGTAACATTAAATATCTTTCGGCTAAGCGAAGATTACAACAATATACTCTGTCTGGCTGTGTTCTCATTTTTACATGAAAAATGAACGAACATTTCTTACAAAATAAAAATATTACTCATAAACGCACCTACAATTTCAATGAACTGTTATCTTAATCGCATAACGCAATTACAGAGAACGTGCATTTAATTGATACAACTAAACGTCTCTCATTATCGGAAAATAAATGAAGCAAGCGTTTTAATTAACAACGAAGTCCGCATATCTGATTTCAAGTTTTGCAATTGATTAACTGTTAAATACTACTCGTGTTTTATGTTTTAACTGAATTCTGTAATTTCTCAAAAACTACGGATCCATTTTGGTTACGTGTTCCGTGTTCGTAATTGATTGTCATCAATAAAGAAAATGAGAATATATCTTCCATGAACATTCTTGTAGGATGCCGATGAGCGTGCATACCGTCGGGCTCATGACATCTGTGCGTATGAGGTGATCCCGAAGTCCCAGGCCGCGGACGCCGGCGGTCCAGTGAAGGTGGACAAGGGACTGCCCGGCTACCTCGGCACTTATGGAGTGGATTGCAAGGAGGTGAGTAGCTAATGATCATCATAAAAACGTTAGGTACCGAAGACAAAAAGAAAGGAAAAAGATGAAAGGAGAAAAGTGATAGTGGGCTTTCGACAATCACACAGAAAAAAACTCAACAGGAATGCCGTCGCTTCAGTTTTTTGTTTTTGTGAGGGAGTGGTCCCATCCCGGTAAAGCCGGCCTATTCCTACCACCCAAGGCAGGTCCAAGGTGGCAATACAATTCTACTACTTCAAGTTTATACAACTTTACTCCTAATTTCACGTTCAAAAACTCTTTCAAGGTGCCAGACTACATGCGCCTATCTAGCGACGCGTACGAGCGCGTAAAGAAGCTTCGTCGGGACGTGCCGGAGATATCTCCCGCCGCCGCCCGCCTGGCCGATACACTCCGGGAGCCCACGCTGCCTGTGGAGGCCTGCCTCGAAGCCCCCGATGAGGCCACCGGGCCCTGCGCCCCTCAGAAGGAAGAAGACGTTGCCTTTGAATGTGGCCATGTTAAACCTGTGCTGCCTTGCTGCGACCCTGATAAAAGAAAAGAATAATTCGTGTTGGGGGGAAAAAATGTCATCCAGCTATTAAGATGGACAGCTGACGTTTTGTGATGTTGTTACGTCACATGTCAGTATTGTCGTGTTTTTTTTTTATTTAACTGCATTTTTAACACTGATGTTTGTGAAAGGTATCTTTACGTACGGGTAGTCCATTTTTACTACGTTTGAGCTGGATTTGTTTAGTATAAAATTTTATGTAAGCACCTATGTTGCATAATAAAAACAACGAAGTTTTTGTTTGCCTTTAATTGAATACAAAATATCTTTACATTACATAGTAGGGTATAAACCATATATAAATTACAACAGGAATAGATTATTAATTAAAATTATAACACCCAATTGATCAACTTATTCTCCACCGAAAAGTTATAAAAATACAATTTTTCTTTAAAAAATAACATTAACCGTTAGTTTATTTACATGGTAGTATAGATATATTTATATCTTCTATTAACACTTTATCCATCGCAAGCCGATTAGTCTCTCTGACAATGCTAACTTACGTGAAGCCAATCAACGGACATGGCAGTTACATTCAAATAGGTGCTGATGCAAATAAACCCATTATTTCAGCATATTTACACTTACTCAATGTTCTTTAGTAATTTCGAGTAAAATACAAACATTACACCATGAAATAACTCTGCTTATCGTTGTATAAAACGTGGTGGATATATTATAATAATATCCATTTTTGGAAGTCGATTAACGACATCACGACAGCTGCGGCTCAATCAAAATTCTTTGTAATTTCAAATTTTATGTCATTAAAAAACTCCGAATCAAATAAACGAAAAGTTATTGTGTTCTATTATGACAGAAAATAACATATATATTGTCCAGTGAATAAATCCTGGAGTATATTTTAATAATTTTGATCCTTTCTGACGCAAAACCTCTGTATGTGGATTTAATTTATGACGTCATGTTTCTGCCACCATTAATATTATATACAAAGGCCATCTGTGTTTTTACAGATCAAATGACATAATTATTTTTTAAATAACTTCATTATTTACAATCGAGGAACATTTTAAACTTAGAATGGGTGTCGATTGTTGCAAAATTCAAAGTAATTATTTTATGAATTTTCTATTAATACTTACATACAGTTTTTTTACTGTTTAACATTAAAACAACTGATATAAAAATTTGTATTTAATTTTATAAATAAGTTATGTACAATGCTCAAAATATCAAGAAACATAAAAATAACGTTATACCACAAATATACAACCAATGTCTAAATTTGTTGACCTTGTACTTAATCGAAGCCTTGTACACAAATAGCTTTAAAGGAAACAATAATGAAAAAGAAAACAATGTCATTATGTATACTTATGTATGCTTAATTGTGAGAACGCATTACGCAGGCTTATAAATTATTATGAACTTACATATATAATTATGGTCTTGCCGTTAATTGGCACATTTGTATGGATTAAAATTATAGAGGGCTATTTTCGAACTTATAGGAAAACTGACTATCACTGATGATATTGTCTTTAGTTTGCTTGATATACTTATTTGAGAGTGTAACAAATTGTTTATCCCAAATGGTAGTATACTATAGCTCAACGTCAACAGCCGTAATTATTTTTATATTTTTAAGAATGGAATGTATAAAAAATATAAATGTTTAATTAAATAGGTTTTCAATTTTAAAATAAAACTCGGGATGTATTACGAAATTATAATACCTGTAGGATACTTTATACTTTCAATCAACTGCAGTGAAAGCTTACTTTAACAATTTAACAAATACAGTTCTCAAATAACGTAACAAAACAAAATCCATTAGCAAAATAAATATATTTATTAATAAAATGCGTGTACGGCACATCTATGCCTCTCGTAACAAAAGTAGCAAATATTTTCTCATATAAACAACGGCTGCCAATCATAGGTCATGATTGAAAGCGAGCCGAGCATGCCAATACATTACACGTCGATAAAGTACTGCAGATACTATTTCTGCTGAATTATTTACAATAAGGGACTAACCACATTCACTCAGCTCGATTCAGCTTTTGTCGGAACATTTTATATGAAGACGCCAAAAGGATTTGTACAGCTTTCCGGTTCTATTCGACTGTTGCGGAAAACAGACATTATACGAAACCCTGTATTTTATTATCGTAGTATTCTTGTACATTCTAACATCAGTTTTAAGCTTTACTTATACAGTACGTATAACGCTGAACGCAGAAGAATAAGGCTGAAAACTGATATAAGCATACGTAAAAATACCAATGATAAAAACGAGTTCTGTTCACAATCTAGCAAAACTCTTACAGAGCTGATTATGTAGCCACCCCTTACGCGATGTATACAATAACGAGGACAACAATGGCCAGTGTGACCAGCATCCCGCCGAAGAGAATGTACTTGTCTTGGGCTACGCGTCGCTCGATCAGCGAAATGGTCGCGTTAGACAGACCCAGAGTATTGGCCAGGTCTATGATCCTTCTGTGCGCGCCCTTCAACGTCTCCCGGTTGTACCGCAACGTCTCTAGCATGCCGCTACCTGCAAATATGACATTGTTGATTAGTCTATTTGATCGACGCGCCTATAAGTGATGGTTATCTGATGTGTGTAGTGATGATTGATATTCAATGTTGAGTAGCGATTGTTTGTCGTAAATTGGGTTTGGTATTCTTTGTATTCAGACTTTGAATTTATTGGCGTTATTTATTATTTAATACTAGCGACCCGCCCCGGCTTCGCCCGGGTACAGATATTTTTTGAGTTCAGTCTTCATCAATAACATATTGTTTCATGAATTGACTGTTTTATATTTAAACTCAATGCGACTGCCGTCTAATATACTGCTTTTCCCGTCCCGTCCCATCATATCGCGTTCTGTCCCGTCTCTTTCTGTCCCTTGACTCAAGACATACAATCCTGTCCTCTCCTATCCCGTGTCATCCCTTTAAGTATGAATGAGTAGCAAATACGTATATTTGAATTCCTTGTTCATCGAGAATACTACATTTTTGCAGGATAAAGAGTAGCCTATGTATTAACATCCAAGATGTCAGCTACCTCTATACCAAATTTTACCAAAATTGGTCAAGCCGTTTAAGCGTGAGGAAGTTACAAACACACAAATTTTCGCCTTTATAATATTAGTAGGATAGGATAAACGCATAGCCGAAAAACACGATACAATTTACCTACGCGTTTGTCCACAGAAATACCGTAGTAATAATATCAAAACTAATGTCTAGCAAAGAAACCTTGGACTTGGACATAAATTACATTATAAAGAGCACTGCATTGTCCCAAATGTCAAGTTAAAACGCAAAATGGACAAAGTAGCGAACATTGTATAATATCCAATTTGGCTAACCACAGAGAAGGCAGAACAAGAAAAGATCCGACATTCGTGCTTCAAAATATCGCTCGGAACGACACAATAGCCGTAACCCGATTCGACTGTGCAAATGAGAAATGCAGAGAAGCAGTTTTGAATGAGGATGTCGCTCATAAAACCCACAAAGGAGAACTTTGTCCAATCGACTACTTTGATTAAATCACAACTGGAACATTAGCTGCGAGTGCATAAAGTGAGTTGGAATAGAATCCGGCGGCAATTATTTAACGTAAATAGCCAGCAACTAGTTCGAAAATTACCTCCGCATCGAATTCACGAATCGCTAACAATTTCAGCGAGCGTTTAATGGCTACGGCAATAGCCTACAATGTAGTTTATAATGACTTCAGCAATAAGTGATTTCATAATAAACCATTGTGTGTTTAATAAATAGTTGAGTGTTTAGCATTTACTATCATTATTTTGAATACATAACATGGATTTCCTAGGTATACCTATTGGTATTTTATCATAATATAGGCTATCATTCCGGTGCAGTGGAAGCATATTAAGACGCAGTGCATAGTCAAAATAGGCTTCTTAAAACATTATTTTAAGCAAAATGAGTATATTTAAGGGCAGCGAAAAAATGTGTGAAAAAATGTTGAACTTCATATTTATGAGAGGACCATTGGGTTCAAAAAACGTTTTCTTAAAATTTTCTGGATAGAAAATCATAAAATTGAAATTCAAGCAAATGAACTGTATTATTTATGACCAAATCAAATATGGTGTATTATATATAATAAGGGAACTGTTATTTTTATTTATTGGTTTAAAAGAAGATACACATATAATGTATTGCTAAATAACGAATCGAGTAAAACATCGCGTCATGGCGGCGCGGTCATAATTTGTTCCTCTTTCATTACTTATTTACTTTTCACTGCGCCATAATTGTATCGTCCCGGATAAAGACCGCGGAACACGGAGATGGAGAACCCAACAGGGACCCAAGCAAGTGCACCGCGTTTTAGGTTCTGCCTGTGTATAACCGCCGGCACGAATCTTGAGCGCTCGGCGACAGAGTGGGGATTGCTTTGCGCATCGTGAACTTAAGGACAAAATAAATGAATGAATTGAACAAACGCAATGAATGAATTAGGCATAACAACAATATGGCGTTGCGTAGTGAAACAATCACTGGCCGATGCGATAATGCCCCCGCCCGCTTACTTTATCATACCTCAAAAGAGACCCAAAAATCGACATCTGCGCAAGTAACGGCCAGCGCTCAAGATCCGTGCCGGTAGTTATACTCGGTTTCAAGCGATGTAGCACAATTATGTTGTTTACGTTCAAGCCTTTGATGACCATATTATGACAAACTGTTGTATTTATTTTGTTAGCTTTAGCGACGACAAAAAAGTACCTTAATTAAAGGTAACAGATTAGGAAATGAGTTGTTTATACGAATTTATTACACCTGACAATTGAGCAACACAAATATTTCGACATTTTCCAATGTTGTGATATGAATTATCTGCCAACTTTATCGTTCCAACTACCCACGGAACATCACGTAGAAGTTCATAACGACAAAGTGCCGTGTTCATTGTGTGGTCAATTAAATCTATATGAATTAAATATTTAATTAGTTTGGAAGAAAATGATTGTGAATAATTAGAAATTTTTCGAGGTTCATCAGTTTGCTGTGGTATGGTGTGAGAAGTATCGTCTGGTCAGGGCTATCTTGACCTTTCACAGGTAGGTGCAGTCAGCTATCAGCCATATGATATTACCTTAAGGATAAAACTAACATTTATGTGCTAGTCACGAAATCACGTATAGCTGTTAATTGTAATTTCCTATCACAAGTCGTTTTCTACTAATACTGTTTATCTACTTTATCACTAAGTAAAATATAACCACATTCTTCACAAAATATTTCCAATAAAACATCCTATAGGAATACCCCTTTCCACAGCTGTGTGTTATGACGTCTCTACTCATCGCACACATTGCAAGTTGATCCTTGCTTAACTGTATAACATGA
Organism: Deilephila elpenor; assembly: GCA_949752805.1. Classification (NCBI taxonomy): domain Eukaryota; kingdom Metazoa; phylum Arthropoda; class Insecta; order Lepidoptera; family Sphingidae; genus Deilephila; species Deilephila elpenor. The sequence continues at coordinate 8,554,373 of OX457097.1, forward strand.
AGTAGTAAAAATCAATCGTCAATGTACTTACATCTTATTTTATGTATTACATTATTTGTGGTACTTTTATAGCAAACGTAACGAAACCAACGATACGGTCGTGGTTATCCACATAAATAGCTTCCTTATTATTTTCAAAATTCTTTGGATTTTCTACTCAAATTGTTACATTTTCATTTCTACCCAAATTCATATAAATTTCCCAAAAAGTCACGTGATATTTTTGATTGGAACTGCAAGAATAATAATTGAAAAGTGCATTTTATTAATTTGAAAAGTAAAACAATCAATAAAATTAAAAGTGAACTACAAATAAACAGCCGGTAATGGAATGGAAATGGGTCACTACCGTTTGAGAATCCTTGCGTCGTTCGGGAAATTGCAAATACGTTGCCTGTTCGATAAAATTCTTTCAATATCTCTTCACTATATCTAAGTAACGGAATGCCAGTGAAATTTATTTTAAAATAGTATTCCGCGATATTCTCAACTTTATAGAATGTATGCTAGATAGTTTACATATCTATGTAGTTGTAAGTTTATTCCTTCGACAAAACTTTTACCATATCAGAAGTATGTAGGTATACAAAATGTTATATTAATGAAATTGAGAATTATGTTTGTGTTAGTTGTCGGGGTAACAACTATACTCATACTGTGCCTCTCTTATTTCATTCCACACTGCTAACTCGATGGTTGATAAAGTGAAAAACAATCGACATCTATCTCATCATAGACATATACTTGCTGCGCTCCGCTCATCTTCACTTCAATGGCAATTGGAAGCGTAGTTTTAGTTGCCCACTTATACACTCCCAAGATATAATTTTTTTTATATTATTTCCTTTAATTAACTGTACCTTTTACAGAACATTTGCAATTTTCATATAAGTGCTTCCTTTTATGTTACCATATTTAAAAAAGGAAATGACAAAATGCGGACATGAAGAACCGATTAATACGATCCAATAACCGCTGCATACCTTGACCTCTTGGTTGAACTTATAAGCAATTATCATGCGTGTGAAGATTTATACCTGTATTTAAAAACACATATTGAAACAAAGATTTTCGCAATGCTGACCTTATCGGTACTTTATTTCAATTTAAACATTGAAAGAAAACTAATATTTAGGCGGGCCTCACCGTGACCACGAAAGCAATTGCATAGCAATTGAAACGTCGGGAAGTTAAAAAATGAAAAAATTAAACCAAATCCGCAAAAAACTCCGTGAAACCATTTTCTATTTGTCCTATTAGAATGTATGTACTATATAGACTGTATGTACTATATGTACTATATTCTGGACATAATATTTTTATCATTAAAATCCAATACTGCGTTTTATCTTCTAATTTGATTCCTGTTCAACGTTGTCATCAATATTAAACATTTTAATTACTGTTTTGATACAAAAATATAATGAGTGCAATTGAATGCTATTCTTTTAATAAGTACATAGGTTTGTAGTATGTTTACTACTTAATACTTAATGAACCTACCTGGTAGAATCTAATGGAAGGACTGATTTGGTATAAAATTGCTCAACCAATCACGACATGCGGTAAACGCAATGTCCCATTGAAATATAAAACCTTTTCGTGGGTGATGGATAGCTCTTAAGCTAATTGCAACTCTATTAATTAATTTCAATGTCTCTAGGGCGCATAATGCAGCTTAAACAGTGAGCGGTTGCGCTGTGAGAAGTTACGAATTATTAAATCAAATAACCCAGTTTAGTTTCAAACTAGTTTAATGAAAATATATTCCCAGCGCTAAACAAGAACGTCTAAGGAAAAAAACATTGTTTTGAATTATAATATTATGTATATTCTGTGCTTTAAAACATTAAAATGATGACGTGTCCCTTTTAATAATTTAATTTAGTTTAATATAAACTACGTGGGAAAACAGTGCTTTTAGATTGTTACAGAAACACGTGATATAATAATAATAAAACATTCAATAAATTCCTTTCTGAACCTAAATAAACAAACAGAAATAAACTTAATTATAAGTGCTTAGGCTAAGTAAAAAGTTTAATGAGATACTCGTGATACTTATACTAGGATAGCCCTGTACCATTAGCACCAGAATCAATATCAAAATACATTACGTCTTACGACATTTAAAGATATTAATGATATACACATTTTAAGACGCAAATTAACCATCTATCAAGTATTTCCCAAATGTTGTTGGTCCTAGTGCGATTACGAAAAATATATTATGTAGTTAGAATGAAATCCATAAATCAAACTAAACAATTCAATTAAAATTCTAGGGTGGCGACCGGCACGCACCACCACTTAGTTTCTTCAAACATTGCAATTAATTCCAAAACACGGCTATTAATAACCATGTGAAAATTCAGACGCACATTCAAAATTATTACATACCCACAAACTTTATTAGCGCGAGCTTAAATTATTCGCAAAAAAACGTGTCTCACACAACACCAGAGACATTTCCATACATAACATGAGTATTTCTCGTAACAATTATGAGTAAATAAATTATTTTTGATATTATGTTGATTCGAAGCCGAGTGGTGTGCAATCACAATGGTGGCTCGGTGCGGTCGCGAGCGTTCTCACTGTACTCACGGACGCGATAATTACTAATCTCACTAGAATTGTAGTTCAAGTCAAACGAGAATGATACCGGCGCAGGTCTCCATCACTTTAGGTTATACTCGCATCTGATCAATGCAGTGACCAACAACTTGTTTATAAGTTCACCTTGATCAAGTAACACCTGCCGAGTCAGGGCATAAGGGTTTTTATTTTGTTTTGATAAACTTCAGTGCACAGTTTTTGGAAAAAAATATTTTTATAGTGCGCCTGTCATCGAGCACGTTCAAAATGTGGTGAGTACTAACACAATAATTACGCTCACTTCTCAATGCCGTACATGTTTTTTAAATGCTTGATATTTTTGCGCTAAATATTATCACTCGCGAGTGACTTAAAAATACCTTCACTGCGTGCACATTTATATAAGGGCAGTCTAACGTAAATATATGTTTGAATGGATTGCTTTATTGCTACGTATTATGGCAATAAAACGATATTGGATTAAACAAAGGATTACAGCGCTGTTGTGTGTATGCTTCGCGAATTACATCATTACGGGTCAGAGTCTAGAAGTCACGGCAAGCGTTGAGTAGGTCCATCGATATAATTACACACGAACCATAAAGTTAAAAGTTTTATAGACGAATTGTATTTGACACAACACTTAACGTCCCAATTACTTAAGCACATATATTTACGCGCAGTGTTGTAGCTTGTGTGTAGCAGTTTATATTGTTGACATAGTTTTATCAATTGTAATATCATGATAAAAATCTGGTCACAAAAATTTTACAGAGACACGCGGGAATTCAAATCTTCGGATTACTTTATTTGTATCAACAATAATAAGGTGAAGAAGTGTATGCAAAATGCACAAGTTGATATCAAATTAATTTGTGGCTTCAATAGATTTTATACATAAAATATTTATGTTATTACTGTTTTTCCTTTTTACAACATCTTGTGTCCGTTGTTTAAAAAATGTTGATCTAATTAGTTATCAATAAATCAGAATCGAATTTAAATATCTGAAGAATGCATTAATATAGATAAAACTGAACACCGAGATAAAATGCATATGTTTTGATTTTTATCATACATACGTATGCATAAAACGCTGCAAAAATTATAAAAAAACGAGAACAATAAAAATACGATTTATTTGTTTATACAAATAAGCTTTCTTGTTTCTGTTAATTCTATAATTAGGCATTTTTAATTGTGGTCACATTTTCTAAGAGGTTAAAAATGACCTTCAATGGAACAAAATTTAAATGTACTATCGCGTCTGTAGTATAAGAAAAAAGTAGACCAAGTTATGTTGGATAACTTTTAATAATAATGCACACGTTAGTCGCGACCGATTATTTCGTAGTATGTTATTGAAATATCATACAGTTTTTTTCAGCTTTTATATGCAATTTAAAGAACCAATTAATGTGAAATGACCTGTCATTATTTTCTTGCTGATTGTTGTAAAGTCTAAGTACCAATTTTTTTGTTCATAAAACCAATTTATTTATAAAAACAATACAATAACTAAATAATTTCCAAGTCGCACGCCACATCTGGTTTTCAATTCTCGGACTATGTTCGACTTCACAGCATATCATTATTATTTTTATATTGTCATGAAGAAGGAAGAAAAATGTTCGTATAAATTAATAAATCTGAGTTCATTATGAAATAAATTAGAATCACTCATAGATATCCTCATTCAAAAGCATCACATTTGCAAAACAAAACTAAACTAGCAAAACAAATTATCACCAATTTGAGTAAAGTAATATGTATTTTGATTATTTAATATGTTCCCACAATATTATTCAAATGTTGCTCCATGTACTGACTGGTTTACAGTTGTCAACCATTTTCGTTGGGTCTATACGTAATATTCGATATTCAAGAGAATACAGCATGCCAACCCCCATGGCGTTGTTACATGAAATCAATCTGTGAAATGAAGGTCCTGGGTTTGAACTCCACACTAAGATGAATATTTGTGTGGCCTAAAAATACCCATTTTGGGTCTGGAAGTTGTGAGAAAAGTGTCTCATAGTTTGTGATACTTGCAAGTATCAGTATTGTACTTTAGGATCAGGATTATGTATGATTGACAGGTATAAATTAATTATACATATTTTTTAATAATTGTATAAAATTACCTGTATGTAACATTTCATCCACATTTCGGTGAGAGTTCTGTAGTGATACTTGTTCTTGGGCCAGGTAATCCACATTGATAGCGGTGTGGTCGTGACCAAATCTTCTACTTAGCAGTTGTTCCCTATCTGCATGCTCTTGCTCACGTCTCCGCCGTCTGTTCTGGGCATTTGTGAGTGATGCCTGATAAAAAATGGTTTATTTTAATAAGGTTCAAGGAAAGCTAGGGAAGAAATTGTATTAATAAACAAGAATTGAAAGAGGAATTTCCAGTATTTGCTAAAATTGATATGTCCAAAAACTCTAAAATCATTTACACATCTAATTAGCATGCCTCCACCAACTACAGTGAGACATCTAAATAAGGAAATAGTTGTTTGATATTTGACTGCTACTTTGTATCTATATAATTTTGTGCAGCATTAATATCTAGATAACTGTGTTTTGTATTATTTCCTACCAACATCTATAATAATTGTTTTAAAAAACAAAAATATATAGCGCCATCTAGTTTCTGCAAACCAAATACAGTTTAATAATAAACTATTTAACACATCTTTCCATAGATGTGTTCTTGGGGCCCATTAATGAGCGAGTATTTTTTTTATATTCCTAGTTTTTGTAGAGTACTAATATTATACTGGGTATGTATTATTAGTTTTAAATAGTGCCAAATTTTTCTATTTTTTTTTTAAATACGTACTAATTTATGTGGTATGCAATGTAGGTTCTTGCACCTTTGGACATAAAGTTATAACTTATAAGGGCACAGTATGGACCCTATAGGACACTGGTCACTCATAGTTATTAAGTTATATGATTATTCATAGAATTTGTACCATACTCACAAACTTTTACCAGTTAAACCTTTATTACCTGTATGTGTTTATTGTCGTATTTTAATTGATCTACTCTCATCTTAGCCATTGGTCGTTGGTTGATTGGGGTTTTGTAGACAAAGATATCCAACTTCTCACAGTTCCTGAAAATATAATATTTGACACATCATTATTTACATCCTCTGAGTTTAAGGTTTAAGGAATAATTAATGAATAGTACAATATGGCACAACATTCAAAAAAATTTGCTCTTACTAAATAAAATTATAGGCATGTAACTTAATTCCGGAGACTAGTATTCATAGTGTGAATGTTAAGTTAGCTCTACATACTCATAAACATTTAACTTACGCATTAATAACATTAATTTTTGACTGAATTGCATTTTCAATTTCTTGATAATTTGTTGGGTCTCTTTCTAATTTATGAAATAACTCTGAAGTTTCTTGTAACAGTTGATTTGTTTGGTGGTATAGTGTTTCCATTTTTGCACTTATTTATATGTTCGAAACTAAATTAAAAAGCTTCAATAACTATAAATAAGGTTCAAAATTCATTTTAACTTGTAGATTGATTTGATGTGTCAATCTGGGACTTCGCTAGAGATGTGATGACATTACTTTTGACACGTCATTTCGTGTACGGTGTAAATGTTAACAAAAATGTGTTGTAGTAAAGAAATCGACTATTTTGATTAATTCATTACAACAAATGTAACTTTGAACCACTGTGTAAAAACTGTTCCTGCTTCTTTTTTTCTTTTTTTGGTGACACATCAAATAGTTTTATCTAATTTTAAACTAAGTTTTTACATATTTTATTAAACATCGAGTGGCCTGGTTGATTTCTGGTAGTCAAAGTAAGTAATCTAGAAATTAGGATAACTTCGTATCACCCATTTTTATGAATCTGAGTAGATCTCCGAAACTAATAAACAGTTTGCATGTGCAAAAATGAAATATTATTTGAAAACTCTAATTTTTTATATGGGAGTTCATTCTATTTCGTTGCTATAATAAACGTTTGTTGCTATTAGTCAGCAGTTTGTTTTGTCCGTTATTCGTACGATAATCGACGTGTTTAAAAATACTTTAAGTAGTCGATTATTCTAGCCTACAACACTTTATAAACTGTAGTCGAGTTGTTAAAAACCATAGACAAAGTAGAGGAAGCCATAGAGTTTAACGTTTTAGATTCGGAAACACATACATATTTTAAATGTTTAGTAAGAAAATATGTGATCTTACAATTTTATTTTATTTTAATTAATAACCTGATTTTATAATATCATGGAATTAAAGTGATGTATTGTAAGATTTGATATAAACAATTCTTAGAAGAAAAAAAAGATTAATTTATGTTTTTGGTAGTTAAATGGCAACATCGATGAGTCATTCATTCATTTCGAAATGAGAAATGAAAACACTTTCATTGTGGCGTGTTGGTGAATTGTGAAATAAAGTGTGAGACAAGAAGAATCGATATAGTTTTGGACATAAGGATATCACACAATAACAACCATGGGCGACGCTTGCCAAGCTTGCCTGACGCGAGTGCCTCATGCCACTCTCATCGCCACTATTATGTGCTGTTTGGGCGTGGGTGTGTTTTGTGGTACCATGTACCGAGGCTCGGCACTATCCATCCTCATGTTCGATGAAGTTTTCCACTTCCGACTCATATGGATCGAAGCTTTACAGATGATATTCATCGTCGGTAGCGCATGCATGGCCGCCCTCGGGTTCATGCTATTGTGTTTGGGTTGTCTGACAACCGGTGCTACAAGACAAAAAGTGTACCGAGCTTGGAGGGCAAGAGTCGGTGGAAGGATATCTTGCGCCGTATTTATGATCATAACGTACATACTAACCTTCGTATGGATCTTGTTATTAGGATTTCTGGTTATAACAACATTCTTATTTACGATATTTTGGAAACTATGCCTGAAACCCGAAACGAATTGTATAGACTTCACTCAGTTCGACTTTATGTTCCCTTCGACTGTGCGACAGGAAGACATGAAGATCTGTGGGGAACATAAGATAAAGCTATTCTGCAAAGACTGTGTTGAAAAAGCTGAAATTATGTTCATACTTGCAATGGTGTCTTGTATTCTGGTGATTTTGAGTTTGGTGCATTATTTGATGTGTTTGTCAGCTAATTATGCACACATCAGAGATCACGAGAAGTTCCAAGAGCTACAAGAATTGCAGTATTTGACAAACCCGGACTTGCATGCCTCCAAAGACCGCTTCTAGTATATGGCCCGTGCGCCACTGCTGCGCTCACTAGAGGCCTCCACTAAGATGTGACATGGCTAGAGAGTCGGAATTGACCAAACAAGATGGTAGCTGACTTATTGATGACAAAAGACTGACTCAGTGAAGAGTGACTAAATCCCACAACTAGTTATAAGTGTTCTTTACCCTTACACTGTCAACATATCAAATTATTTTCACATTATTTATGTTTGTGATCTCTGTCCACATTTAAACATTCCCTTAGTTGTACCTCTTGTTAAGTTAATATACATAGAATTCTATTTATGTATTATAGGTGCTTATCTTTTAATTTGTCAGCTTTATTGATACAACCTGTATTATTAGCCTAGTGGTCTACTATTTTAAGATAACAATTAGCTTACAACTGCGATAGTGCATTGTGTTGTTCATTTTTAAAATGAATTGATTTTGCAAATGTCAAGATTAGTTTTTATCATCATTATCAATCATTTGATAATTGATATACAAATTTAGTACAATTTTAGACATTCTTGTGCATGAAGTGTTAGCAAATTCATAAATGTAAGAAACTGAATAGGAGTAGTTTTAGCTGAAAATTACAGACTGAATTTTATACTGCTTTTATAATTTAAATATCTACTGTAGATGGCCTACCATTTTTATTGATCCATCTTTTGGGCACTAATATTTAATAATTATTTATATATTTTCAGCAGTTTTCTGCATTTCTTCTTCCTCTGTAACTTGTCTTCACAAATGTTACATATTATAAATATATAAATTTTATATAAAGTGTGAACCTTTTCAATTTATTTAAGTTTATAATGTACCTGTTAAATATCACATGGTGTTCTAATTAAACTAAAACAATAAAGTAATTAAAATTGCATGTCTAATATGCTACTCAAGGTTTTTATGATAGTTTAGGTCTAATATCAATGCACTTTTGGAAAACTGTAATTGATTAGTTAAGATTTTTATAATAAATGTTCGTTTTATGAATGTAATATTTTATTAATTACTATTTTTGTACCTCACTAGTTGGTTACAAAAACATAATCCAGGAATTAAAGATCTCGTCGATTTTCGGCTTGCGGTGATTACCAAATTATTTTTATATTTAAATGTTATTCAGATAAGGAATCAAATAGCGGGACTGAAGACATTATAAACATATCCGGTCGACACAATTATTCTGGCGCGCTCAAAACCGGATGTAGGTACACTGACGCATCCAACGCGAAACACATCCTTGGGCACATATAGTGAGGCCTAAAAGGCAACGCAACTGTTCGTACTAAAGGCTAGACAGCTGAAACCGCATACATTTATTCATAGTTTATATGGAACAAAAACTCTCATAACTTCATGTCCACAATTGCTGCAGTTCAAATGTCACCGTTAATAAGACTCTTATTAAACCTAAGCGATTACGTGTTGCGTAGGTATTTAGATGTTTGTGCTTAATTAATTAACTTTGCCGTTTCATGCGGCGTAAATAATTGATCTATATCTATAGATAGAAATAATTGATAAGTAATAAAAAGTTAGTGGAGAAAATTCCTATTTTCTATTTTGACGATAATCGGTCCAGTTAATCCTCGTAGTAGTACTTATGAAATTAAGGGTCCGTCTATTGTCAATCACAATTTTAATACTGGTTTATAATCTAGATGCTTACCTATCCACTACAGTTTATTCCATGGAACTAGAGTTAACCATCTATCTAGATTCTAGACTGATTTCCGAAATGATGGAAACTATTCTCATCCTGAAACTTATCTAACTGCTCTATTTTCTGACAGGCTTACAATAGCGTACTGATATTAAAGGTACGTTATGCTTGTATAATTTCGGCAGGCTTAGTTGGTTAGTCGCGGACTGTAAACCGCGAGGCCGTGGGTCCGATCTCCGCACCAAGACAGAATGTTTTTGTGTGGCCCGCAATTTGTTTTATGTCGGGAGTAATGAGAAACCCAATTGTTCTATATTTTCTCATTCCCACGACAATACTCTCAGACTGAAAGAACAAGACTCAAGAAGAACTTAGTATAGTGTCATGCAGAGTTGTGTGTGTGACTGTTGGATTTGTTTATTATTTTTATGTATTGCTCTTAAAGCTATATAATCAAGGTTTCGCTTTACACAGATAGGTATATTTATTAATTCTTCTCTTTTCATATCCACTTGCTTAAGAACGCGATTCTATATTACCTAGGTTTTTTTTTAATATTTGTTCTCGAGTCGATTGATCGTTAAACCGGTATTATATTTATTCAAGCAGCTACTAAAATATACATTCTTATACACAATTGTTACAACTAGAACATAGGCACCAAACGGAGGCAAAAGTAAAAATTTATATGTCGTTCGATAATAAAAAGTTTTCGTTTTCGTATTTCATAACGATAAAGAATAACTTTATGTAAAAAATATTTTGTAAGTGATAATCTGAATAAGAAGTGGTCATGGATTTACGCAGTAATAAGTCAGTAAGTTTTCAATAATTTCATATAAGATCTAGATTAGATACCATATAAAGCCGTTCAACCATATTTAAGATAAAATGATATGATAGTAGTCTATTGCGGATTTCCGTTACAACCACAGGTCAAAATCTTTCCATAACATCACAATCACGAACTTGTTATCATTTTATATTATGACCTTATATTTGTTTCTTCTATTAACGTTCGAAGATTTACGTAGATAGTTGTTTGTTTTTGCTGGTAGGGACGTAAAAAAACATTCTTAGCATCTTACACGTGTCCCATCTGATTTCATTTATTGATAGGTACTTTAGTTTCCGTTTTCAGTTATTTTATTTTTCTTAAATTACTAGTTTTAACTACGATATAAAACTAATGTTATGCACTCTCGCAATTTTTTTGTAAATGCACCTCAAATAATTGTTAAGTACCTGCACGTATCTGGCTGTATGCACGACAAAAAAGTATAGACGCATAGGACAAAGAATTACAAATCATACTCTCGGCCGAAAAGATGATTACCGACCTATTTCACTTGTAAGAGTCCCATTTCCTCTTCACTATTATGACCGACCAAATGACGTCGTGGTACACCAGTTATTACCAAATTATAAATCTATAAGTGATCACCGCATCCCATAAACACCCATATTATCTAACGCTTTGCCGGTAGTTCAAAATAAATGGAGAGAGAGAGAGAGGCCGGTGAGATAGGATTTTCGACGCGAGAAAATCTCTCCGTGTAGGTAAGTGGCTCTTACGGCAAGAATTCACTGCTTACCTATATAAGTTTTAAGGAAATATTTATACTGAAAATTGAATGCAAACGTCTTAATTAAATGAGAAAGGATGCGATGTTATCATGAATGGTATTTAATAGTTGCAGCCTTTTGACCGGCGACATCCGATTACATTTATAATAGGAAATATTTTTATAGCTGAAAATAGCTTCTTGCATAATTAGATATTCTTTATCTTCTTTGCATTTAATGCATATTTATGTAATAATTTTCACCAAGGACATAATCTGACGACGGAAATAGCAGCCTTTACTTAAATACCGGAAACCGGAGTAATAAATGTATTTCGGCGTGTTACATTGTACAATAACTTATTTAAATACAATTGTAGGAAAAATTACCAAACTAATAGTTCAGTAGGACGGTCACACGCACAAAATAGAATAGCTAGGTGATTGCATTATAGTGACAACCTGCGCCCAATCCACGCAAGGTAAAGAGCGTGTTGAGATTGTTTATATCTCAATTACAGCCTCACTTAAGGAAAATAGCCCAAATCAATCCTTTGCTCTTTAACCTTCTATTATTTGTAAACTTCGGCATGATTTTTCCTTCAACCATCTTTGGATTTGTGTGACTTGAATACGATAAGGTCATTTGTATCACAACCTACTATCAGAACTACACCCGAAAATAAGTACCTATCTACCTCCTTATACTTGCAGACTCAATTACTAATAGATAAATAAATACACCCAACATACAAAGTCCTGACCCCACACCAATATCGAGTCTTGTGTGGTGGGTTGCGGAACTACGAAATACTATTCGGCCTCACAAACAACCAGACTCGAAACAGTGGTGGGATCGAACTCGCGGCCTCACGTTTCACAGCCGGCGTCCAACTAACTGCGCCACGGAGGCTTGCGTAATTAAACACACGCACCTGGATATTTTTTCATATAAGGGAAGGGGTCATTAACGATATCAAAATATGTGAAAATGATATATAGCTTTACATGTATACACCAGTAGCGACCCTGAGTGAAAACCCATGCCACATTCTGTTGCCACTACCTTCACAACGCGACGTACGCGTACCATTGACCTTTACTTTTATTTCCGAGAGTAAATACCGGCTCATTTTAATTTTACATGTACAAACAACAATCAATTAACTGGAAAATACTTGCTCATATCTAATTATGACGTAAAATTTTTGCAACGGATTTCAAGTTAATAATCCTATATTTAAATCGGTGTGTGGAATGGAAACCCGTGCAACAATAAAAACATCAATTTATTTAGTTATAAGTAAATAATTTAATTGATCAATAAAACGTCAATAAAAAAATAATTATCACAACATACACCTATTAGCATTGTATCCGTAAGTGCCTTTCGCATACAAATTGTCCTACTGGTCTATAGAACACAGAGTAATTACTAATTAACTCGGTAAGTTTTACTGCTAACTAACTATACACGACTCAAAGGTCACTTGTTCATATGAATGATATTATATAAGATGACCTTGTGTAAATACTAATTTTTCAATGGCTGTAGTATATTTTTTACTCAATAATTTATACTTGAACTCTATTCAATATTAATCAAATTATATTGTTCTCCGAATCTGCAATGTATTAACATTAACAAAAAACGGTTGAAGACTGAAATTCGGTAACTTAAAACGACTAACGGCCTTATTCATAGACAGTTTGAAAACCTATTTTAGTTATCGAATGTTTTGTCTTTTTCGCTCAAACTGAATTCAAAAGTCGTTCGAAAGGGACATAACATTCGATAGCTAAAATTGCCTATGTAATAATAATGCCTATGAATGTGGCCGCGCGTCGCGTAAGACGTTAGTAATAGTTTATTGAAATGCATATGAGCCTTAAGAGTGCGTCTGTGGTCAGCGACCTTCATTCGAGATCCCTTGTGGTTTGTATTATTCCCCACACTAAGCTATACGACAATAAAATCGTCATTAAAGTCAGTTCAATGATTCTACGTGATACTCTTACAAATAAAGATGTAAACAGTTTACGTATTGCTGTTCATCCTAAAATATCTTGATTTTATTGATCGAAGATTCTGATTAACGTAATATTGTTTCTTATATTATAACATTACATTTAACTTTTTAGGAGATTTTTATGTATTTTATATTCCGTAAAGTAAACGATAATATGCATATCAGGAACTTTAATAACTTACTATGCAGAATTTCCGAAGTTCGATGTACCGCTCTAAGAAGTTGGAAGTTCACGTCGCTTTGCAATACTTATCTAAGATACCTTGACTAAATCTATCCACACAATAAACTATAAAACAGAATGTGATTAATTATACCTATAACTCCTGTAATAAACTTAAAATGTTACATAAAGGCCACTTAAAACACTCGACATATTCATATACCTAAAGCAATTGTGTAGTTAAAATCATGCATACGTAAACTTCACGTTTTTTTTCCAAAAGGGATAGGCAGAGGTGTAACCCAGACACTTACGTTTCGGCTTATGTGTTCCGTCCCACGATGTGATAAGAGGCGAGCGTTACGCCATATCGGATACAAATTATTGACTCCGGGCTGATAATTAATGAAAAGAAAAAGCCAATATCACTTTTCGATTCGAAGCGACCTCAGCGTATAATAGTACCGTAGTACAACGACGCCACCGATGCAGTCAAGTAAATAAAATTATTTTGTATTTATTTATTGAAATAATTAATAATTATTCACCTATTTAACTTTTTACCTACTGATTTTCCAATAATCTTTTAACGTGGATAATTAAATTTCTTTAGCGCCTATGGATGCCTAGCTAAAGATATGAACCACTCAAAATACGCCTGAACCTCCGAATATCAGCTAGTTCTTATGTTCGAAAAACCTTTTACAATGGGCAGTGAATCTTTTCCGCATATTTGTAAAAAACAACAATACCGGTCGTCGCTTTCGTGGAAAACTTGAATTTTTGCCTCTGGTTTATGGCGACTTGGTAATTAAACGGCATTTTGGACGCAAACACCTTTGTAAAAAAATAATAATTGTATTTTAACAATCGGTTAATTGAAGTCGAGCCGTTTTATTAGTTTATTTTTTTATTGATTTATGTACCTATCTATAAGTATATGTTCAAAATAAATTAAAAAGATAAAAATATAATCTAGGTGGTTTACAAAGATTGAAAATGTATCATTTCATATTATAAAGGTCACAACACACACTTTTATAGCAAATAAATCTGTATGGTTTTTACATTATTAACAAATATAAGTAAACAAAAAATATACAGTAGTTATAACAAAACGGTTAACTTGACTTCCTGTTAGTTGTACAAATTATTCTTAAGTATTTTCTAATGGTTTATTGTTATGTGAAGATAATAAACCATGTCCGTGTCCTCGACCATCTACTTAGTAGGTACTTAGAGATTTTTTCTCGAAACAAATAAACTGCCAATTAAAGTTTTTACTGCACTATTCAATATTTTATTTACAGTTTCAGAACATTCGAACATTGTGCAGTTTTTAGCTTGGTTTTATGTGTCAGTGTTCTGTCAAAATGAAAAAAAAAAAACAATGGATACATACTGTAGTACTTTAGGAATCAATGAAACACACTTTATACTTCATGAGGTGTAGGTATATGCGCACTCAACGGTTAAGCTGTTCACTCGGCTACGGTCGGCAACCGAATGCTCGCCAACCTCGTACGCGCATACACTACATCCCTTCTTTATTTTAAATTTTGAATAAATTTATTATATTTTGTCTACTGAATTATTGCGAATATTAGCTTTGATAATTATAGACCCTGAATCATTTATTATCTTTAAATCTATAATATTTCGGCGATATTCTTTACGGGTTTCATTATTCCGGATAGTAATATTATCAGCCTTTACTTTAGTTGTATGTATTTGTATTTATTGTGTTTACTTTATTTATTGTTTTTATTTAATTGCTGTACGTATTAAACCTGGCTATAATCTTATTTTCCTTCAAAAAAAATTTTTTTTTTAAATTCTTTTCTCTATTTGTATAACGTTTTAAGTAACATTAATTATTTACTTAGATTATTTTTGATATTTGATTTTCAGTTTCAGTTCTTATTGTTTAATATTTTATGGTAAAAATAATCATGGAGATACATTATTTACGATAATAAATGTCTGAGTGGACCATAAGAATTAATAAAACGACGCGCATCGATTTAATATTACCACCGGATCTAACGCGACCCTGCTGAGAAGACCCGGCGAAACAAACTCAGTGGGCTTACATTACCACTGGAACTACGCGGCGCGACCCAACTCTGAGTATATCCAGCGAATAAGACTCAGTGGGCTCGTTTTTGGGTCCAATTGGTTAGATGCCGACCAGGAGTATTTGGAATATGTACCCTGAAATGGAATATGAACTAAGTTTCGTAACTTAGGTAAACTATTTTACTCATGGAAGTTAAATACATATAATTTACTTTTGGATTTTCCAACCAGCAAATATTTTTTTAGTTATTTGATATGGTATTGTTTGCTCTACTATGTAGGTACATTTATTATTTTGAATTTATCAGCTTGAGTTTATTTTTATTTTTTACTTTTCTCCTTTCTCTAGCTTTATAAGACGGAAAAGGAATATTTCATAAATCCGACTTTGTTACGGGGCAAAATAATTGTCTATTTTTTTTTTAATATATTTGCCGTCTAGGCCGATGCCGACATTGATATATCAATGTTATATTTGGTAAAACATCCTTCTTCCTTTATTTGTTATACATAGGTGCGGTCCAGGTACCGCAAACGATTCAGTCCACATCGCCATAGCATTACACTCTTTTGGATACACTTAAAAGGCTTTTCGTCAAACCGACAGTGTCTGAAATGAAAATATTATTAAAGCACACGAAGTAAGTGATATAATTTGCAGTACAATTAGATAGCAAATGTCTTGTTCTTTTTTTTCTATAGCTCATTAAAGCACCAGGAGAGTTCAACAATTGCTTGTCTCATATCCGTACAGAAAATTGCCCTTCGAACAAGAGAGACGGCTTATATTAGACATAGATTATTAATGAAACCTTCATATCAGTTGATCAAATGGGCATAAACTAGCCTAAATAGTAGTCACCAGGGAACTAAAGTCACAGATATTGCTCGTAGAATTAGCACGCTGAAGTGGTAATGGGCGGGTCACGTCTGCCGCCGGACAGATGGTCGGTGGAGCAGACATGTATTGGAGTGGAGGCGGCGTTTAGGTAAACGTAGTGTACGACGTCCTGCAGCACGATGGACCGACGACTTGAAAACGCGGCGTGTAGCAGATGAATGATGACTGCTCAAGACCGGGATGGTTGGCGCTCACTTGGGGAGGCCTACGTCCAGCAGTGGACGGCGATAGGCTGAGTATATACTCTGTCCTGTGTGTCCTGTGACCATGAATCCTGTAAGGTCTTTGAAACGTCGGGAAAATAATTTCAGTGTGTAATATTCGCCTAAATATAACATAACATACGAAATATTACATTAATTTGTTGGCATCGTCGACTAGGCAATGTCTTATGGCGCGTCCACAGTATTGCCAATCAGAATTAAAGTATATGCACAAAAGTTTCTAAGGGTGGACATATTTCAAAATGATTAATTATTCAGCATGTGACGATGCACAGCATCTGTGAGAGTGCGTCTTACTTCCTTTTCCGTTTTTACTCAATACAAGCCTTTTTTGTGTAACTTCCGCTTCGTTTCGACCAATCAGCGTTGAGCAAGTGTCACGTGGTCTCAGGAGATCGCCTGTGGGGGGACCGCACGATATTGGATCATAGCGTCGTTCTTCCTTCGAAGAAGCAACATCAAAAATAAGTTTAAAGCAAATTAATATAAACATGGTAAAAACCATTTTAAATTCGTAAGTGAAAAAGAGTATGGTGTTTCTGGGCGCTCGCTCGCCTAAGTAGGCAGTGTTGTCAGTGGATGACCACGTCTTGTCTTCCGCCGAGGATCGCTCTGACGCTTGAGACCACCATACCACCTTCAATCCTCGCAAGCGCCGATCTTCGCCAGTGTGAAATATATGTGATATTATAGTGTGTAATAAGTGGTTCGAGCTCTGAACACTCGGAATACCCTCATACTAAGGTGAAATGGAGCTGTCACGGTAAGTCCATTTAAAGCTTTAAAGAGACCAAGGGAACACTCTAACATGTACTTTGACAATGTAATACGTTTGTTACGTTGACTGCCTCTGTGGCGGAAGTCTCTGTAACGGATCCCGGTTCGGGCAAGGTGATATTGAACTTTTCTATTCATTGTCACCCCGGAGGCAGGTATTTGAGCCTCATATGGCGATGGGCTCGCCCCTTGTCACATCATGGGATGTAGCAAGCGAAGCAAATTTTAGTGAATGTCCTGGTTGCTACCAGGACAACCTCTGCCTACCCCTTCCTGGACATGAGTTTATGCATGTATGTAGGTACGTTTGGAAGTCTTGCAATTATTACACGCAGAGATAGAGGTATCTCCTCCCTCACAAGTGCCTGGCGCGTTTTTATTACCGTAAAGCAAGGTCAAATCTAAAAGTTTACCATTATTAGAAGTGCAGTCTCCTTTGCCTTACTTGCACAACGAGTTATTGAGTATTAACTTACAACATATAATTGACTGGGCAGCAGCCCGTACATGGTTTACTACCTTCCTCTGTATTTAAGTAGATTTCGGAACTAGTTATTGAAACCTACTTACCAATTTCATAAACCCATCACAGAGGCTGCTTCACTGATTAATTACTAGAGGCCTTCTGCGTGCAATAAAGAATTTTACGGAGGCTGTCTGTGAGCGTATCGCAGGCAGTGGCTTGCGCTTTGGGCTTCGGAGGCCCTTCTCGAATAGTTTACGAGAATGCGTTTGCCATTTACCTCCACGCCTCTGCTGATTTACACATCACAGAGGTGGCTTCGCCGATTAATGACTCGAGGCCTCGTGCGTGCATCAACGGATTTTACGGAGGCTGTCTGTGAGCGTATCGCAGGCAGTGGCTTGCGCTTTGGGCTTCGGAGGCCCTTCTCGAATAGTTTACGAGAATGCGTTTGCCATTTACCTCCACGCCTCTGCTGATTTACACATCACAGAGGTGGCTTCGCCGAATAGAAGCGAAACAATTGGCAACAATGTCGCAACAAACGAAGACACTGCACGGTGTTCTGGAGTTTGAGATTTGAATCTTTATTTACTCAAAAGAAATTTTCATTTCACTTTGAGATATGTACAATAATAACTTAAGCTAACATCAGAACATAAATCAAACTATACATTTAATAATTCTAAAATAATAATATGAAACCGTGTATTGAATACAAAACAACAATAAAGTGGGTAGGAGTAATAAAAAATGTTAAACAAGCAAAACAATGTACACTATTGTATTGTTTCGATACTTGCTGCCGGTCCGTACACAGGTCCGTATTTAATCCTTTAATGACAATACAAAAGATTGTAATTTATTGTTATACATTGAAACTATTTATTGATTTTATTTCTTTTGGTAAATTATTGTACATTTGGGCATAGCGGATACATGTTTTAGCGTAATTAGTTTAGGGTGTTAGAAGACAAATATTATTTAGTTTTCCGGAGCAAAATCCTCTGGGACCCAGGATCTTGCCAACAATGTTTGGGACAAGAGTGCGGGAAGATGCAGGTATATTTGTGTACCGTACTGTATCATTCCATATATTATGTCCCACAGCATTTGACGGTCCTCCGCTAAACTCGAGCGTGTGACTTATCAGTTGTGCATGGTAATTGGCTATTACGAATAGTACCCACATGACTACTTAAAGTTAGAGGTGTGCGCTGGGATTGGAGCCAGCGACCAACGTGAGCATGTTGACGGTCGCGTCTGGTCCGTTGCCAACAGGCCGCCACTTGCATTTGGTCTATATTGGATTGATGTATCGAACCGAAATCATTCAAACTATATTTATATTTCCTCTGGATTCCATCTTGTATTCTGGATGATAAAAATTGACTTATACCCTTACCGACCTACACCGACTTATACCTTTCACGTTAAATGTTGCAGAGTGCTTAACAAACTGCAAATACTCCAGAAGACGAGCTTATTTTTCGGAGTATCTTGCGCATTCAAAATTTTCGTTCATCGTTATTGGCTAACAGGTAACTACGGTGACTGGAGAAATTAGTTTTGAACACGCTCCAGTGCCTGGGTATGAACATCGAGCGCTGAACAGGACTACTCAAGAAATATAATATTTTGGACTACTTTGAAACACAAAGCAGAACTTCAAGGTTCTTGCTACTTGAGGCGAGCCGTCGAGTCGCGTCGCCAAGAAAACTATGTTCTGTTTAGTTCCAGGTATTACTAAGCAATTTAGCTAAACTTTTCTAATATTATAGCGCAAAGAGGTTGCATACACTGTCTTCTCTCACAACTTTTCGCAAGAAATCTTCTTAAATAACATCACGGGTATAGATAGTGCACACAAGAGCACACTATTGTTGACCTGATGTGGTAGATTGCAGCCAGGGAGTCCTTACAAGAGAAAAGCAATTTGTTTCTGAAATCAACTAAACATTTTCTAATGACTTGAGAGGGGGAGCCCAACTAGACGACCTCACGGTATCTGACTAAGTACAACAACTCAACCACCGAACCGGACATTGCAACAGAAAAGGAGAGGTTTGCGAGCTGCGGTTAATCATTTCAGGTCCCTATTGCAGAGCCATCATGTGATGTGGCCGTCTGACAGTCGGGCAGTCTTATCATATGGACTAAAATTTTCGGCACGTGGAACCGCCTGGATTAACTGACCTAATTCTGGCATGCATTCAGCCGGCATTGGCGTTTTCAACTAGGGTCGCTAGTTCCTCAACCATGTATAATAATTCCATGCATCCTACAACATATGAACTCTGCAGAGGGACTTTACTTCCTCGTGGTTCTAACGTGAAAGAAAGCATTTTGGCTACCACTTTCACATTTTCGAATATTTTACAAATTGGAGCAGGTGGATGGACCAGATGGTGTTGTTGCAAATCAAGTGCAAGTTGGTCAACATTTTTTAGCCCATCTATTCTATAAAATTTGACGTCTTATATTATTACTACACAGGTCTGTGTAGTTTTATTATTTGGTAAAAGTTTGTACCAACGATTATTTCGGATGTTAACATAATTAATTTTATGTAGAAATAGTCTTTTTGATTGAACACATTTACTAAATGCCATTTCGTTTGAGAAGCTCAAAGTAGAAAAACAAACCCCCCTTGAGACCCAGCGATTACAAACAAAATCAACAGATTGTGAATCGTTGTTTTAAAGTTGTTAGGTTCTCGAATATGACCACGTATATTTCTCCTAGCTTCAGATAGACGTGTGCATAAGTTTTGAAAAATTTCGCTCTGAATATTGCGTCAATGAAGTGATCATTATGTCGTAACTACTGTACTTTACAGCCATGTTGGTTCCAACATGGAAACGAATATGTATTAACAATAAGGTGGGAAAATTCTAAACCATAATAATCCTAACATACATTCTATTGATTGGATTCTAAATGTTATCACTTTACTAGCTGAAAGGCTCGGTACTGAATGTATTAATGCCTTATTTATTTCAAAGGACCTAACCATGGTGCTTCACGAGCAATAATCAGAAACTGAGTAAAGCCGGTTCTTCAGATGCAAGTATACAATATATATTATATATTATGCTTACAATACGTTTTCCAAGTTATATCAAAAGCAAGTAATTGATAAATCAATGCAATTAACAATTCAATATTGCAGTTATTTTCGAGCCTGTTTTATAGGTTTATGTTGAATATTACAAGCTGAAGAATATGTTTATGCATAATATAATTAACACACATTTCAATTTCAGAGATTCATTTTTTCTTTTAAACCTGAATCTTCATCACATAGCGTCGTTACGTGGTCACCAGGAGCTATAAACACCTCTCTCACAGATGCTGTGCATCGTCACATGCTGAATAATGGTACAAGTTTTACATAACAATAAAACTTGTATTATTAAGACAGAGACGATGCACAGCATCCCATTAAGACCTCCTGGTGAGAGACTTCTATGATCCAATATCGTGCGGTCCCCCCACAGGCGATCTCCTGAGACCACGTGACACTTGCTCAACGCTGATTGGTCGAAACGAAGCGGAAGTTACACAAAAAAGGCTTGTATTGAGTAAAAACGGAAAAGGAAGTAAGACGCACTCTCACAGATGCTGTGCATCGTCTCTGTCTTAATAATACAAGTTTTATTGTTATGTAAAACTTGTACCATTATGAGGCATGATAAATTGAACAAAAAAAAATCAGTTTCTTACA
Organism: Deilephila elpenor; assembly: GCA_949752805.1. Taxonomy (NCBI): domain Eukaryota; kingdom Metazoa; phylum Arthropoda; class Insecta; order Lepidoptera; family Sphingidae; genus Deilephila; species Deilephila elpenor. Next base: position 8,575,799 of record OX457097.1, read on the forward strand.
CACATAAACAACATTTCGTACATCTCAATTTGACAGGATACTGGCATTCTATATGATTCGCGCATTGAATCGCTTATACACAATGGGCGCAATAAAAGTTGAAACGCAGAGTTCTACTGGAGCTAAAACGCACATCTGCACAAGGTATCATTTCAAGACTGTCAATTGTCAATTTGACATGTTGCGGCTAGTCTATCAGCGGATCAATACGTCTCCACACACATCGTCCATTCATTTTTTTTTTATGGAACTTCTCATCAATCTGTGAGGCTCTGTTATTCTTTGACTACCATGAAATGATTGAATTGTATCGTTATTGTCCTTGGTAAATTTGGGATAAACAGTTTATATTATGGGTCTCGTCTATCAGTAGAATATATCTAAATCCCTCTAGGTTTTTTCCCATTTGTCGAGTAAATTCTAGTAAACTTTTTGTAGTGCTAGCTAGTCCGACTACATGAAGGTGTAGTTCGTTATTAAAATAATGCATGAGTCATTTCCATACAGACTCGTTTATTTACATACATACATAAATTCGTGCCTTTTTCCGCCCATAATGTGATAAGGTCCTAGCCTAACACTATATGGGGTACCTGACTCCGGGCTGATAATGAATAGAAAATTCCAATACCACTTTGCCCGACCCGGGATTCGAACCTGAGACCTCAGCGCTGTAATCGTACTTTAGGACAACTGCGCCACTGAGGCAGTCATTTATTTGCATGGCTTGTACTGATACTCAGTAATAGTATTACATTTGCATAGCCTTTTACTAGTTGCACTGACTAGTGTTTTCATTGCGTGAATCTAAATGTCTCTAGTATGTAGGTTGTATACTTAGAGGTAGTTCAAAGAGATCCTTATTTAATTTGCATGGCCATTTATTATTCATTTCTGAATACGTTGCCCTTTTAATTTTGGATTGTATCGGTCTACAGACTTTAGATAGGTTAGTAGTATTTGTCAGAACTTAGAGGTATACAAAATACCATATGAGAAATATTGAGAATATAATAGAATACATTTTCATAAACACTGGTACAGTGGTTTAGTTGCCTCTGTTGTAAAATCGGTTTAGGATACTTTTAAGCCTATGAATTTGTTTTATTCACAAAACTATGAAAAATTAGATTGGTTCTGGTTGATATTTTAAATCCATCTCATATTTTACAAAAAAAAACAGGAAAAATGAGAATTAATTAATAATAGTTACGTTCTCGATTACCAATTTGTATCAAAACATTCACTTTCAATTAATGTAAGTACATAAAAATGTAACAGAAATAATTTCAAACATAAGTTAAACTTCTGAAAAATCCCTTTTATGAGCTTTTCTTCTCTTTCTTTTTCAGGTATATACCTTTCTAAAAATATCTTTCGAAGAACTAGCTGTAATAACCTGTCTTGTGAAGTTCTCATACCCTGAAATCTTTATTTCATCTCTTTTGCAATCTAGTAGGATTTTTCTCCCTGCTCTTTACTTTCGGAATCAATCAAAAGTTCTGTAAGGGTTATGATCATAATCTAAAGACCGAATAGAGTATGCCACTCATTTTTGAGTATCTTCAAGTATCTTAAATCTGAGGTAAACTATAGTTTTTTTTTTTTTAATTGATCGGTAATTTCAATAAAAATCCATTAATTAGCATTTTAAACTTCCGCGCGTAAATGTAAGAAAAACTTGACGCAATGTTTCGTTTTATTACGTCACTCTGCGAGCACATAATCTATGTAAACAACAACACTGTTGTTAGTAAAGAGTGAATTTTTGCAATAAACATGAATTACTCTCTAGTAATATTTTATTTAAAATAATGTACAGGAAGAATAGTGTTCGAACTTGTTTGTTAACATACTAGTTTAACTATTTACTTGAGGTTTTATGTCATATCGCTAGCCATCATGGCGGCTACCATTTCATATATTTGTATGACAGATGAATGAAAATGGAATATGTAATTAAAAAAAATAATTTTTGAATTCGTAAATTAAAAGTGACATATTCTGATTGGTTAATACTATACTATTTGTAGTTTTTAGATTTTTCTCACTTATAGTCAAATACCCTACTGTTCTTCTTCTACTTCTTCGTCTTCTTCTTCTTCTTCGTCTTCTTCTTCTTCTTCATCTTCTTCTTCGAGTGCCTCTTCAGGTTGGTCGTCAGCTTCTTGTATATTTCCTTGTCCTTAGCCAGGTGGAATAGTTGTTGAACGGTGCTGATACCGCTCCACTCCCGGATGTTTCGCAGCCACGATTTTTTCCTTCGTCCAGCGTGTCTCTTGCCTTGCCCATAATTATTAATTGGAGCAGGTTATATCTATCGCCATACCCTATTCTAAGGCCATCAAACATTCAGGTTTTAAATTTTCCATACTCAGTTTTTTTTTTTTTAGAAAGCATTTCCCATTCATAATCAATGCTTTGTCAAAACTGCTTCCTTATTCCTAATCGAATTTCAACCAAATAACAAACACTTGAAAATAATTTGTCTTCTGAAGAAGTTCTTGATGTGTGAATTATTGAAAATGTCTCATACGCTACAATCATTAAAACTGCGCCAATCCAGTAGCTTTGTTAAGATATTCGAATGCTGTGGACTTGATAGCACAGAAATCCATAGAGATATCCAGGGCAAAATATTTAATTTGATGAACTGTGCAAATTTTTTTTATTAATTCGATCAGTACAATATATTATTTTTTACCAATAATGAATAATTACAATTTGCAATTAAATAAAACTGGTACATATTATAGCCCAATACTGTGAGAATTACCAATAGAAACAAAAATCATACAATAATAAAAGAACATTATGTTCGCAAAATTTATTTTTATTTTTACCGCATGATATGGTACTTCTTACCGAGCAGCGTTCCTCCTAGCCGTGGCTGTTGGCTGTATAGTTTATGGGCCTTTGCTCGACAATTAAAACCTTTCACGGAAAAAAGGCGGGAACCAGGATGATGATGAATATTGTTGTAATATACCACTTTTAGGCGTAATATTACTTAATGTTATTTATGAATATTTCCCAGTAATTTAAAAATACTATATTCATATACTCATAACTCGCCTTATTAGACTAAAATTTGTTGACTTAAAATCACACACCTACCTACATGACTAATATAAGTTTATACTTTATAAAAGTAATTAATACAATTATAGACAACTAAGTCCTTGCAATAGGTATTCTTGATGCATATCAATATAGCACAACTATATTATTATTGTAATATTAGTGACCTATCAGTCTGAACACCGACACAATCACTTTTCAACAATCATTAATCTTGCGTGGCCCTTTTATAACATGCTCGTGTTATATCTTCTGGATAAAGGCATGACCATCAATTGTCATTTATTTAGCTGTGGTACATCGTGCACCTATATCATAGCAGTCACGTAGGCAGGGTTTCATAAAAACGATCACCCTCCTATTATTTTTTTAACAACCTTGGTATGTATTTCATTGGTAAGCTATTAAATATCTAACATACCTATGTTAGTTTTACCTTAAACATATGGAAACTTCTTCCATTAATACTCGTAGTACCTATATGTTTTCATAATTCTAATTTACTATGTAAGTAATACTTACTAATTATTATGATAACATGTCAGACATGCGCATGGAACCATCTGTCGCGCATTTATTTCCATTATAATTTGTTGTTTTTATATTTCTTTGCTTAATTTTGGTTACTTTTATCCTCGTCGCCACTTGTAGTACTTTAGGAATCAATGAAACACACTTTATACTTCATGAGGTGTAGGTATATGCGCACTCAACGGTTAAGCTGTTCACTCGGCTACGGTCGGCAACCGAATGCTCGCCAACCTCGTACGCGCATACACTACACATACGAATTTCTATGTGAATTAAATGAGCTCGTACACAAGTCGTAAAAGCAGTTACATATAATTTTCCTTAATTATAAACAATATATCACCAGACACAGTAATTATTATTAGCAACAGTCGATACAAGTATGTGTGGGTAAACCGTAAAATGCAATTGTTTTATATGATTAGTCTCTTTTGGACACTGCTTGCATCATTAAAAATCGGGAAGAAGGCACATTAAGGAATTTTATATAAATAGGTACCTATGTAGATATAATATATACCTACTTACCTAAAATTATTATCTACTACGTACTTATCTAAACCAGGTAGATACTCGATTAATAAGTAAAAATGCTGTAATGGAAAAATTGCCCATTTGATTAGAAATCAATCTAGTAATTGCTAGCGTTATTCTAAGAAACAATGAGGGTAATAAAGTGATAAATTAAAACATTTTTTTCTATTAATTACGTATCTATATAATAAATTCATCGCGCAAGTTATATAACAAACTCTATAAGGATAATCTTTTATTACTATGAAGAATTATGTGGTATTATCGAAATATTTTAAAAATATTTGTCCTGCTCGCGTTTATTTCGATGGGAGAAAAACCAATTTCAAATATTTTTCGTATGATATGGTGTAAATAAAGCATTTAAGGAGGCCTGTACTCTACGAATATCGAAATCAGTCGGTTGGCTATAAAACCTACCTATTGTTTACTTTTATATTTCAATAATTACTACGAGTATACTATTGTCGGTCTTTGATTATAATGTATACTACACAAATTTTATGTAACGGGCCACTTAAAATTATTTACGTACAGGCTTACAGGTTGTAATTTATTGATAAGTCTACCATTTTTTCCCAGACGAAAGCTACTTGCTTTCTTGGAATTATAAATCAATCAAATTTCACGAAGGGCGCAAATTAGGTAGATTATCACATTTTCAAATTGAATTTGAAAAACCGAGGGCATGTGGGTCCACGCAGACACGCCCTCTTTAAGTGTGAGTTCTGTGTAGGCGACAAGCCTGACCAAATCAAATGCCGCTGTACAATATTATTAACGTATTGATATTTGGTGACATTTATGGTAATTTATGCGTGTAACCCCGCTACGATACATTAGCAATGAGCCAAACAGAATACCAACGGACGTGTCGGGTGTAAGGACGTTTTTATTCTTTGAGCAAACAATATAGTATTACTCATCCGTTACAAACAAAATAAACACGAGTGCCATGTGCAGTGGCCTACGGACAAACAACACTACAGACGCCTGTAAAGTGGGATTCCCTTGAATGATCGCCGACTAGAATTATTTTTAAAATTCCAATCAGTCATTTGTGTATCTCCGTCGCGACTGTTTCTGCCGTTTATAACAGAGGTATCAGGTATGTGTAATATTATTAATTATTTTATAACGACTTGCGGTCGACTAATGATGAACTAATTTCATTGTGATGAAATAATGTCATTATCAATCCGGGCAGGGACTACTGATAACTTTATCCTACGATGTATTATTACTTTATAGGTAGTCGCCAATCCGTTCAGTATTGTCGTATATTGTGATTATTTATACAAATTAATATCGGTGATTAATTTAACTGCAATTTTGGTGTATTGTGAGTGAATGGTTTCGTGGTAATATTACAGTTTCATAAATCGGAAAAACAGTGATGTCACTTATAAAGAGATTATCGTTCCGTAATAAAACACAATTAGAGCGCAATGAAAGGCCGCTGTCGACGCCCTCAGTTTTACTCAAACAAAACGGAGAAATTGAAATGGTGCCGTTTGCATCGCTCCCGGCAGCGCCCGCTGTAACTTTGGTAAATGGCGAAACTTCGGCGAATGACCCAATGTCGCAACTTGCCGAAAACACAAAACATGACTTGGAGAATAGTCTGAATGACAACGTCCCAGAGAAAGAATTTTCTTTAGACGTCAAACCACATTCCGAACACTCAAATTCTGATGACAATTTGTAAGTATCCAATAAACAGAGTTTAACGATTTTTTCTATTATTTTTTCGTATACATCGTCAATGATTTTTTTGAAATTCTTTTTACTAAAATGAAACTGAATTTTAATCTTCTTTTAACAATCGTTCTGTATAGCCGCAATGACAAAATGTTTTTATTTTTGTCAGTGTCTGAAGACGTACATCTTGGTAAATTATGCGTATCTGGCAAACAATAAATGTAAACATCTTCAAATGAAGCTTACGAGATTGCCCTTGAGAAATAAAAACATCGACCACGATAACAATATTATGATGCGGGGAGATAACAAAGTGGTAATTACAAGGTACAGTTGTTAGTATTGTAGAAGGCATTTTCACAGCGTTCGTGACAGAGCGTTTAATTTTGTTACTTTCCGTTCTTTAGTCATTATTGTTTTCTAGAAAATGCTAAGTGCGAATAACGTCAAAGTAAATTAAACACTGCGCTTAACTGATGTAAAGTCTTGTGCAAATGATTACACTTAGAGCATGTTATCGTGGTTTATAAATGAATTTTAAAAACCAAACTTTTTATTCTATTATAACCCAAATTCATATTGAGTAATTCTATTTAAGTTATTTGATCTGACAGTCTTTGTTGCGCAGTTTATTGTGAAGCCGGCTGTGAAACGAAAGGCCGCGGGTTCGATCTCTACACGTACATAAATGCTTGCGTCGCGTCACCTAAACAATTTGTATACTAAACAACAAAGAAATATAGACATATAAATATTTTTGAAGTTGGTTGATGTGAAGTTAAGAAACTCTTATAGTTTCTGATACTTAAATGACGTTTCTGTTTCAAATCATGCACTTAGAAAAAGATTTTTTAAAAATGTATTTTTTTAAATATGTCATGGGTAAAATAATCTAAACTTTTACTATTAAAAAATAAAACGCTAGGTTTGTTTGAGGTAAACCAAAAGAAAACGTTAGGAATAAATAATAAAGGGTTCGGTAACACGTTATCGGTTACGGCGATCTCTACCAGATGATGCATCCGCACGAGATTATTATCTATCGCCGGTCGAAAAAATTATGCCGGCTTTTCCGAAACCAGATATACCTACAGAATATGCTGATGCATTTTCCACTATTATACAGGGTACATCAAGACTGCGACCGAAAACGAAGCCAGGTGGTAGTATTAGTGACTTCAGACACAATGCAACTAAAAATGTCGCAGTCTTGATATACCCGGTAATATTAAAGACAGCCTCTGTGGCGCAGTTGGTTAGACGTCGGCTGTGAAACGAGAGGCCGCGGGTTCGATAACCGCACCGAGACAAATGTTTGTGTGAAGCACAGATATTTGTTTTGGGTCTGGGTGTTTGTAAGACCGAAAAGTCTGTCGTAGTTCCTGATGCCCACGACACAAGATTCGATCTTAGTGCGGGGTCAGAACTATGTATGTGACTGTTGGGTGTATTTAGTATTATTTTAAATGTCATTTGTATACAAAAATCAGACAACCAAGGAAGTGAGTTAGATATTAAAATGTAACAAAATATGAATTAATTTGGGTGTATACAGCAGCTCAATCGCTAAAGTACTCCGGACATAACTGCCGTCCTTGCTCATTTTGATTGGTTCTATTTATATGTAACATAATTATAAACATCATCTAATTAGTGTTAATGATTAAATTATGGAATTGATAAGTATCGTTCTACTTTATGACATGCGATATGGGTCTACATTATGCAGCTATGGGACGAAAACTTGATTTCAGGTTTCTTTTTATAAGACAAATATTGCAGGAATAGGAATTGAAACCTAGGATACTCTACTAACGTGATGTATAGAAAATATGACATACGGATATCGTAGAGTATGTTACCAAGAATGTTAAAATGTAATAAAAAGCTCTAGACATGTTATTAATACAATTATAATAATAAATACACCCAACAGTCACATACATAGTCTTGATCGAGTCCTGTGTCGTGGGTATCAGGCACTACGAGAGACTTGCCGGTCTCACGAACACAGATCCAAAACAAATACCTGTGGATCACACAAACATTTGTATCGGTGCGGGGATCAACAACCCGTAGCCTCTCGTTTCACAGCCGGCGTCTAACCAACTGCGCCACAGAGGCTGTCAAATGTATGAACACCTTGAATATGACCACACTATGTACTTGACCACACTTGACTAACAAATAATGGCGCCCTTATTTTTATAATTTATTTTGTCATGGGGCAGGATGTTTGCCGGGTCACCAGGTAATTAATAAGGCATGAACTTGAACTATCAACCGATTAATTCAATAATTGAATACTTTTAACCTTGCTTTCAGACGAAACATATTAATTTTGCTTTTATCAACAAAGATTTCCGGATATAAAAATAAATGATTCTTAATTCATTCTTTAGTATACATATTTGCATCATATTTTGTTAAAAATAAAACATTAAGCGAAACATGTATAAATTAGAATGTATCTGATCGCTGTCTACGTGGAACGTAGGTATATATGAGAAAAACTATTATTGGTTGACTTTACGTTATAGAAATCAAAATAATTGTTGTCTTTGTCTGTATGGCTCCGCGCTTGTGCGCGCGAATCTCAGAAACAGCTTAACCGATTTTGATGTAGTTTTAAGGTACATATTGTAGTAAACTTCACTTAAAGTTAAATGGTCGTTAATTTCAATCAGTTCATAAATTTAATATTAATATCAATTTAAAGAATCGAGTTGAACTATTATTATAGATGAAAATGAAAACGTTATCATTGCTCATCCTTTACTCGTTACTCGTTAGTAATAATAAAGGGATATTAATTAATATACCTACCAGTAAAAACCCTTTGAGGTCATTATATGCAATGTAGGTAATATATAACGTTATTCTGTGAATAAAATTACATAAGTAAGATTACTCACAAAATTTTACGGTTGTGGTTATATGTGATATTTTATTTAAATGGCAGGACTAATTTCATACATTTTTGTATTTAAGCACAAATTATAATTTCTATGATGTCTGTTAAAACATCATGGAAAACATTAATCCGTAGGAAAGATACAACTTTAGATATAAATGGTAGACTATTCACTAGTGTCGTGAAACCTTTCAAAAATAATGGCGAAACGTCATTGTACAGTTTAATTTACATACACTTGGAACACGCCATTAACGTCTTGAAAAAGGACAAAAAAACTTTAACAATAGACTATACTGGCGTTTAACCTCAGAACAAAACAAAGGGTGTCTTCATATATTTACATACTATTAAGAACCAATGATTGTAAAGAGGTGAGCTTAGATACAAAGTCCGATTCTGAATACAAACCATATTTGATAGTGTTTCATTATGCAAACATTTTTAAAAAGATCAGCGGCTAAACTGTGCTATAAGCATTGTCAAGATTAAAGTAGTGGTGAGCGCTTTTCAACATTATAAGGTTTTTTTACTTCCAAACGTATGTACGTACTGCTGCTTTTTTATTTTCTACATGCCAAAAAATCAATAGATTCATACTATCTTACTCCGTGCCTAAACCACAGCCTTTTTTTGTTTCAATGACTGGCAAGACGAGTATGCCATTCGCCTGATGGTAAGCGATACGACCGCACATGGACTGTAGCGAAACCAAACACCATAAATTACAACGCAATACTTAGCATTCCATTGCGCGCGCCATCCTGAGACATAAGGTTCAAGTCTCAATATGTCCAGTAGTTACTGTAGCAATAATTTCCTTCAAACCGGAACACAACAACGGAACACACATTTTCCCTGCTGTTTGGCGGGAGAAATAGACCAATAAGAAGATACCTATTTATAACATATTAAAATAAGAAGACATTTCTAACTCTTTTTATAAAATGTTGGCTTATATTGCCCTCGTAAAACACGTGATTATGGAGATAAGTTTTTTCGTTTATAATTTCGTAATATGAAAAACAATTTAAAAGAAACCTGGATAGCAACCACATTGAAGAGGAAACAGATGATGAGCCTCAACAGCATAATTACGTTATTACCATTGTTAAACTAAATAGTAAAAAATAGTCGTATGACACCCAAGCATATAATTCTTTAGAATAATACGCTGTGATTTTATCTTAACATACTTCAATCTTTTGTTAATGTGTCCGAAAAATACATAAAAAAATAATAATAACAAGAGCTGTACCTACATTTTCACGGACATTGTAGCTTAAATTGGTTCTCAAGTAACTAAATATATTTGTTATTCTATTTTTTAAGCTCAATACCGCTTTCATTGTCTCCATTGCAATTATAAATACCATGAGACTTAACGTGTTTCGTCCCACGAAGTGATAAAGAGCTAGCCTATCGCCATATTACTTGAGGCCTCAGTCTTGTAGTCGTAGTACAACTACGCCACCGAGGTAGTCTACGCGATAATAAACGAAGTTATGTTTATTAATTTCTACTCATTCCTTTTGGAATTTAAAGAAATTAAACATTAATTCTAACATACAAATATGTATATAATATTTTGAAGGTATTTTCTATTTAACCACTCGGTCAGTGTTGTTCCCATTCACCCCGTTTCATCCAGATACCCTATTTCTATATATTGTTTTTCTACAAACGGTTTTATATCTAGAAGAATTTTAAATAAAAATAGAATGGGTTATTTATAAATTACTATAACATTTACTATGTTAACGAGATACATCCGGATACAACAATATAATCTTGCATCAATATGCTAAATCGTTTGCTTTGTTATAATCATAATTGATCAGGCAAAACAGAATAACAGTAGCTTCGTTATTATAGAGGTGCTAACAACATTTAAATACTTATGTTTAATACCGAATTATACAACCTGAGGTTAACATCTATAAGTTGGGTCCGGATTTATTTTCTGTATATAAATAGATAAGTATAGTAATAATAATTTCAGTAAATGGTTTGCATTTTTAGTTTTATTTTATATTTAATTACGATATTTAGATTGAGAATGTTTGCGAACTAAACTCCCTTCTTGAATTGATGGGCTGCAACACATCTTTAATCTAACTGATCTAACGTTGTGAATGTTCATCGGCGGCAGTGATCATTTGCACTTAGGTGATTCCTCGTTTCCCGAAACTATGTTCTTTATAAAAAAATATAAGTAAATTATTATTTAAGAGTGCAACTTATCTAGCGGGACTTTAATTACATTATAAAGTTTTTGGAACGGTGTATTATACATACATCATACATACATAAACTCACGCCTTTATCCCCGAAGGGGTAGGCAAAAGCGCCACTAGGACACCCACATTTCGCCTTGTATGTTTCGTCCCATGATGTGATAGGGGGCGAGCCTATCGCCATATCGGGCACAATTTCCTGACTCCGGGCTGATAATGAATAGAAAAATCCAATATCACTTTGCCCGACCCGGGACTCGAACCCGAGACCTCAGCTTTGTAACCGTGCCGTAATACAACTACGCCACCGAGGCAGTCGGTGTATTATAATTCTGCATAATGATCCCGCTATACTCCGATCTCATCAGTAGACTATCATGAAAAGATAGATTAATAAAACAAGACTTATCCTCTTTGGTTCCTTTTCGCCTTTATCATCGTGAAAAAACACTTCTTTTTTTAAGGCTTCTAAATCTTTACCATCATTGTTAACAACTAAACATTACTTTCTCGACCTTGGAGTGTTACGAATAAGTATCTACTTTTCGCTCAAGGCTAAGTTCACGGCATTTCACAGGGGAATGCCCTTCTCTTTGTATATTCAGCTTCTATGCAACGTCACACACTTTCGTAACAAATATTACCGGTACAATCCGTAAAGAACCGTGAACTTACATTGCCATTTGTCACCTTAATATCCGTTGAATACCAACAATTATTAGACTGCCTCGGTGGCGTAGTTGTATTACGGTACGGTTACAAAGCTGAGGTCTCGGGTTCGAGTCCCGGGTCGGGCAAAGTGATATTGGATTTTTCTATTCATTATCAGCCCGGAGTCAGGAATTTGTGCCCGATATGGCGATAGGCTCGCCCCCTATCACATCATGGGACGGAACATACAAGGCGAAATGTGGGTGTCCTGGTGGCGCCTCTGCCTACCCCTTCGGGGATAAAGGCGTGAGTTTATGTATGTATGATGTATGTACCAACAATTATTTTTTATCAACTTAGTTGCATTATCATACATTCATTTTTTGTACCTTTTTAATGACGTAAAGGCTAGACCTACAAGCTGTATCGTGCGTCATATGGTGCCCTCTAATTATTCTAATTCTAAAGTTATTTCGATTTTGTATCGCAGCATGAGCACATCAATAAATGTGATAGAGAACAGTGTTTTTATACGGGAATAAAACGAATCTATACTTCTATCTAAACATCAAATATTTTTGTGATACAACTATAATCCATCATTCATCCAACCATCAGCCAAAGGAAGTCCACTGCTGTACATAGGCCTCTCCCTATGATTTCCACAGTGACCTGTAATTGGAGGCAGCCTGCTCCCAGCGACATAACTATAAAGCAAATTTAAATAGAATTCGTTCAAAGATTCAGCGATAAACGTAAAACAGGCAAACGGCATATTTATAGCACAAATAAGTGGGAGTGATCTGTGACAAATAAGGATATTGAAATGTTACACAAATAACGTTATTTTTACGTTTATTGTTCCATCTCTGATTCATAGAGCGTAGTCATGATGTTTTATGGCCATATAATTTATTACGCCAATAAATAGTACCTATTCTTCAGTAATACAATCAATGGTATTCTCGATTGTAGAGGAGGCTCGTGCGCTGCAGTGTGACGTATATGGGCTGATACAATACACAGTATTCTTCAATAATACAGTAGTCTACTTCCAATCATAAGTACTATATTACAGTTAGCCTGTCTTTAAATTACTGCATATACAAACAACGAGTCATATCGTAAGTAGATACGTGATGACTAACACAACAGCTCGCCCCGTGACCACGAAAGCGGCAAAGTAATCGAAATGTCGGGAGGTTAAGAGATTTAAAAATTTAAGCAACACCACGAAAAAATCCGTGAAAATTAATTTTATTTCAATGTGTAACATCCGCGTAAATCTATAAAACCATTATAGATACGTGATTAATTAAACTTTGATTTCCTTGTATAAATATATTGTGATAATTCCGCCCGATGTCCGTAGTATCTGGTTTTCGTATTTAACCTCCATAATTTACCTGGTCTTTGACTCCTCTTCTCGTATGTTCTCGGGTGACTTTACAGGGTACAGCTGTATGGAGATACAATCAGAAGTTTCCGATGTACTCCTGTATTTTTGGGACACATTAACAAAATATTAATTAATGTTAAACTTCGATCAACAGTTGTATTGTTCATAGAAGATGTTAAAGTTTATCAAAATACAACTTGTTTTTCTACTAGTAAAATCACAAGCCACCTGCCAGTCTTAACTTATCTCACATCTACAGGAAGAAATAATCATGCTCAAATTGACCTTTGAATAAAATATATTTTTAGTCACATAGACCTCTTAATATAAGAATGGCAGAAAACCAGTACAACAACATTTATCCAAATAGAAAACAAAACTCCGACGATATTCTTATTTACAGCAGAAACTCGCATAACCAGACTATTCGTAGACTGTGGTCGCAGGACCTTCGAATAATCGACATTCCGGATAATGTATAAAGCGAATATACATTCAATTTTAAATTTAGAATGATGATAAATTACGTCATGAGCGTATGCAGCATGGCTATATTATTGCGTTTCTACGGAGCTTTCTTATGCCGCTATCTTTCATAATTAATCTTTCTAGGGTTTTATCAATCCCTGCCATTATAGCAAATGTCGCACACTTACTTTGTTAGGCTATCAACCTCCATATTTAAAAAGTTTTTCTCATTTAACAAAAAAATCAACTTATTTAAAAAAATCAAAAAGCTAAATAGTAATAAAGACATTGATAAAATGTCACAAAGAAACAAATAAAATTATCAAACAAATCACAGTATTGTCTCACAATCAGCGCAATAATAGGAAATAAACAAAGAATCCTAAATCAATGGACTGCCGACCCCAATACATATGTATGACTACCGACTAGTTTACATTATCCTTAACGTAGATAACCAATTCTAGTCCCGTTAGAACATAGTGATCTCTTTGCCATAGTGGTACTTCAGACACCTCAATATTAAGTGGTACTCGTGTTTTTGCTTGAACCTGTTAATAATACTTGATCATTTAGACCACAAACAGTTTTTACGATATTAAATCATATGTACCTACTGTTATGAGGTTATGTTGCAAATAAACACCAATTTTCATTTTTTATTACGGCTAATTACAAACTGGAAACGCAAATGACGTCTTGAGGCATAGTCACATTTATTTTCTTAATTGCAACCTATTTGTAAATTGTATTCTTACGTAATTTTAGCAGAGATGATAAAGAAGGAGCTGTGGTAATGGAATATACATTCCATAAAGTCTTGAAACAACTTAGCATACTCATTATCCGTTTTTGAAAACTGTAACCTATGATTTGGTGTAGTATACTAAAGATTTTCTAACGCGATACTGTTATTCATCTATAAAACTATAAACAGTGAATTGATTTATGTGTTTTTATGGGCCTCTAAATTAGATAGGTGCGTGTTTTTTTACACGTAGGGTTTTCTTAATAATTTAATAAATAAAGAATGGAAACGTACCCAGTTATGATATAGTAAAGTGAACTTTTCAATAAGCTCTCGGACAGCGTTTTCGTGCGACCATAATTACGGCCAAAACAGGACTTTTAAAATGTCACGGACATACTAGTATGTAAAATTAAAAGGAAAAACATTCCCGATGAATTATTAAGTTAAAATACTACAAAGCCCAACAAGTTTTAATTTTTTTGACATTTCAATCTTGGGCATGTCGAGTAATTCGGCAAGTCAGGCAGGCCATTATGTTTATATTGACATATGATTAACTCGGATGTAGCAAAGTAATTATTCGGCCACCTTCCGTCCGTGAAAACCGTCTGTATGGTAAATAGAGCAGAAGACCACTGTCCGTATGAACAAAAACAAGATTTTAGTATGAGCACGAGTATAGTAAGGCCATTTCGGCGAGTACATCGCCATGTGTCGCGGATAAAGCACGCACGTCGCGCTCACTGCTTCCAGCTTATTTTAAATCACATGTATCCAATGAAAATTAAAATACAATGGGTCCTAAATAAAAAATAAAAGAGCTAATTATCAAAAAGACCTTCAGTGATACAGTTTTTTAAAATCAGTATTGTAGAAGAAAGTGACTTGATCGGCAGGTCGCTCGCTATCCCGGACGGTTTTGTGATGGACCCGTTGGCGCCCAACTCGCTAGCAGTCTCCAATGATCTCATGGACCGCATCGGCAGCGGACTCACCTTGCTCAGGGAGCACGGCAAGAAAGTGCAGAAGGTACGTCCATATCACTTATATTAAAAACATTTATTTATTAATAATTTTTTTTCCCTGGTATTGCGGATGCAATACGGAAGAAGAGATAAACAAAAAATAATTTACATCTGTAATTTATGAATATCATATGTCATATTATATGTTTAAATATTAATTAATAATATTATTGTCACCCACACCCACGGTGCTTTAGACACTATGATAGATTTATGACATACAGATACATTCAATCACGAATATCCAAGAAATGTATTAACTTACCGAAGATGTTATAAATTTCGTCAAGTTGTGATAAAATCCGTCGTAATTATCATCCAAACAAATTCTTTTTCAATACGATACCTACTTTGAACAGCGGCAAATCTTTAAGGATATGCCATAATAGGCAGTGTTAAGTATAACGCTTGAATTTTCAAGCAATACTTAATCTATAACCAGCTCCTAAGAATTTGGTTGAATAACGGGTGTTTTAATCAGGTTCTACGTCTATGTGTTTATATAAATCTATACTGTATAGTGTATATATAAGTATAGATAATAATATTTAGATAGTAATCGTTGTGTGCACAACCTACACGACAATAACCTCGGATGCCAATATTTTGGTACATTGTCGACCTTTGTCGCGCATCCGTTCCTAGAAAATCACATATGTCTATTTTATACAGTACGTGTGGAAGAACCGCAAATTCGATATCCTCAAGAAGTCTTGGAAGTCGATCGTGAACGTCGTATTGGTCGAAGCTAAAGAATTACCCGACAGTCCTACGAGCGGGACCAGCGGACTGTACTGCAAATTCAGGTATATTTTTATATTATCATTGCTAATTGGAAATTGCTAAGTTAAGTTAAGGGCTATTCGCTCGCGCCTTGGCACGGAGATATAATAAATAGTCATTACTTTTAGTAGTAGAAATAACTTCTTGTAACTCTTGGGAGAAATTATCTTAACTATAAAATATTTTTTAATAAAAAATAAAAACCGACTTCAAAGTGCTACTACAAAGTAACAAATAATATATATTTCATCGTGCTAGTACACAATGATTAATGTTCTTATTGACTTGACTAGCTAACAAATCTTAAATACGTAATATTTTGAAGGCGGGTCGCTAAGTGTCGAACATGTACCTACGCCTTACGCTTAACATTAATTTGTTTAAGAAATTCTAGCGAAAAACACGCAAGATTTACACGGAATATTAATTTGTCTTAATATATCAGGCCGTAATCGTCCACTGTTGAGCATGGGACACAACATACCCTTTCTTGTACTTAAATGCCTTTATGTCATGCAGGTTTCCTGACTATGGTTTAAATATATCACTGTTAAAGAGTTTGGTAATTGAATATCATCAACACACAAGTGACTCCGATAATTCCAGAGGTGTATACCCTGGAATTATAACCGAGACGGTGGTCAACCGTCTCGTGGATCATATTTAGATAATTATCAACAGGCTACCACACACATGTAAGACACATAGAAATTCTATCAAAACTTCAATAAATTTATACGTTGGATTAGCACATTATATTCATTTTTGTTTAATTTACTTACGTGCCTTTCTGAGCCAAGATTGCAGGATCTACATATAATATTAAATGGTGTAACATTTGCTTAAATTTATACGTGTTTGTTATTTAGCGACCCGCCTTCAAAATATTACGTATTTAAGATTTGTTAGCTAGTCAAGTCAATAAGAACATTAATCATTGTGTACTAGCACGATGAAATATATATTATTTGTTACTTTGTAGTAGCACTTTGAAGTCGGTTTTTATTTTTTATTAAAAAATATTTTATTTGTCCCTTTTTAGTTTTCATAGGCATCGTAATGATGAGAAAGGTGATCATAATATAATCAAAATGTAGTCTTTAAAATTTACGAATCCTTCAGACCAAACATGATATTATTGCTGTGAAATTATGAGAAGATTGTAAGTCATTATAATCATGATATCCGCTATTGTTAGACACTGACCAGGTCGGATTCTCTTAGTTTACGTCGGTAATTTACGTATCTATTTCTCTCACTCTCCCTCTTCTTCACCTACTGTTTATAGTAAAACTTTTATATTGAAAACGGATATTAATTGTATCTTTTACCTACCCCCCCCCTACACTCCTTTCCCCTTTTAACCCCCCCTTTGTAGTAATACACTTATACTGAACCAGGTGCAAAAAGAATTATTGCTGTACCGTTCAATTTTGAGGAGTTCTGTTCTTCAGGTCCGAAGATATTCATCAGGTCATCACCATTTTTAATGACACCAATCTAACATATTATACTTGTCGACAAAATTATTATTTTTTTTAATCGTTTAAGTACTGCCACAGATATTGAGTATTTCATTAGTATCAATTTTCTCCCCCCCCCCCCCATACACCCCTTTTCCCTTTTAACCCCCCCTTTGTAGTAATACACTTATACTGAACCAGGTGCAAAAAGAATTATTGCTGTACCGTTCAATTTTGAGGAGTTCTGGTCTTCAGGACCGAAGATATTCATCAGGTCTTCACCAATTTTTTATGGTACCAACCTAGTATATCATGCTTTCCGACAAAAAAGAAATTTTTAAAATCGGATCCCAAATACCAGCGTAATCGAGTAACAAACATACAAAAAAAAAAAAAAAAAATTCAGTCGAATTGATTACCTCCTCTTTTGAAGTCGGTCAAAAATTATTCTCTTTGCTTAGCGAGTTGCAACGCTTGAAAGCCGCATAGAACTTATTGTTTTCCCGCTAATAAATTTTCATTTAACTAACCGTGCACTAATTATTTTAAAGCATTAAAACTCCATTCATATTCTTACAAAGTCATAAATACTTAACACTTATGACATGCCGCATATAAAGGGTTATTTAGCTAATAACATGTAATGGATAAAAGCCTCCACGTTCATCATAGATCGGGTCTGATGTATAATATTTTTTAAACTCGTTATGAGGCAGAACACGGAAGTTTAAATCAGAAATATTCTAAAAGGTAGTCAAGGTCTCGATAAAGTAGCTTATGATCGGATTACGCAGCGTTGTCTCCTAAATTATTTTATAATTTTGATGCTAATATATTAATAGTGTAATTTAAGAATATTCACTTACAATACAGGGATAGTTTGTACAAATCTTTCATTAAGAATCTTTTTGACATTGAATCGATAAGATCATTTTCCGTGAGGCAGATGTATTATAAAGCTATAAACTGTTGGCAATCATTTAGCACTTTCTTCTTTGGCACAAATGCATATTTAAAAGATCCTATTTCTATTTTTGAATTTGGTCACATTTTCACACTAACATGTTAAACAATATATTTTAATTTTTTACGTATTTTTTTTTTTTGTTTTTTGGACCTAAATATAACATACGAATAACAGTCATTGTTATAAAAAATTAAGTAAGTTGTATTCCCTCGAGTTAATACTATAATTAACTTCCTTTTCTCGTCATTCGTAATCAATTAAGTTGTATTTATCGGAAGTAAACCTCGTGCTTTAATATAAGACATTTTTTACTACTGTATATTGCAGAATTAATCTGGAAAGAAAAGAAACATAAATATTTCATTCAATGCCCCTTTTTTCTCCCAGGCTAGGAAATGAAACACACAAGTCGAAACAGGTGCCGAAGTCGAAGCCGACGTGGTGCGAGCGATTCAACTTGTACCTGCACGAAGACAGCCGCTTAGAAGTGACAGTGTGGCACAAAGCAAAACAAAAAAACTTTATGGGCAGGTGAGCAAATATAGACGCGATTAACAAAAAACTTGTTTACACATTCACGCCCCCTAAAAAATGTTAGAAAAACATTTCAACTATAATTACATAATTGCATGCATACGTCATTACACAAAAATATGACTGGTTGCGGCTTGCGGGTTTCCCGCGCGACTTAGTCCTTTGTTACTTTCCTTGCGTCATATTTCTTAGAAGATTGCAAACAATTAACAAAGGCGCATCTCGTGAGCATAAACTACTTAGACCCTGAGGTTATCCAATACATTAATAAATGACGCCTACAATAAACAAGTTCCATTCTTTGTCTACTCGATCTCATAAAGCACATTCGATGAAAGATAAAGATACAAAAAACTCAAAATAACGTTTGTCACACTAAAATGATTCACACAACTACGTAAATTAAAATAGAGTGATGCAAGGTGAGATGTCATATGTATGACCAGTAATTGAGTAACTTATCTAATATCAACTCTTTGTCTAACATTGTAGCCAGAATAACTACAATAATTTTAATGGTATCGTTTGGTTTTGATACTCGTACTGTCCATGAGCGTTCGTATCGCTTACCATCTTGCGCATGGCAAGCTCGTCTCGCCATTCACCACAATAAAAAAATAATTGAAATTGAGAATTTCTTTACCATACCAAAATATAATATAGATACCAAAATATAAAGTTGTTTATCAAAATATGCGGCTTCTTTTGTTTATTTTAAATAATTTAGAACGACATTGGCTCTGTTTGTGCTTTGCATTATCACTTGCAATTCATGTCAGTTCTTATACATAAAGTCAGAATGTTCTTGCAGGTGTGTCATCGACCTTTCTCAGCTGGAAAAAGAGAAGACTCACGACGTTTGGCAAGAGCTGGAGTGTGGGTTCGGCGCGGTCCACATGTTGATCACACTGAATGGAGCAGCCAGGGACGTGGCTGCTGATAACGTGCCCACCACAAATGGAGTTAGTCACCCAGAACCGCCTACTGATGAATTCGTACGTAAATTTTTCTTTTAGACTGCCTCGGTAGAGTAACCTTTTAACGATTTCAGAATGAACTAGTTCAGCCTAGGCGAAACTATTTAACCTCAAATCGGATTTGGTCGATGACGTACCATTAAACATGATACCGAGTCATATTTACTTTTCTATGTCTAAAATAAATAAAATAGAGTCCTAAAGAATTTTATATTGATTTCTTTTCTTGTTCTGATCGGACATTACTTCTATTTATTTTGTTACAACCGAGTGCATTTCTTTCACAGTTATTTAACTCATTCATAGTTATGTAGCATACAGGCTTGACATTGAAACGTTTCCGTTTTTATTTAATTCACTCCGACCTCTTGTACAAACACACGTTATTGAGGCTTGTTGACTCAAAGGAACGAACATTGTGCTATTTCTATTCGATTTCACCTTCTGTAAACAAATTATTAAGAAACAGGTTTTATCGATGACGCAAAAGCGTATAATTTTTTGCACACCTACTTCGTAACAAAAGCTAAGACGGAATATGTAGGTTGTTTAGGTATAAATATTGGACGTTTAAGTCAAAAAGAAATATAAAAAAAAAAACAAAAAAAATGATGTTGAATGAAAAACGGGAGTGGGAATTTTGAAAAATGAAAAAATTTGTTTCGGTTGGGCAAATTAAAAATATACCAATCTACATTTTCAATTTTTTTTCGGACTTTATTTGAGATAAATTACGAAATATTTAGATTCCTTCATAGTAAGAACAAATGTCGAAACAATAGATGTTTTTTGTGCGAGTACCGCAACTACCAATAATGTTCAGCTGCTCGGCATATTAATGCTATCGCGAGCGTCTCAGGCCCCACTCGCTTTGCCGGTACGTTGCCTACGTGTCTCGCCATCCTCACATTTGACTCAACTAATGAATGTCCGTTCGAAACTCATTAAACTACTCTTTGCCTTTTTTATCTGTCTTTTTAACCGGAATTTTCCTCTAATCGATAGGTTTTTGTTTACATGTTGTGCGGTGACGTAGATTTCAGACGTAGATTCAAATTGTGCAATTATGAGTCGTCATTAATGTAATACAGTGAGACTAAGACAGTAATACTGTATCCAAGATGGTAAAACAAAAGGAATCGTTGTAATAAATTACAACCATAGATGGTTAAAGGCAACTAAATAGTAGACGGCATGAACTATAAACAAAAATGAATAATTACAATGATGTCACTTTACCGATTGTGATCGTTTTTAAAAATACATAACTTAAGTACAAGTTTTAAAAATATATGATAAAAAAACAGTCATAAACAATGTTGTCCTCACGTAATGCCTTTGCTGGCAGTGTCATTCGATGGTGTCTATGACATAGAAATATTTATATTCATTTTATTATTGTCATAGACTCAGCTACAAATCCCCTTTAGTTAAAAACAAAACCGCGCGATTGATCATTCATTCGTCCTGAAATTAAGCCGTGAAGAGTCTGCCTTCTCTTATTATGTTGCTGAATAAAGTTTTTAAACAAAGCGAGGGGAAGATAAAAGCTACGAAATAGGTCGGTGCAATTATTGCGACTACCACGCCGCGGCGTATAGAAATTCTCGTGGCTTTCGTAGGATATTGTTTTGACCTTATTGCAACTTACAAAACATAACAAACTATTACATTTTCAATGGATACTTATTTCTTTTATGTTAAACGCAATATTTTCCTGATCTGTTTATATAGCTCTATGCGTCACTGGCAAAAAACTTAATCGATTCGGATAATAAAAATGGAAGGAAACACGTTCAAGCGAATAAACTTAATGGAAAAATTCAATATTTATTTATACGGATAACAGGTTATTAGTATATTTAGACTGTTTCTCAGTAAAGCATAATGCGCATAATGAGAACTAAGAAACAGCGATAGATAAATATGTGTACGACTTGTTCATAGAACATTATACATATTTAGTGTAACTCATTACAGCACCGACCACCGTTCACGTTGGTGGAAAATCCATTATAGTGATACATGTAAATGTATTTATATGATTTTAATCTGAGCGGCATAGTAGTGTTGACTAGCGAGAATTAGTTTTTATTATAAAATAAAAATCATAAGCACATAATTAATTATATAAATAATTATACTATTACTATATTTCTCGCCGTATATTACTTTATTTGGAACATTATTCACACGACACTTACCGACAAGAACTTGTATTTAATTAAATTAAACTATTCTCTGTGAGAGAATTTTAAACGAAGTTATGATAACATAACATTATGTCGTGATTTATTCACTAATAGCTAAATATCGAGCGATATGGCAGATAAATTCCTGAAATGTTGCATTGGTTGTTAGGTCACTTATTATTTAAGCCAGTGTTACGTTGGCAACACACACCTCGATATACCTTGGTCAAGACATCGAGGTTAATCAAAAAAGCGCTGAAATCATGTTAAGGAAAATATGAGGCCCATGACCTTACAATTGAAGATGCCAAAGACCTGGCGAAACGACGAAGATTGAGTGGATAAGCAAGCCCTGGCATTGGCGGGAGTAACTAGGTAGAAAGAAAGCCAACACAGTGCCATATTTTCTAAACTATATGTGTAATTATATAAAACCACCTACTTGTTGTATAAAACTATAATCGTTTATTATCAATTTATTAAACGCTATTATTGGCATTGGGATTTACGAATTTATATTATTTTGACATGTATTTTCTTTATTAAAATTATAGTCACCCTGTGAATTGCCGAATTAGTCAGTAAAATAACGTAGAGTTTAGAGATACAGCGAAAATTAACAACAAAACAATGCAATATTTTAAAACTTCCTTTAAACTATAAGCTTTTGCAAAACATCCTTCGCCTTTTCCGAGGCTAAAAGCAATTTAAGTATACGGAACGGATGCGATTTTTTTCCTTAATAACGACGAGGAGGATATGCTTTGCCTAATAAATATTCAGGAACAGCAAAAAGGATCTAAAACACTGACATCTTTCTGTGTCTACGTGTTTAGTAGGAAAACAAAGGTCAAAAGATTTATGTTATTTTTATTGTCTTTTTGTGTTTCTGTGAATTTTGGCCATCTTGAGTTTTTGCCGTTTGTGTTAGGGTTACTATGCAGGTTTCGGCAAGGATAGAACACTTTGGTAGTTGATAATGAGGATGTTTTGCTCCTGATTTCTCCGAATGCCTATTCAATATGTACAAAATAAATTATAAACATGTAGTTGTACTATATTTAACTATAGCTACTTAAACCTTTTTTGACGGCTAATAAACATAGCATAAACGGTTTGCACATAAAATTACAGCAATTATCTGATAAACGTCGGGAAGTTTAAAAATGTAAAAATTAAACCAAATCGCGATAAAATCCGTAAAAATAGTTTTATTTCAATGTGTAACATTCGCGTAAATCTAAGAAACCATTATAAAAAGAAACACCCTGTCTATAAATAAAATATATACCAGTTTTCAAATTGGACATGCACCATTATTACTGTGAAAACTGCATCTCATTTCGTATGGTAGTTTTTGAGTAATGTGCAAGCAAATAAAAAGAAACATCCTGTATGTAAATGAAATATATACCAGTTTTTAATTTGGACCTGCACCATTGTAATTATGAAAACTGCATCTCATTTGGTGCGGTAGTTTATGAGTAATATGCAAGCAAACAAAAAGAAACATTCTGTATGTAAATGAAATATATACCAGTTTTTAATTTGGACCTGCACCATTGTAATTATGAAAACTGCATCTCATTTGGTGCGGTAGTTTATGAGTAATGTGCAAGCAAACAAAAAGAAACATTCTGTATGTAAATGAAATATATACCAGTTTTTAAGTTGGACCTGCACCATTGTGATTGTGAAAACTGCATCTCATTTGGTGCGGTAGTTTATGAGTAATGTGCAAGCAAACAAAAAGAAACACCCTTTATGCAAATGCAACATATACCAGTTTTTAAGTTGAACCTGCAGCAATACAACTGTGAAAACCGCATCTCATTTGGTGCAGTAGTTTTTGCGTGATGCGCAAGCCAACATACAGACAGACAGACAGACAGACAGACAGACAGACAGACAAAAATTCTAAAAAAAAATGTTTTGGATTCTGTTGCTGTTATAAAGACCCCCCGCGTTGAAATTTCTTAAATATCTTCCATGTACAGACATCGACCATTTACATTTTTATTATATGTATAGAATAGATAATAAGTTAGGTATAATTTAATCAAAGCACATGATGGATGTCCGTCATAAAAATAGCCTGACACTTGACAGCTAGGTTCATATTTATTCATCGCTTAGAAGGCAAAGGAATAAATCGCGTTATGCATGTTAAATATAATATACTTATTTGCGGCTTCCATTACATGTTCACAGGTATGAACTAGCGGTTACGTACCCAAAAGCAATATTTTATTCAGGCCATTACTTAGTAGGTTTGGAAAAGCAGACTTCACAGTTTGAGGAGTTTATTTGGAATAACTGCCAGTCACCCGGGTGGATGAACTTTGACGAATGCAATGTGTAAATGGTGGCTCATGCAAGCATACGTCGGAACTGATTTAACGGTTTCAGTACCAACAGGCAGAATATTTTTTATCGATCTTTCCTCGTCTTTAGTTTTTGTGCTGGTTTTGAAGTGGCTAATATTTTCTTGTGGATTAGATGAAAATGATTTTCTTTTAGTTTTCTATTTCAATATAATATGTATGTATTTAAGTTTACATAATCTGTGTTTTTCAACAATTGACATTGGCGAAGTTGTCGCATTTGCGATAGAGCCATAATTAAAAAATAAATTAGAATTGTATTTAAGTGCACTGGTCTTTGATGAACTAAACAAAGATTGATAAAAGTGGGTTGATCTATAAATGGAATAAACAAAGTTTTGAACAAAGAATATTTTTAAATAAAAAATATTTTGATTTCAATTGTTTTATTTTGTCCACAGACCTGGTACCGGCTCAACAACGACAGGAGTGAGGTAGGTCAGTTGTCGGTGACCGTGTATGGTGCGCGTGGACTGAGTCCTTTGGGAATCAGCGGGAAAGCGGACGCGTACTGCGTCCTCGAACTCGACAACTCGAGAGTACGGACACATACTATACGAGGCGCTTCCGAACCTATGTGGAACAAGAGCTACTCCTTGTAAGTATTAAAGCAACTGCGTTTTAAAACTTTACCAAACCGATTTTATATAACATTAAATACTCGTCGTTATGTTCATCTTTTTCATACCATTATGTAGGCATGTATCTCTAAGCCTTCCGGTTTATATAGTATACGTCACCAAAAAAAAGGAAACACGAGAAGTACGATAAAAAACTAGTGTAGCATTTTGAAAACTAGTTTTAATAGGTATTCGTACATTGATTATAATCATAACTTGGTTTAATTCAGAACAATTCATATAATAATTTTCAAAATGAAATTTTATGAGTGAAACTAGCTCCCTCTGTAAACCCTATTGTACTAAAACTACGGTTAGCAAAGCTAGAAAAAATAAAGCAACCCTATTGGTGGATGGTTTACTCCTACACCTCTAAATTTCCTTACACATCTATTGTGGCTACACAACTAGTGATTAACATGATGTTAACTTGGTAATTTACTGTTTTTACTCATTTGAAACATTACGAAAAGGTTAAAGATGCAAACACTCATTCATAAATGCATTGTTTGTTCCACCGACCAATGCCCTCGGCGGAACGTGCATTTGAGGTTTTATTGTGTTTATTTTACTTCCAATTCGTCTTTTAAAATAATTTAAGGACGTTTCACATCAAATTCACAAGCACCGACGAACGTATGTGAAAAAAACTTATAAAATTGATTTATGTACCTACATAATGCCAAATCTATTATTTAATCTATTTGTACCCGTATAATGATTATTATATTGATGGGCAAAAACATAATGTTGTAGTTTTTGTACATTAGTTTCAATAGTCACTTAGATTCTTTATATGAATGTTAAGTATGTTTAACCGACGGGATGTGTACTCAATTGACTGGTCCCAAACAAATAACAACTATTTGCAGTGTAAACCTCTCAAATTGAATGTCATTTACAAATAAAAAAACTAAAGAACAATCCTCCACAAATTATCTTACAAATGATTTAAAAAAAATAAACCGACTTAAAAAATTGTAATTACATACATACATAAACTCACGCCTTTATCCCCGAAGGGGTAGGCAGAGGCGCCACCAGGACACCCACATTTCGCCTTGTATTTTTCGTCCCATGATGTGATAGGGGGCGAGCCTATCGCCATATCGGGCACAAATTCCTGACTCCGGGCTGATAATGAATAGAAAAATCCAATATCACTTTGCCCGACCCGGGACTCGAACCCGAGACCTCAGCTTTGTAACCGTACCGTAATACAACTACGCCACCGAGGCAGTTAAAAAGAGGAAAATAAAATTAATCTTTTAAAATTCTAAAATTCCTAAATATGGCAAAAAAAAATTGAGCTCGGTGTCAGCCTTAATCTGGCTTACATAAACATATTAGTTATTTGATAAATAGATATTATAACTCCAATAACGTTTTTTAGGCTTATACTATGACATTGACATCCATTCATAAGCTTACGTCTCCTTGTCTTGTGGTAGCACTAGCTCCATTTGCATTTAGCTGAGTTGATTTCCCTGTTTCGATGTAACGGGCTAGACCCTATCCAGATTCCAGACTCTTTAAATTTCAGGAAACTCAGATAAACAAAAAAAAAGAACAATAATAAAATTAAACGTATTAAAGTACCATTTCATAAATCTTAACACATTTTTACCTCTTATTTTCTATCACTTTTAAAAATATAATTTCTATTTAGTTCAGAATACACATTTTCATTTTGAAACTTTCACCCAAGATATCATGGTATTATAAACATTTCGCGCATCTAACGTGTCAAGGTTATTAAACTTTGCTTAACGGCATTCGTCGGATATCGAAGTCAACAGACGCTTACAAAACGACTATCTTTTTTATGTTCTGACGCAGAGAAGTGACCACTCTGCAATGCGTTCAATAGATAACCGCATTGCCGTCCGGATAGGCTATCGTGGGGCGATAGACCTCTCGCCACTCACATCAGTTACATATTATTTGGCGTACCAATTGTTTTATATATTTTTATACCGAATTTCTCGTACCGTCTCGTTACATCACTTCATGCCCGTCTTATTCTGTTCATGATTCATACAATCTAGTTCTCTTATCATCCCATTTCATCAGCTTTTTATTCTATCCCATGCCATTCCTCTGAGTTTGAACGTAGCAAATATGTATAATTGAATAATGAATATATTATATTTGAATACCTTGCTTATCCCACGTGAAAACTATACTTATGCGTAAATCAAGAATATCAGCTACATCCATACCAAATTTCATTAAAATTGTTCCAGCAGTATGAGCAGGAATATTCCTTGCTCATCCCACAGGAACACATTCATTTTTCGGGATAAAAAGTAGCTTATGTGCTAATCCGGGGTATGAGCTACCACTACACCAAATTTCAACAAAATTGGTCCAGTCGTTTGAGCATATAGTAGTAACAAACACACAAAAATGGATCCGGTAAACGAGGTAACAGGTTACTTGATAATAAGTGATCACTGTCGCCCAATAACATCCATAACGCGTGGATCATACTCGTAGTTGCGTAGTCGGCCCATGAAATTGAATGGGGAGTGGGAAGGAAAAAGGATGAGAAGAGGCCACACAAACCATGGTCTGTCTATAAATACTCGTATGGTCCAGTATATAATTCATATTTATGTAAATATATGTTTTGATAACGAACAATTTTACTTTTGTATTGGTGTATATGTATATATATCTATGTATATAGCCGAAGGACGTCAATATAACCGTTTAATGAACGGACATTGACCTTTGGCTGTTCAAATCTTCTAACATATTGCAGACGATATAATATGAAATTTCTTGGTCTAGAAACGGTATCGTACCTTTTCAACGTTATAGAAATATATCTGAAGGGGGTTAAACATCTGAACTGATTTTATTAAATTGTTTAAACTTCTAGGATATCGATAAATATGTGGAACTGGTAGTTATGTACTATGCCAGAGAAAAAAATATTTATTTACTAATTTAGCTAATGTTGCTTACTTGAACGACGAAAATCGAAATCCTGTGCGCTATTTGTTTCGAGATCCGTCTAATTACATACATCTTCGGATAAGCACTCGTTAAATATTTACAATACGCACAGTCATTTAAGAATGACCACTTAAAATAATATTTTACACTACAAAAACGAATCAAAAGCTTTCCGACCATAACAAACACATCCGCCACGCAATATGTTTATTTAATATTATTTTATGGTCTGTAAGCTTTTGTATTATATTACTTGGACAATTATAAAATTTTGGTTCATTACACTTTTTGGTATAAAACACGTCCTGCTTTATGCTGCCCATTACTATGCTCCATATTTACCACATTTCATTTCTTACCACCACACGTTGAAATTCCATGCAATATTTCTACCAAAAAAACTTTTTTTTATTGCATACGTTAGGCAAACGAGCAAACAGGTCATCTAATGATAAGTGATCGCTGCCGTCCATGAACATCCACAACACAGACTAAGGAGTAAAATCCACAACACTTGGATAAATGAGTTCCCGGCCCATTAAATCGGGAGAGGAGCGGGAAGGATAAGGATGTAAAGAGGAAACGGGTATCGCACTCAACGAACGAAACGCCACAGCAAACCTGCTGCTTCACGTCGATCTTCTTTGAGACAATGGTACCACCCCGGACGACCCTGCCTGTTCATGCTGAGTCGTGACTGACAACAGCACACAGCGTTCTGTGTCAGTCATGACTCAGCTCTATTACAATCAAAAGTGTTTTATTGCATCATCTAAGTTGAAATTAAGAACTCGGAAATTAAATTCTTCTTTACCCACCGATTCAAGCTTTAGAAACCAGTGTACGTTGTCCTAAAGATAGTTAGGATTTTTTAAATGATGCAGAGTTTTTCGCAAAAGTGCGTGCTTATTATTTCAAATTTCTGAGCTGAGTCTGTTTAAACCCAACGGTTTTTTTTTATGTACCTCTGTAATTAACGCAAAATCTCCGTATTTATACAACATTGTTTTCATGGTCATATGAATGAGTACGTACATTATGCTGCAGATTGCAACGGAGATAACAAAGCTACAAAAAATAATGATCAACAGCCCGTAACTATTTTTTTTCAGCGACGTCAATGACATCACATCCACGTTAGATATTAAAGTATACGATGAATCAATCATTGGCGAAACCCTTGGGAAAATATCCATACCGCTACTGAGGATAATCAATAATGAGAAGAAATGGTACGCGCTTAAAGACAAAACGAAAAAATCTAACGCAAAAGGAAACTGTCCGAGGATTTTGCTACAAATGTCTGTCGCCTGGAATCCGGTAATATTAAATATTCATTGAAAACTTGATTCCGATTCCTAGTATGCAAAACCATCGGCGCTCGTGTATATTCATGATACAATCACACATAATATGATCAAATTTAGCTTTTTATAGCACATCATTTTCTTATTCAGTGTACATATAAGAATGTAGTAGGCTATAATGTCATGAGACAAAGAACATCAGACAGAGGATTACAATTATTCTGCGTCAACCTACTGTATTGCACAATGTTAAATTTTATGACCACGGCATATAGTACTAAATATTATAATTTTCCTTACAGATAAAGGCATCTTTGCGTCTTCTAAGTCCAAAAGAAACAAAATACGTGCAGAAACAACCAAGCAAATTCAACATACCGCTCCTGTATTACAATCTGAAATTCATAAGGGACATATTTCACGCCGTTCACACGGGCAATGAGCATTTCAAGTAAGTTTATAAAGCTTAAATAAATCGACAAGTTGTCATGAATCATCATTATTTAAGTGCTACCGAACCATATGCGGCTGCCGTGGTGGTGGTCGCAGGTTCCAATCCCAGGCACACCTCTAACGGAAAATGGCGTTAGCAAATCTACATACCATATAGATATTTTCCACGGAGTGTAAAGTCCGCTAACCCTCACTAAGCCAGTGTGGTGGACTATGGCCTAAACCCTCACAATTGAACTCTCTGATGTAGAGAGTCCGAGTCCTATACTCGGCAGTGGGTGAGTATGGGCTAATTTCGTACAGTACATAATTTTAATGGTGATATGGCGATAGCCTCAAAACAAGTTGCGACATATAGCTTCTTATTTTATAAAAAATATAAAGTGCAAAAATATAAATGACTGCCTAGGTGGCGTAGTTGTACTACGGTATGACTACAAAGCTGAGGTCTAGGGTTCAAATCCCGGGTCGGGCAAAGTGATATTGGATTTTTCTATTCATTATCAGCCCAGAGTCAGGAATTTTTGCCCCATATGGCGATAGGCCTGCCTTCTGTCATATCATGAGACGGAACATACAAGGCGAAATGTGGGTGTCCTGGTGGCGCCTCTTCATATCCCTTCTGGGAATTGGGATAAAGCCATGTGTTTATGTATGTATGTACATAATTATACTTGTAGAAAAATAGAGTCAACTTTAATTGTAATAAACGTAATATGCAAATTACGATGACATTACAAATGCCGTAATAAATAAGGTTCTAAACTAGCTACAGCACTAAACATTTTGTTACAATAATGTTCATCCATTGAATAATTTGGTCAGAAATTAAAAAAATTGGAGAGCCGATTTATATTTATAGAAAGAACTCGAAAATATTTATAGAAATAAACGGACGATACTGTATTATTTTCTATACAGAACTTCTGTTGGACACACACTTATTAAAATCAAATTATCAGATTGTATATTTGAACTATTGATTAAAGTATTGATTACAAAGAGCTTGACTCAATTACTGTGCGTTGACAATTGACCCCATAACAAACAGAATAACATTACTCTATTAAATTACGGGAGCGTTCTTTAAAAATATTCAATTCGTGTTCAATTTGGGTCGAAATTAGGAATTAATATATTCCATTGTATTTTGTTTTAAACTGCTTTTTGGCCTAAAATAAAAAATGCATATAATTATGTATCATAAAACGCTTCCGTGCATATTAAAACATATGAAAGTAATTTACCTTGAAGAAGGAGGAGCTTCACAGTTCGTCTCTATATTTTTTTTGTGTACTCTTTTTATGTACGTAGCAAATCAACCAGCCCATCAAAGTATTTGGATCAACAATGTTGATACAAAGCGGTTGTAGGTATTTTTATCTAAGTTCTGTGTATAAAAATGCTCAGTCGGTCGATATTTCACACGTTGATTATAATTCTTAAGTAGTCATTATGTTGATTTTACTCTTTTATAACCTCATTCATAAGCCGGAACTTATACAAAATTAAAACGTTATGCTAGTTTATACACGTGTCTGCTAAAATGCGTAAAGCTTTTTATAATTGACGTTAATTTATTATAATTAATGCAGGTTAATAATTTTGGTCCAGCGTAAAATACGAAATTTTGTTTTTATGTTACAATTCTTAATTTAGTTTTATATTCTACTTCTTTTTTTTGAAAACCTGAATAAAATTGAAATGAAATCTAAAAAAATAAACCTTTTTTGCAGATATTTATTCGAGTGGGACAATCAAGAAAAGTCCGCGCTAGCACTAGTCGTTTGGCTCACGTTCTGGTTTTTCTTCCGCATGTGGATGACGCCATTACTCGTTCTAATACCGTTTATCTACTTTTGGGTTGGACATCGAAATGACAGTAAGTACGTCATTACTCATTAGCATAGAAAAAAGCACGGACTAAGCTTTACCTAACTAAAAAAAATACAGCACAAAACTGTGTGTAAAGGAATTGTATCGTGTAGTCTACTTGTTATTTTTTTAGATTTACACGCATTTTTTTTCTATAACTCTCTTCCTTCTTTCTGTAAAGCTAACAGTTTTCTGAACCAATTTCTGAGTCTATTTTCGATATATATTATCTTTAACGATATGAAGTTTGTAAAATAATGTTTCGGATTGATGAATAAGCGACTTTCTAAACTTTATATTGTCACATTATTTCAGTGTAGCCGAGTGACCAGCCAATAGTCATGATTTTATTTATGTTTTCAGGCAATACTGTGATGTCTACGTATGCTTCCGAAGACGAAACTTCTGAAGAAGATTTGGAATCTACGAAGGTATACTTATTTGTCTAAAAATCATACTCATAGAATCCATTATATTGCATTATTTAGAATGAGTAAGGACTATTGCAGCAAATCGTTTCCATTTTCAAACTGTTTTTTTTTTTCAGGATGAATTAACGATAAAAACTCGATTGTACGGACTGCAAGATCTAACTTTCACAATAAAAGATGGCATCGATTACATTGTATCGTTGATCGAGAAGATTAAAAAGTAAGGAAATGTGAAATTATAACTCATTATTTACTAAATATTGTTAAATTTGTTTTGATATCCAGTCATTTGTCATATCTGATTTAAAATAACTGCAACTTTATATTATTAAAAGATTACATTAAAAAAAACAATAGAGAATTAACGTGACATTCACCGAAATAGCTACCACTTTGCAAAGACGTTATAGCTTTAGAGCCTCAAAACACGTTGCGACTATATACCTTCTTATTTTATAAAAAACATAAAATGCAAACGAACTAAAATACTCACTTTATTGTAACTTGTCTGACTGGCTATAAAAATATTTAAAACAACTATTTAAAATATTCTTATACATCTCATAGGAATTATAAAACTATTCATATGAACGTAAAATTATGTACCAACCAAAAATCTCCCATTGCTGAACACGGAACTACTTTACAATAGAGAGTTCAGTTCTACTTTTCTCAGTTTAGTTCAGTCTACCACCTATAGAGGATTAGAGGACTTCACATTGTAGCCAGAGTAACTACTGGACATATTGAGACTTAACATATTATGCCTCAGTATGGCGAGCGCAGTTGAATGCCAAGTATTACTTTGTAATTAATGGAGTTGATTGGTTTTCTGCTGTCCATGAACGGTCGTATCGCTTAACATCAGGCGAATGGCATGCTCGACTCGCCATTCATCGCAATAAAAAAAATTACAGCCACCACATTTGACAGCCTCCGTGGCGCAGTTGGTTAAACGCCGGCTGTGAAACGAGAGGCCACACCGAGACAAATATTTGTGTGTTCCTCAAATATTTGTTTCGGGTCTGGGTGTTTGTGAGATCGAAAAGTTTCTCGTAGTTTCTGATACCCACGACACAAGACTGGATCTTAGTGTGGGGTCAGGACTATGTAGGTGACTGTTGGGTGTTTTTTTATTTATTTACATACCGAAAAAAATCATGTATTTAAGTTTTTTCACGAAGAAATTTGCTGCCTTTGTGGTGTAGTAATAACTATCAATACATGCCTCCGAAAAGTCAGAGGTGTGGACTAGGATCCGAACGCACGACCGCCAACTCGGCAGCTCTCCCCAGTTAACTTAAATTAAATACTGTAAGGTTGTTTTTTACAATAAACGATTGTCATCGTAATGTGTAATGAAGCGACTACAATGGTCTCTGAAAGTGGCACAAAGTAAAACAAAGTGTTTTCTTGTTTACAGTCTGGTGAACTTCACAGTGCCGTATCTAAGTTATTTGGCAATGGCTGCAATGGTCGCTCTCTCCGCGGCGCTCTACCTCATCCCTGTCAATTATTTGTTTATGGCTTTTGGTACGTATTGTAATATACCCTGTATATCAAGACTGCGACCGAAAACGAAGCTAGGTGGTAGTTTAAGTGGTTACAGACACAATGCAACTAAAAATTTCACAAAAAAGGGGGCAGATTTATTTTTGCAATTTTTTAAATATAAATCATCGTGGTTGGGTGGTAAATTCCTAGGTTTTGCGAAAATAGAAATTTAAACCTTCGCGTGCCATTACGTCTTCAAAAATAAAAACGTGTACATTATTATTTTAGGAAAACTATGTATTTATCACCCAAAAGCGACAAGTAAAAAATTAAAAAAAAAGACAATTGTTTTGCGAAATGTTTAGTTGCATTGTGTCTGAAGTCACTAATACTACCACCTGGCTTCGTTTTCGCTCGCAGTCTTAATATACCCTGTATATGTATGTATGTTTAGGAGAAAATTCTTAACTACATATTGTATTGATTTGGTTGATTATTCACTTCGCGATGATTGAAGACAGCATTGAAGATTATCGTCAAGACGGGGACTGAAACCAACATTATTATTTGTTCGACCTCCGATGTCCGAGTCAGCGAATTTAAAATATAAATATTATATTTTTCAGGTATCGGCAAGTTCACTCGAAAGTTTTTGAATCCCAATAGAATTCCTAACAACGACATTTTGGACTTCATATCGCGAGTGCCAGACGACAAGACATTGGTAAGAATGTTTTAAATATGTGAAATGCTTATGTGAATCACAATTTTCTGTTTCGTGTCTGGGTGTTGTAAAACCACAAGTATTACGAAGTGTCTGATACCTACGACATAACATATTGTATTTAGTTGTCGAGTCATGGCTACTAACATAAAACGGAACTCTACTTTTCAGTCCAATTTAAAATTTTCAGAACGGCTTTACAGCTTTATGATTTAGTTTACAAGTCACTTGTTTATTTTCACTATAAACGTAGTACCATAATTAAAGAAGAGATGGAATGTACCAACTTTGAAATTGTTTTCCTTTTTTTTCAGAAACAATGGCATGAATTGAAGGTACCCGAGCCCAATTTAAGTAGAGCTCTCACTTCGGTGGGCCGGTAGAAAACAATCCCAAATCGTAGTTGAAAAAGAACATTTCAATTTCAAAAGCATGGTCCAATCGAGACCAACTCGATCCATCGCCACGTAGTAAAGACTGAAGAGGAACTTCGGGTAGAAACTTCAGAAGAAAATCCATCACCAGATTCACAAGATCCAATAACGGAGTTTAGACCAAACAGCTCAAGTTTCAACGCACATGACGGAAGAATAGTTTGAGCTTGTGGATAGCCCACAGATTATAACAAGTCAACAAAATGCAATTAGAATAAGTATGCGCCTCACTTACAGGCCTAAGGGCCTGGCCATTAGTTATGCATTTTTATATGTTGTGATAAAAATAGAATCTAAGTTTTATTTTAGGAGTATGCCATTAATTTTAAAGCGTTTTCATGGCCATAACATTATAACTCATCGGTAAATAATGTTAATTTTAGAAATGAATTACGTACAATATGAATTTTGGAAGCGGAATTTTATAGTGCGCAGTGTAGCGTAAAAATTCAAAAACAGGTTAGTCGTTTTTTTATATTAATTGTGATATGATATTATGTACCGTATTTTCATGTGATATTCCAAGAATCTTATAAGATTGCTCTCTTTTTTTATTAATGTAAATGGAACCAGAATCACACCTTATAATACGTAATCATAGGTTGTAAATATTCTACAATTATTCTAGATTAGTTTAAAAGGATAATGACCTAAATAGTTTGAGTCTTGCCTTTAAAGTACCTAAAATATATTTAAAGGGAGATATTTATTGTATTATATATTTATATTCATTGTAATTTATGGTTTACGGTGAGACTTTAGTTTTAATGTTTATTATTTATTGTTGAATCTTGTACCATTTGAATGTTTTGATGTGAAACACGGATTAATGGTGCATAGATTCATATGTCCACTGTTGAATTGTGTTTATTTCACACTCTCACACCGTTGATAGGCGTGAATCGTAGCATAATCGTTTGTAACTAGTGGATCTCAAGTGTTGTGTACAAAACAGTTGTGTAAAATTTTTAATTTATCATTTAACCACACAATTTTCTTATAATTTATAATACATGTGATATAAAATATGTTAATAATATAATTAAATTACCCTAACAATTAGTCTCAAAGAGAAAACATTTGAAATAATTCCTTATTTTACAAGCTCGTGTACTTCTCACAACTTAGCACAGATTTTGTCTACAGCTAAGAGCAGTTTTCAACTCAAGTATGGGTTGGCAGACCTTTGAAATTCTCGTAGATATTTGTGTGCAATTTTGTTGTCATTTATTCCCATAATATGTTTTTTAGTCTTGTATATTAACAATTTGCAACAAAACAAAACAATGGATTGAAAATGATTGCTCAAATATTAAGCGAAAACAGCTGTATTAACAACCAAAAACTGCGACAATAAAGAACCACATGTAAATGAATACATAATTATTATCATAGACGATAATAATAAGCACACAAACATTATAGATCTGATATTATGTCCAAACATATTGTATTTATTTAGTATAATCAATTTACAAATTGATAAATATAACATCATGTTTAAATAAGCCTCAATGACAGTTGTGATCTTATTATAAATGATTAAAGTTGTCTTTAAAGTCATTACTATTTTATTTGATTCCTCAATTTCTCCTCATCAAACCTACATATAAGTAAATATCGCTGTATATAATGCTAGCAGTTTATTCTTAATGCTTTAGTACCCGCCAAACACAGACCACTTAGCTGTAAAAGAGCCGTCAAATGATTGTTGACAGCCTCCGTGGCGCAGTTGGTTCGATGTCGGCTGTGAAACGAGAGGTCGCGGGTTCTATGCCTGCACTGAGACAATTTTTTGTGAGGCCCACAAATATTTGTCTTGGGTTTCGATGTTTGTGAGACCGAAAAGCCTCGTGTAGTTTCTGATACCCACGACACAAGACATAATTGATCTTAATGTGTGGTCAGGACTATGTATGTGACTGTTGGGTGTATAATTATTATTATCTATTTTTTATTTTAAATGATGGCAAATGTGTCGATACACGTTAGCACCACCTGTTGTTGTTTTTTATTAAGTTTAAAAAGGAGAGAGCCGCTGTTGATTTGGTTCTGGTACGCTGAGTTCCTTCCACTCTATCTGCAAATCAATAGAGAAAAATTACTAACCGTTTCAAAAACGTTTTAGATACATTTTATTTAACCATTAACTGTTGGTTATATGCTACCATAAGGGTAGGTAGAGACTATAGATTTCCACTTTGCTCGATCCTCACATAGGCACCTACTACTTTTGCTTCGTCTACTTTCAATAATTTCGTCGGTTTAGGGTACTTTCGACCTAACCCTTACTTAGGGTGCTATAGATTTGCTTCCGGTAGGTGCTATAGGGGCGATGCAACCCCTACCGAGTCTTACCCCGACTCATCACATGTATGTATTTGGTTAATTGCCTTTTATCCATCTTCTCTACAAGACGACACCTTAACTTTCCGTCTCAATACTTGTTATTAAACAATCTTTCAGTCCATTAAGTTCCATCACCACGCTATTCCACACTATATCATACAAACTCACAATTCCTCTTAACGATCTCATTTCCACGGTCCAATTTTTTGAAGGAATAGCGATTTGGAATCATCTAATGTTGTCCATTCGGGTAAAAGCCATAATTATGTTGTTGTTGTTGATATAATTAATGGCGTGAACTAGAGTCAGACAAAAACTTACCAAATCTTCATTATCAGGAATCCGTGAGATGAAATCCAACAAATCATTATTTGGCACTCTGTCTGGATTAAGTGTTTTCCTTGTAAATTTGTATATTCCTTAAACAATACATATTTTTTTTGGACTTACGTTTTTTATAAATATAGAAAGAAGAACAAAAATGATTCTGACAAATTGTAATGGTCTAATTTATAATGAATATTTACCTCCCATTTCAATGCTTATCTAATAATTGTAATAAACTTTTAAGACATAAAAGTCTACAATGAAAAAAGCATTGCAAAGTGGAACTACTTACCTAAAGCCATCATTAAACAATTAAATGGTACGAAATACAGCACCATTGATGCTATAACCAGTATAGTCATGGACAGCAAACTCAAAAATGGCATCTTGAACGACACTAGGCTGTAACAAAACAAAATTTAATCATAACTTCGAAATACTTTCAAAAAGAAATCATTTTTATGCATATCGATTTTCCCACTGTTTTCCCACAACTTTAAACCGATAAAAATATAAATTAATAATACACACGTATTTTCAAAGACTAATTTCTGTTCAATCCTATTTAGCAGTCAAGTCCTAATCTAAATGAATCAAAAGCTCTCTTATCTGTACAAATGAACTAGATATATAAAATAAATCTTATTAAATATGTTTATAGTATTGCAACTAATTTACGAACTTGTACAATCTCTCCCCTACAGAAGCCAAATAGTCAACACCAGTCGTAATAATTATTGTAGTTTCAGTCATATCTTGTATCTTCCCTTTAATACTTTTGTCGGTTTGCTCCTTGTCGCCTTCACTCTGATCTGCATCACTTGGAGTGTAACCCGTGCTACTGTAATTCCTCATGAACGATCTTTCTTCTGTAAATTACACATAAACATATATAAATAAATATTCCATTCTTATTTACTTACTACACTCTTGTAAAAACTTTTAACGGTGACATCTATGGATACAAAAACGCGTTAGGATTTACGGTGAACCGCCACGTACCATAATAAAATAATGTGATGTAATAATCATTTTATAATGTAAATCAAATAAGTAAAAGAAGGATGTTGGATTTAAAATCGAATACATACTCTACCTACTAGAAAATAAATTGAAAATGAAGCTGTGAATTTTAATATTCAGAAAGTACCTACTGAGACCTTAATAGATTGTATTGCTCGGCTGGACGAAAGCCATTATTAACATAAAATGTTTCTGATTAAAGTAATCGACAGCATCTAGTAAAATAACTGAAATTATATTATAGACTAGCTCAGTGGCGCACTCTGTATGAGCCGGACTCATATTAATCTACCTATAGGTTCTAGAAAATAAACTACGATAAATTGTATTGTCATATCAAAAAGTGACTACAACTTGTAGTATCGGCAAAGGCACATTCCAACAAAAGTGTTATTGTAATGGAATTTCTTTGGATATTATATCATGGTCTGCCGATGTAAAAACATTCAGTGTGGAATAAATAAGGTGGAATTGGAAAAAAAGAATTGGAAAGGAAGGAAAGGAATTGGAAAAAAAGTTTCTCGTAGTTCCTGATACCCACGACACAAGACTCGATCTTAGTGTGGGGTCAGGACTATGTATGTGACTGTTGGGTGTATTTTTTTTATAATTAAATTAATTAGGAAATAACTACTTACGATGTGTTCTATTTGAGGCCCAGAAAAATAAGAATGGCATCAAAAGTAATAGCGGCAGCGTCCATAATTTGAAATAGTAACAAAATATTAACCATGCAAACAGTGCCAATGCAGACAGATCCTGGCTCTCCCATTCGAACAGTTGTCTAACACAAAAATAGAAACGTATTAGTAATAAAGTAAATAGTAAGGATTATAAGTGTTGAAACATTGAATTTTTAAAAACGGTCAATATTTTTCGCCTGTTTTGTACATCTGTGCAATTAGTTTTTGTAGAGATTTTGTCTAAAATAAGTTATTATGACGTAATTATATGTGTAAACCACTCACTTGTATATGTCATTAATCGTCGACAGTAAGAGGAATGTATCCCTCACGAATTCTAAATTTTTATAAACCAGAGCAATATCAAATTTAGGGGTCTTTTTTACATGTTTTACTTCCTTGGGCTGGAATAATCTTATCGAAGCCTTTACCTGTGCAAAATGAAAAAGAAATAAGGTTATCATTGATATACTAAAATAACGGTTTGAAATCAATGGTTATACATTGATCTGCTTAAGATCTAAGTTATCGGTATATGTATATTATGTAAGATGATACAAAACATTTCAGACACTCATTCCAAGGTTCCCTTTTGGTTAAATGCTATGAAATGTTATGTTATACTCAAGTTTTATATATTCCTATACTTATATATCGCTAAATTCAGATTGCCAAATTACTAGGGACTCTATCACATTAATAACGCAGGTAATACGTTAAACTAATAACACAATCTTTATTTTCCTATAGATCCTTTGAGTTATGACAAGGGACTACCATATCTAGTATCTACATTATAAACGTCTGAATTGTTCACATGATGTTACAGGAAAATAAAATAATATATGTATGTGACTGTTGGGTGTATTTATTTATTTGTATTTAAAATCACGTTTCATAGCTAAAAATTAAAACTTAATTACACGTAATAATTGGTTAAGATAAGGTAGAATTACTTGGTAGTTATTTATGGGTTAATATGTTCCTAAAGATTCGCTAAAATATGTTTAATTAAACCAGATATTTATATTTAAAATCAACAAAGCAATTTTGGCAATTCAACCATAGATGCCACTGCTATCCGCGATAGGTGCAACGGTAATGTCACTCAAGGTGATATTGTAAAGTTTAAAGGAAAACGCTAAAAATATTTATCAGATACTTCAGCAGAAGATATACGTACATATACTACTATTTAACGTAAATAAGGAGGAATGAAAGTCGTATTATATTTACAAAAGCTTACGCTTGAATGACCCTACATCGCTGAAGTTTTCAATTCCCTTAAATACTAACATTACGAAATCACCCACTAATACATACAATACCAAAAGCTAAATAATTATAATTAGCTAATTTAGGTAAACATATAATGAGTATCTACATTTATATGCATATTAATTACAAATAATTTATTTATCTCTTCTTTAATGGAGCTTGTATGTTTTATATGCTAGACTGCCGTCTCTTCTTTTCCTTTTCATATTTTGTCCGAAATTACCTAGAGCGATAAGACCGCCATCTGTACTGTTTATATGTAAATTGTCGTAGGTATTAGGTATCTCTTAAGTTTTTTTCTGTGTGCAGTAAACAATAAATTAATCATTCTCAAAATAAACTTAATTATACTTACGGGATTCCAAAATACAGAGAGTTCTAATTGCACTCGTGGACAATTTCCCTTGGCAATATTTTTCTTAGATCTGTCCTTAAGCGCGTACCACCTCGGTTCACCATTGTATATCCTCAACAACGGTATTGACACTTTACCCAAGGAATCACTAAATATAGTATTCACTAGCGAGTCCTCGTGAACTTTGACATCCAAGATAGAAGCTATGTCGTATACATTGCTAAAAAATAAATAATGACGTGTTAAATTTATCCCGGAGGCACTAACTGCTCGATCTCTTGATTTTTAATGTTTAATCAGAGTTATTTTTTAATTTTGTATTATTTTTTAAAATTAATTTTTATCATTTTCATTTCTGTTTCTTGTCATAATTCAATTTGAATTACTTTTGAATGATAAATGTAACCCCAAACATCATACGCATGCCGGGTTCGCCTGTTATAGTAACCGTATTTAGCATATTGTTCGTAAGAAGTGTAAATCCAAATAAAATAAAATGTATGAGCTTGTTGGAAAATCACTTATTTTAGCTTGGGTCTAAAAATCGTGCCCTGCACGGCGATAGGTTCGAACTTCGCCCCCTATTGCAAATATTGTTTGATCGAAATTTCGGGGACACACCGTGACCGTCTGTATATATAAATAAAAAAATAAATAATACATGATGAGATTGCACGGATATGATAACGATATACTTCATATGCGAGGTTTTGTACAGGAGGAGTTTTTATAGTAAATGACCAATACACTAAAGGACAATAATCGCTTATTACCTATATGGTTCAGTCGCTTATTTTCCTCTTGCTATTAATAAATTAAACATGATGACATATGGCACCCTATTATGAAATAAACATTTTGAAAAAATATATAAATTCATAAATAACGCAGCACGTAGGTAAATTTCTAATGACTAGAAACAATCTAAAACCATCAAGCGCCAAGCACATCTATCGCAAAAGAGGACTAGCGCCATTAGCCATGGAATATTTATAGTTCTCCAAAATTCCGTTAGTGGCGCTATAAACCAAAATAACAAGAATTTCCAAAAATATCCTGAGAAACACTACACTTAAATTACTTAATGTCTACGGCAGATATATCTTTAAAACTGTACCCACAATACTTACAAAACATAGGCCTTATTCCACGTTAGTTCGGTTCCTCGCGCAGTAGGTGTTTGAACTCTTTCATTGTCCAATTCCAGCACACAGTACGCATTGGGTTTGCCACTAAGACCTCTCGCCGCGGTCACTTTCACATGCAATTCTCCAACAACCTTCCAATTTGCTTGTAAATTGTAAAAAGCCTGAAAAGACCGCGCTACCATCTTTTACAACGGTACTATTGGGAATGATTTTTCCTGCTGGAATTATCCTGAAGAGCATGAATAACTGACAGGTACTAATTATGGTTTAAATACCTTAACCTAATAATATTGCGATTGTTTACAAATTATTTTGGTTGTCTTTAGAAATTATGTAGTTTAAATGTAAATATTTTAAATAATGATAGGTGAAACATTATTTTTGGTACGGCAAGTTGTCATTGTTAACTTATTTGCCAAACCAATGCAAACTCAGAAGATATTTGTAATTTGATGTAATTTCCACGCTGATAATTACAGTATCAAGTTTCTCATATTTTTCTTTGTTAAAAAACAATTTAACTGTGATTTAAAATACGAACATATTTCTCGAGGTAATTCGTGGCGCTCTGTTCGCTGGTCGGTGTCACTTCAGAATGGGTAGAGCACATCGTGACAGACAAATGTATAGAACCATATCCATCGTCTAGTTGCTGCCAAATCTCGTGAGTGCGCTCCTTCTCCAGTTGCGACAGATCTAGAGCACAACTTAGAAAATAATAATGTAAGTTTTTATCAAGACGCAACAGAATATTACACTTAACATTCAAAGCTTCTAAAAACGGTACTAGATTGTAATGTAATAGAGGCTCCAAATTCCATAATTTAGAAATGCAATCAATGTAAATATTCTCAGAGACTTAATACGAAAAATGGAACTATATTTGTATCTCTATATTATATGTTAATAGTAAACGTACCTGCCCATGAAATTCTTTCTCTTTCCTTTATCCCATAATGATATTCTCAGTACGTGGTCTTTATGTAACTGAATCTTTATACGTTCCCTCCATTCTATATGTCTGGTGTTAGGTACAGCTTTAGATTTTATTGTTTCGTCACCTAGTCTGTAATAAATGATAGTTCAACAACGGCTAAATTTTCAAATTACAATCCGATCATATACAATTAAATCGATCCCTTCAAAATTTTATTAAAATTGTATAAGTTATCAAAATATGTTTTAACTCAAACATATTCATGATATTTCCGGTGAATAATTTTCCCGTATCATTGTATAACTAACCTTCACCTTCGCAAAAACCCGATATGATTTACCAATGTGCACGACAGCACATTTTAACATTTTAACCACGTTTCGTACAGCGTTCAATGAAAGGAACTTGAAGAATCTTTCCTCAAAGGCTCTTATCTAAAAGGTCTTATTAGCATTTCGTTCTTAAATATCGGATTTATTTAGTAAGAAAATACATACCGTATTTTACAATACAGCGTGTGGTAGCTGCCATCTTCTGGAGGTTCAGGGAGGCCTCGCGCCTCGACCAGAACTATTGAAACAATTGTTTTACTTCCTCGGCTCTTTTTAACAATTTCTTCTATCTTGGGAACCTTAAAAATAATTTTAATTAACCATATTTTAAAAGATAACCTGGACTATATTTACGAAATACATACCTCACTAAAAGGGTGGGAAGAAGCAAATTTATTATTTATTTAAATCTTTATTGTACACAGTAAAATAACATACAGAAAAAGAAAAAAAAAGTACAAATAGCGGTCTTATCGCATAAAGCAATGTCTTACAGACAACCATGGGATGAATTTAAGAGAAGGAGAAAGAGAGGGCAGTGTAAAAAAAAGAAATTAAATAAATCAAGAATGGAAGACAAATAAAACTAAATAAGGATATAAATATAAATATACAGACATTACATACTTACATAACAAATAAAATAAATACATAATAAATAGATATACATACATATATAAATTTAATATTACAAATTTAATATTACTATAAATGGGAAATATGTGTATTAGAATCCCCACAAACCGTTTTTGTTAATTCTTTGGCTTAATCAAGAATGTCTAATTGAATCCTTCTTCAATCAC
The DNA here is from genome assembly GCA_949752805.1 of Deilephila elpenor. NCBI lineage: Eukaryota > Metazoa > Arthropoda > Insecta > Lepidoptera > Sphingidae > Deilephila > Deilephila elpenor. The sequence goes on from OX457097.1 coordinate 8,619,928, forward strand.
AGAAAATCTGCAACTGCTGAACACTGACCTCTCCTAAGGATTCATTAGAGGGTTTAGCTACTCGCCACGGCTGGCAGGCGGGTTAGCCGGCGAAGCTTGTAGCTTCTTTATCTCATGATGCTACTGCCCGTCTTTACCTTTATAATTTTTGTTTGAATACGCCATCTCTGCAGTGGCTTATCTGCCATTAGATGACCGACAGATGGCGAAATATATAGCCTAGTTCCAAAAACATCATGTTGGTCTGTGTTCATCAAGAGCAAAAGGCTTACTACTTTATTTTTCACTCGCATTTAAGGACTGTTAAATAATAAGGATATGTGATTCGTCTACGTTTACATCGTATTCGCCAGGATAAGCATTAATGACTCGATACGTCCTAGGGTGAAAATCCGAGAAAACTAACAATTTTATTTTAAGTTGCAGTGGCGCTGTTGACACCAACCACGACTATTCATCGTTTACTTATAGATATCTATTTATCTAAATAACGAGCATACCACATATCAATAAAGCTGTGATGGAATATTAGGGCTGTCCAGGTTTTCCCATTAAATATGGAGAAAAATGCGTTATCACAAATATCGAAATCCACATCAAATGCATCAAGACTGTTTTGAAGCCATTTATCTTGATTAAATGTCTCACCTGAGGAACTAAAGACAGCGAATTATCCACTGGCGTTACCGGCTCGTTTTCAAGGGGCACAGACTGGTAAACTTCAACATTTTTCTTTCTATTGTTACTGACTAGGTTTACCAGAGAATACGGCCGCCGTCTAAAAATAATATTATTGAAATCAGACACAAGATTTTTATCCATGTCTTTTCACATTTTACAACTAATCGTTTGAATTAACAATATAATATTTATAAGTTTATCGGTGAATGTTCTAACTATGCTACTTCTCGCGTTTATTTTTAATATAATTGAATACAGAATGAGCGGCAGACGGAGCTACTATCTTATCAATTGAATACAACAATATAATATACCTATTTGTGTATATAATATGTAATTTATCTGATTAATATGAAAGTATACATGGCTGCAAAATCATTTACTGCATTCAGAGTTATAATAAACGACAAATTAAATCTAATTACTTAAATTAACAGAATCCGATTACAAAAACGTAAAAATGATATTTTTATATATAATAATGTAACTGTATTATCCACCAACAGCACCTGTATCATATACTGATTTAATAAGTACGTTAATATAGTGCATATGTACTTACAAATTAGAAAATTTGCGTCGAAAATCCACATCTCGATCATTATCGTCACCGTGGAACGAGTGTCGATTTTTACGTATTTTATCATCCATAATTTCTATCAACTTACAATTATTAAATAACGTTTGAACTAGGTATATCCACTTATTAATTCACGCGCAAAACCGTGCTTACATATTTTTTTTCTTATTTCACTGCAATATCTAGTTTATTTTGTTGATGGTTTAGACTTAATAATCAGAAATGATAAAACGATAAAGTCTTGTTTAATCACTATAATACGTTGATACTGTGCATGTGACTACAAAACATTCAATTTGATTTATCTATTGAGAAATGCTCTTTATCAATTTTGTGGCATATCAAATATAATTCAGTGTAAGGTCAATTTTATTAAAATTAACCTTATACTTAATTTGATTCTCATGTCCGTCATACGTCGAATGGAAACTCAGGTCAAAGTAATGAATTACCTAAGTAAAATTCATATTTTTCACAGGCGAGTCCACGCGCAAGTCTTTACCTACCATGTCCATGGACATTCATAGTATGCTAAAGTTTAAGTATACCTACTTATAATATATATTAATAGATACTATTGTGCATAGACCGATAAAGTATTTAGCATCTCGGCAACAATTTTATTAAAGCTTAAGACAAAGGCGTTATAAAAGTCTACTAGTTTCTAAAGAAACACCCAAAAACTCAATGAAAGGTGTTTATTCATTCTTAAGCTTACATATTTTCATATATTCACATTGAAAGTGTTGATTAAATATTATGCAACAATGATCCACAACATAACTACGTTCATTATGAATGCGTATGTAAGTAGTGTAATTTTCAAACAAAGTATGTAAGTACCTACTAATATTTTCAAATGTTAACAACAAAGGACTGACTATTACGATACCCAAAATTGCTTAGCTAAATCCTGCCCCATATAAATACACCACTTCAAAGAAGTTTTCGCCACTTGCGTGGTGATTTTAAAATGACTAGGTAGATACCTACTACTCTGTGCCTACTACAGACCCAATACATTTTGAGAATTAAAGGCAATTATTTTTCAAATAGCATGGTATGGAATTTAACCGACTTCAAGTAGGTTCAAGCGGTTATCTTATCCATCAAAGCGGGTTTCAATAATATGTTAATAAATTCTTTCAGGTCTTTAGATCATCGATTTAAAAATTAAAATATACAGGGTATATCAAGAGTGCGACCGAGAACGTAGTATTAGTGACTTCTGAGAAAATGCAACTAAAAATATCATCATCTTTTTTTATTTTTTTTACTTATCGTCGTATTTAGGTATACATAGTTTTCCTAAAATAATTATGTACACCTAGTGTTGTGTAATTTTCGGAAAAATTCTATTTTTCGGAAAAATTTCAGGAAATTTTTCGGAAAAATTTCAAAATGGAAAAATAATGGAAAAATTCGATTATTTAACTTAATTGTTGCTTTTTAATCGTAAAATCGGTTTAATTGTTTTATATTCGTAATAAATTTGCTATTAAAGTAAAAATACATGCATTTGTAATACTGTAAAGTCCAAATTCGCGATAGGGATTAAATGTAATGGCTGCAATTTGTAAAAAAGAGTCATAAATCATTAATTATAAATAAAATGTAATCAATTTGGTTCATAAAACACGAAAAACAAACAATATTTTTGTTTCTATTTCTTCCTGAGTTTCGATTCACCCCGTTTTTCTGGAAGTTACGTTTCGTTCGAAATTCAAAAATGGAAAAATATCGGAAAAATATTCTGAAATTTTTCATATTTTTCTGAAAAATTGAAAAATTTCATTTGGAAAATTTTTGGGAAATTTTTCATGACCCAACAGTATGTACACCTTTTTATTTTTAATGGTACGTAAGGGCTTAAATTACTTTTTTCGCAAAAACTAAGTATAGGTATAGCACCCAGAACCAAGGATTTTTAAAAAAATTGCCAAAAATGATCTGTCGCTTTTCTGCGAAATGTTTAGTTGCGTTGTGTTTGTAACTACTAAAACTACCACCCGGCTTCGTTTTCTAGTGTGTAGCTTAATTTTTATATAGTGTACCTTTAGATAGTAATTATTTACTGCCTTACTTTATTTTAATCGCCTTTTTTTGGGCATCACAGAAGAATAAGACGTTGTCACTATTTTGAAAGTGTACTTTTACCATTCCAAGTTGCTGGTGCAGTGAATTTTGCTTTACGACGGACGGATTACGACTAGAGGACGATTTAAAATGAAAACAATAAGTAGCAACGGTTTTATGTGCCGTACGGGGTGGCCAACATCGTTACTTGGTCCGGATTCTAGAAAACGCCACCTCTGTCATCAACCCACAATTACAAAAAATTGTTTATGCAACAGTGCAGCCGCCAATTTATCGACAGTTGATGTAAATTGCATCAGAATATCTTTTAGTCAGCTAAAACCATAATCACAAATGGGGTTATCGATATTGGAGTTCCAAGCAATTTCTTAATGTTCTAAGATCTAAACATTGTAATAGTAAAACGTTATAAAAGATAACTGTTATTGAAAATAAGAGTAATTTTAAAATACCTCTAACGGCATCTATCGTGGAGTAACCGCAAGTAGTTAAATGGCGCTACTGTGCCTTATTTTTAACTTCCCTCCGCTTGGAATGCTGTGTGTTGGCGTCTCCCACCGCGTCATTTCTGCTTGTGGCGCTAGTGTCAAAACTCAGAATTCATTTTAGTTGCTATTGTAGTGTAATCAGTGTAATGTAGAGGTTATAGTGGACAAAATAACTATAAACCTTTTGTGAATAGTTTTCTAGTGTTTAAAAATAACTAGTTAAAATGGAGTCGAGAAAAGAATCTTTAAGTGGTTTAAAAATTTGTCGGTTTTGCTTATCACAAGATGATAATTTAACAAGTATATACAAGAAGAGCCGAATACCAAAAAATGCAATATCGCTCCCGCTAAAAATATTGTCCTCTGTTGGGATTGAGGTAAGCATAAATTCATATAAATTTGATCAATACGAAGCCATTTGGAGATTTGGTAAACTAGACGCCATCTATAACCAATTACCTTTTGCCTACGTGAAATGTATAGCCGTAAATGCAATGAATAACTGTATTATAAAATACAGACAACTTGTTGTCTTTTATTGTAAATATAATATTGTATGGGTTAACTTTTACTACGTTAAATCTTCAGAGCATATTGAGACTTCAACCAAAATTTCGATTTTACTTCTTACATCTTTAGAACTGCCATCTACCGGACAAAGCTTACATGGCGCTTACTTACAATGCAACTAAAAACAAACAGATTTCTAAAAAAAAATATTTATGTTCAAGAAATAACTGTATTTGTTTAAATGAATGAACACGCAATGCTTCTTAATTCCCAAATAATGATTAGCTATCTACTAATACGAATTGTTCCTTCTGACATGATCTTCTTATTTTCATCCAGGTGTACCCATCAGATAAGATGCCCTTATATATCTGTGGGCAGTGCAAGTTTTTTATGGAGCTAAGCTATGAGTACAAAAGAATCTGCCGGCAAGCAGATGAGAACATTCTGCAGTACATTCAGACGGGCACTGCATTAGAATCTATGACTTGGCCCAAATCTCTTACAAAGGTATTAGCAAATTCATTTACTTATATTAATAAATAAACTAATATTTTATTAATTTTAATATTCCATTGAAAAATCTGAATATAAAAGTATGGTCTAAACTATATTTTGTGAACTGTTAAAAAGTCTCACAGAACACAACAGGATGTTATAGCTTTGCTATTAGATTTCATTTAACGAATGACATCTCTAAAGCCTAATATCCCTTATATCACTATATACCATCTTAAACCATCCATTGTAGCCAAAAAAGCACTTATAAGTCAAAAGATATTAGTATTCATGGCAGTGGTGTTAATAATACATACATTGAACCAAATACATGCCACAATAATGTTATTAAGAACATACCACAAAAGTATTTTGTGAAGTTCATAATGGTTAGATATTTTTTTTAGATCTTTCGTGAGAGTAACGGGAGACCATCAAATGAGGTAGCAGTGATGAAATCGGTTGACGGCACCACTGTGCAGGTGACGCAAGATTTGTCTGACACTGATGCTGATGATGAAGAAAATGTATATAATATTAAGGTAAGTAATTTATTGTATTTATATAGTAATTTATATAAAAATTTAAGTATGGGTTTTGTTGACTCATTCATAAACAATTATGATTTGTAGCTACAATTGTTTTACAATATTTAAAAAAAATATATGTAATTACAATACAACATTTTCAATGAAACATAATAGATACAGTTACGAAAAGTTAGCATTTATTAACAAAATTGGTTAAAGTGTTATTATTATTATCTCTCAAACCAATTCCATTTGTTAATAAACACTAACTTTTTAAAACTGAGTCTATTATGTTTCATTAAAAATATTATTCAGTAATGACACATTTTTTTAATATTGCTAGTTAAAAGCTAATCAAATACAAATGGACACCTATTAGATTAATAATCAGATACATTAATAGTTACATAGAATTGGATTTGGAGTTTGTTTGTTATATTTTGGCTATTTAATTACTCATTTTGTCATTCGTTAATTAGCAAAACATATTCATAATAAACACGCAAAACTATAGGAATCTACAAGAGTGATATATTTTTTATTGGTATTTTATTTCAACGCAACTTATTTTTACATGAGTTTGTATGCCTCACAAAATTATGTTCCTACAAAGTACAAAATGGTGCTGAATTAAAACTATATTAGTTATTGAATTTTTTTCCATTTTAAATGACTTATGAATTCAGTTTGAATGAAGAAGACAAAACACTCTATAACTAAAATAGGTTTTAAAAATGTCTATGAAAGAGGCTGTTACAGTACATTCATCTTCAGTTAAGAGACTTATCACACTGTTTTATCAAATTCCTTTCCTGTGTTCAGACATGGCATTAAATTAAAGAAATAAGATAACATACAATTTAAGATTAATTTAAAATTTGGTGTCCATAATCAGCTTGCTATACATGACCTAATAGAGACATTTTTCCTATTACAATGAATGACGAAACGAACATGCCATTCGCCTGATAGTAAGTGATATGAGTGCTCATGGATAGTAGCAGAACCAAACAACACCATGCAACAAAGCAATGTTTGGCATTCCACTGCGCTTGCTATCCTGAGACATAAGAGGTTAACACAAGTTACACTGGTTACAATGTCCTTCAAACCAGAACACAATGGTGTATATACACTACTGTTTGGCGGGAAAAATACACATTGCGGTGGTACCTAACCAGGTGGCCTCTCACATATGAGAGACCTACCACCAGTAGTAGTACTAAAGTATTAAATATAATAGTATTTTAATGTATATTATTATAAGATGAATTTTATTTATAGATTGGAGATACCTCAGATGAAGGATCAAAGAACACTTCAATCAAAGTGAGTGACAAAGAAGAAACGCCAAAGGCAAAACCCAAGCGAGGAACAAAAGGTAATATGCAACATTCATATAATGTAAACTGTAAGTTGAAATACAGTGTGGTTGTTGTTAAGCTACAGTCTTACTAGGCGACTAAATTATGTATGTACTAAAATTGGCTACAAATATAATTTATACGTAATTATTTCGTTTAGTAGATATTTATAATATCAAACGTAATTACTCTCTAGCGTTTTCAACTATCCCTTCAAATGAATTTTATTTGGAAAACCAAAAAAAAGGAAGCTAGCTGCTTAAATCCTTACTAAAAATAATATTAACTGTTTTTTTTTATATATAAATTATTTGATTTGATGTTTTTTGTAGTCAATTTTTTACAAGGCAAAAATGTTAAGCTAATGTATAATCATGTGAAGGAATATTACTATAGCTATCTGTGTAGCATTATTTTGCTGTACTGAATCACTCCCCCCTGAATTTGTGTGTGCTGTAAGGCATATATGTATAAGTGATGTCAGAAAGAAATATGATAAGTTTGATGTGATTAGCTCTATAAGTATTATATTATTTCTAATTAGCTATTGCTACAATTTAGAAAAGTAACTTAACTTAAATGATTACTTGTATGTTCTATAATATAAAATTTGTAATGTGTATAATATATGGACATAATATCATATTTGTTTCTAAAATGTCAAATGTTAGTAGATATTTATATATAATTTATTTTAGTTGCGTGTGTTCATGGCTTTCGAGTTGTTTTTATTTTACTGCGCGGCATGTTTCTTGATTTGTTGAAAACTGCCACTTATTTATTTTTTTATGTTTTGCTATTGTTTTATTTTTCAAAATGCGTAGCTAGCAACCTGCTGTACCTTCCTCCTCAAGAACTAGTGTTAAGGTAAGTTTCAATTTCTAATATTTTGTGGAAATTTTGTTAAGTTAGCAAATTCATTACAAATCAGTCAAAAGTCACAATTGGGTGTAATTATTAATTTGAAAAAATAATCGCATTACTTGATTTATGGGGATGACAAAGAGAATCAACTATCAATCAGAGAGAGATTCTCATCTCTCGCCGTTCTACACAATTATGCTAGCCTGATCAAATACACAGGCTGATCTCGAAACGCACACGTTTTACAATGACGGTTTATCAGCAGGGTACCGTGTTCGTTATCCGGGTTGATCCTACCACCATCTGAACTGGTGCGAATGACCGTTACTGTGCAGTTGCCACCCTTACATTGGGTGATAGGATGAGGACGCGGTCGGGCGCGGTGGAGACGGGCTCGTGGGCGTGCGCCGAGTGCAAGAGCACGTACCCGCTGCCGCAGCTGCTGGAGCTGCACAAGGCGCGCAAGCACCGCGGCCGCACCGAGGAGTGCGACCAGTGCGGCGCGTAAGTCTATTATTCTTATATAACCTAATATTATAAAGCCCTATTTACACGGGGAGAGTTTCTCGCCTCGAAGATACATCGTAAGGATATAAAAAAGTTGCATCGTAAAAACGTCAGAATACAATAATATATAGCGGCTATGTCATTCAATAATCGCATACTATTCTCGTCGCGAGAAATTCTCCCCGTGTAAATGGCGTGTTAAGGGAAAATATTTTATTTTTGTTTGCATTGAATAGAAAAATCTTTCTGATTAGAATCCTACATTATCCCTGATGAACATTTCCGGTAGAATATTTAAAAAAATATATCTTCACCCGGGCGGAGCCGAGCCGGGCCGCTAGAATTAAATATATTTACTTGAATTTTCTGTCATTGAGGTATACTAGAGTGGATAATACATACTTTCGCACAAAAAGTTTAAAAAAAGAACGGTGTAACGGAAATTCTGTTTCCATCTATGCATTCTTACGTTATAGCACTATCTTCTATCTCGCTCTTTTTGTTTCCGCGTAACTGGTAGGTATGTGCGCAGTGCGCCATAGATTTTGTTTGCGATTTCTACGCCAGTATAACAGATAAATTTTTGCAGTTCAATATATTTGTTTTAACTGATTAAATTGAACACTAATAATGACTAAACCATTTTTGACAAAACTGTAACAAAAATGGAAATTTGAAGTTTATGGATAGGTACATATTATATTAAGCACTTTTCAACACTGGAATCGTTTTTTCCTGTGAAATTTCTTATATCGAGTGGAAAAAATGTTTGAATAAATGGCTAAAATTTTTATATTTTTACTAGACCCATTTTTTTTTGCATCTTAGGTTTAGCAACACTAATGTTCAACTACAACTTATCGAATATTATCATTTTTCAATAGTTGCTTAACTGCTTCGTCATAATTATTCATCTTATATGGTTTTGTTGGAAGTATCGAACAATCAATAACCAAGAACTATTGAAGAGAAGACTATTGGGCATTTTTGGATTGCGTGACATTATTACCATTCAATTATTCTTTTGAAATAAAATAATGCGCTGTATGCAAACGAATACGATTTTCTTATTGTTGGTTAATATTTAGAAAATTTATACGTTTGTTTTCAAAGTTCAGCTGTCAATAATATCTGTTATTAAAATGGCCAATTGGCTGAAAAATATTCTAACAAATCGAATATAAATTTACACTCATTGTAAATTGGTGTTATATCTTTATTAATTGAATTGTATTGCAGTAAGTTCTTTACAAAGTACGACATGAACGTACATCAGTCGCGACACGTCAACGACCTCCCGTTCCAATGCGCTGCGTGCGAAAAAACTTTTAAGCGACTGATTCTGCTTAAAAGGCACGAAAAGGTACAACAGTTTTCATATTACAAGCATTTGTTAGAATTTATACAGTATATAGGCAAGGGAATAATAACAATGATGTAATTGTATCGTTGTTAATAAATCGTATTTCTCTCTTTATATTCTTGTTTAAAATTTCGCTTGTTTAGTTGTTACATTATCGATCTGTTTTTCTTGCGGGATTTAAAAATCTGCTTGAAATATTCTACGTATAGGTGTACGAAAATTATGTTCAATATCAAGAGGTTAAAAGCTTGAACCATACCAACGTAGGAAACGTTATGTATCTCAAAACACCAAATAAAAATCATCTATGAAACAATGGTTTTTCTATTATTAGTAACATTTACTAACGATACATCGCTATGAAACCAAATTTTCAGCTTGTCCACGCAGATTTGCCACAACAGAAGTGCCCAAACTGCCCCGCGTCGTTCTTGTCCGTGGACGAGTTGCAGGAACATCGAAAGAAACACATTCGCGCGCCCCCGAAGGCTGATTACGAATGTATGATTTGTGAAAAGATGTGAGCATCACTATTGATTTACTGTCTCTTTGTCATTGCAGTAGAAAGGGCGGATATATTTTTATAATCCAGGCCAAGGACGTCGGACCTCGTCTGTACGGGAATAGACAATGATTGAAAGAATAAGACGCAGTATTTAAAGCCGGATACGTCCTTTCTACAGATTAAAAAATTACATTTCATTCATCTATTAATTTGCATTTTGTGTTGCAGACATAATTTTTGTAACAGCACGTATTAGGAGAAGATGTTTTAATAGAGTTTTGTGGTCCACAGATTTCTAGACAACGCGGCCCTACTCAGACACATGGACGCCGCTCACGATCCCAACTCTGAGTATCGATGCGAGTATTGTCCCGAGCGTGAGTGAAAGCCATCGACCGACCCACCCTAGTGCCTTTTATTGCAACACTTTTACTCGAAAGCTATGAACATGCGCATGGTAGAGTCATTATAAGTATGCATTTCTATTAAATTTAAAGTGTTGGCTCGAATTGCAGGATTTTCTTCTGTACCAAAGCTGGCGAAACACGTGCGAACGCACGCGGGCGGCAAGGTCTACCCTTGCAAGTACTGCGACAAGACCTTCATCAAGTCACACCATCACACCAGGTACAATAATCACGTGTTTAAAATTATTTTTGTAAAAATAAACGAATTAGCCAATTTGTTGTCCTCAAATATACGTCTATAGATGGATGCAATAATATGTTTAATGCAGCGTCTAAACAATGAACAATACACCCATGCAGCTTACACGTATTAACTATCCGCACTCATTATCCGCAATGAACCCAAGTAAATCTGAAGTGTATGGTAGGTAAACCTTGCTAACTTCACGTCGATAACCGGGAAACGCTAACGCAAAATAAATACATATGGAAGACTCTTTGAAGATCAAGGATCTTTCAGTTTCGTTTCACCCTTGCCTGGCGAAACTGGTACCTACAATGAACGAGTTCGTATAATAATGTAACGCAGGCCAAATAGAGAATCCATCATCGTGGGATGATTGTCATGCCGATCGACACATCTATATTGGCCAGACTGTATATGAACATACCAATAGCATTAATAATAATACCCTTTTCCTACCAGACATTTGCGCATGAAACACCGCGGCAACATCCGCAACCGGCGCGGTCCGTTCGGTGAAGTGGAGGAGTACCGCTGCGAGCAGTGCGCCGCGCACTTCGGCTCGCAGGACGACCTCATCTACCACTCCGCCATCCACGCCACGCAGAACCTCACCTGCCCGCTGTGCCAGGAGAAGTTCGACGACGTGGAGGCCGTCACTATGCACATCAAGTCCCATGCCAGCGGTAACCACACTACTATATTCTTATTCGTACTAAAGCATCAGACCGGGCTCTGTGGCGTGCCTTGGGAGAGACCTATGTCCAGCAGAGGACTACAATGGACTGGTGATGATACTAAAATCCTATCGAAATTTAAAAGAGATATTTGTGAAGATTTAACTATTTTCGGCCATACAACACCCAGATCAGAAACAAATGCTTTTAACTTTACTACAACGGCTGTCAACAGTTGTGAACATATTGTGTTCACTGGTAACTTTATAAATTGTTATTTAGTATAAGTACTACGGTAGTTAGTAGTAAGCTAGTTGTACTACGGTGCGACTAAAAGCTGAGGTCTTGAGTTCGAATCCCGGGTCGGGCAAAGTGATATTGGGTTTTTCTATTCATTATCAGCCCGGAGTCAGGAATTTGTGCCCGATATGGCGATAGGCTCTCTCCCCCTATCACATCATGGGACAGAACATACAAGGCGAAATGTGAGTGTCCTAGTGGCGCCTCTGCCTTCCCCTTCTGGAATAAAGTCGTGAGTTTATGTATATTTGTATAAGGTATGATGGAACTTACAAATCCGCAAATATAAAAGTCCCATAAAATATAGGAAAAAAAGGTGTGTTCCTCACTCAATGTATTAATTTAATACTTTGTGTACAGGTTCCGAGTTCATGTGTGACTACTGCGAGCTCATATTTACAACTAAGGCTAAACTGGACAACCACATAACTATTGCGCACGTCGAGGAAATGCATTGCGAGGTAACGTATACCAACCATAGACAATAGTTAATATTTTTTAACCTTTAAAACTCCTTTATAAAACTTTTTATATGAATAATAATACAAGTAATTTAATTTTTTTTTTTATTTGGTGTCAGGATTATGTATACTATTGTTGGGTGTATTTCTTTATTTATTTATATTGTTTGACAGTGTAATGACGTGTCCGACATATTATAGTAAAGTAGAATTTTTATTTTTAGTCTCTGGAACTAGACGAGTCGTCAATGGAAATGGACGGCGAGGAAGATGACGATGACAACGGAATTAACAGTATTTTTTTTTAATACATCTATAATTTTCTTATTATATTCCATTATTAAGCTAATTTTCCACCCAAGTGGAGATGAGCGGAGCGGAGCGGGAATCGACCAATCATATTGGACTTTGATATGTTGAATCTCTGTGATTGGACAATATTTTACATCTCTACTCCGCTCCGCTCGTCTCTGCTTTGGTGGAAACACAACCTTAACGAACCTTTCTTGTATTTTCAGTCAAAGAGGAAGATGGTGAGATGGTACTAGAAATTAAGAAAGCTGACGACTTTATGGTATAAAATATTCAGTTTCTTTTTTATTTTTGTCTATTATCAACAGTATGGTTATATTTATTTTTACTTTCAGCTTACTAATTACCAAGGGGAGTTGGAAGACAAATTGGATAACACCAATTCAGAGGGTAATTATACTATTTTTTCAAAATATATACTATTGATCAAAAGCTATCTTTTAATTACATTTATTGAAGTGAAACTTCTTTATCGGGGTTGGAAAAAATCTTTCGTTACGCGTCACATTCTTCCGTTACGCGCCATCTTTTTTTATTTAGTAAATTAGTACCCACTTCAGTAAGCCACACCCCCAACCGTTTCCAAGCCCCACCCAAAATTTTAAGTCCCACCCACTTTTTTTGTAATTTGATCCTTACCCCCCCTCTGGCCTTCCCCCACCCTAAATCCAAAACAGTGCCTAATAGCCTCCCCACGAAACCTCCCCCCCCCCCCCCCCGCTTACCCCCACCCTAAACATTTTACCTCACCCCCCCCTACTCATATCTCCGGCATTATCCATCGTAGACCCACCGACCTTGGGTTCATTGGAACCGGCTCGGTGAGGGCTACAATCCTGCCCCAACAGAATTCCCGAATTCCCCCTCCACAACTTTCCCCACCCAAAAATATTTTAAGGTGCCCAATAGCCTCCCCACGAAACCTACCCCCCCCCGAGCTTGGTATCCTCGGAACCGTCTCGGTGAGGGCTACAAATTGGCCCCGATAGAAATCCCAAATTCCCTCAAAAATTTCCCCCCTCCTAAACTTAAACTTTATTTAATTTAGCTTTATTTTACCAATTCTGTAAATTTGTAAATAGTAGATCATTTTTCGAAAAATGATGTCATAAAGAAGTTTCACTTCTTACGTGTGTACACTAATACACACACACATTTTTTATTTATTTTTTCAATATACCATGCACTTGGATTATTAATACTAGCGATATAGGACCACTTTTAATTTTAATATATCAATTGTAGTTGATTGGTTCAATATTCCGACTGGAACTGATACTCAATATATTAATTTACTGTCAGGTATACTGTCATTCTAGTACATATAATCAATTCATTTATAAACTTAACATAAATGAAGACGGTCTAGTCTAGTGTTAAACTCAACATATAAGAAAAGTATTATAAAGTATATTTAATAAATTAATCTTTTACAAAATCTTTGGAATAGTTAATCAATACTACCGCGGCATCTGTAAAACGGACCGTAATTTTTTTTCTTTACTCTTTTCTATTTATTTTTTTATTTTTAACTCATTATTACAGATAGCGAAGTGGAGACTGCGTTCCTAGAGGAGAGTACTGTGGACCCGCTGGCGCTGACAAAAAAGGAGGCTACCGACACCGACGAGAAATCCGCCGCCAAGCCCGACCCAGAGGCACAGTCGCAGTCCCCTACCACCACCAAAACTGCTGACAAACCCGACAACCAGGTCTGCATTGTTCCATTCACTCTTTTTTCTATTTTAGTCATATTTGAAAAATCTTTTTACATAAGGACAGCCTTTATGGCGTAGTTGGTTAGACGCTGGCTGTGAAAAGTGAGGCCATGGGTTCGATCCCCGCACCGGGGATAATTGTGTGATCCACAAGTATTTGTTTCGGGTCTGGGAGTTTGTTAGACAGAAAAGTCTGTCGTAGTTTCTGATACCCACAACACAAGACTCGATCTTAGTGTGGGGTTTAGGACTATGTATGTGACTGTTGGGTGTATTTATTTAAAAAATAAATAATAAAGTGCCCCACATTGAGTTCCACTGGGCTTGTGCCTCCGTACATTGAAGAGTTCGATTGAGAGGGTTTAGAACATAGTCGATATTATGAATACAAATTATTTTAGCATGTTGACTACAAATTAGCTCGGCCCGAGAATGTGGTAGCTACAACATAGTAAATTTTATTAAAATTGCATTGTTTCAGGCGGTCAGCATAATACGTAAAGCAGAAGAAATCAAGCGTAAGACAATACAGCAGAAAACACCAGATAACGGTAATCTCATTTTATTACTGTTACTTAACTTTATAATAGTATATTTATGTTTTTAGATCGTATTATTCAACCTTCAGAAAAAGTTAAATGTTATAAAATGTATCTTTCAGGAACGGAAAAGAAGGAGAAAGTAATTAGTAAAGTAGAAAGCACAACAACTGTTGGATCCAATGACAAGTCCCTGCGTTTGTTAGAAAAGGAATTACAGGACCTTAAAAGAGTATGTTGCTTTTCACATTTTATTATTATTCATTATAAAAATAGAATATTATATTCAAATCAATTGTAATCACTAAACCAAATATAATATATGAAATGAAATTTCTGATGAAATTAAAATTATACTGTATTTTAAAATTATGCCTTTTTGCAGACCAACACGCGCACTGAAACTGCCAAAACGACTTCTAGAAGTATAGATACTATTAGGAACAGGAGGCCACAAATTCAAACATCAACACCAAAAATTAGGTATGTATTTAGATGTCATATTTATTAGTTTTTATATGTCAAATACATGACGAGAGTATTCACCGTACAGTGGGCCCTGTGGCATTCCCAAACATTATCATAATTCATAGTAATAGTCAATCGGTCTTACGAAATTCAAGATTTGAACGAAAAAAGTAAGGAAACCGCACTGTCATTGAGGCGCCGCTCTGTATGAAATATCAACAATATGTAATTTTACCGTTATTCGCGAGGAAACCTGCATACCATAGCGATTTGCTAGAATTTCTATGGTATGTAAAGTCCGCCAAACTGCACTAGTCCAGCGCGTTGAACTATATGGCCTAACCCCTCTTAATCGTACTTTCGATTGTAAAAGAGGCTCGTGTCCTGCAGTGGGACGTATATGGGCTGATACAGTACAGTACAAAGTAATTTTATAAACTGATTGAAAAAGTCTCTACTAATCATGGTCAGGCTACATCAAATTTTTATATCTCATATTTTTTAGGAATTCGGATGAGAAGAAGTTACTACCATCGCTTAAAGCGACAACGTTAGAAAAGAAGGGAATTGAACGCCGGCTGATCACCAAAGAAAACAAAGAGCCTAAAGATATCAAAGAAAATAAAAACAATAATGATAAAGAAAAGGTAAGAATATGAAAGTTATCTTCCTCGTGTAGAAATCAATTACCCTTTATTAAACATTTAAAAGAAATAAATCTTGAAGTATTTCAAATCAACACAATTTTACATCCACGTCATTAATAATTTATGAAAAAATGTTACAACTTTTTAATTTTACCTTTTTATTTTTTTCAGACTGTAGTGAAAAATGGTACAGATAAGAGCAACAACGAAGAAGGAGTGCGCCGCTCGACACGGCCGTCTAAAATTAAGGATTATGCTAAAATGATTCGCGAAAGGTGAGGATCTATTAAACTGATATATTAATGGTGTACCTTAGTGTTAAATGAGGTCGCTAATGTCCCAAAAGAGTCGCTGAGCTCCGGAATTCGGTGTCAATTCTTTGCGCGCCACAGTTTATCCTGGCTGTCAGAAATTTCCGTGGCGACAGGATAGCTTAAAAACGTAATAATTTGATCAACAACTTTTATACAGTTTAATTCCATTGGCCAATGTTTGAGAAGAGATTTGTTAGATCTCCGGCAAACGAACGTATCAAAGTAATTGCGGTATCAAAGATTACTAATTGTTATCTGCGAGACAATGCTATTGGTTGAGCCGTACTAAAGCGAAACTCAGCCAAATCTGAATCTTGAGCCTGTCTCTAGTACGGCTCAATCAATAGGACCTAACAACCAATACATTCTAAGTTTTGAATACTGAACACGACATAACTATGAGTTACACTATGTAATACTAATTTTAAATCAGATCGCAGGATTCTGACGCCACTGAGGACGATTCAGATGAACCGGACGATGATGACGACGAAGAGTTTAAAGAAACTGAAAAAATCCCCGAGGTAAGTTCCTTTAACATTCAATTTAGTGCCGAAATGCTGACATATTTCTTTAATATAATATTTAAAGGTTATATCTTACATTAACTAAGCACTAAGCTTGGTTTGTATATCGAAGTAAGCAATTTAAACAACAAACATATTAATTTGCAAATAGAAAAACAATGATCAACAAGCTGCTTGTTACTGTTAACGAACATTAAATAGTGACATATCACTAAAAGCCCCTAATTTATACCAGACTAAAAAAATGCGATATTGTGCAGCCACCCCGGGGCAAGTTGCGTCGCAGCAACATGAAGGTGGTGCACGTGCCCTCCACCTCCACCACCACCTCCGCCGCCGCCACCGCCACCACCACCACACCGCGCAAGCGGGGCCGCCCGCGCAAGGAGGCACCTCAGATGTTAGTTGCCACGTACTGTACTAGACAACATACACACGCATACACGTATACGCACACGCATATATAACAGAAAGAGCCGTACATGTCCTGTCTCTGTCACTCTCATGCAGTAACACTGTTTTCGCTCTCGTTCTAATAGTTTGCCACATACTATACAAGACAACTTACACACGTATTTACACGCTCTCACGTATACGTTCACGCTACATATAACAGCAATGTGCAGTTACTACATGTGCATGTGCTGTCCCTGTCACACCTATGCGGTAAAAAAGTCAGCACTCAAACTCCACTGGGTTCCCGCGCTCCTGGTTGAAACATGCGCAATTCTAATAACTTTTATTGCTCTGGTCAAATATTAGAGCAATAAAAGCACTGCTCCAAAATATAAAAATATTGCTTTATTGCCCATGCTAACATTATTTTTATTTTTTCAGTCCCAATAAATTAAAAAAAGAGGACAGTGAAGAAAATGAACAAGACAAACAAGATAAATCGGACCAAGAAAGTAACGGTAAAGTAAAACAAGACGCTTCTACAAGCGCTGACACAAGCAATGAAAATAAAAAGAAGGTGAGGCCAAATTCATGTAAATTATGAAAGATTTTGTCAATGCTAACCTTTAACAAGTCCAAGTTGACAACAACAAAATATTTTTGGATTGTGAAACATAGTTCCATTAAACAAGAAAACCAATAATGAATCACAGTCATGACAATATTTTGCTATTCTATTACAACATTAGTACATATTGTGGACAAACTTATTTTAATATTAATTTCAATATTCAGACACTGCCCGCAACTATGTATCAAATGGTGTTACTTAATCAATATTGTAATATTTCAGGAGGTTGGTTTAATACCATCGCCCACGTTGTTAGTGTCGCCGACAGGCCAAACACTAAAAAAAGTATGTCTCAAATTGACTACATTTCGTTTTTAGTGCCAACATTACAAAATTAATATAACATTTTATTTTAGGTACCGGTTAAGTCACTTCCGCCCGGAGTCAAGGCGCTGCCATTACCAGTGAATGCTAGGCGTATGTTTTTTTATACATTTTTTTGTATATAATATCCGCCATAATTCCATTATAATGTTAACTCATAACTTAATATGTTCAGCAGTTGGCACTGCAGAAGTGTGCGAAATGCAAATTGGACAAAAGGTGGTAAAGGTGCAGAAGATTGTCATGACGAAAGCAGAGGTCGACGCTATGACCAAGAAGGGACTTGTAGAGATGAAGGTAATTTTGTGGACATTACATTTATGAAGCATATTCTTGTATCTAATATGTGAAAAACAGTTTTGTCCGACCACCCAAAAGAAGAATAAAGTTGTGGAGACTGGAGACAAATAAAAATGCTTCCAAACTTGGAGTGAATCTGTAAATTGTTTTTGAGAGAACATAATACACAGTAGTCTCGTTTTGCAAATTAGCAAAGACTATTAAGGATAAGTCGAAATTTCGGAAAATTCAATAGCCGCTATTAATATAATATATATATTTATTTACTTAGGGTGGAACTATGGTGTTGAAACAAGGAGTGAAACTCCCCCATCAAGATGCGGCAGCTATTAAACAAGCTCTGGTAGATGGAGGAGGTTGGTATTATTTATTACTATCTTAATTATATGATTATATTTTATTACCTGTACATTATTTCAATACATACCACAAATATCACAGTGATGCAAATCCTTGTGGTTAAAGTGAAACTTCACTTGCAATATGAGCGACACTGGACATCCCAGGGCGAAAAGAGTCCGTAGAAGCAGAAATTAAATTATTTATTTTGTTTTCAGAAACAAATAAAGAATCTCCAAGCAAAAAAGAAAAAGGAGCGCCATCGCGATGTGACCTCGGTGACGACACATCATAAATTTATTTATACCTTAGTTCTACAATATTCCTGTACTATTTTAATTTTATAGACATGGTAGTCTCATTTCAATACATAGTTATTATATAGCAATATATTATGTTACAACCTGTAACTACATGAAATAGTATTGAAGTATCATTAATGATATGGTATAATTTTGTGTTTAATAAAAGTGATTCTCCTCAATAAAAATGTATTTTCCAGACTATACTACTGTGGTCATATTCTCAAGTGTTTGCACATTTACTTTTTGAATGTGTATTAGATATACATATTTTATTTGTTCTATAAGAAACATTAAGAAATGATGTATTAAGCATAAGTAAGACTTTAAGTAATAAAGGTAATGAAATTATTACATTTATTAACAGTATTTCTTTTTAATACCTTCAATTCCAAAAGATCTTATATCCTAAATATTGACTGCGCTGAGTAATATTCAGATAGTCGAAGAATATATGGTAGATACAGAACATCTTATATTAAAATAGTACTTCATAGTCATCTGGTAGTTTTACCTGAAAGTTTTCCGGGAGTCTTGAAAATGGGTGATTGAATAGATTTTGAAGTGCTCTTTTCGAATTTCAAATTTGCAACCTCGTATATTTGCCGCCCACGCCGCCATATTGGAAAAATGGCGTCCAGTTTTTGGACAATATCTCCTTCCATAGATGTAGTATAACATAGATCGGCAATGTATCATTTTGAGTGAAACCAAAACGAGAATATGATAGTGTGCGTGAAGTTTGCATGTGTGCGTGACAGATAATGCTGCGCCATGCACTGTCGATACTATCATATCGATATACCTTACGGCCAACCAATAAAATTAAATTTTATAGATATATATGAGACATTTCATGGTATTTTAACAGAAAAATAATGATTGTGTTTATTTCAACACAGATACGTAAACACAAGTAAATAAAGAATAATCGTCATATTTGAGAATACTTTTATTTCACAAGTTTTGTAAAGCATTCCTTATAATAATATCTAATGTTCTATTGTTTTATTAGAATGGCAGCCTCCGTGGCACAGTTAATTAGAAACCGGCTCAGAAATGGTAAATTACGCACACTAAATATTAATTAATATTTAGCAAATATCAGTAGTGAATAAATAAAGTGAAGTGATAACTGTTATTATAGAATTGATGTTATACTACGAGATTATAAAATGAAGTGAAACCTCTATGGTCATTGACTATTTTTATCGACATAATATTATTGATCGAAACTGTCAATCAATCTCTAGCAAATGTTGGTTGAAATTATTATAAATTCACGTATATAATATCATTTTATATAGGCAATGGATGCTTTCTACGCATTTAAATAATAAATAAGGACATTCTGTTCTACCGATATACATACAAGGTTTGTCTTACAATTCTACAATATTGTCACTAAACAACATTGAAAAAAGTGATACGATCTTATGAAAAACTATGATTATTCGGGTTTTTACACTAAAATCAATCACATCCAGGCACTGGACAACTCACCATAATAAATTACATTTAATAAAAGTAGCTCAGTTCTGAAATATTAAATAAATCAAGAAAATAAGCGAAATTTGTCGTTCGCTTAAATGACATATTTTCACACAAATCACTATAGATAGCTCTCCGTGTAAACGCATGGTCGCATCATGCGTCTCGCTTTAATGTATGATTTGAATCATTCTATCTCTTTCACATTGCCGATCTATGTTATGCTACATCTATGTCTCCTTCCAAGTCATTTTACAAGGAAAATATTCATTAAACTAGAGGAAATTTACTACAATTTAAGTCTTAACATTTTTTTTTGTGAAATCAATAGTTTCGGCGTACGAGCGCCGCAAAGTGTTACTCAATACTGATTCTCGCAAATAAAACAATTTAATTTATAAGAAGCCATTGCTCTATGAACGCAAATGAGACTAAAACGTTAACACCTATACTGATGACTTATGGCCATGATTAATAAACGATCTTCGTTTCTATCTAAAGATCGATCGTGAAAATAAACCAATGGGCTCAAGGTATTGCCGACACGCTCACATTTGATGTGTTCTGATTGGTCTACTTTCCGGATCGATCCTTAGATAGGGATTGGGATTGTTTATTAATTTTGTGTGTTAGACTAAAATTATTCTACTGAGTTCTGTCAGCAGATGTTTCGTACCAGGAAGAGAGGAGAGCCCAACACAGACGACCCATTCCCTTATACAGGTTGTCCCAGAACTCTGATGATAAATCGGTAACGCGAGATAGACCAAACTAACGGCCTAGCAACAAAGAAAAAAGTCCCGATAGTTTTCAAACTTCGAATTTTCAGGGATTATATCTATCATGTCATAAAAGAAAAGGTAAAAAAATGAAATAAACATATCACACAGATTAACACGGTTAAATGCGGCGTTGCGGCGCGTGTACGCCGAAACTATTGATTTAACGAAAAAAATTGATGAGACATAAATTGTAGGAAATATTCTCTAGTTTAATTTAATATAAATATTTTCCTCCTAGAGTGATTCCAAAAGTAGATGTCGTCAAAAACTTACTTAAACTTGCTTTTCGCCGATATTTTTTCGGTATGGCGTCGTGAGCGTGAGCAAATATACGAGCAAAGTAAAGAGCAGAGCAAAGTAAAAATTCGAAAAGAGCACCTCAAAATCCATAACATCACCCATTTTCAAAACTCCCGTAAAATTGTCCATGTAACCCCCCTTTTTTTAACCAAATGACTGGACTCACAGCTGAGATAATTTTTTGTACGTTAGCCATCGTAACATATTTTTATTTTATTGCCAAACCGACCGAAACACGATAGCAAATTCCGGTCGAGTCTGCCCATTTCTACTGCAGTCCAAGGTAGCTCTAACGTAGACCTAACCAGCATATTGTTGGAAGAAGGGGCAATAATAAAGAAACGAAGTACTAGGAAAAATATGATTGATCATTGTCTACCTAACTACAGTAAAACCCTGCTAGATTTCTAGCAAAATGTGGTAAAATAGGATTTTAAATTTTACCGTCAAGTCAAGTGGAGAGTAAGACAAATGCCCAGCCTTGTCCCTCTGTGTGTACATTTACGGGCTCTACGTAAATAGACTCTATCGAAATTAAAGGATTTAGTAAACCCCATTACCCCCTACCTTTATTAAAATTCCAAACCTAAAGGTAGAAATTCTACATTCACTGCCTAACCTGGCTCCATCTATACCATTATCATTTTTCTACAATGAAAAACAGTGCAAAATCCATTTCAAATTAGTTCGATTGCTTTGCTTTGTTGAATGTTAACTCTATGAGATGGCGGAAATACTCAGTTACGAAGGCAAATCCGCAAATAAAGTTAAATATTTCGATTGAATATTTTATTCTTTCATTGATTTGATATGGAAAATCTATTATCAATAAAATATCAATTTCTTACTTAAATTAAACACCTTTTTTTTATTTACTAATGCTCGCTAAGAATTATGCTTAGAATTATGTGAGACAGTATGTGTGAGACAAACGTCAATACTAGTCAGTGGTCTTAAGTTGAGACGGATTTTTATTTTACTACAGGTTTCAATATTTTTTGCTATTCGGTAATAGATGGCGCTGCGCTAACGACAATTACAGGTTTCTTGTCGCTAGTGTCGCACCTGTATGGCGCGATTTCCTCGCGAGCGGCGAGTTTAAATTGTTTTATTCAAACGACATCAAAAACGCGATACAGTCGGTTGCGATAGGCGACAACAAATCTCGTCAGTAACAGACTCAGTGTGGTGAAAAAATATTTTAGTCGTGACAAACAATTCCGTGATTTAGGAAGTCTATATTATTATTATTGATTTAAATAATGTGAGTATATTTTTGGCCTTAATCATAATTTTAATTTTAGCATGGTTTTGAGTTTTATTATAAAATGTAGCAACAATCATCGGAATTACTTGTTCATATTTTTTTTAAGAAAGTTGATAATTAAGTTTTACGGCTAAGCTTTTAAATACAACAAAAACATTGTTATTAGCTGTTAAAAAAATACTTTACGAAACGCTAAGAAATGTTATCTCGTATTCTTACACTGTAAATAATATTGTAGAATATGTTGTTAATTTAATCAACGGAAATCAATTTAATTTGTAATCAATTTAATCGTACAAAATGGGATTTCTCTTAAAAGTAGATTATTACTTTTTCACTAAATTTGTGTATGGGTGTACTTCCTAATTTACATTCATTTATTAATGTGTATGACATTAATAAGTTAATGATTTACCACGAATTATACTAAAACATTATATGTAACTAATACCTACTTAATGGGTATAATCCATAAAATATACTTAACCAATAGAATATTTCACTGAGTCCTAAAAGATGTAAAAGTATCAACAAAATTTCTAATCAAAAGTAAATACTTGACTTGGTACATACAAATAATATTTTTTTCATGGGAAAAACTCTCTTTTATTAAAATTTCCTTAAGTGGAGGATGCAAAATTTTGCCTTTGATTCACGATACGTAATATTCACTGTGTCCGAAACTATCAGCTAAACCTAGGTTCAGATTTTGCTAGGTGTAATTAAGGACGAAAAACCAGCGATTGGTCGCTATCAGAATGTTGAATGAACTTAGGGACAAGAAGAAGTAGATATTTCGGAATGTCAAACTTCGAAACTTCTCTGCATTGCTTAAAGAAGCTCTGCTGGATACAATTCAGTCATTATTTGTTCGTGAAAGGACGTATTAAGTAGATATCACTTATATGCCAATTAATATATTCCAAATTTCAAGAATAAATATTATTTATTTTGTTTCTTGTGTGCCTATGTATCCTTCTTTAGAATGTTAGTGAGACACAACTTTTCTTATTCTTCTTTATACCTATATATTTTTTATATTATAGAGCAAGAAACACAATCAGATATTGTAAGCACTTTACTTACCTGTTTTAATGTAAACTATTATGCAATCAACTATGAAAGTAATTGTTATTCATATATCCAATGAATAGAAGATTTAATATCAATTGATATTCATGGGATCTTAATATCGTTTCGTTTTGATATAGATAGTATCGAAGCATATAAAGTACAACCTTACAATTCCTGCAAAATTAGTGTATAAGGCTATACCGGATTTCTATCACCTTTATGATATGGTATATTTAAACACTGGCCTGAATCAATGTCAGAAAACAAACATAATAATATCTACATAATGCTGTTTATTTCTTAAACATTCCATACTCTAATAAATTTCATTCCTTAATTCTCATAGAACGAATTCCAACCTTGACTTCTACTAATTAATTTTACGAAGGTAACATTCGCATAAAGAGCCCTGAGCTGACGTAAAGAACGTAGTAATTTTGTAAATAAATCAATTTTAATAATTATCACAAATAGCCAAGTTCCAAAAATGTTTATTCTAGTATGTGTATAAATCTTATATATAAAAATTATCACAACGAAGTCATACGCGACTATTTATTCTGTCAATTATAGAGTTTATGGAGGAAATTATGGAGGACACTACAAATATGGAGCTGTAGCACAATCGTGATGTCACAAAATTCCAATGCAGATATTTTTTCATCGTTTACTAATTGAATCTTCTACACGTTATTGGCATTGAGACACTAAAATCTCCGTGTAATTGATAATAAAAATATATGTCAACACCGCGTCTTCATTTGTTTGCCGTAGGTATATCTACAACTTATGATTGAAAGATGCTAAATGGTAAAACGTGACAAAAAAATCGGAAGGAATTCTATTCTACGATCATTTTGAACGAAAATATTGTAGCTCTGAGAATTGCTTTAGATTTAATACGCATTTAACAACAAGTAGATACTCTTACGGAAAAGCACTTGTTCGTAATTATGGCACTCTTGCAACACTTTTCAATTGGATTTTCCTTCATTTGTTAGTTATTTATTGTTCGTTACGATAGCACAGCGCACAGCTGAGTTTCTTTAAGGTTCTTCTCAACGTACTAGACCTTCCTGAAGTGCTAGTCGATTCGTAAATGATTGTATAACATTTAATACAAAGGCTCATAAAGACATTTAGAAAAAATATGTATGTGTCAAAAAAGGGCAATTTGAATCAAAACTTATTGACTTTACAGACTCAGAAATTTATGTGCGGCTGTAAAGATGGAACAACTATGCTGAACCTTGTCATAATTACTATGTATTTGTAGTTTATTTTGAGTATTTTTTTAAATCCAATAATGAGATTATCTTTAGATTACCATCTTATCTGTGTTGTTTCATCATTATAACCAGATTTCGTGCGTCGACAAAATCGTCGGTATTAAGCACGATTTTCTAAGTAATCTTATCTTTTAAAGATTATTTGAAGTTTATAGTTTTCACGCCTATTAATTTTTATTTATCAAAGCTTATTTTACCTAAGATATTATGAGGCGATCGTGGATATTCTAGCTATACACAGGTCCGTTGAATGGCACGTTTGATGTTATACAACTATATCTGCTTTTTTTTAATATTGGTACTATGTACTGTGTAGGTACCTACCAAGCAATATCATTTACACCACAAGTACCTGCAAATGTGAATTAAGTATTGAATGCGTGAAGTCGTGATTCTGTAAGTAATAAGATTTGTGGGTCTTTTATTGCCTTCGCAGGCAGACAAGCATGGGGCTCGCCTGATGGTAAGCGATCACCGCCGCTCATGGACCTTCGCAGTCCCAGGGGTCCAGCACAACAAAGTCGCTGCCTACCGTGAGGAGAGTACTCTCTTTAAGCCTCGCTTAAAGGACAGGACCTAGCGCTCAGGGAACACCGAAGCAGGGAGTTCATTCCATTTGCTTGCACGTGGGTGGTAAAAACGAGCGCCGGGAACGGATAATTTCCACCTAGTGGTAGGAATGAAATCTACTACGGTGACGGGTGGTGCGATGGTAGAATGGCGTAGGTGGTACCAACTTAAACAATTCCTTGATGCACTCCTCGTGAAGGAGTCGATAGGACACGCAGAGAGACCCGAAGTCTCTCCGCATTCCCAACGGCTCTACGTTCTCCGAGAGATCGGGATTATCAACGATTCGAAGAGCTCGGCGCTGTAAGGGCTCAAATGGGTCGAGCTGGTATTTTGGAGCTCCTGCCTAGAGCTGGGAGCAGTACTCCACGTAGGGCCTGATTTGCGCTTTATAGAGCAATAACCGATGGCTCGATGTCAAGTACCGCTTGGCTCTGTTGAGGTTTTGCTAGCCAATTTGGCCTTGTCCTCCAAATAAATTCTAAACTGTACTTTGCTCGTTATTTCGACGCCGAGAATCCCTATACTCTCAGATATTTGGAGAGTGACTCCTCGGAACTGTGTCGCCATGACAAAAGGATCCTTCTTGGCAGTGAAAACGCAAACTTGTGTCTTCGTGGGATTAAATTGAATCAAGTTAAATTCACCCCATTCGTAGGCCCACCCCAGAGAGCTCTCGACTTCCGACACAAGTTGAGACCGTCTTTCCTCAATGGAACCCCGAGGGAGACTCTGATGGCCGATGTATCGCGCGTCACTTGTACTATCATCCGCATAACAATGCCTGCTGTCTATAGACAACATGTCATTGATATTCAGAATAAACAGTGTCGGCGATAGCACCGAGCCTAGTGGATACCAGCATTAAAGGTCTTGGTCTCAGAGCAACAGCCGTCAAAAAAAATATTACAACACAAAACAGCCGTCGGTTTGTAGTATTGTTTCGTGAATATAACTTCTTTCATAACTAAAAAACAAAATAGTATAAGAACAACGCCATAAAAAGAAGAAAAATCTGTATGAGAATTGTTTATTGTTTACAATTGTTTTTAGAATAATAATTGCATTTATATATTTTTATGATTACATAAATACACTTGTTGGAAGCAACGGAATAAATAAATAACGACTATTCCGCCACGCATGAGCAGCTGCCAAATCTAAAAAGCCAAGTTCTTGTGATCTCACACCACAAACAAGATGGATGGTGAATTTCATGCACTGCTGGCCACTTAAATTACATAACGTAAATAAATAGTAAGTGTGCTGTAATTGGATACTCATGTACGTACATGTTACACAGTGTAACTATGAGTAAAATGTAGCATAACGATGTAGATTATAACATCATCGAGGACACTCAAATGCTTTGAGATTGAGGCATGGTTCTTTTAAAATTCAAAATGCTTAGGGAGTATTTTTGTACATCGATTACAAATCAAATCAAATCAAAATATTCTTTATTCAAGTAGTCATTTACAAGATCTTTTGAATCGTTAATTTCTGCTACCACCACAGCTCTAATAACGTATTAACCAAGGCAGTGAACTTTTTTTTATCCATAATTCATAGCCTCTTAAATTACATTGCTGTGTATGGGCTTCTTTACACATAAACCAAATCAAAATACGACTTGTTTGCATCATTATTTAACTTATTACATATGACAAGGCTCTAGGCACCTCATACTCGTACGAATATTTCACAATTTTATTTAAATAATTCTATTACGTTTTTCACTTTAATTCTAAAACATGTCAACTTGCATGCTTCTTATCCCAGGTGCATAAAGAATTTAAAGTGTTTATCAACACAATTTTTATAGTCAAAGTGCCATAGCCGTAAAATTAATATTATAAATTGATAAAACGCCGCAGCTCAGGGACACAATAAAACATTTAAAGTGACAGTGATGAATGTGTTTAAACATATTGTATAAAATTGCCAAGCACTTAACATTTTGTTAAAAAGGTATAAAGGATAGAGTAGATGTCTTTTACTGCCAATATGGACAGACGATCTAACGCCGCTTGGTGAGTCAATATCCCTGTTATGGATTAGCCAATGCCAGAGGGACTGAACTGCCTAGCATCAAGTATGCCATGAATGCTCTTGTTAAACCTTGCGTAGTATGTAGGTACTATGTTGTATGTACTATGTAGTTATCATATTGCCAAGTGTTACGTATTACATTTAAATACAACAATTTTTTAAGGATTTTATTTTTAATTTATTATATTTTACTTTAATTTTAAAAAATCGATAAAATCCCTAAAAAATAGGTTTATTTTCAATGTATAACATTCGCGTAAATCCAAGAAACCATTATGTTATGTGGTACCTTAAATATCTTACAAGATTTTCTAGGATATGTGAAGTCCACCAATGCGCACTAAGTCATGCTCGTTTTACTCAAACGCCATTCAGCTGAACTCCTGTTTGTAGACGTCCCGTACCTGCAATGGCCAATTAAGGGCTGAAAAAGTAGGTATCACTTAGACAATATGATGATGCTAAATGGCGGTTTTCCTAAAAAGGGCTATGTCCTTCACTGGGCCAATACAAGCCGGTAGATGGAATGATGGAAAGAAGTATTACCTATGTTACAAAACCTCGGTTAATAGCGTATAAGAATATTAACCGCTGTGCGTGACGAGTTGTCCAAATCGCGTAACGTTGATACTACGTAGTACCTACAATATTATGTAATGGCTTGGAAGAAACTACATTAAAATTCTTTAAGTTTCATGAATGGTTAGGTCAGGTACACGCAGCAATTATTGACTTTGTAGTAGAATATTGCATAATCTATTCTAATATTATAAAGAGGAAAGGTTTGATTGTTTGTTTGCATCGAATAGGCTCCGATACTACTGAACCGACTTAAAAAATTCTTTCACTGTTGGGAAGCTCCACTATCCCCGGGTGACATAGGCTATATAACATTTTCAAAAACAATTAGGATGCTTACTAAAACTCCAATAATGTTACCCGAGATGTAAAAACATACCTAAAATATTCCTTACATCGGGTGCGCTGCGAAAACTATGATATATTGTTGATGTGGATTAGACTCAAAAACTATATGCACCCGAGCCGAGACGCTAGTAAGTTATAATCGTAGAAGTAGACAGAGAAAGGACGAAATAGATCGGTTATATCTGTAAACTCACAAATATACAAAAAAACATTTTGTAGGACAATAATTTAAAAAGCAATATATCCATAGGACCGTATAAGTATTTAGTTGAATTAATAGATGTACCTAATCATATGGCAGCTAAAAGCATATGGTAGTCTGAATGAGAGCCATGTGTGTCTATACACATATGGGCATTGGGTGATGACTGACAGCTTGCAATGTTTACAATAGCCCGAACGTGACAACTATGAACGTAACACTTGAATTCATGAACCAGTGCATGGCGAATTAACGCTATTGGAGCGAATCGTGTCGGCCGTACTACTCGTACTTTGTTTTCAACCGCTCCGTACACATTCAAAATAGCAATTAACAAGAATCATTGGAAATGATGCCAAATAGCCGGTGTCAAAAGGCCCTACCCATATTTATAGTACAAAATCCGAATAAGGATTAAAAGTGTTGTAGGTGTAGTTAATCTGACATACAATTTTTGTGAACCTTGTCATGAAGTTTTTTTAAATAACGAACGAATAGAAATGTTTTTAGTAAACCTGGGTTTTTGGTAAATGATAATAGTATGATTTGCAGTATCCGGGATAACGCATGGTAGAGTAAGATAAAATATAAAATAGGGAAAAAAAGATCTCTATTGTTAACGTTAACGTTTTCATGCCAAATTATTAGTTTAATTCTTACTTGTAATTACTTTAATAACTGTAAAAGCTTGTTTACATCTGTTTTCCGAGTTACATATAGTTATAAATTTCAATCGGTCTAAAATTACATAAGATCTTTCGGTAATATTATTCCATGTACATAATGATCGTAAAACTAAACACGGTTACAATGTATTGTCTTTGAGTAAAACATGTTTAGCCACCGAGACGGACAGCGTCTATCAGTATCAACTTCCGAGGGCCACTTTACTTCACAAACACGGTGTGACAAGTGACAACTGTTCTGTACAAATATTAGCCATTTTTTATCTAGTTTGTAAAGATTGCGACATTCTACAATAATGTTGAACTGCTGGCGGCAGATTTGTTATAATTCACACTTTTAATCTTATCAAATGAATGTATAATTCAGCGTATACATGGGGAATGCTGCGTCACGGTTTTATTAGGTACTATTATGAAATGTCGTCATTATTGTCGTGTGACACATATCCTATCACCGAAAACAGCCGCTGAAAACATCCCTCTCTTTTAAAAATTCGGACGATAGTCTATTTCTATCCACTACGAACAAAGTAACATGGTTGAAAAACGGAATTTATTACTAATAATCCAGTCTGATTTAACAATTTTGGAAAAGCAACAACAAGGTCACGTGCTTTGTAAAACACTGAAAAACCTAAACATGCAGCATTTGATAAAATATATGGATAATGTTGCAATAAAACATGATTAATATTACGATAGGATACGCCAAGATTCTTTAAAGATAATTGCGTCACATCGATAAACTCAGATATAAATAAGTACAAAATTATGTCATATTTCATAAAAACATTAAGAAGAATATGCAGGTTAAAAAAAAATCTGTCGAATTGATTACCTCCTCTTTTGAAGTCGGTCAATAAAGCCAATCGTATGAAAAATATGAATGTAGATCATTTTGCACTGGAGACCCAGAATAAATAGTAAAGGTAAAAAATCTGTAGGGCTTAAGTTATCATAATGAAATAGCACAATATACAAAAGCTAACTGGCGTATTCTTAATACAATAATAACATAATGATGCACTTTATGGAAATATTACTCGATGCCCTTTATACTTAGAATTGGACCTTGTAAAAATGCATAACGTAGGGGGGAATTAATTATTCCATTTAGTGTTCATTCTTTTTTTATGCAAATCGCGAGGAAATATATTACTTATGGTAATGAGTGGTTCGCGACCGGGGCGTTGGGTACAAACTTCCAACCGCGGACTCTACGAGTAACGTGGAACGGACATCCGGCTATACGTTATAGTGAACACCATTATTAGCAATTATTGTAGTGTCACCTTGAACTCTTTTATTAGAAAAAGGGAAACCGATTTT
Source organism: Deilephila elpenor (assembly GCA_949752805.1). Classification (NCBI taxonomy): domain Eukaryota; kingdom Metazoa; phylum Arthropoda; class Insecta; order Lepidoptera; family Sphingidae; genus Deilephila; species Deilephila elpenor. The sequence goes on from OX457097.1 coordinate 8,650,790, forward strand.
ATGCTATTATCAGAGCATATGTCAACATTGATAAGTTTATCCAAGAGTATTCGTTATTAGATAACATTTTCTCTAACGTTAAATAATTCTCCGAAATAAAATATATTGAGATGATTTTAAAATGAGCAAGTATATCCTGGTCTTAATTTAAATACTTAAGCTGGATATAGACAGGACACTAAAAACTTAGTTATGTAGCGGTTTACCATAAGAAAACTACCCAGCTTCATGATAGTTATTATTTTTAAAACCCCTGTAACTGTATTATATATTTTAAATATCTTGCTAATATTGTACCCATGTAACTGTAATTTATCTTACCCTAAAATATCCTGTAAAATAACTACGACAGTAGTTAGTGGGTATTGCATTTTTTAATATTTACAAAACGAGATTGTAAAAATATCGCCGACAATATTTGCTTGTCGTCGAAGTTATCGATGATGATACCTACTAGTAGCATATTTTGTAAAATAGCTTCGATTTGGTATGTTATCAGATTTTTTGGACATTTAAACCCATACAAACTGAAACGGAACGGGCTAAGAGGGGATCCAAACACTCTACCAAGTACTATCTGTATTATGTATGGACGTAAATGTTTTGTTTTCTTCGTAATGTACACAGTACGTAGTAGTAAAATCCATTGTTTCCTGAGTTTAGGATCAACAAACCCTATGGTGAAAATATCAAACACGAATGAGACGTCGCAGGCTGTACCCAAGAAGTAATCTCTTTTTCCAAACAAGAAGCAGATGGTAGCAGTGTCACAAATCAATTGATGCTTGTATAAAATGTAGTAAATCAGAATAATGACATAAGTAATTACTTAGGTACGTGGCTATAACTATGAAATATTAATAATCCTCGGACACAATTAGCATAACACGCGAGGACAACCATGTAATCGTTATAGTTAACGACATTCATTTTTCATGGAAACGACATCCTAATAATTCAATATTACTCTATTATACCTTAGTACTTTTTGTGATTTTTGTAGAATTTACATTACTTATCTAATATATACTTAGTACTCCGAGCACCAACTAGACAAGTAGTAGTTCATTAATCTTCACTAGATGTCGCTAAATTGAGGAGCCTTGTGTGACGTCTAACGTCATACAAGGGCACCGTGTCGTGCTCTCTATTTGTAAAGTGGAACTAAATTGCTCCTGTCTTCGTCCGACACGGATCACACGACTCCGAAAAAATAATATAACGTTAATTGTTTGAGTCATAAGTAACAAATTGAATTTTGTGGCAACAAAATAACTACCTAATAATAATAGCTTAAGACATTTAGAATCTTACAATAATATACAGTCTTTGATTTATTACATAATCGACCTTTATTTCGTAATACCACCAAAATCTTAACAAAGGGTGCACAACAAGCGAATTACATCTACAATTAAGTTGGCTTCAACCTTGACTTTGCAAACGGAAACAATATATAAAAAGACGCCAAAAAAATCCAAGGATCGTTTGAGTCAACTCGCCAGTCGCGTTCGTAATCTTCCCAGGCGTATTGCTAATTATACGACGCTCAATTATAACGTCACACGCTTTTGTTCATTATGTAATTAGCAATTTATCACTCGTCCGACGTAATGGCCATTTTACAGGCGCGGTACATAACAAGATTTTCACTTGATCTATTATAATCATTGTCATAAACTTCGTGAAATATGGAGATGACGAGAACACCTTAATTCGTGTAAATGTTTTTCAGTGTAGGAAGTTCCCATGTCAGATCTCGTAATTTATAGTCATTGCAAGCCTGAACAGTTTGTGCATTGAATTCTATTTCTTTATTTTTTATTATCCGCATAAGCACTTGGTATTCACTTGTTATTCCAGTGATTATGTATTTCATTTCATTTTGGTTTTGTAACAATATATCACCATATAAACTGGCTTTTTAAGATATCATCCTTTTTCAACACAAGTTGGTATGCAACATTTTTATTGCCATCTACTTATCATGTCACTGACGCTGTGTAACTGTGTTCATAAAACAAACTATATTTTTGGGCTCAGATAAGCTATTATTGCTGTATAAAGTTTAAAAATGATCGTAATCTTAGGCAAACAGGCCGATTGTGTACCTAAAATTATCAAACATTCTTATGATGCTAAAGCAATTATTGACTTACGCACGTCTTAAGATAATTTGCAGCAATTTCGTATTTTAGATACGATACTCTCATACCCTCAGACATATTAGTATTGCGTGTTAATTATACCTTAAAATATAGTCTACTTAAAATAATTTGAGATTTTCTAACTAATTCATATAACTACGTGTTTTATCACAACATTATTATGTAGGCACCTATAGGAAATTACATTATGGAAACCATATATTCAATTTCACCTGAAGCTTAACCATCCTTAGATGTAAAATATCTTAGACGTTATGAAAAGACTCATAAACTATCATTACACCGAATAAAATGTAAAAAAAAGATTTTCAGTTTCTGTTGACTGTCAAGTATCAACGTAATAGTAAAATCTCCGTGAACATCTGATTGTGAGTACAGAAATAAAAACCAAACAACGGGTAGTTATTATAAAACTTGAATAAAATTCCTTTTCTTATTGGTATACTTACGTAACACTTAAACGTTACAAAAGCGTGTCTAACCGACAAAAAGTTAATGGAACTTGAACCTGGCGTCTGTCCTTTTCAAACATGCGAGGTGTAATAAGGAGGTAATGAGAGCCCAGATTTTTTTCTCCAAAGTTTCCGAGTCATGGAGAGTTACAATGCATAACCCCGTCTTTTTCTTTCTCAATTCTCGGGACGCAATTATATTCGACTTCTGGACCACAATCATTATTAACTCACACTCAAAAAACCAAGTACTTTTGTTAATTTGTTTGTTGCCCCTGGCAATCGAGTGGGGGTATACAAATGTTACAGCCTCCTCGGTAGAGTCAGAATATCAAATAAATAGAACGTATTTCACAAAACAAATTAGTCATTGACCTCCACTTTGGGTTTCCCTTTAATCATTCACTGGCTCCATTCGATTTTTTGTTATCTTAGTCACGAGATTGCCAGTTGTGTGATGTCAAGCCAGTTTCAGTACCGAAGAGTCGCGAACATTCTTATACCTATGCTTAATGCTATCGTCTACGGATGTTTCATTGTGGATCATACTGTATCCGATATCTAATTATTGTATCTTGTTTTTATAGTGTCCAAGCTTGAGTTTATTAAAACACAGGAGTTTCTAGTTAAACAAGATTTTTTCATAATCAGCCATCGTATATACAGTACTAGTAATGTCACTCTACATTCACACTCATATCCTCTAGGGATGTTCCAATATGCAACACTTAAAATTTATAAGATATTCTTACCTGTCTACGTTAAAAGAGCTTCCATAATATTAGCCTAATTGTCATTACCATAAATCGCTGTCAGAGTGTCCAAGGTACGAAAATTCGCCCAAAAATGACCTGAATGACATAATTTCTTGCGACTTATGATAGCATTTATTCCACCAATAGGCAATAAATATATCGACTATATCGACTTAGATATTGAGATATTACGGCTGATAGCAGGCTTCGACGTTCAATTACGTGTTTGATAAAATAGGAGCGGCAGTCCACAAAGAATTAGTATCGACTTGCCACTCCCGTCAATTACTGAGTTCGTTATCTAGAAATGTTTTATGCCTGTTGTACCACCGCTTTTAAATATAAGTAAAAGTGTTTGCGTTCTTTGAATACACAAATTGGTTTTTTCACATTCCAACTGTCTCGGCCGCCGACTACAGCCAACGCTACCCGCATTGGAAATTTGAAAAGTCGAGAAATCAATGTTTCACTTTTGCATTCGTGAAATTGTAAGAATATTTGATTAATTATCTATGTTTTGAAGAATATTAGTCATTCAATTATATCATACATATTATTTAATTATAATTATTATCATTAACACACCTAATAAATTATGAATGACGCTATTTTAAATAATCTACATGTTTTTATCTCCAAATACTATACTTCTACTTTTTTCTCGGCCAAGCATATCATCATCAACATATTTAGGAAACTAATTCATTATAGTATAAATAACAACTCGTCATATTTATCAATACAGTCCCATCAAAAGCCCAAACATTTTAGGCGGAAAGATAACTGCATTGCAATTAAAAATACAATTGTGTTAATTTTATTGACGACCGTACAGGGTTTTGGAGGTCTAGAGTATATTTATAAAAAGTGGCTCGACATGATCGGTGGTCCGGGAAGCCATCGAACTCTGTGCCCGTGTTCCAAAGTTACAACAAGGTTGCAAGCAGCGCGTGAAGAATCAAATGTCATTTTCATCTCGACATTGTAAATATAAAATTACAACTTACATTACATTACATATTATTACGTTCTAGATAATCTGCGGTTATGTTTTGTAGAAGTATCTATTATGATTATCTTCATAGAATACATCAATTCAATACATCTAAATTGTGGAAATATTTCATCATAAGTATATAGAGCTGAACGTCTTTTTGACGATTTCAATTGTTGCGTTGTTATGAAAAAGACAGATAAGAAGAGAGCCCTGATTTGAAAGGGAGGCAATTTTCTGTCAACTTTGTACATAAATTTTCCTTCAAAATTCATGCATATGCTTATAGGACTTAGATAATTGATCAGTTCCCTTCCCTAAATTGTACCCCTGATCACATGGATTGAGATTATGAAATGGAAAAGTTATGAAATTACTATCAGATTCTCATTGTCTCTTTGTGTAAAGTATTCCTACAGTTAATATGTTAAACAGAATCTAATACCAATTGGCAATTACTATATAGTGTGACTTTCCATGTCGTATCTGTTGAATATCTACGCCGAGTGAAATTTCCACAAACACTTATTTGCATAATAATATCAAAACCAAACGTTTGAATGACGTGACGTCACCTAATCGTGAACTATAAAGCCTTGGCGGGGACATTAATAACTTGGCGAACAGGTGGTGGGGTAAATGGTACCACCCAGTGTCAGATCCTGATGGCATACCCGGGAAGTTAGCTAACGCGATTATAATAATTTATCCGTTTTAACTCATATTTATATTAAAGGGTAGATACCACATTCAGATCAAAATATTCACGTCGTCGTGACTGCCAAACATGATTCTTAGCTTTTGTTTATTACATTATCTGGGTAAGTTCGTGATGAATAGCATAAATTATTAATATAAGTTAATATAAAATGTGCCTTAGTGGTACTTTTTACCGACAGCTTTTGCTCAATGCTCTGCAGAATTATTAATTAATAACCCTATGCATTACTTTATTACCCTCGTTACCGAACGACCCTATTAAGCTAATAAACAAATGTCCAGGGAAACATAACACATATCTATTCAAGTCTCCAGATACTACATTAATAGAAACACCTCATAAAGATAATGAAAAACTTAGCATAGAATATTTAAATGTTTAATTTAGTTTTAGATTTTGTAATAAACTTGGTTATTCACCAATTTACTTGTTTTACATTATTTTAAGTTAATCAGTTTATTGCTAATTTACTAGATTATTACATTTAACTGTTGCATTCATTGTAATTTTTAAATACCTAGATGCATCGTACTGGAATGGGCCAACTAATTCTTAGATAAAATACATTGCAAATAAACCCAATTCTTATCATAAAATCTTTTCCCAATTAATAACACTGCTAACACTTAAGTATTAAAATAAAACAAATAATTGTAATTGTGTGTTGGGTATATTTATTTATAATTAATTGCTTAATACTAGGCCAGTGATACTGACATACCCCTTTCGGCTTCCTCCGGGGTATCGAGCGGGAGGGAGCTTTACTGCTTTTCCTCTAGCCACAAAAAAGGAGCCTCATATAATTCGTAGCAGTACTTATTCACTTTTAAAACTGCCCTACGCTAAGCTAGGTTTGTATTAATTAAATAATTAATTATAGGAGTTTTTACTAAGTAATTTCATAAGAATTTTCGTAGACTGGATTAAAGATACCTAATTATTTAATCTAAGAATTCCGGTAAGCAAAGCAGTTTGATTAGCGAAGGATTACCAACTTAGCTCTTGTGATCCTAGCAACAAAATATGTTTTTTTATATATCTATCTATTCAGCTACATGAAGTCCATCGCTGTTTTTTTTACAAGATAATAATAATTAAAACTGAATTGTCATAGTACTTACTCACTGTGTAAAACAATTTTATCTTGTCGCTGGAATCGTTGTCCTGTTTAAACTATGAGTATTTTCATAAAAATCAAGGCAAGCGCTTAAAGGTCGACAATAATCAAGTACCCATGACCACTGTCCTTATCAGACCTTAAATGTTACGGTTAAATTTTAATCTCACTGAATTAACGTCAATTACGTCAATATGGTAATTGATAAATTTAAACTAAAGATACAGCTTATAATTTGTGATAAAAATTAAATATATATTAACACAATAATTTGCATTACATTTTTGAATCCAAACTGAAATTTACTAAGAATGACATTTAAATCTTAATTGTGTTATCCTCCCATGGTTAAAAATATTCATTGACGTAATGTTTTTGGAATATATTATAATTATAGCAGTGTTTTAAGATACAAAATAACCAAAACCCTATTACGTAAATACCTTTCAGCATAATGCATGTTATTGATAGATATTAGATTGATAGACATGACATGACTGGACACTCCTTTAGCAAAAACAATTAATTCACACCCATTACTGACCTTAATAAATTGGATTGAAAAACGGTTTAATTACACCAATTAAGTGTGTCGCAAAAAAAATATTGTCTATGGGATAGCCCTAAATTGTTTATAAAATGTAGAATTTTCTAGTTTCCAGTTTACCTATTCTGTAGTTAAGACCTTTCTGGTCACTTGCCCTGCGCCCCAGTCAACGAAATATAATTTAAGTTCGGTCAATGTCAATCCGGTTAAAAATAATTAACTGGCAAAACCCAACGAATAAAATACCCGAATAATTAAATCGCGCATTTCAAGAGTTGCTTATAAAATTGTGGACTGGAATATTCTTCAAATTTTCGATGTCAATGTTCAACGGCATTGTATAAAACCGCGATGACTGAAATAAGGAACAGTCAGAGGTATTTCAAATTTCTCTATGCTATAAGTCAGCCATTAGGTAAACATAAGACTGGGTGTAAATGCAATGTTTTCTATTTATTGGGGAATGTAATTCCAATTAATAATATTTATCCAAGAAGTTCATAAACGTGTCAACCAAAATGCGTAAATACTAAATATTGTATTTGATGTAAACTCAAATCAATTTGTTATTTTATCGTAATGAAACATACTGCGGATAGCATATCAGATCAGATTTAAAAAGATAACCTCATTTGAGTATTATGTAAAGCGCAATCGAAACTCGTAGGCAAAAACACTGCGTTTAATCGCAGAAATCAATTTTGTTAAATTGTCAGTAGATATGACTCTTCTGAATGGGTATATTCCACCACAACACGACATTAATAAAAAATGTATGCAAAAGGAATGACCGTGTATATACATCTGCTATTTAAAAAACTGGTCCGCAATAAATGACCTTTAATACTAAGAATTAAAGTGACGCATTAAGATATTTTCCTGTCCCTGTGAAGTCCGACAATCTCTTCTATCTACGGATAGACATAGTTGTGGGTATAAATTTAAATATTTATATGAGTCAATAATTCATGGAAAGCTACATAGTCAGTTTGAACTGATATATTTTTCCATCGACGAACAATTATCGCATAATACATTATACGTCACATCATTAAACATCTACTTATTGGTTCTTTGTTCGGTTCCAGCGAGTATCATTAAGGGGCATTTTTTTTCTATTTATGTATGTGATTTTTTCCATTTACCGAATCCGGTGATGAATAATTGAACATAATATCATAAATGATCGGATATTGTAGAGGACATCGCGCCGTCCCTATTGTCCTTTATCTCTCCTGGTAGCGTGACTTGCTATGATTATGTTATCGGGTTTGCGTAGCAGATTATACATTTTTCTATTAAATTTATCAATATACTATAAGTATGCATTATGCAAATGTGAAAATATCACGGATGCATAATTGTTTTTGAAAGAATTTCTACGGTACTTAAGTCCGCCAACCCGCACTAGTCCAGCGTGGTGGACTATATGGCCTAACCGTTCTCAATCGATTCTCTCGATTGTAGAGTACGCCCGTGCCCTGCAATGGAACGTATATGGCCTGATATATATATAGATAGATAGAGTTTGTTAAAGTTTTTATCTTTTCGTTATGTAGAGCAATACAATGTACTATCTTATAATTCGTTAGTATATATTTGTTCGAAATGAGGTAAGCCCGATCTTGGGATATTTTTCCAACTGAATCTTTTCGGAAAAAATAACATTATTGTACTCTCCATTGAGCAACCAAAACACAATCTTAATAATATTTCGTAGCTTCAACCTTATCATTAATCCTTATATTTTATTACAGTAAAGATCAGCAGTTGAGTGTTCAGGTAACCCTGTCCCACATAGCACATTAATGCCACTTGTTATTATTAAATAAATACTTTTATCAGTTTATACATAATAAAAACGGTGCCCAGTATAATAAATAAAATGGTGGCGGTACCGCACCGCATGGATTAAAAATAACATTTTCTTCAAACAAATTCCACCGTGATAACAAAGATGAGATATTCTTGCACATTTATCTCTATAAAACACCACCTCTATACTTGATATAATCAAAATCATGGGCTTTGCTCAAATTTCTATAGAACCATTACCTTATCCGAATATTCTATCTCTTCAAATCATGGAACATTTTGAAAGTAATTTCGAATAGTATAATGTATATACTCGTAATGACATCTAAAATATTAGACAAATATTAAGTTAATATGAGTTAGAATAGTTAAGTCTGAGAATAGTTGTTTATACATTGTTTACGAAGATTTATTCTGTGCAAATAATTCAATAATTATTCGTCAAACCGTTTTCGTATATGTCCAATCTCTACCTAATTAAATTTATTCAAATAACACTTTCCAACTATTTGCAATTTGAGCCGTGTTTGTATAAAATAATACGATTTATATTTATGTTCTAAATTTATGTTGTGGTTTAATTAAAAATACCTTTTGACAAAAAATATTAGGTTATTCTATTTTACATACCTACTTATAAAAATGACTGAATGTTTTGCCTAATTTTTAAAGTGTCCACAAAGTCCAGTGATTAAAAACATAAATATGTACTAATAGAAATAATTCACTACCAGCGAACATTCTACGTACGTACGACCTCCTCAAGGTTTAAACACTAATCGTAAAGTTTATAACAAACAAGTCTATTTCTCGTCTACTGCAATCCGCACAAAACTGCAGTGCCAAGATAATTATTAATTTTATTTACAGAAGCGTCGTACTATTTTTGTCTTCGAATTAAAAAAATGACCTGCATTCCACTTTGATTTTATACATTCCGGAAAAAGCGAAAAGGTCGTTGAACTGTTTCAACAAAAATATCTGTGCATTTCACACTTGTCTGATATAACATTGCGGGTAACTGTTTTTGTGTAGATTTTTTGCAAACTCAACTTCTAAAACTCGTTGAGATATCCATCTTTGTTGCTTCAAGATCACATTTTTTACTGCATGCCGGACGAGTTTTGTCTCTTCGTTACCAGTTAATTACTTTTTTTTTTTCAAGTTTCCTGCATCAGTACGATTCTATTTGTCATGGTGTCTGAAATGCGGTGTACATTTGTATAAATATTCGTGACGTGCCTGTCATTTCAATGTTAATAGGCAAATTGAATTTGAAACAGACAACACGTACGCCAAAGTACTGTTAATGTAGCAAATGAGCACTCACCTATCTTATATAGTGATCCGAGTATAATTCTAATTAGCTTTTGCTTCTCTATTTTAAGAATGATGACCAAAAATATGAGATTAACAGTAAACTACTCATGCATTTAAAATATTGTCCACGTTCATCGAATGTATAATATTTTGACTAAAATTCACTGTAGGTCAACATGACGTACCCCAGACAATAAACCAACGCTATTAACGTCGTCTCTCCTCGTTTTTGTTTTGTCATTAATCCTGTCAACATAATTGACGATAGCGTGATCAACCTCATTAGAATTTTCTTTATGAAATTTTCCTTTCAGTGGGGCAACTATACCAATAATCTATAAATAGATAAACTGAATAACGTTATTATTATAATACGGAAATTAAAAACGATTTTCCCAACGGCCAACCTTGACCCAAGCCAGGGTCCTAATGTCATATGACACGTAAAGTATATTATTAACAGATCATTTGTTTCATGTAATGACAGTATTTCAATGCTATCGAAAGGAAAACATCAAAAAGCAGATATTAGTATTTTGTCGACTAGCAAGGTCGAGTAACTCGAAATTTATCCATTAGCTTCCAGAATGTACGGAAAATCCTAATGGTGACTATTGCTAGAGTTATTAAGACTTTAAAGGTTGATGTTGGTTTTACATAATGTTTTGTGTGCAAGTGCGGGGTAAATAAGAACAAATGTATTTTTTTTTATTTCAATAAAAATGCTACTCATGACAACAACGTGCACAGCTAGCTGGGTTTATTCCACGAAGTTAAATAGATGCTAAATCCATTATCTAATCTCAGTTTATAATTCTATTTGAATAGCTAATTAATTGCCTGCCTGTGTGGGAAATAAAGATGGGTTACGGAAAGCGAGGATAATGGTATAATACATTTTAAATTTACTAGCAAAATATACACCCAGAACTGTTTAATCAAAGTTTTAGAAGACATAGTAGATAGGACCCAAATGGATTATATAATTGGCCATCTATTAATTCATCATGGTTTGCGAGACCTAGATGTCTCTCGCAGTTCCTGATACCCACGAGACTCGATCTTAGTGTGGGGTCAGGACTATGTATGTGACTGTTGGGTGTATTTATTTATTTATCTGTTATCGTTTGTTTAGATCCATTTCGGAGTAAAAATTACTACGTATAATCTCGAATTTTAAGAGAAACCACGAAACCTATATTATCTACTACAAATATGTACATGCCATATGAAATGTGTACCTTCTACGTCCTACTAACCGCCGACTTCTGTAGAATACGTTGTGATAATTTTAAAAGCAAATACTTTAGGCAGTATCATTGGTTATTCTAAAGGTATAACATTTACCTAGTTTTAACATATAAAATTATAATATTAGAAACACGATTTTGTGGTAAGTACTAGAGATGCTATAAACTATTCTCCGGAAAAGCCATATTTTTTAGTCTATGTCAATGATAAAACTTTAATTGAAATTTTTAAAGTAAATATATTAATAACGAACCAATTTTCAAATAACCATTTTCGTCAAAGTAAGTTGGTTTTTTGTTGATTTATTTTTCTGAAAAACTACAAAAAACTACGAGTAGTTACTGCTTTGAAAAGATTTTCTATGCATTAAAACTACAATCATGAAGTAAAAACAATTATGATACCTAATTGCTCCTACTTTGAAACATTCACACATCGGTTACTGCAAGAGCTCATATAAAATTATGCTTTCTCAGGAATAATCGGTTTTCATTTATTTGCATGAATATAAAACATTTAGTAATTACAGAACAATATAAAAGTAAAGTATTTTTTGTATGTTTTCCAGTAATTTTGATGGCGTGTGTATTTCAACATACCGCTAGCGCTTTTCGCGCAAATGTAATCGCAGGGAAAAGCTATTCAAATAAAAACATGGCAGTGGTTTATTACATAACCTAGACCTTATTGGCCAATAGCAGCCCTTTATTTTTGCATGCTTATATGGTTCGCGGGGCTCGGTCACGGTGAACGGCGCTAACCTTGTGCCTCCGATAATCACGTAATCCTGAAGTCATTGGTAATATAGCCCACAGATCACGACGTAATTATTTAAATACATTTCTTTACCTCTGACTCTGCTCCTCGTCACCTGTGAGATATGGGTGGAGTGCAATAAAGTATTGAGTATTGAAAAAACAAGCAAAAACTTTTAATACGTCACTGAGAAGTTAGCAAATTAAAAAAAAGAAAAGCTTTTGCTATTAAAATCTTGTATCTTGTAGGTACTTAGATAAACTGGAATTTCCAAGCTCGGTAATTTTGCTAAAGAATTATTTTACCAGAAATCCATGAAAGAATTGTTAAATGTCCAATTCAGCATTCAAAAGATTAGTAACACCAAAATATAAGCAGACATAATGAGAAAGAAAGCGGAAATGGCATTATAAGCGGTTGCTTCCGACAATTTAATAAATTCTGGCCGTCCATGGAAACAATGTAACATTTAATTCCAGGAAGCTTCATTACCACTGTCCATATTGTTGTTGGAGTTGGTCACAAAACGTAGTGACAGTCGGACCGTATACCCCCAACTGTCAGAATCAATTAGCGTAATTGGTTTCCGGCCAACACACAATTTAACATTGTAAATTACGCTGGTATCTAACTCGGTTTTGCAACTACTTCGATGATATATACTAAAATTGACAGTTACCATATTTTTTGGAACAAACAGCAACCCGTTTTTGATTGCATTTTATTCCCAAACGAATATGAAAACGATTTATTAGAGCCAGAGCATTAGACAAATGGTTGGTTGGTTTATCTTATCTAAAACAGTCTTCAATATAATTAAAATAATCTTGAGCTAATGATGACAAATGAATAGGGTATTAAATCTATTTATAGATTTTTATGCTGTAAACTTTAAAATATTTTAGATATCTAGTAAGCTCACCATCCATTAAAAGAACGCGGTTATACTTTAGCAAAAGTGAATTAAAGAGGCATCTTTTTACCCCATCATTGAAAAAGGATCATAGAATTAAAAAACCATCAAATACATCGCAATAAAGTAACAAGGTCTATAATATGTTTAATATGTCCAATTATAAACATCCGTTTGCAGGTGCTTATCCATTGTGCGTGTTCTCAACACACAGACACCATGATTGGAATAATTTATGTTATGACGTCCGACGGCGTATTAACTTAAATGTCTATTGCAATGCAATAAATATCCCATACACAAATGTACAAGGGTAAATTAGCTCTAAGAAAGACGTACAGGTCAAGTTTATTCAGTATGCAAAAAATATAAAAATTTCCATTGTGTTCTACGTCATTTTTTTCATAATTAGATTGAATAAAAAACCCAATGTTACGAACGGTGAATTTCTTGCCAAATTTCCTGCTTATTTAATGTCAATAGAGGTGAAAATTGTTTAACAATGTCAACACTTTATTTTATCGTTTTTTAAAAGACTCGTTTTTTTTCTCAGAAAGTGAGTAATCAGAGGTCTGTAACAGATTACATTCAAAGACTATGACGTAGGATACAGGCGGTGGATTAAACATGTATAAAACAAGAGGGGAAGTTGTGGACGTAACATATGCTGAGTGGTATGCGCTGCATTAAACATCGTATCAATCCCTGTCTACAGAATAATGGGTGAGATTGGAACCAAGCTGGGACTCGACGAGCTGGCGGGAGGAGCGGGCGCCATCAGCAAAGCCTTGCTTGCTGAGTTCGTTGGTAAATATCACATTAATCATATTTTTCGTTTATTTATACATTAAATGAATTGAAAAGGGCGGCGTCGGTGGTGAAGTTCTACTACGATACCTACAATTAATTAATTACAACTATGAGGTATCGGTTCGAATCCCGAGTCGGCAAAGTGATATTGGATTTTTCTATTTGCTATCGGCCCTGAGTCGTCTGTGCCCAATATGGCGATAGGCTAGTCCCTAACACATCGTGGGATGGAACACATAAAGCGAAACGTGTGTGTCCTGGTAAAGCCCCTGCGTACCCCTTCCGAGAAAAAGGCGTGAGTTCAACAAGAAAACAATTGAAGATCTATATGACTGTTAAGACCAGCCCTATGAATACGTTAATCAAACGTCGACACTTATTTCTCAGTAAATCCAGTTATAGCGCTTATAAATATTAAAGCGTTTAGAATACGTTCATATATTGTAATTCTACGCATGCATCCTTTTAGGTGATAAACGATTTTATATATACGTTGATGATATCATATAGAAAACGTAATTGGAATACCTATAGTGATTCCAACGTAAGGAAATAAAATCTCATGAATGTTAAATTGTTTACATGGAAAACAATTTAAAGGATATAAAATTAGTTTAGCATTCCTATTACGAATAATGTCAATAGATACCATAAATAACTTTAAATAATTAACCTATAACTAAGTTTCTTACAGAAAATATGGACCAGGATTTATTCTACAATATAATAATCACTGATAATTAAAATCTAAAATACCTATATTAATATCCATAACCAACCTAGTGTCCCTGAGAGACTCGCCGAGCTTCGGGGCTCGGTGCCAATTCTTTACGTGTCACTGTTGATCCTGGCTGACAGGAGTTGCAGTGGTGGGTGTGTGGGCGGGACACCTCTAGAAAAAGAATATCCATAAATGTGGTATAAGCTAAGATACTGAAGATAAGGGTCGTAAGTTGTAACCTAACATATAAATAAAATTCAATATAGATCCTTTATCATATAGCCCTGCATTCGCATGAATATCAGCTCCCTCAGCTTTTCTCACCATAAGTATACTACAATCTCTTTGAATGAATGTAACCATAACGTGGATGGTGGAATGCTTGGCGCTTTCTTGCAAAAGGCCAATGTTTAGCAATCGACAGTGACAATATAAATGCGTTATGTAAGTAAAACATGTACTAATATGTTTTATTTCTAGGTAACCTGTTGTTGAACTTCTTCGGGTGCGGGTCCTGCGTGAACGTGGGTAACCTGGTGGGCGGCATCATTACTATTGCAATGGCTTTCGGCCTCGCCGTGTTCGCTGCTGTCTCGGTACGTAAAATAGACAAAATCCATTGCTAAAGGCTATTCTTTAGATATCCATAGAAGATATATACAATTATGTAGTTTTGATATGTTTAAATAATCATTTTGGTACTTAAATGGAAAGAGATCTGCGTTCTTTCGCATAGTTTTTGGGAAACATTTTATCTTGAATGAGTTTCGCTTTTAACCTCTTGTTTGCGGTATTATTCATGGTTTAAACACAAACCCAAATATGAATGCATTGAAAACATAATAGAAATCGATGTTACTGTGCCCGCATAATGCAAATAGCAGCCTCCTGTGGTTATTTAAAAGGCAAAAACGTTATCAATTCCACACCACACATGACGCTTTGATGTACCTATTCATCTACACCCTAATTAATCGTTGACATTCAATCTTACAAGAAATCAGATATAGTAGTTATCTATTATTAAATGTTAATAATATCCACAATCTTAATCGTTTTTGTCGGCACGTCATTTCCTCTGACAAACGGTAAATGAGCGGGGCGTACATATTTCTCATTAATCTAAATGACGTCAGCTAAACAAACCTCGGAAAAGAATTATTCATTTTCATGAATAAATATTAAATGCATAGTAAATTCATTTCTTTATTACTACATATAATTACGAATAATACTTTAAGCAGAAATGTAACATGTGAATTTAAATTATGAATGCTAATCATTTTTATTTGTACGACAAAGTCATGTACTTTTTTTGATAAGGATAATCCGATTTTCACAGAAATCTTACTATGACATACCGAAAAAAAATCGTGAAATCATTGGAGAAAAGGCATTAATCAGTATCTATTATTCGAATAGCTCAATGTGTCAATAATGACTGTGATCATAAAATAAGCGAGGTGATTGCATTGAACATGTTACGAGCAAAGCAATTGCGAAGATCATGACTTGTAATAACCGAATCAAATTGCATATAAATATTCTACCTATAACAACCACAATTAATATTTAACGTTAATCATTTATTTACAGTTTCCGTCATCAGACCATCTGCTCATAATTTACAACTATAATCAGAGAAAAAACTAATTTCAATTTTTATTACTTTTTTCATAGCATGTATTTAAAATTTTAAAATTTAAAAGATATTTGCTTGATGAATGAGTATAAGAATTTCTATGTTATGACATTCGCTTACTTCTACTAGCCCATAATCGCTAACTGCTGAACACTTGAGTTGACTCCTCTACATCTGAAACTTCGATAGAGAACTCACCTAGCCCCTCTTAATACTAGAGAAGACCCATAGGCTTAAATGTGCTACATTATCCTGATAAATATTGTTTTCTACACAGGCTATAGGTCACATCTCGGGCGGCCACATCAACCCTGCAGTAACAGTGGGTTTGGCGTCAGTCGGCCGCGTGAAGCCCATAAGAGCGATCCTGTACATCATCGCACAGTGCGCAGGCGCCGCAGCAGGGTCTGGCCTGCTGAAGGCCCTGACTCCGGAGAAGGTGGCGGGCTCGCTGGGCAACACGTCTCTCGGCAACGAGGTCACCCAGCTGCAGGGCTTCGGAATTGAGTTCTTCCTCGGATTTGTACTCGTGTTTGTTGTTTGTGGAGTGAGTATTACCCCATACCCGTATTATAATATTCATATAATATCTATACTATAGACAGAATTGCTACCTTTTAAATAAATAGAATGGAGACATTACTGCAATAACGAAATAGCTATACCGAAAAAAGGATACTCCTGGAAAAATTGGAACTAAATTACGTTTTAGTGGGCCTTTCATCTCTAAAAACTGTCACACACTTTCATCACCTATTTCCACAACAACACTTAAGCTAAGTAAAAATTAAGCTTTAGACTTTAGAGGCTTATTTATCCAACAACGCGTGCAGGTATGCGACCCGAACAAACCGGACAGCAAGGCGACCGCGCCGCTCGCCATCGGCCTGACGGTCACCATGGGCCACCTGTGCGCCGTCGACTACACCGGCTCCTCCATGAACCCCGCGCGATCCTTCGGCTCGGCGCTCGTGGTCAACTCCTGGGCTGACCACTGGGTGAGTAATATATGTAATACGTTTCTCAGCGAGCGTTATTGCATTGAGCCTACATAAGTTTCTTTTTTTAATTTTCTCCCTTTTTGCTGGTAATTTATTGCCGATGTTATTTGTGAAAACTTTTAATTCACCTTTATTAGGCTATAATATGTATTACTTTTTATTTTAACGCTAGTTGTAAGATTTCCTAATATTATTAAAAAATAATAGCCACACACAGGATGGTATTCATAAAACAAACTCAAGTCCAGTCAAAAGTACGATGTTAGTGAAGATTAGTTCAAAATCATAAGATCCATATTTATGATACGTGATGATTACATCCATACATAAACATCACGCCTTTTTCCCAGATGGGTAGGCAGATATGGTACTAGGACACCCATATTTCGCCTTGTGTATTCCGTCCCACGATATGACAGGGGACGAGCCTATCGCCATATCGGGCACATATACCTGACTTCGGGTTAAATGCGCCTCTAAGGATAGGGCAAGTTAAAGATAAGGTAGATAGATTTGCCTAGCATCAATTGCTTGTCAATTCTTTACATGCCACTGTTGATCCTGACTAACAGGAGTTATTTACAGTTATGTATCAATCTATTTCTCGATACTGGTCTTTACTATGCGCACCTAAGATGAATCTTCTGAGCTCAAAGTCTCTTAATTATCGTATATTGCGGTTGCAAGGGACTGAGGTCTCTATGAATAACAATTGAGCTGAGATCATCTATCCTAGAATGAGTAACCAAAGCCACAAATATACCTATATATTATGTAGGTACAAATAAATCAACCTCTATAAGGTGAGCGAGAAAAATATATTTTAATAAACACAAGTACTTACACCTACCATACTTTACCTGTTTTAGCTGTCCGAAACTGTTTACGTAGGCGTAAGATCTCATGAATTTTTGTGATGTCTGTAGGTGCAGTACTCGTCGATTATTTCTCGTCAATAAAAGTATACTTAAATTTCTTGTACAAGTGAAATAATACTCTATAGTACATATTATTAAGAATTTAAATAGATTCATAATCATTTTGTAATCGAAATAGCGGAAATACGCTTGACGAGAAGTTTGTGCTATACGTGGCAACTCTACCTACCCTCTCGGACCATGACCACGGATAAAGACCTGTGAGATGATATTTTTCCATTAGAAACCTATACGGACAGGTTGACCACTGGGTGTGACTGTTTTAGTTTGCAGTATAGAACTAACTGGTTGTTTATGTGTATTAGGTATGTCTCAAATCAAATTGTCAGTTGTGAAACCAAATAAAAATACCAGGGTAATTGCAGTTTAAGTAATGTGATATCTCTCTCTCTCTCTCTCTCTCTTAAGCCATAGGAAGCCTACAAGAACATAGGTCACCCCCAAGGATTTCCTCATCGACCGGCTGGACGCGGCCTGCATCCCTCGACTTCCTGCAACATTACCCATGGTTATGACATAATAAGTAGTAATAATGTGTTTCTGCCAGGTGTACTGGGCGGGTCCCATCGCCGGCGGCATCGTGGGAGCGCTGCTGTACGTCCACGGCTTCTCTGCCTCCGTGCCCGACACACCTACCAGGTACCGCTCCGTCGCCAGTGACGAGAAAGAGGTAATTATTATTTATTAGTGTTATCAATTATTAACGCTAAACATGATTATTTTTTTAGAAACTTATTTTCTTACTTCTTACTAAACTTTACATATAATAAATTCATTAGCCAAAGCCATTAAATAAATATCATTACATAGTAACATGAAATAAAAAACAAGTAGAGTTTTAAAAAGTTTAATATCTTCATCTTCCATCTCAATCTTCGTTTTTTTCCTGGATTTAAGTACTGAATAAAATATCAAATGATGTGTTTTTTAACATACTGGCATTACAAAGTGCCTACAATGAACCTGATGGCTATTTGAATAGAGCATCTACCGACAAGAAGTTATATTTCGTCGGTCGAAACCGGATAAACTGGCTGAACTTGAAACGTGACACAGGTACATGTGTTACTATGAAGAATTTTTCACCATTGCATACGATGGTCACTATACGAGTGGTTACGTTTATCTCACACCAGACCAGCTAATAACATTTTTACAAATTACAAGCGAACTGGACGCCTGGCTCCCGCTGCTTGGACCGTTGAACATGGAGTAAGCAATGATCGAATATAATGAAAGTTGTATACGGAAGATGAGAAATGCATAGGAAAAAAGTTTTTGTGTAAGGTTCCTGACTCACAAGACTCAATAAGAGTCTTATAATTAGCCGTTAGAAAACTACATGAAATCCAAACACTATTTGCCACTTTAATAAGTCAATATGCAATGATAAATGCACCTGCATGAAAGCGATAGAGCATCACTCTAGTAGTTAGTTACCCTAGCTTATTGTAGAACTGAGACGGTTGCATCAAAAAGTGCCAGTCTCACAGAAAACCGCTGTCAAGAAAGCGCTTTGCTGTCGTCTTTTGTACGGTGAGGGAATTTGCCGGGATCACAATATCCCGAAACTTCTCCCATCTGTTTTCCCTTAATTTTCCTTTCAATTCTGAGCAACAAGATCCTGCCTTTACTCTGAGTTATGTAGATGTTCATCAAGTTCAGTTGGCCCTTTGCTCGTGTGTAGGATCTATGCGATAAAAAATCTAAGAGCATTATAAAGTACAGTCTTCTATAAAAAATATTAGTCAGGAATCTAACGGTCTGTTTAATGATATTTTAGCTGAAGCGCCTGGACGGCGGCAAGGCTGACGATCTTGCCTGAAATCGCGACGCAGCGCGGCTGGCGCGACCGGTAGCCGGGGTTGCCGACGTCTCCGGAATGTCCGGAGTCACCGGATTGTCCGGCATCAACGGTTTGACCGGCGTCACCGTCCCCAGCGAGACGCGGCCGCGCGCGCCG
Organism: Deilephila elpenor; assembly: GCA_949752805.1. Taxonomy (NCBI): domain Eukaryota; kingdom Metazoa; phylum Arthropoda; class Insecta; order Lepidoptera; family Sphingidae; genus Deilephila; species Deilephila elpenor. The sequence continues at coordinate 8,670,674 of OX457097.1, forward strand.
CCGCCCGCCGCGCACTCCACGCGCCTGCACCCCTACTCTCGACATATAGATACGTATACACAACCTGCCATATAGACGATCCCCGTCGCTACTACGGACCCACTGCCCGAATAAACATTAATATACAAACATATAACTTTTTTCATATTCCTTTGTAATGGGATATCGAAAATTAGCCATCTTTCTTTCAAAGTATCACTGCAAAGACCTAAAATTAAATTATGGGGTTGTAAGAATTGTATTGCGATTAAAGACCTCCAATATATTCGATAGAACGAAAAAGATCAAGATAATTAATGTAACAATATATTTTTATAAAATATAGTCAATGTGTCATTTGGCTCGAGTTTAGATATCTTTAATGCAAAAACACCCGGAAATCTCTAAAATTTATCTATTTCGGCACATTTACCAGATACATTTAATTAATGGTACATCCGTCGACCGTTCTGTTCATATTTATTGATTAATATTTAAAGTTAGGACGTATCAAGTTTTTACTAAAAAGGCTAAACGTCGCTTCCGTCCACGTTGAAAGCGCCTCGACTTTAGCCTTATTTAGGACTAAAAATCTCTATTTCAATTGTTATCATACAATTAGATTTATCGAACATTTCTACATTCGATATTCAAATTCTTTATTAGTAAATAAGTGTAGCACATAAGATCAAATTAATATTTATACAATTTCGAAACTTTTACCGTACTCAGCTTTACTATCGTAATTATATTTAATATTGGTAAGAGTGTACATAATAGCGCGTATTCTTGGCTGCGCCTGATGGAAGCGTGGATTAAAAATAAAAAATATATTAAAATGTTTGTCACGTGGGCTAGTACGCACACATCTCGTATTGTATTAAGTACACTGACCACATTTGTAACGTTTTGGCATGCGTTTGAAATTAAACTATTTGTTAACTTAGCACACATTATTAATTTATATCGGTAAATATTAAATATTTCGAAATGTCACTTGAGATTGAATGTAATAATTGAGCGTATGTTAAAAAAAACTTAAGTATGATTATATTTGCGCCCTTGTTTAATTGTGATTAAATATTAAATACTTTATAATATTTAAACGTGTTTTATTATTGAATAATCATGATGCTAAAACAGTTATGGAACAACGTTTATGTGTATAATTTATACATTGAAGTATAAAGTATTACAAAATATTTACGTAGCAAAGCATAAAATACCAATGTTCAAAGTATGTATGTACATACCTTCCTCTACATTTTAAATGTTCCTTGTATGTTTTAAAGCAAACAATGTCTTCTGTGCAACTTACGGGACATGTAAAACCAATGAACAAGAGGGTTATTGCCCATTGGTGCAATAAAGAAGTTCATGGTTTCAAAAATAATAATGTAACCCATTTTACCCAATACATAGTTGAAATAGGAAAAAAAATCTCTCATTTTTCAGCTGGATAAGATTATGTCCATGAAACAAGACATCACGGGTTTTATTCCTGCACCCAAACAAATATCACATCTAATCGAGCAGCTGTATATAAGATTGCAAAACAGTCTCGTTCTTCGACATCAAAAACACAAAACTTTTAAAGATCGTAAGTATAAATGGTTTTTACTCAAATTCATAACTGAGTGTTAAATTTAGCGTAATTTAGTAAGTAAGTACTAATATTTTTCCAGGAAACTATTTTTGACCATTTCACAAACTGAAGACAACCTTATGCAACGAGGTAGGCACCTAATTATATTAATTACACGCATCGTTTGCATAAGCTCCGTATAGCCGACCGAGTTTTACATTACAACACTTCAAGGACTATATTGAAATGTAATAACCCTTCTAGGTTTTTCCAGATATTCGTAATTGATAGTGATATTACTAAGACCAGTGGCCTGTGCGGCTGCGGTGGGTATCGCCGATCCTCGCCACCGCAATTAGCGACCGTTTTCAAGGCCCCTAGTTCTAGCGTTACACAATATTTACCACAACAAACATTTTCTTATTTATATTATCTTCTATCGTTTCCATTATAGCCTTCGATTCTTGCTATTGTATAAAAGGATTGAAATGATGACTATTATGTCAGTGCCAAATATTGATTTAGTAATAAACTTAATTGAGGTTCAAAATGCATTTGATAAAAATCTGATAGCGATAAATATATTTCATAAAATTTCACTCGGTAATATTTTTTTAAATTGTAATTGACTTTAAAAATTGTTTTCGCGTGTCGTTTAGCATGAACAAAACCTTACAATTTAAAAAGTAAAAATAGAATTGACGTAATCACTTGTGTATTCCTGTGCTTACTATCAAGTTACCTCTTCAAGGTGCATACATAAATGCAGCGAATATATTCCCTATGATACATCTTAGGTAAAGAAGCTATAGGTGTATAGTATATTGCATCAATGTGCGATAAATTGCGAGAAACTTTAAAGATATACATCATATTGGTTCTTAAACCGAATACATATTTAAATATGAGGATCATTAATGTTAGTACTTTTAAAAAATATTAATATTCTAACTCTCTTCTATAAGTAGTCTTATACCATGAAAAATGTTTTAATAAAAAAAATGTTTCTAAAACCATAGGTAATACATATCTAGTGGTCCGAACTTAACATATGAATGTGATGCTTTTTATAGGTAAATTCTAGTTTTATGAAACCTAAACAAACAACAGAAAGGTACGTTTAGGCAACTTACAAGGTGAGTCGGCGACTCAAACACAACCTTAAAGTACACCCGACTAGTTTTAGACAAAATAAAAAAGTGCAGTGGCCTGTTGGTCACGAATTTTTACTGTGCTCTTTGGTCACGAACCAAACGCGAACTATAGTGAAGTGACGAGTTAAAACTCTAAAGTTCAGATATTTCCGAATTTAATTTATGTACCTAAGTGTTGTTACTTCGTTACCAACGCATTGTAGAGACCTTTACAATTTCTAAAATCCATCAATCCGTAATAGGCCAGCGCGGGTGAAGAGTTCCTTGCCCAGGATTTCGGCAATGGACATAACCTTTACGCTAAGTGGCTGACATTTATGCCCCATATACACGGGGTGAGTCCCTCGCCTCGAAGATACGATAATCGTAAGGATATAAAAAAGTTGCATCGTGTAAACATTGTCAGAACACGATAATCTATGACAGTTATGTCATGCGCTAATCGCATTCGATTCTCGCAGAGAAACTCTCCCCATGTCAATGGTGTTTATTTAATTTAAAATATTCTAAAAGGGATAAACTACTCACTGTACATATTCTCCAACAAGCTCGTCATGGCATTGACCTCCGTTACGTTGTTATTAGATTTTTTACAACACTCGCCTATCTTTTCTTGTTATCTCAAAGATTGGACACACTCAAATCGCTCGTCACGGATCGGCGCTAACGCATAGTGTATTATCTATGGCTAACGCATAAAGTTACAATTAAAATGTCGCTAACTAAATGAAATATTACTGTACTGTATCATCCCATATACGTCCCACTGCAGGGCACGAGCCTCCTCTACAATCGAGAGTACAATTGAGAGGTGTTAGGCCATTTACACACAAAATTAATAAGCAATCCCAATCCCTATCTAAGGATCGATCCGGAAAATAGACCAATCAGAACACATCAAATGTGAGCGTGTCGGCAATACCTTGAGCCCATTGGTTTATTTTCACGATCGATCTTTCGATAGAAACGAAGATCGTTTATTAATCATGGCCAATAGTCCACCACGCTGGCCTAGTGCGGGTTGGCGGACTTACATACCATAGAAATTATGACAAATCGCTATGATAAGCAGGTTTCCTCACGATGCAATGGTTTCCTTCGCCGTTATAGTGTGTAGTGATTGACTATTAATACACACATGACTCCGAAAAATCAGAGGTGTGCCCTGGAGCTTGAACCCACGACCACCGTGAACATGTTGGCAGACGCGTCTAGTCCGTTTACCAACAAGCCACCACGAACGCAAAGAAATATTAAGAGTAAAGAGCATACATAATAACCGTATAGGAGAAATTAATAATGTTACTTCATAAAATAATATTCTTATTTTTGGGAGACGAATAAATAACATTAGTCTGCACACTAGCGTCACCTGCCTTTTTTATTTATCGAGTGTAGGTACTCGGAGTACTGACAACATTCAACTAGGCCATAAAACTCGGTGCCAACTGCCAAGTAATATTACGCATTCCTCGATAAAGTGGGTATAATAAACTGTATTCTAGCTGTATCTTCAGTATTAAAATCACTAAAGATTTTCGACAACAATAGAAGGTAATTACCAATTTAAAACTCAGTTTAAAATAATAAAATAAATTAGCCTTGGCTTGCAAAGCAACCATCCAATTTTTTCAAATAAAATATATAAAATCTTTTTTAAATGTGGTTATAAGAAACTTGTACCCGCCTTTTTTTTTAAGTCTTAAAGCTGTAAGGTTTCCTTTTATTTATGACACCAGTCGCTGGATGCAAGCCGCTTTCAACAGCTCGATTTATGGGGGAGGCCTTTCTTCGGGAGTGGAATTCCTGTGGCTGAATAGAGAGAGAGAGAGAATAATATTTCAACGATTAAGAAAAATATTCTTCTTCCACCGCCTTTCACTAAACGCAATTGTGGTCACGACCGTCCGGTCACCTGCGTGACTCCAACCCTTTAGAAATAATATTCTATTGCGAAAACGTGTTTATTTCTTAAATAAAAAAACAATAATAACATGGCGGTATTTGGCAATGTTACAGTACTCAAGTCTGAATGTTATAGTCCATGGATATCTATTATTACTACATAAATAAATAATGCGACTAAGTAAATAAATATAATAAACAAATAGTGTAAGCGTCCTTGACCGGCAGTAATGCCCTGTTAAAATGTTGTCATTTGTTTTATCTAATCACACTTTCCGATATCAATATAATGAATTACCTTTCTGTGCCCGAGATCGATGTCCTAAATCACTTGCTAGATAATAGGGACTAAACCGTGGTACGCTTTACAGATTGTGTCCTCATTATATTTTGAAGTTTTATGAGTTATTGTGAAAGCCCGAAAAACGACAATCCTGGGTTTTATCGTTGTTAAAATTAAAGTTATGGTCAAAATTAGTTTATGCAATTGAGCCTAAGTAGCAAGTACTAGGAACGCTACCAACTACGCCGTTCGTTAGTCGGTCGGTTTTTTTTCTGCCTGATACGTCCCTGGCACGAACATAGTATGTTACATTCTTGTGGTGCCTTTAATATTTTATGCAAAAAATTAGGCAAAGAAAACACAATTTATAAAAATCAGTTCAAAAGTAATTTATTTAAGAACACATTTGATATAATATGAATAAAACACATAACAGAATAAGCACAACACTATAATCAAATACATATTTACATCTAATTAAATATTTATACACTGAGTTTATAATCATTTATACAACGTAATTTCTAGTATACTTCAAATTTGAAAATAGCCAACAGTCGAGAATACAAACAACCAAATTTTCCTGAATTTTGTTATCAAATTGCGCCTGATAGAAATTGCAGTGCAGTACCAATTAAATAAGACTATCCACTGTCGAATTATAATTGTTTCAATTTTATAGTATACGAAAAATAGCTTTAGGTATACAGGGTATATCCAGACTGCGACCGAAAACGAAGCCAGGTGGTAGTGTTAGCGACTTCAGATACAATGCAACAAAAAAAATCTCAAAATAAGCGTCAATTTTTATTTTTTATTTTTTATTTATCGTCGTTTTTGGGTGGTAGACACATCGTTTTCCTAAATTAATAAATGTAAACCTTTTTTACTTTTAAAGACGCAATGGTACGCTGGGGTTTAAATTAATATTTTAGAAAAAAAAAATTTAAAACAAATGCAAAAGAACTGTCCTATTTTTGGAAATATTTTATTTGTCTGTAAAGACAAAAGGCAATTAATACTTCTTTGTGGTTACTCACTAAATCTACCACCTGACCTTGTTTTCGGTCGCAGTCTGGTTATACCCGGTATAAATATAAATGCCTCATTACTCTCATGCAATGTTTATGCAACATCGTTATATTACATTTTATATGATAATATTGAATAATTATTGTTATATCCATATGAATTTCAAGCATTTAATTCAATATTAAGGCAACCCTGTAAACAGGTTTGCTGTCATTCGCCCATTGTGTCGTATAAGTCGAATAACTAAGCTAGAAATGCTAATTGGCTATAAATGTATGTATTTACAATTATAACATTTGTTCATATTTCCTTTGGATTATCTCATTTGGAAAAAAAGGCAAAAACGATAAAAATATTCTTGAAAAAACATCATACCAGGATAAACATTGTCGGTCTATACAGGGAATTGGTCTTTTCTTTGTACTAGCTTGACAAAGGGACCACAATTATAGGGATGGTATGTTTAGTACAAAAGAAATAGGGTATTAACTGGTTGGATAGAAAAAATAACGCTGGTCGGCCTGGACAAAATCAACTAGGAAAACTAATTATGATGAAAAACTAAATTATGTCTATGAATATATTTTAGATCAGAAAAGACTAGGTCAAACTTAAGATTAACACTAAACATATCTGTAATTATTTGTTTTATTATAGATGACCTTTAAAGGCATTTTATATCTGTACTTATTTAAATTACAAACTAGACTATTACTTGTGTCTAGGTCTACAATAAATCTGAATATATAATTTATTGTAGTTTATTACTATATTTGGATAATGAACATTCCCCCATACTCTTGCATGTCTGAAAGTAATGGACGGACACTATTTTCTCTATCGTATCAATTCCACAAGTAGTAATACTAACTTGACTTTTTCTACGCTATTTACGCAATTAGTAAATAATAAAATATATTCTTATTTAACAGAAGGGTTAAAGATGCAATGAAATCAGAATGTAATCTTTTTTTTTTATTGATTGATATATCCATACTAAGGAAATATTTAATTAGCCATTAAATGTTTGAGATGTAATTTATTTCAATATAAAATATAATAGTGACGGAAAACGTTATATATATTGTCAAATTTTTTAGGTTATTGTTACAACACATAGGCAATAATTAAATAAATAACATTTGCGTAGAACGGACCAAGTTAGTCGTACAAGGCAAATCATATTCGAGTATTTACATTTGACATACCCAGTTAAAGAGAACGGAATACAACGACCCTCATAGAGGGTAATGTGTGTGATTTTCTAATAATTCAGCTAGATATATTGTGGATTTATATAAACTTGAAACATTTCTGTTTGTCGTGAGGTATCCGTGTTTTGAAGAGCACCGAGTCCGCGCGGAATTGCGTCGACAACAGCGGTGTGTAGCCCATCACCTGTCGACATTCACATTCACTGTTATATTTTAAATTCACCAGTTTACAGTTTCCCAGCGTGGTTGACTATATGGCCTAACCACTCTCAATTGTACTCTCGTTTGTAGAGGTAGCCCGTGCCCTACAGTAGAACGAATATAGGCTGATACATATACAGTCTACTAGGGTGAGTAATGGCATATGCCATATTAGACACTTTTTTTTTTTGGAACGGTACATAAAATGTTTTTGTAATAAATTTCAATTCCTAAAAGGAGAAAGTTTATTTTAAAAGTTAATTTGCACAACACCGAATGTGATATACATCAACAATTAGTAACTGGAGAAGTTTACACAAAGTGCAATAAACTATGACTATGTACGAATACTTACAAAATCAACTATACCAAATTGAACCACCAATTGGAAGAAGGGAATAAATCCAAAAAATAGGAACGGAGATAATAAAAAAAAACTTCATAACTTTTTGCTTTCAACTTATAAACTTATAGGACATCAATGATTATTAAGAAAATATCAATCCTGATTTATTCACCGACAGACCTGCCTTAAATGTATAATATTTATTTATGTGTGTTCATCGAAATGTGTTGGATTTATTCCCTTCTTCCAATTTATCATATAATTCTAAATATAAACCATATATTACATGTTTTTATATAATATATTAATAGTATACAATAATTGTATACTAGTCCAGGTACAAAATAATTTAAAATAATAGACAATATAATGACAAAAACTATTTATTTATTACAAACTTGTATAGACACTCTGTTATCCTTCTATTCTTCATTTTCGGATCTTGTAGTTGGCCAGGTCAGAATTATATCGTGGAAATCTTTGAATTCGTCAGGAATATATTGGATTATTTTTTGTATGTCATTCATTTTTTTCTCATTTATGGGTATTTTAGTGACATATGCCAGAGTTTCAGGTATTTTCGGGTTTGTAGAAGGTTTTTGGAGCGTCAAATACAACTAAAATGGCGGGTATTAGATCGCTAGTATGACGCCCCCTACCACTATGTGATGCGATTTTGTTTATCGAATAAAAAAGAGGCAAAAAGAAATATTATTTCTATACACGTAAAGTTGATAGTTGGAAGAAGGGAATAAAGGAAGGATTTGTTTCCTCCTTCCAACTAACAATTTTTTTAGCCCCATGAATCTATACGAAATGAATGGACTTTGTTTCTTTTTTTGAACTCACAACTTAGCCCTACGTCTAAAGAATGTAAGAGTGTATAAAAGTTAATATGTCGAAAAGTGGCGTTTATTCCCTTCTTCCAATTGGTGGTTCAATTATATTCAACCTTACCTGAGAGAAGAACTGTATGCATTTGTGTCTCTCGTGGAAATGCGTCTCGTCTGCAGACAACGTCACTGGACATCCGGGACACCGGAACGTCCATCTCGACGTTACCTGTCATGTAAAAAGGTCCTATAGCCCCATTTAACCGGGATATTCTTATCATCATAGATATCATTAGAACTCTCGCTTATCGAAGATACGAAGATATTCGGAACTGTTTCTATATCACTCGGTGTATTCGTTTTAAGTATAAAATTTAATGACTGCCCCGGTGGCGCAGTTGTACTACGGTATGATTACGCTGAAATCTCGGGTTCGAATCCGGGTCTTGCAAAGTAGTATTGGATTTTTTTATTAATTATCAGCCCGCAGTCTGCAAATCACATTTTGGCGCAGTTGGTTAGACGCCGGCTATGAAACGAGAGGCCACGGGTTCGATCCCCGCACCGACACAAATGTTTGTGAGGCCTACAAATACTTAACTCGGGTCTGGGTGTTTGTGAGACCGAAAAGTCTCTCATAGTTTCCAATACCCACGACACAAAACTTAATTGATCTTAAAGTGGGGTCAAGACTATGTATGTGACTGTTGGGTGTATTATTACCTTGACGGGCGGTTTCCTGGTGAGGTGCGCGACGAGGAAGTTCATGGCGATGTCCTCGCAGTTCATGTACTCGTCCACGTAGTCGCGCACGGCGGCGGGCAGGCTGCGCCAGTAGGCCCACAGGTAGTAGCGGTGCAGGAACGCCGCGCCCGTCAGCACCATGCTCAACTCGCAACTGCACATCACACACATATATTTCTCCTCCTATTTGTTTTTCTTCCTGATTAATTAGTCCTGGTTAAAACAAGCTAGTGTCCCTAAGGCCCCATTTACACGGGGAGAGTTTTTCGCCTCGAAAATACGATTACCGTAAGGATATAAAAAAGCTGCATCGTGTAAACATTGGCAGAACACGATAATCTATGGCGGTTATGTCATGCGATAATCGCATACGATTCTCGCTGCGAGAAATTCTCCCCGTGTAAATGGGGCTTAAGAGTCTCGCCGAGCTTCGGAGCTTGGTGCCAATTCTTTGAGAGTCACTGTAGATCCTGGCTGACAGCAGTTGCAGTGGTGGGTGTGTGGGCGGGAAAGTCTATCCACCCACATACACCAGTATCAGCCCATATACGACCCATTGCAGGGCACGGGCCTCCTCTATAATCGAGGGTACGATTGAGAAGGGTTAGGCCATACAGTTCACCACGCTGACCTAGTGCGGGTTGGCCGGAAATCTATCCAGGTGTTTACGGCGTTTTAATAAAAGTATATTTACTGATAAGTCTCGTAAGCACGTGGTAAACTTCAATATCGATATCTCACCTGTAGTTAGAATTGTAGAGAAATCCATTGTTGAAGTTCAAATCCCAGGCGTGGTAGCGGCCCGGGAACCCTACGATGCGGTCGCGATGCTCGCGCCACACTCTGCCACGTAGAATAATAGTATACTAGTTACAATAATTTCTTAAGAATTGGTTGGGTTAATAAAGACAATGGTTGTGATCGTCGGAGTTTCAATAACGACTATTCCACTTTACATAAATGACGAGAATTTTATAAGTATTGAGTATATGCATAAACCATAGCTCTGTATAGAACATTGCCAGTGTGTCTGTGTAAAATTCGTGCGCACTACCTGGTACGCGGGAAACCAGTGCAATGGGGAGATAGTAGCATAGGATAGTAGCCTAAGAGTGAAAGAGACGAAAACAGACATAGCTGTACGGCACCGTTGTTCGTTGTAGGCGGCGTCTCGTGCTGGAAGTGTAGGTACCTGAATGCGAAGACGATCTCGTCGTGTCGCAGGTGCGCGTCGTCGTCCACGCACAGCACGGCCTCGGTGTCGACGAGCGAGTAGGGCACGAAGCGGTTGTTGAGCGAGTTGCGAGCCGCGCGCACCACGGCCACGGGCGCGCCGCTCTCCGGCCACGACGCCACGCTCGCCGGCGACGACGGACCGTTCCACACCACCACCACCTCACACACACATCTATCAACTCACTGCTTCTAATACGCCTTCCCCGAGGAATTCAGTGCCTGGTGGAAGCGGCCTACGTCCGGCGACTTTCTATATCTCTATTAAGTACTTTTTCCACCTTATGAATAGACATCGAACATGTGGCTTGCCGACTGACTACTATTTTCACATTTAGTTTGATCGAATTTTAACATATTTTATCTATCTTCACTTACCATCAGGTGCATTGTGGGCACTTTGACAATGCTAGTAAACCAATACATACAAAGTTACGGCCGGACAGTTAATAGCTATGTTCTCATACATCGGTGATATTGTTTTCTTAATAGTTTCTTTTATATTCCATATATATGTATTTCATCAATCATCTTAAAATATAACACTATCGCCCGTATACTCAAACGTCAGTTAAATATTACGTTCTACTTAACTACGAAAGTCCCGCTTAAATGTAATTATTAATATATAATTTAAATATGGAGTACAGCTTAATATTTAAATGGCGTCTGAGTATTCGGACGTAAGATATTTATATGTTGCAAATGAAAATAGTCAGTTACCTTGTTCAAGTAGGGTAGGCCCCGCAGGCGCGCCAGCGCGGCGGCCAGCACGGCTTCTCGTTCGTAGGTGAGTATGACGATGGTGAACTGTTCCCGCGGGCGGTCGCCGCCCAGCGCCTCGCTGAACTCGCGGCCCGCGCCGCCCGCGCCCGCGCCCACGGGCCGGAAGCCCGCCGCCGAGCCCACGAAGCGCGCCTCCGACGTCACCGCCGGGTCCCACGGCAGCTGCGGGTACAGCGCGAACGGCTCGCCCCACTCGTTCCACAGCTCGTGGCCGTGCAGCAGCCCCACGGAGTAGTTGCGGCGGTACGCGGGGCTGCTGTAGGGCGCCTCGAGCGGGCCCAGCGTCTCCTCCGGCTCCGCGTCCACGGCGGGCGGGTCCAGCCTCGGCGGGAAGTACGACTCGTTGAAGGCGGGCGCGCCGATCGTCGACGCGGCGGGTTTCGGAGGAATCAGCAACCGAGTCCGAAGCACCGCGAGTAAGGAGTCCACGGTCGCCTGCACTGAACTCAAGTAGCGTTCCCACAGGACTCTACCTTGTCGCCTGAAAGTGAGTAGATCCGCGTCGGCCAGCGCTCGCATCAAGAAATGTAACTCCGTGACCCGCGACCTCGGCAAGGAGATCACGGCCCGCCGCCAGTCCAACACCTCATCGTAGGGCAGACGAATCCTGTCGCCGCCGAGCACCACCGGTATCGCTCCAGATCTGAGAGCCTCGTACAGTCTCGCCTGCAACAGCGCGGTCGTCGCATACCTTCGGTCCGCCGGTGCAAGGATCAGAACAAAAGTAGAATCACGTAACAGCGCTCGTCTAGATCTGTCCGTACCGCAGAGCGCCCAATCTCCGATAGGGAGCATCGCTCGATTTTCAACTGGCGGGTCACATTCAAACTGGAGGAAAAACGAGTCAGACGCGGGCGCCGAGTTCGCCATTTTTTGCAAGAGCTCTATCAACGGCTTGTCCTGATCTATGTCCGGACCCCTCGGTGTCGGTTGAGATCCCTGAAAACTGAATGTTGCTTATGAATTCATACCTACACATCGTGAGGGAAATCACAGAATACTTTTGTGCGCATAAGACATTAGGAATGAACAAACAACGTATAGGAGAGAACAGTCGTAATGTAAATACCTGAGCAAGTATTTCCGGCGCGCGGGCGCGATGGGCGCGCAGTCGGGCCACACGTCGCCGCCGGGCGGGCCGAGCGCGGGCGGCGTCACCACGTCGAAGCCGGGCCGGAACTGCGCGTGCGTGAAGCTGGACTGCGCCAGCAGCGCGCGCCCCGTGCCCGCGCCCAGGAACGCGTCGCCCGCGCCCACCGACAGGTCTCGTCGCGCCAAATTTATCAATACGTGATTGCGCCCGTCTCCACCCCAGTACGGCAAGCTTTTGACGGCCGTCTCATTCAACAACAGCTTGTGTGCGTCTGTCGTGGATCTAAAACGATCAAACGTTTTAAAACATAGAATGAACATAGAACATAGAACAATGCACAGTTCTGAAAGGCAACATTACGCGATGGCAACTTACGAAGGATTTTTGTCAAAAGGGAAAGCTTCCCCGACGATGACGAGATACACGCACGCTTCATTGGGATCATTCGTGAGATGCGCGTTGTAACCTAACGTCTGTCGCAGCGTGGTCCTTAAGAAGCCGTCGACTTCGGCGCTCGCCAAAGGCGCGTACACGTCGGGATCGTACAAATAAACGGGGAATCCGGACGTCAGGGAGCAACGGGAGTGGTCGAAGCAGGAGAACATACGGCAGTGTACTTCAGATGAGGGACTTACAGGAGGCACGAGTGAGGGTGGAGTGGAGGGGAGTATTTGGACGGGAGGAGCGAGCTCCGGCGAGTCTCTGCGGATGGCCTCGAGCTGCGCGAGGCGCGCCTGGTCGGCCGACACGCGCAGGCGCTGCAACTCGCCGGCGGCGCGCGCGTACTCCGCTTTGGCGCTGTCGGACTTGGCGCTGGCCGCGGCCGCCTCGCGCTGCAGCCGCCCTCGCCGAGCCTCTAATTCTCGCAGCTCTGTAGAAACGGAGGCCTGCAATGCAATTAATAGTGTATGTTTAACAAGTAATTTTTTTAAACTAAATGTTATTTTATTTTTTTTTATTATTTAATTCACAAAACTGGTGTACAATCTTACATGTTAAACAGAAGGTATGAAAATCGAAACACTTGATTGACACCTACTAGATGTGAATCCTACATGCATTATTTATAGACACTTTAAATGATAATTTAGATATTACTATTATGACTATTTTATGTTAAGAAAATTAAGAGTTATTATTACTATTATATAACAAAAAATAAACAAGAGAAGCACAAAAAAATGAAAAATGAAAATCCTTAATTAAGTAATTAATTTACTGAGCTTGGACCTTATTGAGGCTATAGAACTAGTAAAAATATCTATATAGTTACAAACATAGTTGGCAAAAGATAGCATACGAGAAACGGGTGAGAAATAACCTAAATTTGTTCGACTATGAGGTAGAACAAAAGTTTAAGTAAAGTTTAATTTGTTATGGGATTGGTTAAATGGAATGACAATATGAAAGTCTAAAATGTAATAAATTATGTTTTGATAAAACTCAGAACAATTGTGGTTTATCTGTTACACCAGTGAATTTGTAATATGATTGACAATACCTTAATTCGAAGCATTTCCTCAATCCTTAGCTTCATGTCTGCAACATTTGTGGTGGAGATATCACCGAGTACCTCAAGAGTATGGTGCATTGAGTTGCCACCTTTTGATCCTGACATTGACTCGTACTGTAACATCATTAAATGAAAAATAAATAATATAGCTGTATCAGTCATTCTGTGAATGAAGAAAAAGATAATTTCAATTATTTTCTAGTAATTCCTAAATTGATATCATAAGAATCTCGAGAAACCAATATTGTGATTTTTCACATCTATCACAAAAGAGGCTCAATTTTCATTATCACATTGACTGGTGCTCACATAAAATTATTATATGTGCCCAACACATTTCCACCTTTCAAACACCTGAAATGCTATTTCCATACATCATATGCTTAAGCCACACTTGCGGACAGCATGGTGTTTTGTTGCTTCAATATCTTTAAGGCTCCAGAATTTGAACTACCAAGTATATTTAAAATATTGCTGAGTCTCTTATTAGGGCTACAAATTTATCAACCATATTAAACCATTGCATTTGGAATAAAAAACCATAAAAATCTATAGACTTAGATGGTTATTAAAGTAGGTACAGCATTTAATAAATAGCAATAAATAGTATAAGTCAAATATATTTAAAAACATAAATGTGATTATATTTAAATTATACTTATATGCGTGACGTGCATATGGTCACGAGGGGAATTGCTGGGAATCAAAAATAATCCTCGACCACTTCATATGTTTTTCATACATATGTAACATATTGAATTTTGGTGGTTAAAACTGTTAAGTTGATATTGTTCTGTTTTTCAATTAGGTATGTCTTAGCAAAGTAGTATTTAATGGGATTTTTTACTGAAGATTTCCATTATTAAAATAAAATTTACAAAAGTTACGTTATGCTACTGGTACATTCCATGTTACCTGTTAATTGTGCCCAAAGATTATATATATGTATATAACGTGAAAATTACCTTAGATAAGTAGTAGTGCGTAAACAAAGGCACTACGAATAATATTACGGTAACTAACAAGATCACTCGAGACAATTTCAGGTGTCCCAACCACAGACAAAAACGTTCGTACGCGAACATTGTAAAACTTCTTCATATATCACACAGTCTTATTAAAATACATACATAAAATTACTCGTATCACTCATAAAAAACAAAGTTTTGTCTTTACAGAACACAGAAATCTTAGTAAACAAGGACCAACAGCCTGACATCTCAATAAATCGCGTGTGAGATGTTTTTTTTGCGTTTATCAAATATAAAATATGCTGCAAATGCCTGCACTTGAGGAGGCGTTTTAGTGTTTCGAACGGTATTTAATTTCAATACGCTTTTATGCGTATTTAATGAATAATAAATTAATAACAAAAATTCAGACAAGGTAGGTACAACCGTGAGCTGTCAAATTGGTTATTTTTTTTACATCACGGTCAAGTATCTTTTAAGACGAATTCGTGCGCGTATTGTAGGTTACCAAAGTAAATTGGAGTAACTTTGTCCCATTCTGTGGCTTTTAAATGTTCAATTTTCTTTTAAAAACCCGATAATTAAATACATAATTATAAGCTAATTTTAAAAGAACTATTAGAATATTGATGTTCGAAGGCTGGATTGTGATCGGGTTATAAGTATTTAGAAACGTAAGATAATTAATTATTTTGACCACTTCGACTAACTTCGGTCAATTGGCTATTTGACTAATTTCTGAAAAGTGTTTTAAAGTCTAGATATAATCACTCTATACCTCTTAAAACTATTAATTTATTTTTAAAGAGTTGTTTATAACGAATAAACATATTTTTCAGTTTTATCATCATATATGTCACCAAAACGGTAGGTCACGTGACTTTGAAAAAGTTACGTCACGCTTTATAAATGGTGAATGATCTTAGTGGCAGAGATGAATGAAAATTGAAAATCGTGACATCACACGCTGCACAATGACAGCTTGTCGTGTTTTGTTCAATGATTATAGAATAAAGAGGATAGAGCATAAGGTCACGTGACACGGGTCCCTTTGTATTACCAACATGGCGGCGGCTCCGCCCCTAAAAATAGTGATATGCTAGTACCGAATTTTCTATCGACATCGATGCATCAATAGTGGCATAAATACAACTGACAAACTTTGAATGTACATAAATATCAGTGCATAAACTTGTATAACTTGTTTAATTTTCGCTTTACATGTCAATTGAGTATAAACAGGGGATTTTAGGATTAGACAGTAGAGTCATTCAAAATTAAATCCGATAAAAATAGTTCGATGTTTTGATATTTTATTCATACTATGATTTATTTCATGGTAAGTTTTACCTGATGATTGGATTGGATTTGTGTCAAATAATACACACGTGAGATAAAATACAACTTTATTAATATTTATAATTTGCTTGCGACTTCGTTTGCGTGTATAAGACAGCCTCCGCGGCGCAGTAGGTTAGACGCCGGCTGTGAAACGAGAGGCTGCGGGTTCAATCCTCGCACGGGGAAAAATATTGATGAGGCCGAAAATTCTCTCGTAGCTTCTGATACCCACGACACAAGACTTAATGGATCTTAATGTGGGGTTAGGACCATGTATGTGATGACCATGTATGACTGTTGGGTGTATTTATTTATAAAATAATGTGGACGTAAAAGAAAACTACATGAAATCGCAACAACTATTTTATTGTTACCTCTTCTTAAATTTTTTACAAACATCAACGTTCAACATAAACGTAAAATAATGCACCCAACAAGCTAAGGTCGTGTACGCTGTCGTCACATTGTGTTGCAACCATTAGCGTCGCGTATCGAAATGATTAACGGCAAATTTAAAATATCACTTTTTAATTATTAATTTTACCAATTTAGAGATTATTAAAATTAAAAAAGTCCATAAGGTCTACATCAATAAAGATTACAAAAAAAAACATTTTTACTTATTTTGGAGCCTCGTGCAATAGGGAACTATTGCCCAATTTGATAATTGTAACTGTAAAAGCGACGACTGTTTAAAATGTAAACAACAAATAAATGTTAAATACATTTTCCAGGAGGGTTCCAATAGTGTCTTTCGATATTTTTTACCCATTTTGTCCTGGTCTGTATGTTTATATGTAATCTAAAAAATATTTTTAATTTCACTTTCTTTGTCGTTCTGAATATATATATATATATATATATATATATAATATATTCTATTATTTCTTTTTTTGAAAAATAAACATCAAAATATTTAAAAATGATAATATCGATATGAATAATTTCGTATCACATCCCTAAACTTGTGTGTAAACAATCAATACGGTTGTTATTCGTACTACTTGTATAAATAACGCTTAGAAGAGTCTAAAACTTAATCAACAAGATCCTTAAACAATTATAAATGATAAAAACAAACCCAAAATGTAAATTTAGACACATATTTGTTATTATTTCGTAAAAACAGTTACTAACCTATGAAAAGAAATTTTGGGGTCCTTTTTGCTTGAACTCGACTAGCATCCTTTCACACAACACTGAGGCATTTTAAAAACTTTACAATTAATCTAATAAGCAAACTTAACAAACTTAAGACACGAGATTAACAATGAAAAAAATCGAAATTCTTTGATTGTGCAGATTTGTTTACTCCTATTGACAGATAACGCCACAGTTTGACATTACATGCAGAAAAGAAAAATGGCGTCATTTTGGGCCAAGGGCGGTCTCAGTGTGGTTAGTGAACAAAATATTGCCATATTCGAAACAATGGAGTTATTATTTGTCTCTTTCATTAAGGGACAAGTTACCTTTGTGTAAGTGAGACAGATGCATAAATGTACAATTCCGCGTCGATACTCCTAACATAACTATAACTTGATATATAGAACTACTGTTGTGCGTCATCCTCTTTATTCTTTAATCATTGGTTTTGTTACATTTAATCAACAGATAAAAAATGGCAAACTTATTTTAGATAATTTAAATATTTATAATTTAGATAAATGTAAATAAAAATACCTATAATTATTGTTTACTAAAAAGCTATCATATGCAACACATTTTATAATTTATTGCCACAACAATCAAATACCCAATTATTTTATAGTCAGTTGGGCTGGTATAGTATAGTATAGTAGTAGTAAACTTAATTTCTTTTACTAAACATAGAAGGAGATTAGAATAGTGCAATAATTAAAAAAGTAAGTCTATCAGAAATGGCCAATGGGTGTTTAAATATTTTTTAATCTACCATACCTCCCTCTTCACTCCACCTCACCTCACAGCTGATCAAATGTCAAGAAAATGGAGTTTTGTTACGCATTTTTTAATTCTGATTAGAAAAAGTTTCAATATGAAATCGAATAACACTATTTTTATAACCTGCCTGGGTTAGAATGGATAGCACAAGTCCATTTCAGCCTTGGGCATCTGACGATAGTGCGAAAAATGTTAAATCTGAGAAAGAACTAGTGGATGACG
This sequence comes from Deilephila elpenor, assembly GCA_949752805.1. Classification (NCBI taxonomy): domain Eukaryota; kingdom Metazoa; phylum Arthropoda; class Insecta; order Lepidoptera; family Sphingidae; genus Deilephila; species Deilephila elpenor. Next base: position 8,689,032 of record OX457097.1, read on the forward strand.
CGAAACTTCATCGGGAAAATGTCAATCATCCAAAACATAGGCAAACTGCGTCTTACGATAAAGAAAGTGTCGCCGTTACAAGCAACGCTCCGGGATCTTCGGGCGCCGCGGGCGCCAGCACCGAGCCCGCAAAGGGCAAAGAGTCCAAAATGGACTCTAGCAAAATAGCTTCCATGCAACAAATCGTCGAGAGTACCCTGAGGTAATACTGATAAAACTCTAGTTGCCTGATAATTCACTATTGCTGTTCGCTTCTATTCCCACAATTATACATAATGCATGGGCAAGTGAAAGGTGATGATGACAGTTTTGTTATCATATCTGATATTCACAGATAAAACAGCTGTTTAAAAATTATTCTCACTGAGAATATTATATTTATAAATTTCTAGCAACTGTATCTTATAAACCAGCTTTAGTGTTAAAAGTTTTAGTAGAAACCACTTTATTTCCTATGTCTGCTGTCCATTTCTAAACATAAACTTAATAATTTGCATTACTATAAAGCAACAACATAGAAAACCTCAACCATTTTAGACATGTATTTTTTATTTAATATTTACTTGACTTGTATCATAAGAACATTTTATTACCTATATGATAATATTTTTATTTTATATTGGATACTGTAGCCTAGTGTATGTATATAGCTATTAATTTTACACAAACTATATTAAATCATTGCAAAATTTGTGTATTCTTAAAGAAACTCCAAAACAATATTGATGCCATCATAAATTGTTTATATTTTTTACAAAATGTCAAGAACCAATTTCTAGTGATCAAACAATTTAAATAACATTTTGATAATAATATTATCATTTTGAAAGCATACTGAAATACATAATTAACCCTGACCTCAAAGTGAAACAATCAAATAGTATGTTGGAAAATAAAAGCTTTATGAATTATTTTAATGATGCCTTTATAATTTATGAAATTATTGTTAATTAAATTTTAACCAGCCCTCAACAATCCTGAGGGCAGCATTGTTTTTTAAATTTCATTTTATGACAACTTTTCTAATTTAAATAATTTTGTTTATTGATACAGTATTAATTAGTTTAATTTAAATTGCTGGTGGGACTGTACTCACAAAAATATTTAAAAGAATTGACTTTATTTTTTGGACACTTATTGTTATTACATCAAAACATTATGTTCATAAACCAATATCATTGATCCACTGCTAAAACTCCTGTCACGTCTCATTTTGTCTTTTAGTTTTTGCGTTATGTGCAAGCAAACAATAAGAAACAACCTGTATGTAAATGAAACATATACCACTTTTTAAGTCGAACCTGCAGCAATACAACTGTGAAAAGCGCTTATCATTTGGTGCAGTAGTTTTTGCGTGATGCGCAAGCAAACATACAGACAAAAATTCTAAAAAAAATTGTTTTGGCTTCTGTTGCTTTTATAAATACCCCTCGCGTAAAAATTTCTTATATATCTTCCATGATGATCATCAATGGAGACATCGACCATTTACATTTTTATTATATGTATAGATAATAAATACATCTAACAGTCACATACATAGTTCTGACCCCATACTAAGATTGAGTCTTGTGTTGTGGGTATCAGAAACTATGAGAGACTTTTCAGTCTCACAAACACCCAGACCTGAAACAAATACCCATAAATAACACAAATATATGTCCTGTTGCTTGGAGCCTCACTGTTACAATCTGTGTCTAACCAACTGCCCCTTGGAGGTTGTCAACAATACATTTTATTGATAGATTGTATTATTCAATTTTTTTTATTATAACATATATTTAATGTTATTCGAATTGTAAGATATGGAAAATCATTATATCAATATCTTATTAGTTAACTGTTCCTATCACTGCACTTTCATGTTAGTTCGATAACACATTTTCAGCCAAGAGGGTCGACAGAGAGTTGCACAGCTTCTGGAAGCAGTTGAAGCTCTGAGTGGTGCTGAAAGATTACTACTGTACCTGCGCCTGCCAACTGGTGTTCCCCCACATGATCCTTTGAAACAACCTATTAATCCATTGGGCTCTAGGTAAATTTAAAACCACTCTTACTTGATTTGAAATGAAATTATAAACACATGGTCAAAAGAGTAAATGTTCTACCACAAGATAAATAATTTTAAGTCGAAATTAATAATAAATACGCCCAACTGCCATATACATAATTCTGACCTTAAAAAAATAAACAAGTCATATGATTTGGGTATTATAAAGGACAAGTGAATTTTCAGTCTTACAATATCAATTTTAACGTGTACATTAAATCTCTGGCTTCATTTAACAACTCTTATAGTTATCATATATGTATAATTAAAATATAACATTCACAACAATGTGCCATTAATTAATTTATATACACAAAGCATTTGCATTCCAGGGCTGAACTTCAGCAGACTGTAACATGGATACAGACACATTTAGAAGTTGACCCAGATGTCTCATTACCTAAACAGGATGTTTATGATGAATATATGTAAGTACACAATTTTCACACACTATACATTTTCAAATGAATAAATATTATCAAAATAAAAATCTACAAATAAACAAACTGCCATGAATGATATATATTTTCTAGAGGAAGTATCACTTATTTAACATTTATGAATGCATATTACACATTGAGATGTTATGAATGTGTTTGTTACATCTTTTGTAAGTAACTAGTTCAGTGGCACACCTAACAGGATGTTTTGAAAGGGAATTTGCCTGTATAAAGTATATGCATCAAATTCGCTGTAAATTTCTTGATTGAAAGCTGCATATATTTACTCAAATTTATGAAGATGTGATTATAATTTGCTACCGGGCATATTGTTGCTGATTGAGTATTGATTGTAGTGTTTTAATATCGTTATTTATTTGTAGTGCGCACTGCATGAGTAGCAACATGAAGCCGCTGTCCACTGCTGACTTTGGCAAAGTGATGAAGCAAGTGTATCCGAGCGTGCGCCCTCGACGACTCGGCACAAGAGGCAACTCCAGGTAACTTTGCTATTATTGTCCTGACCTTTAATGCGATATATTATTGTAGATACACTTTAAAGACACAATTTCATCAGTAATACTCGGACATATATGGTATACAGGGTGAGATTTTCGATTGGGCGTTGATGGCCAAATCCGAAACTATGAGGAATAGCGAAAGATACTGAAAGGAGTCACGAGCCCGATTTAGATGAAAACTAAAACTGCATACTTAGATTTTTGATAAATCAATATTCCTAGCGAGGAATCAAACCCGATGATTTTGAAAAAAGCCCTGTATATGGTACACCCAGCAGTAGCGTATATAGTCCTCATCCCACGATACGATAAGCACCAAGTCTACTACATAAGACTTATTTATCAGAAACTACTAACATTATTGGTCTCAGAACACTCAGACTTGAAATAAATATTCGTGGGTCATACATATTAGTCTCGATGTGAGGCTCAAACACCAGGACTCTCGGTTCACAGGCACTGTGTAGCAAAGGCTATTAACATGTCATCAAAGTATTTTGAATTTCTAGAACACACAGAACAGAACGCAAACGGACAACGTCCCGGTTGGTAAACAATGCCCCTAGCCGGAACATTTTGCAGTATCGTAATAGAATAGTAATAGTAAAATTTGTATGGGAATTTAAACAGCGCCATTGTGAGCGTATTTGGAACTAAAATTTCACAGCGGGAAACGTTTGCTTTACTATACGAGAATTACTATACGATACTTCAAAATGTTCCGGCTAGGGGCACTGAGCCAATTTCTCCGTCCCTGGGTCAGACACTCGCGTAGATTAAAATCAGTTTTCGATATTCATTACATTCCGCGTATTTAAATACGAATAATTATGCTTTAATATTTTTAATAATCCCTTTAATATAGTTTAAAATGTTTGCTAATAGTCAATACAATTAAATATTCTTAACATTGAATGTGATGATAAATAGATAAGTAAAATAATATTGGAAAAATCAATGGTTTTTAAAAATCGATGATTTCAAAATAAAAAGATTAGTGTATGAATTTTTTTTTTTGAGAAAGTGATCCCGCTTTGCACACATCTCATAAGGGCTATTTAAATTTACTTGGTATCATTTTAGTATTGAAAAACCACAGACTAAACCATAATTTATGAAGCGGTTTATTATGTATAAAAGCCGAAATTTCAAAGTTATACTTAGAAAAAATATTTTGCAAAGTATACATTCACTGGTTTTTGTTAATATGTATAACGATTGTATAATAATCGACTGCCTCGGTAGCGTAGTTGTATTACGGTACGGTTACAAAGCTGAGGTCTCGGGTTCGAATCCTGGGTCGGGCAAAGTGATATTGGATTTTTCTATTCATTATCAGCCCGGAGTCAAGAATTTGTGCCCGATATTTCGATAGGCTCGCCCCCTATCACATCGTGGGACGGAACATGCAAGGCGAAATGTGGACGTCGTAGTGGCGCCTCTGCCTACCCCTTCGGGGATAAAGGCGTGATTTTTTGTATGTATGTATTGTATAATAATATATGACCGTATTCTTTTTCACCAAAAATATCACAAGTATCATATAAATAATACTTTTTTCATACACAATAAGTGACATGTAGAAGTCATGCTAAAAATTTTATCATAATAATAGATAATCAATAATTCCGATATAATATTACTTACTGATTTGTAGATAATGTTAAAAGATAGTAAAACTCCACCTTTTACAAACAACACATTTGATAATCTCTCCGTTTTTTCAGTAGCGTATAATTTTTACGAAAATATATCGGTTAGTTTATTTTCTCCAATTATAATGAATTATTGAAAAGCACAATATATTATAGAACACGAGGTATATAGACTTATTTTCATAAGGATAATTGATAATCTAGTATTTTGTGATTAATTTATACTACACCGTGACCAAAATCGGTACTTCATAATAGTTGATGTGGGTGACTCTTTTCTGCCTTGCTAGTCAAGAGTTTTCGCGTGTGATACATTCATTAGGCTTTAACAAAACGTCCTCATGCGCTGCCAAACTGCCTCGATAAATGTATGTCTCCATAAAAACCCGAGTTGCACCGCTACTATGTGTTTCTATTTAAATAAAAATATATAGTTTTCGACAAAAGTACGAATACTTTGAGAACCAACCAAGCTCATATTAATATATTATTATATTCATAGACGCGCTTGTGTTATCTGCGTACACGTGCCACGCCTATATAATTATGGTGAAATGCTTAATACATGACAGTATTGATAATACATAATAAGTATAATATTATGATCGCCAATAATTATTTTTCTTCTTTAAGAGAAAATATATATCAGTATAATATTAGCTTCTCTCTGTGACGCAGTTGTACTTCGTTAAGATTACAACGCTGAGGTCTCGGGTTCGAATCCGGGGTCCGGCATAGTAATATTTAATTATTGTATTCAGCCTGGAGTCAGCAATTTGCGGCAGATATCACATCAGGTTCACCCCCTATCACATCGTGGGACGAAACACAAGGCGAAACATGGTCGTCCTAGTAGCACCTCTGCCTATCCCTTCTGGGAAAAAGGCGTGTTGTGTGCGTGTATTACTGTGGAAAGTAAATATAATCGTAATGGAGAATATACTCTGTAGATAAAACACAAATATAACATTATAAAGTGAATGTAATTTTATACGATAAAAGATTAGAACTTATCGGATGATAATGTGCCATTATTCATTATAGATTTCTTGAAATGATTTCACAGTGGTATGTTACACAATTTGCATAATCTATTATTGCATATTATATGAAGTTTTTTTAATATTATGTGCATTTGTTCTTAAAATATTATACGACACATTTATTGCATGGTTTATTTATTGACAGCCTCCGTGGCGCAGTTGGTTATCCGCCGCCTGTGAAACGAGAGGCCGCGGGTTTGATTCCCACACCGAGACAAATATTTGTGTGATCTACAGGTATTTGTTTCGGGTCTGGATGTTGGTAAGACCGAAAAGGGTCTCGTAGTTACTGATACCCACGACCCAATAATCGCTTATAGTGTGGGGTCAGGGCTATGTATGTGACTGTTGAGTGTATTTATTTTTTTGGTTTTATGGGCAGGCTATATTTTTGACTGCCATTTCTAAATAATATAAAATATATCATTTGAGACAATAATAATTAAGAGTTTAGCGACATCTACACATTTTTTATTGTAATTTTTCTTCCAATGAATGGAGAGACGAGCATGCCATTCGCCTGATGGTAAGCGATACGACCACTCATGGACAGTAGGAAAACCAAACGACATCATGAATACAAAGCAATGTTTGGCATTTTCACTGCGCTCGCCATCCTGAGACATAAGACAGAAAATCTGGTAAAACATCCCTCCAAGGGCTACTGATACATCTTAATATTTTAGAGATAAGGTTTAATTAGAATTGCTGTAGCTCAATAGCTCTTTACAGATAAGAAATATCGTAGAGACATGCCGGCTAGCCGTCTGTAATTGGATGAAAGATAGGATACGAAAAAGTTTTCATATTAAATTGTAGATTCATTTGCTTTGGTTTTTTAACATTATTTTTTTTTTAATCCACCAATTATTTTAATTATGAATAAGTCAAGTAAACATGAAAAAAAATATTTAAATGTAACATAAAAAATCGTAAATCCATTAACCGTTATGATACATTTACAATAGTTCTACAACACGTCGTAAGTAAGGGCGTAAAAAAGAGATAGATGTTCCCACCAAGCCACCAACTATTAAAAACTGACTTAGTTAAAACATAAAATAAGATATAAAATCAAACTATTATTATTTATTTATCATCAAAAACATATATAAGCTGCTCGTCTCGCCATTAATCGCAAAAAAAAATGTTATAATATGTGAGGCCGCGGGATCAATACCTGGACCGAGACAAAAAAAATCGTATGATCCACTTGTATTTGTTTCAGGTCTAGCAGTTATGTCGGTAAATTCTGCCGTAGCGTTAATTTCTGATATACACAACTCAAGACTTGTGAGTTAGTGTGACGTTAAGGTCATTGTCTTGTTGTATGGGACTGTTGGTCCTTGGGTGAAATTACTTATTTCTAGACAACGAGTCATTGGTCATCAAGTTTGTCATCCTTTATCAATCCTATGCAATAAAACGTAAATTTTTCGAAGTAAAATTTCCAAAAACCAATATCAAATTCGGCGTTCCAATAATATTTGAATTAAAACATATCGCATGGTGTCTTTATCAGTTATTGGTTAATCCTGATAGAATTTCGCCAGTCTTTGTTCTTATCAGGTTTATTTTAAGTCTTCACTAGTCGTTATCAGTGACGTACGTATAGTTTGATAATAGTGTTAATGCAACTGATAATAGATTGTTCCGGGTCACTGTGATTTTGTTTCATCACTTCATTATTCAACGCAGCTATTGTGTGAATCAGCGGTATTCTATACGATATGCTGTACGCATGTACCCTCTTTCATAACATGATAACAATGATTATGAGTGTCTGTTTGTATACAAAATGTCTCAAAATGATATCCGCTATCAAACTTTATGACAAAAAAGCATTAACGTAATCTTTTTTGTTTCATATAAGCAAAATATATGTCTTCGTATACTTAGAAGAAAGGTATTTTATACATCATTTACTAAACATATTTATTGGTTTTTAGCAAAACATAATATTATGAAATTTGAAATACAGTTAATTTTTATAATTAGTAAATAAGGAAAATGATGAAAACCGCTCAAAAAATGTAAACACTTTAACGTTACTTATCATACAATGTCTATGTGTAATTATATCATCAGATATGGATAATAGGAAAAAAAACCGAGATGATTTTTTTGTCAAAAACAGGATTTTAGTTTTCACGTGTTTTGACCTCCCAGTATGGATGCGAGTGTTTTTACCGCTAACCTGAACTTCAGCTCGGTTCGGAAACTAACCTGAGCCGTAAAAAGACCCGCACCTATAGGGTTTGATCAGCCTTAAAAACTAAAGCCGCGATTTTTTTTTCATACTTGGTACAAAGTTACCTGGGGTGGTTAGAAACATGTGGTTTAAATTAAATACCATAATATGTCATTATCACCCTGTACTTATAAACTTTTCTTATCACAAAAAATCCTTACTAATATTATAAATGCTAAAGTAACTCTGTCTGCTACGTTGTCACGCCTAAACCACTGAAGTTTGTATGGAAAAATCTAAGCCGTTGAAGTTACAGATGTTAAGCTTGGCACTTTAGTTACTTATTTAAAACCAAAAATACCGCATACTTTGTTTTCCTTAAATTTACCCTGAAGGGGTTAAAATACGGGTTAAATGGAAAATCGAAACCATTAAGGTTATTTACATTTAAATATATATTTCAATTTCTTATTACAAACGAAAAATAATGGTTTGCAATAATTTTAGAAAAAAGCATTGTGTGGGATATGAAATAAGGATGATATATCGTATGGAAAATCTTAACCGCTTAACCTATTGAGTTCAAAAAATCATAATTTGACTAATTACCATTAATGAAAAATAATGTCATGTATTTTTTTTTTATTAGCCCTGAGTGGGCGAAAAGGGGTTGATCTTTTCGAACGAAGTATCCTAGCTCTGTTAGGGGTAAAAATGAATTGGTAGTAAAGGGATGGGATAGAATCACTGAGATGGAAAATGCGTTATACTTATTTTGTCGTTTTACATTCGAAATAAGAATTAAGTAAAATTTATTATAATTGTTAGTTTTCGATACTTCAAAAATTCAAATTCTTAATGAATATTAATATTGGTGACACCCATTCTAAGCTTTTTAGTTCCGATTGTTCTCAAAATCTTTTCGAATTTTCTCAGAGTCAGAATTGAAAATAAAGGCCGCCGTTTTGAATTTTTTTGTTATTATAATGGTTCTTGAAATGTTACCAAATAATTATCGATATTGGTATAGTATATTTTATTTTTGGATAAAAGATCTCAGTGGGTGAAATATAAGATGTATTATAGTTAAATGAAAATACGAGATTTAAGGGTCGTGTTGCACGTTAGTTTTTATTTAAAAACAAGTTTACGGAGATATTACAATATAATGGTTGTAGCGATATAAATTGTTTTTCTTTTACGTCTACATCATCTTATCATGCTAACCAAGTCGCGGGAAAATGCTATAAATAGATGTATAATTTTTTTTTTCGTCACCATATGCACCCTATTTAGGTGTGGAGGAATGGAAAGGAATAGAGAGAGAGAGAGAGGGAGGGACGGGATGTGACAAGGGTGGCCGATAGTTTTTAATTGACGGTAAATTTCATTATAAAATCGTTGGTAAACGTCTTGTATTGCCACAATTTAAAAGTGATATTTAGCATGTGAATTCATTGTTTTATATTTCAACTGCTATTTCAGGTACTGCTACGCAGGTCTTCGAAAAAAGATCAAGTTAGAAGTGCCACAGTTACCGGATTTAGGCGAATCATCGAAGGTGAGTGGTTTGCAGTAAAATCTGGGCAGAAATTATGGGGTACTCTTTAATGTGGTAAACTCAATTCTGGTAAATTCACGTAATGAAAAATTTAAAGATAATGTTATATAACATTGGAAGTTAACAATTAACATAATAATATTACATGACCATTTTATTCCTATCTGCTAAACGTTTTTAACAATGTGTGTAAATGTATATAAAATATGGAATAAGAAAGATGACTGTCCGTCCATATTAGCTGTTCCACGCGAGATTTATATAAGTTGACGTCCAAAAGTTATTCTTGGAAGAATAAGCTTAGTCTTAGACTTTTTTATACCGTTTATCGCCTTTTCATATATTTTATACCATGATCTCCCATATTAACACTATTGATTACTGACATTGCAGGAATCAACGACGTCAACAAGGGAAACAGAGAGAATTATTTGCGACTGGGCAGAAACCAAATTAGGTATGACTTTCAGTTCCGGCACAATTTTATTCATATATAATTTTTTTAAATGTAAACAGTAAAACCAACCACTAAAAAATAATAAGGAAGTAAAAAGGTAAAAATAATGATGTTCAACAATGAATACATTTATTTTATTTATTTATAAAGCAGATATATTTTATTTATTTTTACACTAAAAAGGTTACAATCTTGAAGATGTGACAAAAGTTACAATTAACAAGGTTTTTTATCTTAACTATAACCCAAAAGGATTATTTAAAATTTGGTCCTGAAAATATGTTAGACAGTGGTGAATATACTCGTAATATGAGACAGTGTGTGGTGTCGCAGGCGTGAAGTTCGCGAACATCGCGGAGTTGTCCCGGCACGTGATGTCGGCGCCGCCCGGCCCGCACAGCGCGTCGCCGCCGCCGCTCGCGCCCCCGCACGGTACACTACATACTACATACTACATACTCTACCAACCTATGCACACGCCATACGCATTCCGCATTTTGCGTAATAGCCTGAATCCCTCACTTCTTAATACTAGACAAGACCAGAAATGTGGCAGTACTTGTGTTAATATTACAATTAATGACGTACACATATACATATGGATTGTTACGATCACTAACGCGAATAATAGTTACGTCAGCTGAAATGATTGATTTCGTGTTGAATTAAAAGGTTACATGTAACACTGAAAGTACAAACTTACGAACCCCCGCTCATACAAAACTCGAAATATACGCTAATCTTTTAATTACAGGGACATCAGACGACGCCACAAGTCGACAATTAATAAAGCACTTGAAACGTAAAATGCAGGTATGACTTTTAAACCATAATAGCTAACTGAAGAAAACAAAAACTAAGTATATAATAAAGCACACATAATTCAATCCTTTTCTTGTTTACAGGCTCACGGAACACCCGGACGTCCGAAAAAGAACAAAAGCCTCGAGTCGGCCGGGGAATCTCCGCCCTCCACTTCGTTCGTGAGCCATCATCCGCAGCTCAAGCACGAGAGCGAGATCGCGGGCGAGACCAGCTACGGGTACCAACCGGCATACGTGCCCGCCTACGAGGTCCGCCAACCCTTCCCGCCCTACTCGGCGCCGCCGCGCGCGCACCCCCCGCACCCCTCGCACCCGCCGCTCGCGCCGCCCGCGCCGCACCCCGCCATGTCCGTGCACGAGTACCGGGCCGAGCCCTACGTGTTCGAGCCGCCCTACGCGCCCCGCGACCTCAGCCTGCCGCCCGACGCGGCGCACAACCTGCCCATCAACCTGAGCAGCGACGCCTCGCTCGACCTGTCCACGGAGCGCTCCGAGTGGCAGCGGCGCCGCCCGCCCGAGCCGCCGCCCGCGCGCCTCGCGCTGCCCGGCAAGAAGCAAATACTAGAGACGTACCAGAGTGAGACGCAGGCCAGCTCTCCGCGCGCCTTCCACGCGGACGCTCGTCCCGCCACCCAGCCCACTGAGGAGTTCCCGCGCACGGAGTACCTTCCTAAGAAAATGAGAGCGGCCGAGATCCTTGGCGGCAAGTTGGCGGCCGCACGGCAAGCGTTCGCCGGCACGGACGTGGCTTCGACCTCTGTGCCGGTCGCGGAACTCCCCGTTCGTTCCGATGTTGCTTTTTTAGAGGATCCAAAAAACTTAACGATCCGGTCCACAAGCAACGCCGCGGCGCTGGCCCGGGAGGAACAGGAGGCGGCGAGTCCCACGCGGTCGGTGAAGGCTCCGACGTCCGAGTCCGAACGCATCAAACTACGAAAAAGTAGCCGAACGAAGGGACCCTCGCCGGATCGGGTGGGATCGCCCGAGCGACCCACGACACCCGGTTCGTGTTGCGGTCTGGACGGGATCAATATTAAAACAGGAATGATTTGTGAAGAAAAACATTCTGAAATTCTCAACAGAGAGCGTGTAATTAGCATTTGTAACATAGATAAACATGATTTGGACGATTACTTGAACGAGGGCAACAGTCAGGAGCACGAAGAAGAATTGCTCCAATATTTTCATCAGAGAGCGGCGCAACCGGGAGCGCCCGCGGATGCCACTGCTACCGACACTGCAACTGCTTTTTTAGAGGCATGCACGGAGCCACAAGACGAACATAGCCAGGGTAAAAACGAAAAAATATCTCAATTGCGCGAATTGTTAGCTAAAAACTTAAAAAATCAAAGTGGGTCCAATTCACAAATAAGTCAAGACAACCAAACTCCTCTAGATAATTTACATAGTCAAAATATCAAGACGGTAGTGTCTGAAGGAGCTTTCAAACCCGTTGTAGCTACTGAGAACGATTTAAACGGACCGACCTTAAGAAATAGTAGTGAAAATACTATATCAAAAATTTGCAATGCTATACCAAATGAAAACGGCACATCTTTGCCCTTTACTAATGTTACAACACCTAGTCAAATTACAAACGTTGGAGGTTCACATCTTTACAATGGTCATTATAATAACGACCCTCAGAGCCCTACAACTAGAACCCAGCAATATGACTTCGTACCTATTTCTGATGGTTGCCATTCTCCCCGAAATTTCCGTTCAAAATCACCATTGGGATATAACCAAAGAGGACAAAGTCCTTCTAAGGTGAACAAACAAGTAATTATGGGAGGTTCCTTGCAGACATCGCCAATTTCTCACAGCACTGCTGCTAGTCCATTTGTAAGCCCGAGAAATACTCCAGTACCGCGGTCTCGCCTCTGCCCTCGACCGATACCCAAGCATAATGGTAGGAAAAGGCGTAACCCTTTGTCGCTCGGCATGAACGATCCATGTTCCAAGCAATTCGCAATACCAAATGATCAAAAATTCATACCCAAGGGACCTGTTTGCGACCCTGGAAAATACTGTCAACCAATGTCGGCACCGCCCTCACCCAATATCACTTCATCACAATTCAAAAATCACGTTTATCAATGTAATTCCGGAATCCCTAATGGTAACAATAACCTTTGTTTAAATTTCTTACCAAATGCGCCATTCCGTGATCACATAAACGGAGACCAGCCCTTGTCCGCCGACCCACTATCGAGCGAAGTGAGTAAATTTTTCCCGGATCCACTAGTAACTTACAGACCTGGGCATGACGCATTTAGATCTCAGTCTGTGCCACTGAAACAGGGTATAAGCAACATGGGATTAATGAGTTATAACAACACGCCGGTAGGATCAGTTCCGCCGACACCTGTCCCTCACGAGTTTTGTGATTTCACGTCCCTTGCTGACACGTGTGATATATCTAAAGCTGGTCTCAATCGGGAAACATTAGACAAAATTTACAATGCAATAGACAGCAGCAATGACGTACTTAATACGGACGCGACGCAAAGTCTCCTAAATTCTAATGATACCTTAAGCAACGGTTGTGACCCTCTTCCAGGGCAACAGATTATACCCGATCAATTATCATCGTTGATACCAACTAGCGAAGATTTGCTAGACCGAAGTAATCACTTTAATCAATCTTTTGTCAATGATGCACCGGGACCGGACAATGTCGAAGATTTCCTTAAGCGAACGAATAGTATTGAGTTCGACTTATCAGACGTAACTGATAGGAACAAGTTCTATACATCGCGTTCTGTACCGAGCACACCGTTACCGTTTAAACGCACTGCTCCTAACCTACAAATCGATTCTCGTCGTTCAAGAGAATTGTTCGCAACAGAAAGCTACCCCGCGGTATCCAACGGCATCACGTCAAAATCCGTTCCCTCTACTCCTCAGTTCGCGGAGGACAGAAGTGTTTTCAGTTACAGCAATAGAGATTTTCTTATCAACGGTAATTCTGTATGTGGTTCAACTCAGGTCCATGAAAGTGTTGTGGATAATGACCAAGGCTTGACTTCCCCACTTCATGACATGCTGCGCGAAGACATTCTAGGAGATTCACTGACGCCCACCTTGCTAGCTGATCTCGACAAAATGGAAGGCACTCCATATGTCGATCTCTAGTCGGCCATTCTGTGTCACTTGTACATATTTAGTATATTATTACTTTCTATTGATTTGTATGGATACCGAAATAATGGTTATCTCTACAGAGTACAATCTTATTGTATGCCTTCAGTGAAGGCAATTACTAATTTTACACACACATTTATATTTAGACCGCTCAGTCCCAAAAGTTGAGTCGAGTGAAAATATATCATTTGTGTTACTTTAGCAAAATGATTATAACTAAAGAACTGGACTGTTATACTTACTGGGCATTATAAAATGAGTTTCTTCCATCGGCTACACAAAACTGTTTAAAATGTTTTGTTTAAAATTGAATTTTAACTTGTTTGTTGCATATTGGTGCTAGCAATATAGCTTACATAATTGAGGATTTTTTTTTTTAATTTTAAGTGCGACTTGAATATGCTGTCATTCGGATATATAATTTTATTTTATCCATTTTAGAGGTCGATTACAAAAATACTTGGACCTCATAATATTTTCAACGGTTGCGTGTGTTTTCAATTAGCAGAAACCGGGAAATACCATGATGGGGTACAAAATGAGTATAAAAACACGGTTTCCGAAACTATCTATAATTCGCAAACGTTTTAAAAAAATAAATAATTTTGTGCTTCTATAATCTTCGCAGTCATTAAAATTTTAAAGTCCACAATATAAATATTTCGTAAACTTTGATTAAATATTTTATTATGAAGATCGTTGAAATGTTGTGATGTAAAAAATTCAAATTATTTTACGTTTAGTATAGTATCATTGAAAAATATTTAATTTGTGCTTCGTGACAATATCTGCGCTCATCGTGAAACACAAAGAAACATCGAAATTTTGATAATATACATTTTAAAATACGTAGTGAGATAAATATCCATAGTGATACACTAGCTAACCAATACCAGTAACAAATTCAATATAGCGTAGTTATAGTATTTAACCAGACCAATGCAGCGTGCCAAGCACGCTTAGTAAATTAGAATTGGTTTTCATAAGATAAAATGATATAAATAGTATATATAGTTTATGAAAAATGAATTTATTGTAAGTTAGCACAAAGATTTAATATATTTTATTATCACATAGGAGTTTTACTGATATACTAAATTTACATTAACCGCATGAGATGCGGTTTGAAACTTTGGACCTGCCATTATGGCTGCGTGGAGCTTATAAGGCTAATGAAATTACAAATAAATATTATGTTGCGACATTGACGCTGAAGCCGGCCCTTTTATGTGTCATTGGCATAATTTGTTTTTATGTAATGTGTTAATAATTGTTATGGGATTGTAGATTTCTAATTTAGAGTAAGATAACGGCCACGCTGTCTATTCTTACATTTTGTGCACTTTATATTGCCAATACATTAAGTTACATCCGATAATATCCTTCTTGGACTTGTAAACTATTGTAAATCGATATACTTAAATGTATTTGCGCCGGCTTCTGTATGTGGTTGTTTTTTTAATGGCCTAATATTTTTTTATACATTTTTGTTAATTGTCAAATATAACCTTATGATATCAGGTAAATTTCCTCAACCTGTGCCTGAATACCGAATGTAATGATTACCTTTCGACAAAATAGTAGTTGATCTTTAAAACGCTAGTACAAATACACTGATTCGACAGGGATATACCTAGGTGTATGTAAGTGAAACCGAAGACTGTTAAATTTTGTAGATAATTTCAACACAAGCAAATTACTCGCTATGATCATTTTGTCACGAGGTTGCAGAATACGCCTCGGTGATCAGATCAGTGTTATTCCAATTTGGTACAATTACCAAAATCGTCTAGTACCTAATTACTCCTAAGTTGTACATTTTGTTAAGGCACGTCACTAAAGTTAAGACACTGTAGTAATGACCTTGTATATACTTTTAATGTTAATTTTCATTCCTTGATTCTCTTGAAAATAACAAACATCTTGTATTAATGTCTAGTAACGCTAAATGATATAGATGTCATAGTATATTATATATGTATTTTCATTAATTTAGGCGCATTTAAAGTGTAATTAATGATTATTTTAAATCGCTTAATGCAAGTTTACTGATCATAATCATTGACTTACTTTTACTCTATTATCAGATAAACACCGTCCTTTTAATCACTTATTCTTGAATACTGTAAAGCCGATTTCTGACATCAAATTCACTTCAATTCACGTTCATGTAAAATGTCATCATGAAACAATAATTAATAAAATATTGTATTAATTTGCGGGAATGCAGTGTTGAGCTTTGTTCTTAATAAATAATTGTTTTGTAATTATCGTCCAATATTCATGCAATTTTCTCTTTTCATATCATTCGACTATTTCCGTCGAGATAATTAATTGAATGTGCAATTATTCATCTTATCATATTCTTAAATTTTATTCAATTTATTTTATAGTATTGACATTTTAATTATTCGAGATCACATTTATGAATTGTTTTTATGGTATATAAAGCAATTTTAAAACATAAATTACAATTGATTAATAAATACTGTTGCATATTAGTTGGAAGCGATCGGAGTTAATATATTTAGCACAATGTTCAATATCATCGATCAATGGCGATGGTTGGTCGAAAATACGTAGTAGTAATAACAGTTTTTGTTTTGTATAAAATAATCAAAATAACATACTACTTAAGCCTCACATTGCAATTGGGCAACTTGAGATGGTACTATTGGATGTGTTTAACAACTGCTTCTCATTGTGATTAATTATAACATGATTTCATTAGGTTATTTTCTTTTATTTAATCATAAAAATTGTTTGAGTCCATGTTGCTAGATATAGATTATTTCATCTTAATCAATAAATTGTTCGTGAACAGTAATGGGCAACCAATCAATTACTTGCAAATCAACTATTAATAAAACAAAAAAAATGTTTAAACATATACAGCAATAATACAGCTGTTGTGTATATTTTAGTATTCTTTGTCGGATTTGTAAACGGCCAGCAATGTAATATGGACAACAACAAAGAACCGCGGCGCCAACGTGGTCTACATGTAAACACGTCATGCGTCTACACACATGTAAACGTGAACATACAAACAATATTACTATCTTCTTAAATATAAATCAATTTTGAAAGTTGGTTGAATGATAGTTTTATTGTTGTTCACTAGTAAACACATCAAATTGATTTTAAAAACATTGTCCGGTTGCCCATTGTTTTTATATTCCCTGTAGTGTTACATGAACACATGCGCTCTCGAGTCCAAAACTGCACTCCTTGATGTTTTTCTCTGGATATTCTGTATAAAGTTATGGGAGATTTCCCATAATTATTTGTAAATATAACATTGAAACGTATAGGCGTATTAATACATGACACTTGTTTATTTTTATTACAAGCACATTGTTCTGTTAATCATTGTTTTTATTTTCAAAAATATAATTTTTATTAATGTACGTTTATACATTAGTTTTAGAAAATAATATTATACATTAAGTAAAGATCAATGTTGTTGATTAGTCTTTTATGGATGTTGATTTACACCATTTGCTATGCAGTGATAATAAATGGTATACTAGTTTTATGATATTGTATAATTTATAAACTCACTTGCAAACCTATATTACAATTAACACTGTAATACATTTAAATATTATAATTGAAAATCAATAGCTCCAAACGTTTTTCGACCTATTTTATTAATATCCTGTATGCAAAATTACTTCCGTCGTTTTGGTTTTTGCTATTTAACAACTTGACTGTAGGCATTCATAAAGTCTTCGGTCAATATGGGGTCGTCATCGTGGATGTAATTTTCGTTCACCTGTATTGCAGATCCAGGTGTCCATTCTAACAGGAAACTTATCAAAGGCAATGCTTGCATATTATGTACTGCTTTATCTCCATGTTTTCGTTTGATTATTCTTGCTAATGCACGTTTGACGTATATGAAGAAACTATCCAAAAAGTTAAAGCATACAGATGGATCCCAGTGTTGCTGAAAATAAAAAATCGAACTATCACAATATGTTAATGAATAAGGCAATAAAACGTGAGTGGATGGGGGAGGTTACTATTTTGTGTGTGGTCCCGATACTACATGCATTGGGCCTAATACGACGAAGACCGAGGTAGATTTTTGTCTCATAATATTTCAATGGTTCTAAGACATTCGTGTCCGCTGGGATTGCACCATCGCACGACGCACACAATAAGGTATTTGACTCCGTTTTCTGTTATTATATTTATCAAAAATTGAGCAAACAATTAATTTTGTAAATCCTTTCAGAATTAAACAAGTTAGAAACGTTTTAAATCTTGAAGGTGTACTAAAAAAATGGATGCAAAACAAAACTAGTGACGTCACTAGTATTACAGTGTGCGCGTATGAAAGAGACATTATGATGTCCCCACTTACCATGGTACCACTCTTTTTTTTAAATAATAATATTTGCCTCATGTTACAAGCTACTCTAACATTGATTAAACAGAAGTTTTTTATTTAATGGTATTTGTGTTTGTACGGAAAATAATAAAAAAAAAACGATTATAGTCATTTGACTATGTTGGATAACGTGTCATAGTATAAAAAGTCTACAATATTTTGTTGACGAAAGTACTGTTGTGCAAAGTAATAAGAGTTATTCTCTCTTTACATTTTATTAGATTGAAAATGTAATTATTTATTACTAATAGATTACCAATATAAATGCTCGTCGTCTAAACTATGAAACCACTGAGCATATTAATTCAAACAGCATGCTATGTCGACATAGTACATTTCAAAATCGGCAGAAATAATGTAAGTTTTTTTTTTTTTGAACTGGCAAGGCATAGTGACTGCATTGCACCTGATGGTACGTGGATACCGTCCAGATAAGAGTATCGAATGGTATCAGACGGTAGTCTCATACCATTCGATACAATCATGCTGGCCCGCTAAGATGCCTCTCCACGCTACGACGGAAGGACCCAGGATTATAGGAAGGAGGAAACACGTGCGATGGCAAACCGTTCCACAGCTTGACTGTACGGCAGAAAAAAGAATTAGAGAACGTTTTGGTTCGCGCCGAAATGGATTGAACAGTCAAGCTATGGCTCCGCAAGCCAGCATGCGTGGTTCTGTTAAGGAAAGGAGAGGAGGGGATTAAATTGAACAATTCCTCAGAGCATTCGCCATGATACAGACGGTAGAACACGCTTAGAGAGGCGACATCCCTCCGTAACTGTAGCGACTCTAAGTTGCCCGTAATGTCTGCATCATTCACAATGCGGATGGCCCGCCGCTGCAATCCATCAAAGGCATCGAGCAAGTACTGGGCGGATCCATCCCAGAGGTGCGAACAGTATGCCATACCCGGCCGAACCTGCGCTTTATACAAGCGGTAGAGCTGACCGGGCGCGAAAAACCGACGCACCTTGTTCAGGACCCCAATCCTGCGGGAAGTGGCAGATATTACGCCCTCGATGTGATTCCTTGGATCAAGATCACAACGGATATCCACACCAAGGATACTCAGGTCATTCCGCATTGAGAGGGGAATACCCTAAAGAATGGGGAGGGGAGAGAACGGGGATTTTTTGCACGTGAACGCACACACCTGGGTTTTCCTGGCATTGAACTCAACCATATTCCTGGAGCCCCATGTAGAAATGAGATCCAAGGATCGATTGAGCTCAATGACAAGATCCTCGCGCCCACTCACAGTGTCGACCGGGCAACCTGGGGACCCATGGCAGTATCGCCCATGAACCATGCTGTCATCTGCATAGCAATGAATGTTGCCAAGTGACAACATATCATTGATATGCAGAATAAACAGGCTGGGCGACAGCACCGAGCCTTGCGGAACTCCGGCATTTACCGACATGAGCGCCGAAGCGTGTCCATCAACGACGACACGCATTCTACGCCCATGCAGAAAGCCAGAAATCCACGAACACAAGTTGTCGGGCAGACCGTATGCCGGAAGCTTGGATAGAAGACCACGGTGCCAGACCCTATCAAACGCCTTGGCTATGTCGAGGGTCACAGCAAGAGCCTCGCCACGCCGGTCTATCGCCTCACCCCAGCGATGCAGGACAAACGCCAGAAGATCACCCGTTGATCGGTTGTGACGGAATCCGTACTGTCTGTCACTGATCAACGAGTGATCCTCCAGGTAGCGGACCAATTGAGCGTTTATGATCCGCTCCATGACCTTACACATCACTGAGGTGATAGCGATAGGGCGATAAGTGGTAGGGTTTGACCGATCACCCTTTTTGGGGATGGGTTGCACATTGGCCTCCCTCCAAGATTCCGGCACAACACCTGTGCGGTAGGACACTCGGTAGAGGCGTGTCAGTGCAGGAGATAACTCCGCTGCACAAATCCTTAAAACCACCGCCGGTATTCCATCCGGACCACTGGCTTTCCACACATCGAGACTCACGCCGCACATCACACTGCCTGATGCGAATATCCGCCATTGGGAATCCGCAATCAGGCAGCACCGGCGGAGGCGGGGTACCACAGTCCTCAAGGCGGGAATTAGCCGCAAAGAGATTTGCCAGTAAGGCGGCTTTCTCTTGCGGCTTGTGGGCCAGCGAACCTTCCGGGTACCTCAGCGGTGGCAGTGCTGGACGGCAGAAATTAGAATGGACGGCCCTGGCCAAACTCCAATAAGCACGACTGCTAGTTGGGTGATTGGCCGACGCACGCCCAATCCTGCAAACGCGCTGGGCATCCGCTCTAACGTAGGCCTTCTTGCAGGCCTTGGCGGCTCGATTATAGGCTTCCTTGCGGGAACTGATATTAGGATCCTTCTTAGCGCGACCCCTGATCCAAGCGCGATACGCCGCCTGTTTGTCACCGACATCATCGGCGCATGCCCGATTGAACCAGGAGCGTCCACGGCCCTTACTGGCGATCTCAGAGGAAGGAATATAATATTCCATTCCTAGTCTGATTTCGTCAGCAATAGCGTTGGCACTCGCAGAAGGATCTTTTCCCTCAAAGCAGCGCTGCCGCCAAGGGATAGATGCGAAATATTCCCGCATGCCATCCCAATCCGCCGACGAGTAATGCCAGACCTTTCGCTTAACCTGCACGGGACGTGGAGGAGAAGCGAACGGTACCGACGACCGAACCAGGCAGTGATCGGAAGTGCCCAAAGGAGCACTAACGGTCACACTATACCCGGCCGGGTGACTCGCCAGCAGAAGGTTCAGCAGAGAAGGCGCATGACTTGCCACATCCGGGATCCTGGTGGGCTGGTTCACCAGTTGTGACAAGTCATGTGTCAGAGCGAATGCATGGGCAGCTCTGCCAGCATGATCGGTCTTGGAGGAGCCCAACCACAACTCATGATGTGCATTAAAATCCCCTAAGACCACCATTTCCGCTGACGGGAACTGCACCTACGCGTCATCTGCCACCTGGCTAAGGTACCTGAACAGACGAGTCGTCTCATCGTCCCCGTTGTGTGACCTATAGAGGCACACGTAGATGCGGCTCAGAGAACCAAGATCCACGTGCACCCACAGTGCAGAGAAGGAGGGGTCCTCCATGCAGCGCAGACGGCGACAGCAGACGTCCGACCGAACATACAAGCATACCCCGGCTTTTGGCTTGAAGTTTCCTTCAAGCGAATACCCGGGGTACATCAGGTAAGAATTGTCGGCCGGACAACGAATCTGCGTCAAGAAGAGCAAAGCAGGCCGGGCCGTCTCAAGATGGTGGTAGACGGCATTAATGTTTGTATGGAGTCCGCGGATGTTGGCGAACTCCATAGTAAACGCGCGTGGTGGGGTTATACACCGCTGAAGGACCTGCTTTCTTTATGTGCACTGTCAGGAAGGTAAGGTAAGAGGCATCGAGGAGCCTGTATCAGGGCACTAAGAAGGCCGAACGAGTACAGGGACAAGGGAGGGGGGCAGTTGGCAGGAGGAGAATTGGTCCGCCGGACGGAAGGGCCCCCGTACCCTCCCGGGATGGGCCGCCGGGACCCCACATCCGGTCACCAACCGGCACGACGGACCCACCCAAGATTATGCGCGGCATGGTGAGGCAGTCTCCCGTAGTGGTTAGCTACGATTGGGCTCCTGTACTGTACCGCGGGCGGCCAGCGGACAACCGTTTCTACGGATCTCCCTGGCCGGCGGGTCAACACTCCTCCCACCGACAGCGTACCGCAGATACCCACACGGCACAACCTCATACCCAGATACAGGCCCCTCGAGAAACCGGGGGAAAACGGGCTGATCCCGGAACGCGACCCCCTTGCGGGGATCACTATGGCGGTCTTTACGCCGCGTTAATGGTGGTCGCTACCCGGGCGGATGCAAGCATCCTACCACCACGAACTGTGTCACTCATTTGGCACTACCCAGGGGTCACGTGTAGGGAAACTAGAGTCAAAGCCTACGGACGCGAGTGACGTTAACCCCCAAGATAAAAGTAGCGCCGTCTAAGATTATTAGTGTAGAACGTCACTTTTGAGTAAACAACTTCGATCAACAATACAACTAGATGTCTGGTCAGAGTGAGTCAGAGTCTCAAAAACGGCCAAGCTAATAACGTCTCACTTCAAAAGTGAAAACTTATTTCAGTAAATAATACTTTATAAAACTAAAATACACGCTTTAGTAAAAGACTCAACTAAAAATTTAAAAATAATTGATAATGAGTTTAGGATTAGAAAATGGACTGAAATACATTTATTTTATGGTTAAAAAGCTAGGGTACTTGAGGATAAGTAATTTTTGTAAGCACCCCAATTTCCAACTGTATATTACTGTTACTTCACCACAAAAATTTAATATATACAAACCTCAGACATTTTTTTTATATCTCTCACTGAATATGATTTTAATTCTTCAACAATACCATCATCATTTCTGAATCCACACAAAATAGTATCTACTCCTGCCAAGAATGACTGACACCACCATTTCTTGCATTTGAACCGCCTGAAATAAGACGAAATACTTGTATTTTTTTTATTTCAGACTATTAAATATTCATCAAGGTATCCTATATTAAGTTAGTGCAACATTATAAAACATTAAATATTACCTCAAATTTAACAATCTAAAAATCAAACTCAAGAGATTAGTGACAAACCTGAAAACTTAGGCAAACAAGAAAATACTTATAAAAAGTTGTATATGGTACCAGTCAAATATACTCCAATTTTGATGACTTTCTAAATATATTGTTCCATTAATATATGAACTCTCTTGTTGAATTGTTTTTTAACACACTTTCAATACATTCTCCTCTATGTATATAACATAATCTTAGTGCTTGACTTTTGAGTACTTATGGTAGGTCTCTCATAATATGTGAGAGGCCGCCTGGGTAGGTACCACCGCAATGTCTATTTCTCCCGCCAAACAGCAGTGTAAATGCGCTGTTGTGTTCCGGTTTGAAGAACATTGTAGCCAGAGTAACTACTGGACATATTGAGACTTAACATCTTATGTCTCAGGATGGCGAGCGCAGTGGAATGCCAAGCATTGCCTTGTAAATTTATTTGGTTGGTTTTGCTACTGTCCATGAGCGGTCTTATCGCTTACCATCAGGCAAATGGCATGATCGTCTCGCCATTCATTGCAAAAAAAAAAAACTTGTTACTTTTTAGTTGGGTATTTATTATTTAACTTAAAAAAAAATCTATTTATCTATTATTTATTATTTTTAAAATATATCCATAATATTCTTTGTAGAATAAAACTGCTATCTGAACAATTTTAGTTAAAATTGCATTTTACAAATTATTTTTATATACCAACCTAAAACTTCTGTCTTGTTTCTTATACTCAATGTGTCTATTAGTTTTGAGTTCTATGAATTCTTGGTTGATAAGATACTCAATAATTGATTCAGGGCCTACTTCTGATGTTGGTGGAGGTGGCACAGTCTTTTTATCACACCTTATTCCATCCATTTCAGCTCCATATATAATTGTGTGGCGGTTCAATTGTCCTTTAAAAACTAAAGAAAATTCTTCTGTTTCATCGACAGGAACATAAGGATTTGGGTTTGTTGTAGGTGTATCTGCAAATAAATGAATGTATGTTTTATTTTATTTTTGTAAGTATGTCATAAGTTAACTATGGTTATAAGAGTAAACACTGATTGGTTAAGCAGATATTAAACTGTACATTAAGCAATTCTTATCTGCTTGCAAAATATTTCTCACCACTAAGCATATATTGCTCAAATTTATGCCCCCATGACGTGAATCGTTTCTCCTTTTCAGTCATGTTTTGTTTTCTGAATGTAATTTCTTCTGTGTCCCTGGCACATAGGAATATATTCCCCTTGTACAATAGTACCGCAATCTTCCACCCTTCGTTATTTTCGTAAGGAGTACAAGCCACACAAGTGAGCAAACCGCGATAGCAACAAAATAATGCATCGTCTAAATTGTTTGGTAGTGGAAAATCTAACCTGGTCTTGTTTTCTATCAAAAATTGAAGTAATGCATTTAGTTTCACATCCCGGTCACAGGGTTTTCTTTTTGCTTGGTTGTAAAGAGCATTCAAATCATACTGAACATTTTTATCTTCTATTTTTTTTGCAAATTTAAGATTTTCTATTCCGATGTAACCTATAATTTTAGGACGATCAAATCGAGGAAACTGTTTCTTAAATATATTTGGATCTACTCGGAACTCCGGTTGTGTCTGCATTGTATATTTGGCAAGGCCTTATGGAATTTTCTTGCTAGCACGTATACGGTATACTTAATTTAGGTATTTCTCCTAAAATTATTCTATCCTATACTCGTAAGTTGTCACCAGTCACTCTCACCCATGGACGTATACAAACACAAAATAGTGTCGTCCTGAATTAACACATATGCCTGTGGAATAAGGTTTAATTTGCTATGATAACAGACATGGAGGCAAAACAAGCCAAGCGAGATAGTACATGGAGGTCTATGTCCCTTTTCTTTCGCTATGGTGACCATAATAAGACCAGTATTGTATCTAACTAAAAAGGTTTATTTTTTGCAATAGTTAGGTTCCCGATGAACGGAGACATGAGGCAGATATACTTGGACGCTAATCCAGCCTATACGAATGTCGCGAAGAATTGTGTTGTGTAAGGTGATTTACACATCGCGAATCCGAGATTTAAAAAAAAAATATCCAAGATAAAGACCCGAAACAAATACCTGTGGATGGCACAAACATTTTATTTGTCGATTGAAAAAAGATTTAAGATCAGGTTTTATTATGGTCACCCTAGCAAAAGATAAGTGACACCACAGCATGGAGTTATTATGCACCTGGAGTGCTATCTGATGCCGTGAAACCGGTCTCGAGAAAGAAAACTTTTTGGTCGTGGTGTCCTTGTCTAATATGGTGACCATTTAAAATTTATTAATAGGACAAAATTATACAGATATTTTATACATGATTTAATTTTTCTTCAAGTATTTCCATGGTGCCCTATGTAAATACAACACACGTGCTTGCGACAGTTTATTTATGGAAATTCAGTTCCAAACATTGCTTCGTCTTATACTTTCGTAGGTAGTGTTGTTTTTAGGAACTACTTCGTTGTCGAAAAAACCAGCATTGAGTTTTGTTACATTATACCATGGATCTAACAAGTAAGTTAGTTTATTATATCTATGCATTATACCATAGACGAAAAATCTAATAGACGTAGTGACCCTGTGCCACCGAAAGGGACAACAAATAAAGTACTTAATTAGTTTCGGGTTGCCAAGTATGGTACAATTACCCACTATTAGGTAACGGCTTTTTAGAATGATACAAAATTTGCAAACAAGGAAGAAGGAAGGATAAATAAAAATGCAACAGTTTGATAGGATTGTTTTATTTATTACTGTATACATATATTTACAAAGTGTACAAAATTACGTATGATAGATCAACAATATACCGCGTTGATACGACAGATGGGCATTAAATTACACTACGTATACTATACGTCCTTAGTATTAATTCGACACGGCACAAAAATTAATAATACCAAAAATGAGATTTTGTTTGTTTCAAGCAAACTAAATAGCCTACAAATAAGAGTAAAACTCAACCTTTGTAAATAAATTTCACTGACCATTGATGAACTGAACTGGCAACGTCGCGCGGGGCGTGTGTTATCGTCGTGTCGTGGCGAGACGCCGCGCGCCGGCGCACCGCGCATAGTTACGTAGTTTTGAAGGTAGTTTTAAGTCTAAAATTCGTTCTTTCCAAGCAGCGGGTATTTGCCGCGCTGGCACTCCCTCCTGATGCGGTACTATACTTTTGTTGTCTCGTATCTTTGTACTGCCAATGTTATTGTGCGGGCGTTCCTGGGGCAATTGTGGCTGTCACCATACCTTTCGCGGTATGTACACAGAGCTAAAGCTGTGTTTCCATGGCATTCGCCGTAAATAAAATCCAAGCAGTGTATTCTGACGCGGTGTAAGTTACACGAGGCATTGTTAAACAGTTTAATTACAAACACAAACACAATTTAATTACGTGTCCTCGACAATAAAAAACAGTCAATAACAAAAAAAAAAACTAATAATTATCCCAAGTTACGTGTCCTGTCACAATAAAAAAAAGAAATAATGTCTTAAACTCATTTAGTATCCTATCACAATAACAATACAAAATCACAATTGTCGGCGCGAGATCGACAAGATAAAAGCGGCGCGGCGCGGCGGCGCAGGAGTTTCCGTGTTACATCCGTTCCGAAAGGATAGCGACGGCGCACTAAAATAACAATTTCTTTAGCAAACAATTTTTATTTGTTAAGATGCAATAGCACCACACTGCCCTATTTCTATTTCTTTTACGCGCGGGATGTTTTGCTATGATTTGTCTCTCTCGTAATGAAAGTGCAGGTGTGTATTTATTGCTTCCTTATTTGCATCGCCAACTTTTTAAGTAATTTAGTTGTACTTATTTATGTGACTTGAGTAAGAGCGGCAACAGCGCGTAGATTTTAGTAGGATCTATCGTTTTAAGGTGTTTGACCTGTGCGTTATACGTAATCAGCTGTTAGAAAAGCTACATCGTGTTCAAATGGAGCAAAATCTTACAAAATCACTTATGACTCAACTACTGCTCCTATTTAATTGATTTTTAGTACAGAACTTGGAAATGGTACCTAGTATATGCAGTTTAAAAAATGCCCATCGGTCGTATCAACTTTGTATAACTATACGGGTTACTATACAGGGTACGGGGTAATACTACAATCTCACTCTTGCCACACTGACATTTTAGGTTATAAAGTTTACGTGTTTATTATAATTACAATAACATTGAGATAAACAAATGTATAACTACAATGTATTACAGTGTTATCTCTTTTATAAGATTTTATAGCAAACTAGTTAATTTAAATACTGCTGGATACTATTAATTGTTACTAAAGTTATTTACTTACCCATGGAATGATAATCCTGTTATTTTCTCACCACTGTCGCTTTTACAACCAAGTACGCTACACCGCATCATTTTGTGATAGATTTAGCAAAGATTTTAGAATTTAAACAATTATAAATCACTTTGAAAACTTCCGACACTAAGCACAAACACGATACGACAGTCTTATGTCAAAATTTGTTTAGCAATTTCAATTCCGACCTTAAAAAAACCGGCACGCGGTGCAGGACAGAAAATGTATATTTCGATCTCTTTCTATCTTGTAGCAAAACCTATAAGCGGCATCTCTTTCCGTGGGACTGTCAAATAAGTCGGTTCTTACAATTTCCGATTATATAGAGATATCAATAATATTTGTTTGTATTTCTTAATCGATTACAGTTTATATTTTTGAAGTGAAACTTCTTTATCGGGGTTGGAAAAAATTTTTCGTTACGCGTCACATTCTTCCGTTACGCGCCATCTTTTTTTATTTAGTAAATTAGTACCCACTTCAGTAAGCCACACCCCCAACCGTTTCCAAGCCCCACCCAAAATTTTAAGTCCCACCCACTTTTTTGTAATTTGATCCTCACCCCCCTCTGGCCTTCCCCCATCCTAAATCTAAAACAGTGCCCAATAGCCTCCCCACGAAACCTCCCCCCCCGCTTACCCCCACCCTAAAAATTTTACCTCACCCCCTCTACTCATATCTCCGGCATTATCCATCGTAGACCCACCGACCTTGGGTTCATTGGAACCGGCTCGGTGAGGGCTACAATCCTGCCCCAACAGAATTCCCGAATTCCCCCTCCACAACTTTCCCCAACCAAAAAAAAATTTTAAGGTGCCCAATAGCCTCCCCACGAAACCTAAACCCCCCCCCCCCGCCCCTACCCCCACCTAAAAATTTTACCTCACCCCCCCCTAAACCTATCTCGGCCAATAAAGGTCGTGGACCCACCGAGCTTGGTATCCTCGGAACCGTCTCGGTGAGGGCTACAAATTGGCCCCGATAGAAATCCCAAATTCCCTCAAAAATTTCCCCCCTCCTAAACTTAAACTTTATTTAATTTAGCTTTATTTTACCAATTCTGTAAATTTGTAAATAGTAGATCATTTTTCGAAAAATGATGTCATAAAGAAGTTTCACTTCTTACGTGTGTACACTAATATTCTATTCTATTCTATATCAGCCCATATACGTCCCACTGCAGGGCACGGGCCTACTCTACAATCGAGAGAATCGATTGAGAGTGGTTAGGCCATATAGTCCACCACGCTGGCCTAGTGCGGGTTGGCGGACTTACATACCGTAGAAATTCTTTAAAATCGCTACGGTATGCAGGTTTCCTCACGATGTTTTCCTTCACCGTTAAAGTGCGTGGTGATTGACTATCAATACACACATAAATCCGAAAAGTCAGAGGTGTGCCCTGGGATTTGAACCCGCGACCACCGTGAACATGTAGGCAGCCGCGTCTGGTCCGTTACCAACAGGCCACCACGCACTTATACTATATTTTTAGTTTACATTATTTCGTTTTTCTTTTCATGAACATTTTTATTCTAATGAGTCGCATAGTCACTTTACTATTTAGGAACAAAAGGAGTGATTTATCTATTACTAGCGGCCCGGCCCGGCTTCACCCGGGTGCAGACACTTTTTGAGTCCAGTCCACATCACGCACATGCTTATGAACACATGATACATACATACAATACAATACATATACTCCAAAGTGAGGAACCTCCTCACTATGTGTGTCGTATCTTACAATACTGCCTTCATTTCCATTGTAATATCCAAATCTATTATTTAATAATAAATTAATTTATATTAATATTATTATTTCATTATTTATTGATGTTTGTTCGTTGACAGCATACCTATTATTAGCTGCAAGTTCAGTATTTTTAAAAATTAAAACACAACAAAACAATATCTGCTCGATTATTTAAATATTTTTACCGATTATGCGTATACAAATGCGTTTGAATAGTCTCGACTCTACCGGTAAAAGACCTAACGAGGTGACTTTGTAATGACGTCTAGAAAAAAAATATGTTGTTTAAAATTGTTATTTTGCTTTATTTAAAGGATTCTAGTTTAAATTTAGTGATTATGGATTGTAAGTCTAGTGATAAAATAAGAATAGCTTCATAATTCCATGGATTTACGGAAAGTGGTATTGAAATTGTGTGGGTTACGTCTGCACAAAGTTATTTACGTTAAAATTAATTATTTAACTAATATCTCATAATAAGAATGCATGCGGCCTACATGCCAGCATTACACCCTCACCCTTAAACTAAACACCCTCTCGTATTTAACACAGAAAAACTAACCTATTAAACATAAATAAAACAAACAAACAAAATACACAAATCCATTAAAACAAATTACAACTTGTAATTAACCCTCTTATTTAGTCGACATTGGCGAATAGCCGCTCGATTGCCCAGCTGTAGACTGCGCAACCGGACTGTGTGTGGAGTACCGAGTATAATGGTGATGCGAAAACCCACGTATTAGATGAATTGGGCGCCACTGCGGCGGGTTTAGGGACCGCCCGCAGATAGGTGTAGGTAGAAATGATACTCAGGGTAATTACGTGCGTAAAGCGTATTTTATTAGTTTTTTTTTAACTATTATTTAGTTTTTTAATACAAATCCATAAAGATAACCTACATTTATAACACCCAACACCTTTTCTGGCGTAAAAAAAGTACCTATGTATAAAAGTATACCCCACGTAGTTTAACCTCTAAAAAGTAATTTCAAATATGCAAGTCTGCGTTGTACTTAGGTTCTTAATTATGTTGTAATAAAATTTGACATAATATTTACTATAATATGAAAAGTACGTTAAATATAAAATTCTACCTTGGGGGTAAAATAACGAATTACTCTGTTAATTCCCTGTAAAACTAACAACTACATAAGTATACCGGGTATATCAAGACTGCGACTGAAAACGAAGCCAGGTGGTAGTTTTAGTGGTTACAGACACGATGCAAATAAAATATTCACCAAAACAGCGACTGATATTTTTTTAGATTTTTTTAAAAATCGTCTTCATTGGGTGGTAAATACCTAGTTTTTGCGAAAATTATAATTTAAACCCTTACGTACCATTGAGTGTTTAAAAATAAAGAGGTCTACATCATTATTTTAGGAAAACTATATATTTATGACCCAAATACGACGATAAGTAAAAAATTACAAAAAGAATGTTGTCGATTTTATTTGCGAAATTTTAGTTTCTCTAGCTTCGTTTTCGGTCGCAGTCTTGAGATACCCAGTATACTTATGTGTATTTCCTATTTAAAAATTGTAGAGTAGGCATTCATAAATTGTTCGGTTAATATGGGGTCGTCATCGTGGCTGTAATTTTCGTTCACCTGTATTGCCGATCCAGGTGTCCATTCTAACAGGAAACTTATCAATGGCAATGCTTGCATATTATGTACTGCTTTATCCCCATGTTTTCGTTTGATTTTTCTTGCTAATACACGTTTTATGTGCACGAAGAAACTGTCCAAAAAGTTGAAGCACACAGATGTGTCCCAGTATCGCTGAAAATAAAATAGTCGAACTATGTTAATTAATTCAGACGAGAATACGTTTTATAACACGCTTTTATTAGCTTCAACTGTATCTATGTATGCAATAGAATCTTTGGAGTCGATTTGGAGCACTTGATAGCGTCGGGATATTTTGAAATGCCCAATATAAAATTTATTACAATAAAGTAGGATATAATAACTTCGCTTATATTTCCACTACGCTCGCCATACTGCTATATTAGATATTAAGTCTCATTAGGTCCAATAGTTACTCTGGCTACAATATCCTTCAAACCGGAACACAACAGTGCATTAACACTGCTGTTCGGCGGGAGAAATAAATAAATACACACAACAGTCACATACATAGTTCTGACCCCACACTAAGATCGAGTCTCGTGTCGTGGGTATCAGGAAGTACGAGAGACTTTCTCGGTCTCACAAACACCCAGACCCGAAACAAATACTTGTGGTTCACACAAACATTTGTCTCGGTGCGAGAATTGAACCCGCGGCCTCTCGTTTCACAGCCGGTGTCTAACCAACTGCGCCACGGAGGCTGTTAAATAGACATTACGGTGGTTCGGTAGTGGTAAAATAGGTGGGTAAAATAAATCCTTTTGCAAAAAAAAGGGCACTATCAATTTTTATTCAAATTCAATGAATGTTACAAGAAAAAGGTTTTATTAAATATTTGACTATGTATTGCATGTTATTTGAAGCATCCTGGCATTATTCCTTACGTTCCAAAGGAGATGGTCCAGAAATGTATGGACCTTGGGCCACAGTGCTGTACAGTACATGAAATATAGTTCATGAAATTGGCTTTCGATTTCCGTATTAATTACTGTTATGCGTTGCTTATTAACTTTATACAAAAATAAATATCAAGCCAAGAACAGCAACACTACAAGCAATATGGCGACAATAACGGCCATATTGTTTTGGAATTGCAGCCTGTTAAACATTTTCGTTCTTTAACTGAAATCATGAAATATAAATATATTAATAAAAGTGACGCTTTTAACAACGTATATCATCTTTTGACAACTTAGGACTATAGTATCAACAGATAAATATATAGAAAACAATTATAAATAGTAGCGGGTTTTTAAAAATAAGACATATATTCAAGTTAAAGATAATGGGTTTGCGCATTTTTGAACGAAATGACAATTAGGCATCATGGAGGGCAGATTATCGAAGAAAATATTGCTTCTGTATAGAAGCATTATTTGCTGTATTTATACAAAAATGTGATTGTTTTAGTATTAAAACAATCACATTTTTGTATAAATCCCCCCGTTGTCCAAGAAATCTAAATGTATTTTATTTGAATTCCACATTTTTTTCTAGTATTTGTACTAGACGTACACAATACGGCCCAAAATGAAACATCTCCTTTTAAAATTAATGAAACTGAAATAATGTTTACTGTTGAAAAAAAGCGCGGGAAACTTTGTACTTGGTGGACGTGTTTTTTCTATTGATAATATTTAAATATTTCTATCAGTGGAGTATATTGTATATATTTGTAGTTAAGTTTTCTCTCTTGTAGTTGTAGATACTTTTTCATCGTTTTTTGGTAAGTTTTTTGTAAATAATCATAGTTTATTAGTATTTAGTGTATATTTGTAAAATGAATGAACCGCCTGATCCGGGGGGATTTGTCCCTCCGGCAGGCAGTTTTGTAACTATAAATTCAGAACCTTGCTTGCCTAATGCCATTTCTGAATACATCTCTGAGTCGGGTATGGATACTGACGGCTCTTTATCTACTCGGCCGCTGAAACGAAGTCGCCGACATGTTTGTAAACTTTGCAATAAAAGGCGGAGAAAACAAGGGTCTTCTGATACTTTTACTGGTTGCGGTTGTACTGACACTGTCCCTTCGAGCTCACTGTCGGTAAGGACGCAGCCAGTAATTGAAAATGTTAATAAATTATCCGAGTCTTCAACATCCAAAATTCCCGCCCAAATGGTAGGCAGGAAATCATATGACAGGAGTGATAGCGCGCCCTTTGTTGTTCACGTGCAAAAGAACATATCATCTGAAAATGATCCTTCCATTTTGCATCCGCTTGCTTTTGGCAGATTCTTGAAACAACATAACGTTAAGAATATAGTTAATGGTAGTCTTAAGAGAATCGGACGAAATAAAATATCGCTAGCATTCTCGTCTCACTTGGATGCTAATTCTTTTTTGTCCAATGAAAATCTCATTAAAAAAGATTTTAAAGCGTACATCCCTACCTTTAATGTGACAAGAATGGGCATAGTCAGAGGAGTGCCTTCTGAATGGTCACCTGAAGAAGTAGTAGAGAATACGACAGTACCTATAGGATGTGGTCCTATTTTAAAAATTCGCAGATTAAATTTTTAATCCTATGAAGATGGGTCAGTAATATGGAAACCTTCCCAGACCGTTGTATGACCTTTGATGGCCAAATCCTTCCAAAAAGAGTCTTTATTTGTTACAATGCCCTGCCGGTAGACCTCTATATATATCCCACGATCCAATGCTTTAATTGTTGTAGATTTGGTCACACTAAAGTTCAGTGTAGATCAAAACCTAAATGTTATAAGTGTGGACAAAACCATGCTGGGGAAGGATGTGATATGGACGAATCTAATGCATCATGTTGCTTATGTTTAGGACATCACTATGCCATAAGTAAATTTTGTCCCGAATTCTCTAGACAAAAGCAAATTAAAACGCATATGGCTCAAAGTTCTATATCATATATGGAGGCGTCCAAACTGTTGCCCCCTGTCACCAAATCATATGCTGCTTCTAAACCCCCAAATAGTAATCCCTCAATTTCACCGAATTCCTCTTCAAGTTACAAAAAAACAGTCTTTTTGAAACCCCGATCTGCTCCTAATGTCTCCAAGGGATATAACAAACAAGCTCACAATAATTTAGTTAATGATTACTCTATACCTGAACCTTCAAATGGATGCGCTCTTTCTTCTAAAAAAGATGAAAACCATAAGGATACATTTGACATCAAAGAATTTATTTTATCATTACTTAATCTCATATCTAAATTCAATATTTCACCGTCCCACGTCGCCTCCCTTCTTGATTTTCTTCTAATTCTGTGCATAATGGACAATCAGTCCAATATAATACAATGGAACTGTCGTAGCATAATCAATAAAAAATCTGAAATAATTTATTTAATTAACAAATATCAGCCTTTTGTATTTGCATTATCTGAAACATGGCTAAAACATAACCATGTTTTTAAAATACAAAAGTACATTACTGTAAGAGACGACAGACCTGATGGGTATGGTGGTGTTGCCTTACTCATTAGAGATTCTGGCCCTTTCTCCATTATTAATTCACCTTCCCATAGCGATAAAATTTCTATTGTAGCTGTACGTGTAAATAATACTTGTTATGTTTCTATTTATATTTCACATCCTACCTCTTCTATTCTTAAAGGAATTAATAACCTTATTATATTTCTTCCTAAACCTATTGTTATTCTTGGTGATCTTAATTGTCATCACCAATCTTGGGGTAGTTCATTATCTAATTCATATGGTGAAGCACTTCTAGATATATTAAATTCACATAACTTATGCACATTAAATACAGGTGCCCCTACTCGTCGAAATGACCCCATCCATTCTAATCAAAGTGCTGTTGATCTATCTATGTTCTTCTAATTATGCATCCTCTTTTTCCTGGTCTCCTCTTTCCTCTTCTTTTGGCAGCGATCATTTCCCTATTAAAATATCTTTACCACTCTTGCATAATATTTGTTTACATTCTAACAAAAAACCTTATCTGAAATACAAATTACCATCAAGGTCGAGCACTCTTTGGGATGCTTTTAAAG
This sequence comes from Deilephila elpenor, assembly GCA_949752805.1. Lineage (NCBI taxonomy): Eukaryota > Metazoa > Arthropoda > Insecta > Lepidoptera > Sphingidae > Deilephila > Deilephila elpenor. The sequence goes on from OX457097.1 coordinate 8,723,683, forward strand.
ACAAGGTAGACAGTCTGATTCAATCTCTTCCTGTTGTATCTGAAGGCAGTGAATATGTTTGTGCTGAGGCTTTGTCTCGTGTAATAACGTGTTCAGCGCAACTGTTTGAAAATGTTGTGCTTCTGCCTAAACCTTCACCGTAAATTAAAGTCCTACGAAGATAGATTAAATTATTTCAATATGTTATCATTGGAATCGAGACGAAAAAAAAGCGATTTCGTTTATCTCTTTAAAATAATGCATTCTAGGATTGATTCTTCTTGTTTATTATCTAATTTAAACATTAACATTAATCTAAGATGTCGCAAGCACAATACTTTCTCCCTTAGAGTATATCGCAATAATACTTCTTATTATAATCCCATAATACGTATGTGTAGACAATATAACGAAGTCAGCAAAGAATATCCTAATGTCGACTTATTTAATAATAATATCAACTCTTACAAACGACAAATTCACTATATCCTCAAAGATTCACATCCCATAAACCGCACATAATGATATTGTTTAGTTAACGTTAATAGCTACTCTATCTATTACCTTATTTAACTCTGTAGTGTGTAGCTTTACTTGTTAATTACTTTTTGGAACACATGTTTTGGGTTATAATTATTGTCCAATAATATGTATTATACTACGTATGAAGCTTACATGATTGTAACCTGTTTTGTGTTTAATAAAATAAAAAAAATAAAAATAAATAAATAACATCAGCAGCAGACAACATCTTGCCCCTAAAAAAATTTCAGCGCATAGAAAAATTTCTTCTCCTCCCTGGTGGGACTCTGAATGTTTGGAGGCTGTTAAAAAGCGAAAGAAAGCGGAGCAAGTATATAAACATAACATGTCTCCAGAGAACTTTGCTTCCCTTTCGTTAATAATTGCCCAAACCAAAAAGTTATTTAAAAGAAAGAAAACTGAAGGTTGGCATAACTTCTGCTCCTCGATATCTCCTAACATACATCCTTCAACTGTTTGGCGCAACATCAGACGTTTCAGGTCCTCTCTATCTCGCTTTCCTTCCCCTCAAATTTCGCAATCTTTAGCTTGCATCTTTTTAGATAAACTTGCTCCTCCATGGGTTCCGCATAATACTTATCATCATCCATCTCCCTTAATTACTGCAAACTTAAATTCAAGTCAAGAATCCCATTCATTGTTAAATCTTCCTTTCACAATATTTGAATTAAAAGGTATATTACAAAATACAACAGATTCAAGCCCTGGTATAGATGGTTTTCCATATTCTTTCTTCTCCCATATGAGCGACAATTCTCTTACATACTTTTTAAATATTATTAACTCCATAATGTGTACAGGAAATATTCCGCGAGAATGGAAACGCCAAATTGTGTTGCCAATTCTTAAACCAAATATAATCCCATCTGATGCTTCTTCATATCGCCCAATAGTTTTGTCTTCCGTTTTAATAAAATTATCAGAACATTTAATAAAAAATCGCTTAGAGTGGTATGTGGAAAATCAAAGTTTATTAGCTAATTCCCAATATGGCTTTCGTAAAGGCAAAAGTACTTTAGACTGCTTAAGTATCTTTACTTCTGACATAAGATTATCTTTCTCTAAAAATTTAAGTACTGTTGCCGTTTTCCTAGACATAAAATCTGCATATGATAACGTTCAATTATCAATTCTTCACAGCAAGTTATATGGTCTTAGAGTTCCGATAAAACTATCCAATTTTATTCTTAATATTTTACATGAAAGGACTATAGAATTGGTAACTCTGGAGCATAGCCCGCCCTCTCGGGTTGTATGGAGGGGTCTGCCGCAAGGGTCGGTCCTTAGCCCCTTGCTTTACAATATTTACACTTTTGATTTGGCCTCTTGTATTAATAAAGAAACCCAGATTATGCAATATGCAGATGACATTCTTTTTTATTTTTCTTCTTTGTCCGTCACAAATTCTTGTGCTATTCTTAATTCTTCTTTACTTTCTCTTAAATCATGGCTTTATGACAATGGGTTAGACCTTTCCCCATCTAAAAGTGCAGCGATGATATTTTCGCGCGCTAGAAATCCCCCTGATATAAATATTTTATGCGATGATGTTCCAATTCCAACTAAAAATAACTTCAATTATTTGGGTCTTATTTTGGATTCTAATCTTTCTGGCGTTCCTCATTGTGAACATGTAGTAAATAAAGTGGAGCGACAAATAAATATGTTAAGATGTTTATCTGGTGTTTGGTGGGGAAGTCACCCTTGGTCATTAAAGCTTATATACAATGCCTTAATCAAAAGTATTTTTGATTATGGTACCTTTCTCTTAGAGCCTGGTAACGTTAATTCTTTTCGAAAGTTAGATCGCCTGCAATCTAAAGCATTGCGTATTATTGCAGGTGCTATGAAGTCCAGTCCAATTAATGCCTTACAAGTAGAGTGTGGCGAAGCTCCGCTTTTCCTTAGGAGGCAGTTCCTTTCTGATAGATATTTGTTCAGAATTGTTCAGTTCTCGAACCACCCTCTCATTCCGTTGCTTGAGTCTTTCCTATCACGTATTAATTCCGGCTTTTGGACCTTGAAATCTCTTCCATGCCTTGTCAAAAGTTACCAAAAATTCCTATCCCTGTCTGCTCCCACCCATCGCTCTAGTAAACTCTCTTTATTTAGCAATTCTTATGAATCCTTAACTTATTCTCCTAAAATTATTTACAGCTGTGTTGATAAACACTTTCCAAACGTTCGAATTTCTTTTAATTCGTTTCTTGCTGGTTTTGAGGGTTTCCATTATCTGTACTCGGACGCTTCTAAATTTTCTACATCTCAATGTGTTGGGATTGGTGTTTTCCATTCCCAATATAACATTGTCCAAAAAATAAGACTTCCTCCTGAGGCATCAGTATTTACTGGTGAATGTCTTGGTATTCTGAAAGCCATTGAATATATTTTAATTTTTAAACTTAAAAAAGTAATTATTTTTACTGATTCTTTGAGTGCTCTTCAGGCCATATCAAAATTTCCTTTTAAAAATAATACCATGCTACCGACTATTTTTCAAATTAGAGAATTAGCATTCAAATGTGTCTCCATGGGCTACTCATTACTTTTTGCTTGGATTCCTAGTCATTCAGGAATCCATGGCAATGATGCTGCTGATAAACTTGCTAAGGAAGCGGTGCACTGTGGGGATTTTTTTCCTTTTAAAAATTTCAGTCTTGATCTTTTATCTTTGCCGAAAACATTTCTTCGGGATTCATGGACTGAAGCTTGATGTTCCAGTGCACAGGTAAAGGGCCGTTATTACTTTTGCATTCAGCCAGATATACCTGCGAAACCTTGGTTCTGTACGGCCAAGTTTGGCAAGTTGGAGACCTCTTTATTGATCCGCTGTAGACTTGGTCACACTTGTTCTCCTGCTCATCTTGCAAAGCTAAATATTATACATAGTTCCATGTGCTCTTGTGAATCAGATGTTGGTGATTTGAATCACATATTGTTTGCATGTACAAAATATGATCGTTCATCCTTTACTAAATCACTTATTCGCCTCCGTATTCCTTTTCCTTGTTCCATTACCACTCTTCTTAGTAGTAATGACATTCATGTATATAAATGTATAGCGTTATTTCTCATTAGTAATAACATAAAAATTTAATTTTATTCATTTAGTACATTAGTTTTAATTGTTTTTATTTTACCTTTTGTCTTATTTTAATGACGTTTAAGCATTATTTATTTATATTATCATAATAACTCTCCTGATAGACACCTAATTCACATTCCTCTCCATTTACCTTAAATCAAATAGTTTCCCTACCTTTACCATTTCTGTAATCTGTTGAAGTCCAGTATCCAATTTCCAAAAAAACCAAATTGTCAATATCGCTATACTTGACATTGGCTAAATGTACAAGAAGTACGAAGCCAGAAACAGAAGAAAAAAACCAGAAAAGGTGTTGGGTGTTATAAATGTAGGTTATCTTTATGGATTTGTATTAAAAAACTAAATAATAGTTAAAAAAAAACTAATAAAATACGCTTTACGCACGTAATTACCCTGAGTATCATTTCTACCTACACCTATCTGCGGGCGGTCCCTAAACCCGCCGCAGTGGCGCCCAATTCATCTAATACGTGGGTTTTCGCATCACCATTATACTCGGTACTCCACACACAGTCCGGTTGCGCAGTCTACAGCTGGGCAATCGAGCGGCTATTCGCCAATGTCGACTAAATAAGAGGGTTAATTACAAGTTGTAATTTGTTTTAATGGATTTGTGTATTTTGTTTGTTTGTTTTATTTATGTTTAATAGGTTAGTTTTTCTGTGTTAAATACGAGAGGGTGTTTAGTTTAAGGGTGAGGGTGTAATGCTGGCATGTAGGCCGCATGCATTCTTATTATGAGATATTAGTTAAATAATTAATTTTAACGTAAATAACTTTGTGCAGACGTAACCCACACAATTTCAATACCACTTTCCGTAAATCCATGGAATTATGAAGCTATTCTTATTTTATCACTAGACTTACAATCCATAATCACTAAATTTAAACTAGAATCCTTTAAATAAAGCAAAATAACAATTTTAAACAACATATTTTTTTTCTAGACGTCATTACAAAGTCACCTCGTTAGGTCTTTTACCGGTAGAGTCGAGACTATTCAAACGCATTTGTATACGCATAATCGGTAAAAATATTTAAATAATCGAGCAGATATTGTTTTGTTGTGTTTTAATTTTTAAAAATACTGAACTTGCAGCTAATAATAGGTATGCTGTCAACGAACAAACATCAATAAATAATGAAATAATAATATTAATATAAATTAATTTATTATTAAATAATAGATTTGGATATTACAATGGAAATGAAGGCAGTATTGTAAGATACGACACACATAGTGAGGAGGTTCCTCACTTTGGAGTATATGTATTGTATTGTATGTATGTATCATGTGTTCATAAGCATGTGCGTGATGTGGACTGGACTCAAAAAGTGTCTGCACCCGGGTGAAGCCGGGCCGGGCCGCTAGTAATAGATAAATCACTCCTTTTGTTCCTAAATAGTAAAGTGACTATGCGACTCATTAGAATAAAAATGTTCATGAAAAGAAAAACGAAATAATGTAAACTAAAAATATAGTATAAGTGCGTGGTGGCCTGTTGGTAACGGACCAGACGCGGCTGCCTACATGTTCACGGTGGTCGCGGGTTCAAATCCCAGGGCACACCTCTGACTTTTCGGATTTATGTGTGTATTGATAGTCAATCACCACGCACTTTAACGGTGAAGGAAAACATCGTGAGGAAACCTGCATACCGTAGCGATTTTAAAGAATTTCTACGGTATGTAAGTCCGCCAACCCGCACTAGGCCAGCGTGGTGGACTATATGGCCTAACCACTCTCAATCGATTCTCTCGATTGTAGAGTAGGCCCGTGCCCTGCAGTGGGACGTATATGGGCTGATATAGAATAGAATAGAATATTAGTGTACACACGTAAGAAGTGAAACTTCTTTATGACATCATTTTTCGAAAAATGATCTACTATTTACAAATTTACAGAATTGGTAAAATAAAGCTAAATTAAATAAAGTTTAAGTTTAGGAGGGGGGAAATTTTTGAGGGAATTTGGGATTTCTATCGGGGCCAATTTGTAGCCCTCACCGAGACGGTTCCGAGGATACCAAGCTCGGTGGGTCCACGACCTTTATTGGCCGAGATAGGTTTAGGGGGGGGTGAGGTAAAATTTTTAGGTGGGGGTAGGGGCGGGGGGGGGGGGTTTAGGTTTCGTGGGGAGGCTATTGGGCACCTTAAAATTTTTTTTTGGTTGGGGAAAGTTGTGGAGGGGGAATTCGGGAATTCTGTTGGGGCAGGATTGTAGCCCTCACCGAGCCGGTTCCAATGAACCCAAGGTCGGTGGGTCTACGATGGATAATGCCGGAGATATGAGTAGAGGGGGTGAGGTAAAATTTTTAGGGTGGGGGTAAGCGGGGGGGGAGGTTTCGTGGGGAGGCTATTGGGCACTGTTTTAGATTTAGGATGGGGGAAGGCCAGAGGGGGGTGAGGATCAAATTACAAAAAAGTGGGTGGGACTTAAAATTTTGGGTGGGGCTTGGAAACGGTTGGGGGTGTGGCTTACTGAAGTGGGTACTAATTTACTAAATAAAAAAAGATGGCGCGTAACGGAAGAATGTGACGCGTAACGAAAAATTTTTTCCAACCCCGATAAAGAAGTTTCACTTCAAAAATGTTTACTGTTAAATTGCTTAACTGTTTTTTGCTGATTATTAAAGTTTTTAAACTTTTTCGATATTTTCTGCAAGTTAGATAATTTAATATTACTTATTTCACCAAATATCTCTTGCTGACATTGCTAATATAGCGGTAAGTTCCGCTAAAATTGAAACCCTACTTGAAGAAGCTTGCTCGCAAATTTACGTATCTCAGCGGCTAAATGTGAGTCGTTCAACTTTCCAGAGAACTTGACAATGGTATCAAGAGACTGGTTCAGTCAAAAGAAGACCAGGTTTGGGAAGAAAACGATGCACAGAAATTCGGGACGAAGAGCCTTGAAGAAGCAAGAGAGCTTGTGGATGGTCAGGAGGAGGCTTTTGACTGCCAATATCCAGTTACCGTTCGGCCTGGAGCCCAAAATTACTCCGTAACCACCGTGTTGCTCGACTTCAGTTTGCGCAGAACTGGGCTCCATGGACACTAGAGGACTGGAACAAAGTATTGTAGTCTGATGAAGCTAGAATCTCTTTTTGTGGAGAGGACCGACGTCGATAAGTGCTACGACAACCAGGGGAATGCTATGCAGAAGTGTGTTTCGAAGAAATAACTCCTTATGGCGGGGGCTGCGTTATGTTTTGGGTAGCAATTAATTCGACGGAGCGTGTGAGAGTTAATTTTCATTGAAAATGGATTTGAATGGCTTAGATGTTCCATACACCAGTTTTTAACCCTTTTCTCCCCATTAGGAGTGGAATTTCCCAATATCCCTTCTTAGTGCTACCCTACGTCACAAAAATAATCCCTGTGTAAAATTTCAAGTTCCTAGCTCCAGTAGTTTCGGCTGAGCGTCGATACGTCATTCAGTCACTCCGTCAATCAGGTTGCTCTTTTATAAATATAGATGATAATTAAATAAATGAAATACAACTAATAACTACAATAAAACTATGTCTATTTCTTTCCGCCAAACAGCAATGTAAATATACTGTTGTATTCCGGTTTGAAAGGCATTGTAACCATAATAACATTATGTCTCAGGATGGCGAGCGCAGTGGAATGCAAAGCATTACTTTATAATTCATGGTGTATTTTAGTTTTGCTATTGTCCATGAGCGGTGGTACCGCTTACCATCAGGACAATGGCATACTCGTTTTGCTATTCATTGAAATAAAAATAAAACTAACAGTCACATAGACCACACACTGCGATCGACTTTTGTGTCGTAGATATCAGGAACTACGAGACTTTTCGGTCTCACAAACACCCAGGACCGAACAAATACCTGTGGATAACACAAGCATTTGTCTTGGTGTCTGAATCAAATCTGCAGCCTCTCTTTTCGCAGCCGGCATCTAAATAACTAAATATGCTTTCAGTTACTATCATACTAGGTACATCAATGGTGTAGACATAATAGGTACTTTAAACTAAGGGTTAATGCTACTTCATCATAAAAAAAGTATAAATATTACACTGACCTCACACATTTCTTCTATATCTCCAACAGAATATGATTTTAAATCTTCAACAATACCATCGTCATTCCTAAATCCACACAAGATTGTATCTACTCCTGCCAAGAATGACTGACACCACCATTTGTTGCATTTATGCTGCCTGAAATAAGACGGTAACCTTGTATTTTTTATTTTATATTAAATATTCATGAAGTTACCCTATACTAATGTGGGGTCATTGCAACAATATAGTACATTAAAATTTAGACTGCCTCGGTGGCATAGTTGTACTACAATATGACTACAAAGCTCAGGTCTTGGGTTCTAATCCCGGGTCGGGCAAAGTGATATTGGGTTTTTCTATTCATTATCAGCCTGGAGTCGGGAATTTATGCCCGATATGGCGACAGGCTCGCCCCCTATCACATCATGGGACTGAATATATAAGGCGAAATGTGGGTTTCCTGGTAGCACCTCTGCCTAGTGCCTACCCCTTATGGGATAAAGACGCAAGTTTATGTATGTATGTACATATGACGAAAGTTTGAAAGGGTGGTATTTCAGCTATATATGGCTCCGACGATAATGAAGACTGGCTTAGACTGAGTACAGAAAAATAAGAAATTGAAAATACATACACTAAAATATTTTTTTCTTTAAAATGAGTAAGAATGGCTACTTTCGGCTTAAAGATACTTACAGGGAATTAATGGTTTAACCAATAATAAAACCAATGAAAATGAGCCAATCACAAAATGTGAAAATGTCATTAATATCATGTAAAGTCCGCTTAAGTGGGGTAGGCCACTTTTGGATCACAATGAGAAGAAAAATAATCAATGCAAAAACTAATTTTATCTCCCAATACATTATACAATTAGAAATCGATTTTTAGATCTTCAGTAGGATAAAATTCATATTTTAAATAGCTTATCATACTAAGATTCAAAAACATAAAATTGTAGACTAGGCCACTTTTGCACTGACGGCCTCATATTATTTTTATATACCAACCTAAAACTTCTGTCTTGTTTCTTGTTCTTAATGTGTCTATTAGTTTTGAGTTCTATGAATTCTTGGTCTATAAGATACTCAATAATTGCTTCAGAGCCTACTTCTGATGTTGGTGGAGGTGGCACAGTCTTTTTATCACATCTTATTCCATCCATTTCAGCTCCATATATAATGGTATGGCAGTTCAACTGTCCTTTAAAAACTAAAGAAAAATTTTGTGTTTCATCTACCGGAACATTAGGATTTGGGTCTGTGGTAGGTGTATCTACAAATAAATACACAATACAAGCATGTAAGTTACCATTTTACACATATAATTTTTTTGTAAGGCACAAGTATATTATATGGTAGTAAGAGTAAAAAGTTACTTAAGTAAATACATATGACATAAACCATTTCTTATTTACTTGCAAAATATTTCTCACCACTAAGCATATATTGCTCAAATTTATGCCCCCATGACGTGAATCTTTTCTGCCTTTCAGTCACACTTTGATTCCTCAATGCTTTTTCTTCTGTGACTCTATCACATAAGAATATATTCCCCTTGTAAAGTAGCACCACAATCTTCCACCCTTCATTGTTTTCGTAAGGAGTACGAGCCACGCAAGTCAGCAAACCGCGACAACAAAAAAAAATTGCATCATCTAATTTGTTTATCAAAGGAAAATCTAACCTTGCTTTGTTTTCTATTAAAAATTGCTGTAATCTATTTAACTTTTTATCTAGATCCCAGGGTCTTTCCTTTCTTTCGTCGTAAAGAACGTTCAAATCATAGTGTACGTTTTTGTCCTTTATTTGTTTGGCGAATTTAAGATTTTCGATCCCGATGTAACCTATAATTTTAGGACGATTAAATCGCGCAAACGGTTTCCTATTATAAATATTGGGTTGCACTTGTAATTCCGGTTGGGTCTGCATTATATTTCAGCAAAGATTATTTTTGTTTTGTTGTTGTCACTTCAGTCACACGTTTAACCTATATGCATTTATCTACTCGTATTTCTTTCAATATTGCATTCAGCATTGCATAATGTATTATTTGTGAATATTGCACAGGACAGACCAGTTTGAAGTTTCTATAAAAAGTACGTAGTAGTTTTAGTTAGTACGTACGTATTCGGTATTATGTTCATGTTGTATTCCACAAACTAAGGAGTAATTTGTATTCTGTGGAGTAACAGGGAATTCCCCTAAAAATCTTCGTTGACAGCCAGTAAGGTGACCATTAAAAAGATTAAAATAGATTAAAATAAATAGCCAGATTTAAATTTAACCCTTCCGGTGTCCATGTATAGACAATAGACTTTTGACAGTTCTACACAATAAAAATTATTAGGGATAGTAAAATATCAGAATGGGGTAGTGTTGGGTAATTTTCGGAAAAATTTCAGGAAATTATTTAGAAAAATTTCAAAATGGAAAAATAATGGAAAAATTCGATTATTTAACTTAATTGTAGCTTTTTAATCGTAAAATCGATTTAATTGTTTTATATTCGTAATAAACTTGCTAATAAAGTAAAAATACATGCATTTGTAATACTGTAAAGTCCAAATTCGCAGTAGGGATTAAATGTAATAGCTGCAATTTAGAAAAAAGAGTCATAAACCATTAATTATAAATAAAACATAATCAATTTGGTTCATAAAACACGAAAAAACAAACAATATTATTTTTTCTATTTCTCTCTGAATTTCGATTCACCCCGTTTTTTAGGAAGTTACGTTTCGTTCGATATTCAAAAATGGAAAAATATCGGAAAAATATTCTGAAATTTTTCATATTTTTCTGAAAAATTGAAAAATTTCAATTGGAAAATTTTCGGAAATTTTTCATGACCCAACAGTAGAAATATTCTACCCATTTTCAAAAAGTCTTTTATGTTGTTCCTAAAATTAAGACAAACTATTTAAAAAAATATCAAATTTTTATTCGCTCGGCAAGTCCAATAAAGTGAAATTGTAATAATGGGGTATTTTACTATAAGAAAGAAAAAATCTAAAAACTGTAAATGTATATAGTAGAGCATTAAGCAATAAGTATATGTTAATTTCAGTTTATATTTCCAAGGAATAAATTTTATAATTCGTTTTGGATATTTAAATTTTTTTATCTGTCCTAAAAAGATGTGAAACGGCTGCCGCCATGATGGATAACGATTCTACGTCATTCCGCGACTAGAATACCCCCTCCGGCATAGACGAAAAATCTAATAGACGTAGTGACCCTGTGCCACCGAAAGGGACAACAAATAAAGTACTTAATTGGTTTAGGGTTGCCAAGTATGGTACAATTACCCACGATTAGGTAACGGCTTTTTAGAATGATACAAAATTTGCAAACAAGGAAGAAGGAAGGATAAATAAAAATGAAACAGTTTGATAGGATTGTTATTTTTATTACTGTACACATATATTTACAAAGTGTACAAAAATACGTATGACAGATCAACAATATATAACTATACGGGTTACTATATAGGGTACGGGGTAATACTACAATCTCACTCTTGCCACACTGACATTTTAGGGTATAAAGTTTACGTGTTTATTATAATTACAATAACATTGAGATAAATAAATGTATAACTACAATGTATTACAGTGTTATCTCTTTTATAAGATTTTATAGCAAACTAGTTAATTTAAATACTGCTGGATACTATTAATTGTTACTAAAGTTATTTACTTACCCATGGAATGATAATCCTGTTATTTTCACACCACTGTCGCTTTTACAACCAAGTACGCTACACCGCACCATTTTGTGATGGATTTAGCAAAGATTTTAGAATTTAAACAATTATAAATCACTTTAAAAACTTCCGACACTAAACACAAACACGATACGACAGTCTTATGTCAAAATTTGTTTAGCAATTTCAATTCCGACCTTGAAAAAACCGGCACGCGGTGCAGGACAGAAAATGTATATTTCGATCTCTTTCTATCTTATAGCAAAACCTATAAGCGGCATCTCTTTCTGTGGGACTGAATAGGCACTATACAGCAGTCTATTAGATTTTTCGTCTATGTGGTTAGTGAACAAAATATTGCCATATTCGAAACAAAGGAGTTATTATTTATGTCTTTCATTAAGTGACAAGTTAGCTTTGTGTAAATGAGACAGATACATAAATGTACAATTCCGCGTCGATACTCTTAACTTAGCTATAGCTTTCCTATATAATGTATTATCTATGGCTATAGCCTTTATTTCAGTCTATAGTAGGTACGCGTGGGCCAAATGTCAATTCATTTTGAAATTTAACGTTTGTTTACAACAATAATTGTGGCTTACAATTTATATTTTTGAATAAAAGTTGTGACGACCACTAGGTAGTGTGAGTGTTATCGTGCAATCATTTACTGCGGCATAATGCTGGCAATATAGCTAGAAATAACGAAAATGACTTCATTATTTCAAAAATGTAGACTTTGCTTGAAGTTGGGTGATTTTTGTTCAATATTTGATCAAGATGATACCATTAAATTGTCAGAAATGGTTATGTCTTTTGCTAATATCCGGGTACGTAGTAAAATAAGTTCATTTTCATGTAAGGCTCCTGTCTATATGTGAATTGTTTACATATTCTATAATTATACATGTTTTCAGATATTCGAAGGGGATGGTTTGTCGGACCGCGTCTGTACGTCGTGTATTGAAAACTTAAGCACAGCTTATTTATTTAAACAACAATGTGAAAGAATAGATCTTTTACTAAGAAAATCTCCAGGTAAGTGGGCAAAACTTAAAATATTTTGTTTTTATTTTATTTCACTGTTTTAATGTCTATTATAATATGAGCAGATACTGATGTCAATAAGGCGCCTGTTTCGAATTATGATGATTTCTTCAGTAAAGAATTCCATGTTCACACTGAATATGATCCAAGAGAAGATGAAAATAATGAAAGCTTTGACAATAATGCTAACACTGAAGTACATTGTGGCAATGGCCATGAAATAAGTGATGAGACAGACAGTGATGTAGACTCAGTAAAGTGTACTACTTGCAGTCAATCATATAGCTCTGTGGGCCCTCACAGATGCCACACTGTGTGTACTATCGAGCGTGATGCCCTGCAGCAGACCAGCAGCAGCAATGAAACTTTAGTAGCTGCTGATATAAGTCAAGAAAAAATTCCGTCTAGATCTTCATCAATAAAGTCATCATATGTAAATGTTTCATGTGTGCTTTGTGATGAGAAATATGATCAGTATGACAGTTATGTAAACCACCTTAACAAATGTACAACCAATGTGAAATTGCATCACTTTGTTTGCCCAGTGTGCCATGAAATGTACACCGAGAAATTAGCATACTTAGAACATTTGAAAGTGACACACTTTTCATTAAATAACACTCAAGATGAATTTACTGGCCCTGGGTTGGATTGTATTGACTTTCCAATTTATGGTACAACAAAACCAAAACCAGTGCGTCGCCAGATAGGTTGGTCTGTAGAAGATATTTATCAAGAGATTGATTGCAAACCATTCGAGAAAAAGGAAACTCCTACCTCAAGCCCATTAAAAACCTTTTTTTCCAAATTGGGGAATGAGTGAGTTTGTACATAATTACTGCATGCTCTTAAAGTGCTTGGGAAGACTAACATTTGAATTAAAATATGTCCACTTTATCACAAACTAATTGTAAATATGCTTGGGTTACAGATGCTTCCTTGTTCCAGAAATAAAATACTTCTACACTTCACTTTTGGCTTCTTTTGAACTATGTATGTACAAAACATAATATTGATAAAATATATTATTTTTTAGACATATGGCCCAACAATATCTGGGTCATATCTTATCATAGAAGCATTGCATTACTACATTTACTGGATATGGATTGATCACAAAAACATGTTGGCATTCTCAATAATATATTGAAATTGTCAATTGCAGGACTTTCAGCAGACAGAGTACACCAAAAAAAGTCAGTTTTCGGAAATTCATTGAAAACGGAAAAGCAAAAACTTCAATACATTTACCATTCCAGAAATACATTCAGAATTATAAGTTGAAGAAGAAAGCCACAGCCTACAGCCCAATCAAGGGCAAGCTTCAAGTGTCTACCAAAATAAAGGCTAGCCTGCCTGAAGTGTCAGGTGATTTTTTTTATTTTATTCATATGGTATATAAGTTACTACAACTGTTGTTTGTAAAATAATTGAAACTATCACAATAATAAGAAGTAAGTATAAAGTCGCCCCATCTATTCTTGTTCTACCTTGCATTTAATCTTAATATGACTGCCCTCAACTGTATATGATTTTCATAAAAATATGTACCATCCCTTTAATGTTTAATCTTGAACAACATCTTATATGCTAATCTTCATTTTCCATCGTTGATAGATATTTATCTTTATCCAAATCCAATTAAGATATCCAGATTTGCCAGCACAATCAATCAAGACATGTGAAGTACTTTAAGCAGGTTCATTTATGATAAAAATCACCCATTACCTTAAAATCGATGTAAATGGCCCACCACTCTGGTTTTTTGCATTTTATGGCTTCACATAGCATAGAAATTCTTGTCAATTAAATCTCTATTGAAATATATTTAATATTTTAAATTTTAGACAGTGACTACAGCTCTCCAAGTGGTACTTCTGAGGATTCATGGAAACTCAAGCAAAATTTAATATGTGCATGTGACAAGAAAGTATTCATGCTCTCAGAGTTTGTAAAAGTAAGTAACTTAAAACTAACTTTTGGCTTTCCGGGAAATATGTTAAGGATATTCCAAAATAAATTTCTAAGAAAATATTAGTACATGGATGGCAGTCAGAATTGACTTTGAATCCCAATGTCATTTTCCCTTTGTGTACCCTTTGTGTTCACATCCTCCTTGGTTCAGGGTAAATATTTTTGTCTATATACTTAGTAGATATTGAGAAAGAAAGCAAACTAAGTATTGAAACAATGATATTTTTTTCAAAACCACTTCTTCAAATAGGAAATGTTTTATTTTACATTTCAGGACCGCGATCGGCTAACAGCAATGATAAATGAGTTAGGTGGTGTAGTTGCTGAAAATACAAAGATGGAAATGTTGGCAACACACTTCATATCAGTGTTGCCAAATGACACATTCACAGGAATGATGGTGTGTGCCCTAGCTACTGGAAAATGGTTACTAAGTGTTAACTTTATCTATGATAGTTTCCGTTGCAAGAAGTTCATGCAGGTAAAATAATCATAACATATTTTCTATAGTTCTTATTGTTACTCATGTGTAATATTGTTATCCACCTGGATTGAGATAACTACAAGCAGCAGTATAAGTGTTACGCTTAGCTGTTGTTTGTTAGAGCTACAAATTGATTGACCTAACTGGTGGTAACACTAGATTTGCCCTTACAGACGGGTGAATGAAATCACGGGCAAACAAAAAGCGATGGTAGGATATTTGCAAAAAACAGATAATCTACCATATTTGTCATGCAAGTATATAGTTTTGAGTTCAAGTAGGCCAGCAAAATTTTGTGGACTAAATATACCAATCCCTTGCCATAGGATACACCATATACCTTATGATGTATTGCACTTGCCAATACATGCATTTTGCTCAGTTTGTTGCGTCCTACTGTAGAAAAATCGAAATATTCTTATTTGCCTCCGTAGCGCAGTTAGACACAGGCTGTGAAATATGAGGTCGCGGGTTCGATCCCCGCACCGAGACAAATGTTTGTGTGATCCACTGGCATTTGTTTAGGGTACGAGTGTTGGCGAGACAGTAGTCTTGGTTTCTGATACTTACTACATAAGACTCGATCTTAGTTCTGGGTTCAGGACTATGTATGTAACTGCTGGGTGTAAATTATCTATTTTATTCTTTGTACTGCAAAAGTACAAAACCCTTAAAGTATTTTTATCTGTTTCCAGGAAAGTCTTTATGAATGGATGAAGCATCCGAAAATTCTTGAAATCGACCACACCAGTGTTGAAGTGGCCCGAGCGGCGGTGTACTGGCATTTAGAGCTACAGGCACTCAGCGCCAAATTTCCTTTTGAAGGCAAGCAGGTCGTTCTTATTATGAAAAAGAAATATAGACAATATTACCAAATGATTTTTAAAACACTCAAAGCCAAACCTGTCACTTATGATCCACGGTAAGAATTACTCATTAATTACTTTCTATACTAATTATTTTAACTTTATAACGAAATATTACTAATAATAAGGCGAAGGTAGGCGCCTTGATGCGTAGTGGCCTGATGAAAACGGACCAGACGCGGCTGCCAACATGTTCACAGTGTTCATGTTCGCGGGTTCTTATTCCAGAGGCACACCTCCATTCAAAAACGTCCGCGACCGAAAACGAAGCCAGATGGTAGTATTAGTGATTGCAGACACAATGCAACTAAAAATTTCACAAATAAAGTGAAAGTTCTTATTTGCAATTTTTTTTAATATCGTATTTGGGTGGTAAATACCAAGTTTTTGCTAAAATAATGATTTAACCCATGCGTACCATTGCGTCTATAGAAATATAAAGATATTCATTATTACTTTAGGAAAACTATGCATTTACCACCCAAATACGACGATAAGTAAAAAAATAAAAATAAGAAATGGTAACTTTTATGCGATACTTTTAATTGCTTTTTCTGAAGTCACTAATACGACCACAAGGCTTCGTTTTCGGTCGCAGTTTGCATATACTCTTTATATGTCAATAACAGTAATTGTTAATGAAAACATCGTGAGGAAAGATGCATACCATAGCCAATAATAAGAATTTCTATGGCATGTAAAGTCCGTCAACCCGCATTAGGACAGAGTGGTGGACTATATAGGGCCTAAACCTTCTCAACCTTACTCTCGAATATAGAGATTTGTATATAGGCTTATCTGTACAGTGCAATACAGTTTAAAAATAATCATAGCAAGTTTTCTTAGCAATAAGGTGTTATTGTTTATTTCAGAACACCGGGCAGCTGTTGCACTGCAGACTATTGTTTTGTTGACATGAAGATTATAGAAAGAGTGAAACTCCGTTTTTTTGCACGCCACAATGTGCCTGTGTTCCCCTATCAGTACATCCTAGTATACTTGTTGAAACGGGGCAAAGTCGAAGATGAATACAAATACTTACTGCAAGATTGTAAGAAGATATTTTCTCCAGATACTATGTATTTATTAAACAATACATATTAGAAATAATTAGATTAATATCATAAAAATGTATGGTTAGGTTTGACTCAATGAATTGTGCCTTATTAATTATTAAAAAATATATATATATAATTAAATCATTTATTAATTAGAACATTGTTATTAAGTTTAAAATTCTAATATTATTTATATGATAAATACATTACATTATATTGGGGTAAATGGAAAATATATTTTAATAAAAGTAAAAATAATGTTATTATTTATTTCCTATAGTTGGCCCCCTAAATGAGTGTGACGTAATTCTTGATTTGTTTCGGTGGCGATGCTCTGCAATCTTTCTCTTGTTTATTTTTATCTGTTGATAAATGAGTCAGAAATTCGTGAGCACCTCAATAATCATAAAATCATTTTATGGCTTGCATATATTTCTATAATTTTTATTCTGCGGCCTTATTCAGACAGTTTTAAATCCTATTTCAGTTATCGAATGTTTTGTCCCTTTCGAATTACTTGAACTCAGTTTGAGCGAAGAAGACAAAACATTCGATAGCTAAAATAAGTTTTAAAACTGTCATTCATAACACCGTAAGTCTACAAAGTGCGCTGATATCGATTAAATTGTTATACATATAAAACTACTTTTACAAAAAAAAAATATATTATATAATCTGCGTAAATATAACTACATGATAAATAGATACCTAATTAATAATAAATAGACACACCCAACAGTCACATACATAGTTCTAACCCAACACTAAGATCGCACCATAGGTCGTGGGTTTCAGAAGTTAAGTATAAACAGGCTTATTTGACCCTACGGCCATCACTAACTGATGTTCGGGGTCAGTGTGGTCTGCTATAATAACTATTAT
This sequence comes from Deilephila elpenor, assembly GCA_949752805.1. Lineage (NCBI taxonomy): Eukaryota > Metazoa > Arthropoda > Insecta > Lepidoptera > Sphingidae > Deilephila > Deilephila elpenor. Next base: position 8,741,372 of record OX457097.1, read on the forward strand.
ATATAATATCCCACTATACCTTTGTATATAATATCCAACAAGCAACCGAAGCAAATATAGTGCCAATCATTCCCCATATTTGATCACTACTCGGAAATACATCGTCATCCAAGTTGGATTTTTGTTCAGGTTCATCACAACTACAAAAAGATATTATATCAAGAATCATTCCTATTACAACTATTAATTTATATGGTTATTAAATGACATATAAAGAAGCTGAAGCCAAAGAGAACAGTCAATCGAGCTATCAATTTTTAATAAATAATTAAAATATCCAAGAAGGTATTTCCATTTGCACCTACATACGGATGTAGGTACAATTAGCTATAGTTAAGCCAATGACAAAAGCTCACGACTTTACCTCGGCCAGGTAGAGGTGAGCACAGTTCGTCATGCTCATTTGATGCAGAGCGAGTCTATCGCCATACCGGGCGCAAATTCTATTCTAATCCCGAGCAACATAAAACATCCAAATCGGAAAACACACAATTAGTGGGCCTAACCTGGTATTTGGACCCAGGGCTATATCGTTCCACTGCTCATATGCATATTTACAACACCTGTAAATGCTGCCTCGGAGCCAACTCTACGATATCCGATAGTACCTGGGTACGGATTAACGTGGCATTACATCATTACATCCTTTATGTATAGTAATACAAGACATAAAGAGTTTTAGCAACTAACATACTGATTATATAACTATCCAAGTGACCTAATTCTGACTAAAATTGCTTTATTAACTGCTATAACGTGTCATTATAAGGAATACATCCAGTACTCATTATGTTACATTATATATAACTGTAAGTTCAATGTTATGAAACCAATGAGTTCATCTAAATTCTAACTAATCGATGCAGTAATATTCCTGTCTTCGCAAGAGTATGTCGAGGTCACCGGACTTCTAATTTAGGTACAGATGGTGATATTGGCTCATGTATTTAGAGGAAACCAAACTACTATGACAATAATAAACAACCGACTTAAGTCTTTCGGTAGCCAACCTCTCTTATTGGACTGTGGTGAATTCACTTGGGCTAAAGGAGGCTTGGGCATGCATTTATTATTACACCTGCCATTGATTTATCGTCAATGACACCTGCCTTCGTTTTCGGTCGCACTGTGTATACCCAGTATAACATTGGCATTTGATTTATAGGTAGGAATTATTTGTTTATAACATAAAAACTAAAAATAATAGTAGGTAAGTTTATTAGGTATTTCAAATACTTACTATTACGTAAGAGGTAAATATTTTATTTACCAAGTAACTAAATAAAAGAACGGAAGCAATATAAACAATGTAGGTATATATCGGCGATAAAATCCGTAAAAATAATAATAAAAAAGGTTTAATTTTAATTTGTAACATTCGCGTAAATCTAAGAAACCATAATGTAGGTATATATAAAATTAGTAAGGCATATACTTGGTAACAAACGCGAAAAGCCGGCAAGTATATTAATTAAATGTGTATTATTTATGGTCGGGAAAACCGCGGAAAATAAATAGGCTAGATATAGATTACAATAAACGCACATAATATTGACTTGCATGGGTCATATAATTTATAATGTTTGTTTTCGAGTAGGTATTTTAATCAATTAAATTTTAATTACTAATTGCCTATTGATTTTTTTTAAATATCATAACATAATTTTGTTTATGTAGTACAATTTAACAATACATATTAATTATGATAAGTAATTGGTCACCCGATTGGAATTACCCTCGTCAGCTATTTTATTCAAGTGTACAATAATTGTTTACGGTTTAGAACTATCTTGTTCAAACTATCATCGATCAATAGGTACCTCGCGAGAGTTTTTTGCTTCTTACGTGCATTAGATACGGAGAGTATCTGCACCGCAAATTTACGATCCCTCAAATAAATAAATACGAAATGGGTTGTTTTTCGTCAAAAAATGTAAGAAGTGTTGCTTTTAAAGACGTAGTAAGTATACATAGAAGTGCCTAATTCATTTTAATTAATAAATTATAATGTGTTTATTATAGTCATATTTATCGGAGAATGACCAGTACATTAATCGAAGGAAAGATAATTTTTCGGCTTCTGTGCCTTTAGAGAGTTACAAACGAGCGACTACAGCATTTTCATATCCGGTAAGTTTAAAATAATTCTTATTATTATCATCAAGTTCAATGTAATGATGCTACTCCACCTGCTTTAATGCATATGTTAGATCGCAATTGTCGAATTGCGCCGTACCTATACTCTATAGGTAGGTCTCGGCAAACAATGCGACGTCGCTCGGACGAGATAGCGACGGGACGCTGCACTGGCGGGACGTTGACGGAGCGGCGCATCGGCTCTGTTTGATGTGTTCCATACATATCAAGTCCTTTCACCCGTCGTCTAATCCGTTCCCTGGCGAGATCTATAATAATCTGTTGGAAATTTACACATTGAGCTAGTAGCATAAGGAGTTAATAAAACACTTTTATTGTCGAAGAAACTGCCATCCCAGCCAAACGTCTTACCCATTACTCATAAGCAATGCCGTATCTATGAGCCCCTTAATTTATTCGTTTGAATGCAGGTGCAATAGTAGCGGATTATTTAAATAAATTTTGCAGGTACATGCTAATTACTATAATAGGTGGTGGTATGTTCTATGTTAGTTTTTTTGTATTCTTTTAGTATTATTTAAATGACAGGTTAGAGCAGAAGAGAACCGGCCTAAAATCATACATGTGTACCGCTTATATGACGATAGTGTGATTGGCCAAGCAACCAGAACATCTATAAACCCACGCTTGCCTGTAAGTAAGATCGATCGACCTCACATGACGTGATTTGTTTGGGGACAAATTTTGTTTGTGTTACGGAATTATAGCTTTATTGCCAGCCTGCACTGTGAACCGTGAGGGTCTATTTACATAGCCAGATTAGGTAACCAAATTTGTTTAACAATATTCGGGTTGAAAAATCTCTTAATTATTACGACTATCCCTGGATTAGAACTCGTTCCCAGTATAACAATATGTACGCACCCTAGCCTGTCTTGGAAAATGAACTTAACGAACAGAGTATCTTAGTATCGTGTGGAATAGATAAAGGCCTAAAACTAACGGCAAGTCAGCAGATTTCAGAAATATTATCCGATTTGATAAATCTCAGACAGGCTGGCCATAAATGAATAACTTTAACTTTAACTTGCAATCAATCAAGAATACATTCACTTATACTCTATCGATGATTTCGATGGAAGAATAGGCATAATAGGCACAATAATAGAAAGAAGGAACACGGATATGGTCATAGCCAGCTTCCATGGTGTAGTTATGTAAGATATTAGTTAATACAAATTTCTACTTTTAATGTGGTCAGCATCTAAAATTCCTCGCTATACCGGGTATATCAAGACCGCGACCGAAAACGAAGCCAGGTAGTAGTTTTAATGGTCACAGACACGATGCAAATAAAAATTTCACCAAAACAGCAACAGATTTTTTTTAGATTTTTTTAAAAATGTCTTGTTTGGGTGATAAATACCTAGTTTTTGCGAAAATAATAATTTAAACCCTTACGTACCATTGAGTGTTTAATAATAAAGAGGTCTACATCATTTTTTTAGGAAAGCTATGTATTTATCACCCAAATACGACGATAAGTAAGAAATTACAAAAAAAAAAAGGTGTGGATTTTTTTTTTTTGCGAAATTTTTACTTGCATTGTATCTGAAGTCACTAATACTACCACCTGGCTTTGTTTTCGGTCGCAGTCTTGATATACCCTGTATAATTGTAAAATCTAAGTACCTAGTAGTAATGTGACATTAACGAATTTTTTTATTCAATCTCCGATCCATTAATAAATAAAGTAATAAAATAATTACACAGATGTACTACACCGCGGATTGGCGGACTTCACATACAACAGAACTTCTTGAAAATGTCCATGATATGCAAGTTCCCTAACCTTTTTTTCCGTCACCGTTAAAGTGATTAATTGATTGTAATTGACTTCAATACATACTTGACTCCGAAAAGGTGTGCCCTGGGATTCGAATCCGCGAACACCGTGTAGGTAGCTGCGTCCGGTTCGTCAACAACAACCACAAGCTTTTTACAAATTACATAATTATTACGTTCGTTAAATAATTATATAGTTCAGGGTTTCTTTCTGCTTAAGACGCTACTCTAAGCCAAGATCGGTTAAATAATATCTACCACCTTTAGAGTGGGACTGTGTATGTGACTGTTTGGTGTATTTATTTATGATCCGTTATATTACAGCAACAAAACATTGCAAGTGGAGAAGCTCTTTTCGGTGAATATCGCTGCATTTGTGGTCGTACCTGGTCTAGCCGCTTATCTTGGCAAGGAAACTATCAAAAGTGTAAACGCTGCCAACGATCTGTTTTTCCACACAAACAGGTAACTTTTTATCCAAAATAATTTAATTAGGATGTTTTTTTTTATTTTTTTATTTATTATTATATTTAAAAAAAAAGTACAGTACCTAAGTTAACATTAGGCCCGCAAAACCAAGTAGGTACTTGGTTTGTCTGCGAGTTCTATTTTTTTTCTTTTTACAACATGTGTCTAATTATATAGTTGTTAAGAGGTACTTTACAATGTGTTTAATAGTGGATTTCTTTTTTATTAATCTGAGGAACGGTCTCGGAAGGAATACTATTTACCAAGTACGGTATTCGCTTACGTAGTGTCCTATCTCCGTAGTAGTTATGAACCCTTGGTACAACATATTTTCCCGCCGAGGCCGCTCTGGTCGATTTATTGTGTTGCAGCGGTACCAACAGCTCCCTACAGCTATGATTATTCGTGTTAGTAACATACGTAGCGTCTTATAAGGATTGTAAATTGGGGAGCCTTCAAGTCTTGGGTTCGAAAATTTCAAACCAGAAAAGAATCATTTTGTTTTTTAAGGGCGTGGCGTGAAGCAAGCGGCCAATCATTAATGAAATCTATTTACAATACGTGTAGCTTAGCCGATAATGACTTGAGTGTGCGAGACTGTTCAATAATTAACTTCAAAATGTGAACATTACTTTTGTAGAACGAACTGAGCACTTAAATTATTTTCCCAGAGACAATTGCTTTCCTCGGATATGAGCACCGACAAGGAAAATATTCAGCATCCTGAAGAATTGTGTCAGAAGTGCAAATCACTTGGTTCTTACTGTGGCAGGCAAAAACGGAACAATATGCAACCACGCAGGCGCCACGCGAGTCTATCATTATATTGAAATTATATTAAGCACTACCTGTAATATTATCAATATTATCCATTTACTGGTTTAATTAGAAAACTAATATGAATATTTTTGAAAAATATATGTAAGTTTATTATTTTATTACTGTGGAATTAAAACAAATAATTGATTTTATAATAAATGTATTTTTTTTTAACAATAGAGCCACAAAGTATATACCCGTAATAAAAATGTATTCAATTCGCACGAGTTTAATGAAAGTCGAAACTGTTTCGAAATAGTGAAATACTAGTTTATTCCAAGTTACACAGGCCGATGAGTAAATAGCTTTTCTACCAGATTATCAAGATTCTTCTGCTTTAATTGGATACACGTAGTTACATCAAACGTATATTGATTTCTTTTTTCAGCTAAATAAGCAAATAAGGGCAGAAATAATGCTTCAATTTCATCGCTTTGTCCCTTCTTTATGACCGGCATTACTGCAATCTTTTTTATTACTGCTATCACTTGATTATCCGTCAGTGGCTCTTTTAGAAATTTGTACTGCAAAAAGAAACAAGATTAGATATTTCAATGAAGAGCTCTTAGATCTTATTATTGGGATCAACACTGACTACATAATCAATACTTACCCTGATAATATAAATAAAATTTCTGTAACAGTACAATAGGCACAGCCACGTGTTGTAAGTGCTATTAGTATTTTCTGCAGTAGATATCGCTAGCATTGCTTCATGGAAAGCTGTTAATGTGGCCGTGTCTCCAAGCAATGATAAACTGTCCCATATATCATACCATTCTTGTTGAGTGCATGAACATAGTATCTGAAAGAAAGTGCGACCGTTTTGTACATTTGTTCCAATGAAAATGACATCAACATCGGAAATTCTAAAGTTCACAACTGTACATAATATACACAAAGATTAAATGTTGAAGAGGTAATCATGATGACGCGGTAGTGCTTGCTTGTGTGCAATTTCCAAAATGTACTTTGACTATAACAGTCAAAACAGTCTTGTCAGCCTCCGTGGCGCAGTTGGTTAGAAGCTGCTGTGAAAAGAGAGGCCGCGGGTTGGACCGAAACAATTTTCTGTGATCCACAGGTATTTGTTTCGGGTCTGGGTGTTTGTGAGACCGAAAAAGTCCCTCGTAGCTTCTGATACCCATGACACAAGACTCGATCTTAGTGTGGGGTCAAGACTATGTATGTGACTATTGGGTGTATTTATTTATTTATAAAAAGGTTTTGTTTCATACTGGTGGTAGCTGTCTCATATGTGGGAGGGCGACTAGGTATGTACCACCGCAATGTCTATTTCTCTCGCCAAAAAGTAGCGTAAATACACAGTTGCGATCTGGTTTGAAGGACAGAGTAACTACTGGACATAATGTTATGTCTCAGGGCTGTCTTTGACTACTTAACATCTTATGTCTCAGGATGCCTAGCACAGTGGAATGCCAAGCATTGCTTGGTAATTTATGGTGTTTTTTGGTTTTGCTAGTGGTCATGAGCAGTCGTATCGTTTACCATCAGGCGAATGGCATTCTCTTCCTCCACTTACAGCAATAAAAAAATATATGCAAGAATGTCCTATAAAAGTTCCGCAAAATGCACACGGTTCGCCCAATGGTGGGTGATTACCGCCGCCCATGAACACTCGCAACTGTAGGAACTGGTATTATAATATGTTGCTGGCCGGTCAAAACGGAAAGAAGAGAGACGGAAGGACGATAAAGGTATTGGCATCTCTCCGGCAATCATATATTTAGGAAACAAAACACGTAATTCTTTTTGTGAGATAGTCGTACCGCCGGAGTTGAGTCTGCCCATACCTAAATTAGCCAAAGTTCCAAGTGGACTTCATTGTGGCTATTCTTTTACCACACAAAAGCTCTTAAGATCCTTTAGTCATATTAGGTAATAATGACTGAAAAAAGTAGGTAATAGGAAATTAAGGCACCTACCTGTATTAACCACGTTGTTATCTCTTCAATGCTTGTGTCCTTGGTAATACTCATACCACTTATAATTTCCAAAAAATTGTTGCCTGGTGGATTCCACAAATGTCTATAGTAGTACATATTCAATGGATGTGTTTTTTTTAGTTTACTCCGAAGCCATGTTCCTTCATTATCTATTAAACAAATAAAATAACTTATGATGATTATGAATAAAATTATAATAAATTAATAATTAAAATAGGATTAATTCATTACCAGGTATGTTTTCATTGTAGCTCTCCATTAATGATGTCTGTAACATCATAGCACTTTGTAGAGCCACTGGGGCAAACGCAGTGAATGTATGTATCTTCCAGCGAACAGCGTCAAACACCTGAGCGAGCATAGCAAGCATGGGAGCTCGGTATTCCACAAGCTCTTCAAGAGGATATGCATTACTCAACAGTCTCATTTGAATATCTAAGATATTGATGCTTTTATTCAAGAGGGCTTTGTGGATATTCGGCATAATGAGTAAGAGTAGAAGTTTTGTTCCGGGAATTATATTAGCATCTTTCAAACCACACAAAAATTTTATAAAATTATTTTGTTTCACCTCTGTTTCCAAGTCCATTTCAAATATTTTTTGGGCAACTTTTATTATGCAGGGCTCTGTTTCATTCCCATAATAGTGATTCGAATATTTCTCTAATAATTTCATAACCCTTATCATGATTTCAGCTTGCTGCGAGTTTTCAAGAGCCAGATTAAATATTTTAATATAAACTTCTTTAGGATTTTGCAAGAATAATGTTAAAATGTCAGACAGATCTGCATCTGGCTGAATGACTAGTTTGTTAAATGTTTCAGTCATCATTATGGTAAATTCTGATGTTTCCTGCATATCAATAAAGCAATTTTTGATAAATTGTTTATCAAGCAGTTTATATTTCACCAATATATTACAACATTGAAAGGCTTTGACTGCTAATGTTTCTGTGTATTCCTTATTTTCTGAACTATTTTTTAAAACTTCATACAATTTGTGGCATTCCTCATCACTAAATTTGGCTAGATTTTCACTTATAATATCAAGCAATTCTATGTAGTTGCACAGTTGGTCTTTATCTATCAATGCATGCAGCCATGCTTCGCTATCCTCATTATTACTATTTATTTTCTCTTTAATTGTAACCTCATCGGTCGAATTGACCAAATCCCTTATGTCTGCAGGTTTCCTGGCTATTTGTTCTATCATACTAACCACAGGATGTTCAGAGAGGTTTTCAATGGTCAGAAACTTTGTGCGTAACTTATGACACAGTTCTCCTATTGATTGTTGCATACTTTTGCCATTCTCTTCAAACTCACTCCATGCGCAGAATATATCTACACTAACATCCATGATGAGTTGTTTACTTGCATCCAACATCATAATATTACATTCATGCAAAAGTTCCAATATTTCTTTGGAACTATCACTAATGTGAAAGCCGATAATTCCATTCTTAACACATTCTTCTAGGTGTGTCAAACAATATATATCATCAAAGCCACTAGGCTTATTTTCTTGTTTACTTGTGAATTGATTTAAGCACTCGTATACAAACATGAGTGCTGCAGTAAGGCATTTTCCTTTGTATTTATATAAATCATTTGTCCTTAAACTATTCAATCGCTCACTGTTAGGAGGTTCAGTGAGGTATTTAATACATTTTTGAAAATTATTTTTGGCATTAGTTAGGTTCTTCAGATAACAATTTCCCTCAAACTCAAATAAATGTAACCTACAAATCAGGGTGTAGCATGCAACTGAGAGTTTTCTCAACTTCTCTAAACAATCAGTAGGGCCAAAATATTTTAAGTGGTCCAGGAACGCTTCTGCCACTTCTAGACCCAAAGGCGGATAGCTGAACACAATAACTTCATACAGAAATTGTTCCATACTCAAGTTGTAAATTAATTCACACATCAGACATTTGGGTATTGTAGGAATTGTCCAAATAACCAAATCTATTTCTTCTTTTTCAACCAACTGCTCCAATGTCCGCAAATCTCCATTTAATATAATGTATAAAGCAAATTTACGGATTTGTGGTAACATTCTTTCTCCTTCACTATTATTTATGAATCGTTGATCTTTTAGGAACTTCATAATATTATTAATAACAGTGTTTATTTTATCTTCATTACCTGAGATTTATAAAAATTACACTCAAAATATATCGTGCTCGTAATAAATAAAATATAGAAATTAAAACAAAAAATATTTTACCTCCTTTCGCAGTAAGCTTAGAAAATGGATGAATATTATCGGTAGATATAATAACGCCCTGGAAGGCGGACAATTCTGGTGTAAAATCCATTTTTATTCATGGAATCGCTATGAACCGGCAAAATAAAAACAACCCAGCGCCCAGCTGATGTTAAGCACAAACCACAGCATATACTTAAAACTGTCAAAAATACATTCCATTTCATGCAATGATTAAAGAATAAAGAGGATGACGCACAACAGTAGTTCTATATATCAAGTTATAGTTATGTTAGGAGTATCGACGCGGAATTGTACATTTATGCATCTGTCTCACTTACACAAAGGTAACTTGTCCCTTAACGAAAGAGACAAATAATAACTCCATTGTTCCGAATATGGCAATATTTTGTTCACTAACCACACTGAGACCGCCCTTGGCCCAAAATGACGCCATTTTTCTTTTCTGCATGTAATGTCAAACTGTGGCGTTATCTGTCAATAGGAGTAAACAAATCTGCACAATCAAAGAATTTCGATTTTTTCATTGTTAATCTCGTGTCTTAAGTTTGTTAAGTTTGCTCATTAGATTAATTGTAAAGTTTTTAAAATGCCTCGGTGTTGTGTGAAAGGATGCGAGTCGAGTTCAACCAAAAAGACCCCAACATTTATTTTCATAGGTTAGTAACTGTTTTTACGAAATAATAACAAATATGTGTCTATATTTACATTTTGGGTTTGTTTTTATCATTTATAATTGTTTAAGGATCTTGTTGATTAAGTTTTAGACTCTTCTAAGCGTTATTTATACAAGTAGTACGAATAACAACCGTATTGATTGTTTACACACAAGTTTAGGGATGTGATACGAAATTATTCATATCGATATTATCATTTTTAAATATTTTGATGTTTATTTTTCAAAAAAAGAAATAATAGAATATATAAATATATATATATATATATATATATATATATATATATATATATCTCACGCGGGCGTACACCAACAAGATGGACTGACCAAATAAAACCCTCTTCATCCGCAAAATTCTACACAACCATGAGAGACGCGCTGGACAGAAACCGGTGGAGGCAGATCACCCGCTCCAGATGCAACCCTGATGCTGACCACGATCCTCAGACATGAGGGACCGACCAGAGAGAGATAAACATACAGACCAGGACAAAATGGATACAAAATATCGGAAGACACTATTGGAACCCTCCAATAAATACATTTATTTGTTGTTTACATTTTAAACAGTCGTCGCTTTTACAGTTACAATTATCAAATTGGGTAATAGGGAATATGCACGAGGCTCCAAAATAAGTAAAAATGTTTTTTTTGTAATCTTTATTGATGTAGACCTTATGGACTTTTTTAATTTTAATAATCTCTAAATTGGTAAAATTTATAATTAAAAAGTGATATTTTAAATTTGCCGTTAATCATTTCGATACGCGACGCTAATGGTTGCAACACAATGTGACGACAGCGTACACGACCTTAGCTTGTTGGATGCATTATTTTACGTTTATGTTGAACGTTGATGTTTGTAAAAAATTTAAGAAGAGGTAACAATAAAATAGTTGTTGCGATTTCATGTAGTTTTCTTTTACGTCCACATTATTTTATATATAAATAAATAAATACACCTAACAGTCATACATGGTCATCACATACATGGTCCTAACCCCACATTAAGATCCATTAAGTCTTGTGTAGTGGGTATCAGAAGCTACGAGAGAATTTTCGGCCTCATCAATATTTGTCCCCGTGCGAGGATTGAACCCGCAGCCTCTCGTTTCACGGCCGGCGTCTAACCTACTGCGCCGCGGAGGCTGTCTTATACACGCAAACGAAGTCGCAAGCAAATTATAAATATTAATAAAGTTGTATTTTATCTCACGTGTGTATTATTTGACACAAATCCAATCCAATCATCAGGTAAAACTTACCATGAAATAAATCATAGTATGAATAAAGTTTTTTTTTATTTTATTTTTTGTATGTATGTGGTGTACAATAAAGAATTTATAAATAAATAAATAAATAAATAAAATATCAAAACATCGAACTATTTTTATCGGATTTAATTTTGAATGACTTTACTGTCTAATCCTAAAATCCCCTGTTTATACTCAATTGACATGTAAAGCGAAAATTAAAAAAGTTATACAAGTTTATACACTGATATTTATGTACATTCAAAGTTTGTCAGTCGTATTTATGCCACTATTGATGCATCGATGTCGATAGAAAATTCGGTACTAGCATATCACTATTTTTAGGGGCGGAGCCGCCGCCATGTTGGTAATACAAAGGGACCCGTGTCACGTGACCTTATGCTCTATCCTCTTTATTCTATAATCATTGATTTCATGGCAGTCCAGTCTATGGCATTTTGGTTTGTAGTCTATAGTGAACCCTGAAAGGTCGAGCTACCTACCATTTAAGTAAAGATTTCATTTATTAAATAAATAAACTTATTTGTTTATTTAAGCGGCACGTTTATGTAACTTACACAAATGCTCATTACTAGCACGAAAGCATGCTACTACGTAATAAGCAATTTCTCAATAGTAGCTTTTGTGTGGAGACATTGCTAGTAATGAGCTTGCATGGTAAAAGAGTGTGCTTACAAATAAAGATGAGACGTATTTACGATACCAGGTTTTAAAACCAGGTATTCACTTCGAAGTACGGCGCGCCGCGGCGCCCTGGTACGAGCAGAAAATACTTACAAGTATGAAAGTATTGCCATACGTCGATGCGCAGAGAGCTCTGAAAACTACACATGAAAATACTTGCATAGGAAAACGATCCATAAACTAATATAAATAAGAACTATAATCGTATCTGTCAATAACAAATACTTTGAACTTCAAAGTATTTTTTTATTCATACTATTTTGCTCTTCATGTGCCATCAAATACGGGTTGAATTCCTATGCAAGTATTTTCAAATTTAGGCGCCGCTATACGTCGGTGCGCGAGGAACTTGGAACAAAAAAATACTTCCATAGAAAAACTATCCTTAACTTCATATAAATAAGAAACACAATCGTACTTGTGAATAGAAAATACTTTGAAATTCAAAGTTTTTTTTTTATTTATGCTTTTTTGTTCCTTATTAGTTACGGAATCGGGAATACGGATTGAATTCCTATGTAAGTATTTTATAGACGCCGCACCGCGGCTGGGACGCGAAGGGTTGCCGACTCATACTAACAAAATACTTTCAAGTATTTTAGAACCTGGTTTTGAACCCTAGTATTTTTACGTACTCATACTTAGAAGCCCTGGTACTTAATTTTGCAAGTTTATCTCATCCTTACTTACAAATCAAATGTAGTTTGATAATTGATTTAAGAGCATGCTAAGTACTTGACGAGCGGGTGGACCATAGAGGAAGGGTGTGCTTTGAGCTCGACTGAACAGGTTTGCTTATTAGCATGCTATAGCTAATTGATTTTCTTTCATAGTGCGCATTGTCATTTTTTTGCGGAAGCATAGTTTTGAATGGTATTACATCCTGGTTTCGCATTTCCATCAATAATCGATAGCTAGCTATAAGACTTTCCCTTCGCCTAATCCAATTTCGAACCCAAATCCTTCTGTTTACTTTCTTTTTATCTTTGGTCAGGATTTTCTAAACCAAATACGTTACAAGCAAAAATATATTACAAATATTATATCGTTGCTTGAGATTTGAGTTGTTGAAAATTTGGATTTGAGGATTTGGATCCGTTATTGGATTAGCCGAAGGGAAGCTCTCTAAGCTAGCCATCGATTAAATGATGGAAATGCGAAACGATGTTGTAAATGCCTTTAAAACCCATTTACCTACGAATGCTTCCGTAAAAAATTCATGACACACATCATCAACTGACATCGATTAGCTACTAGCATACTAATAAGTAAACCTGTTCAGACACGCTTATAGCACCCCCGTCTCCTCCCGCTACTCAAGTAGCACGCTTTCAAATCAAACTGCAATGGATTTGTGCGCACGCTCTTTTTAAGCAAGTTCGTTACTAGCACTGACTCCACACACAAGCTACTATTAAGCAATTGCTCATTAGTAGCATGCTTTCGTGCTAGTATTGAGTATGTATGTCAGTAGCTTAAGATCTGGGTCTATAAAATTGGAAAAAATAAAAATGCGGTTATGCCGATAAATTATTTATATTTCATCTTTAGTACGGTCTGTAGATTTCTTTGAGCACTTTTAAATAGTGGGTCTATTTTTAAAGCATTTTTATACATTTCTTCAGCTAACGCATATTTCTTCCATCTGTGATACAAAACACCTAAAACATAAAGCATCGAATTTAGCATCGATGTTTATTGGACCTGATATGTATTTTAAATAAATTATTGTAAAAATACTTACCAAGGTTAGCAAAGTGTATTGCTTGGACGTTATGACGGAATAGATAGATAGCTTTTCTAAAATATTTTTCTGCCTCTTCGTATCGATTTATTTTACCGTAAATATTGGCAATTGCAAAATTTACTGAAGGAGATCTTGGCAGTTCTGTGAGGGCTTTCGGTATGATTTGTAAGGCTTTATTTATTTGTCCTGTGAAGCAATAGCTTTTATCTAAATTTGTAAATTAATATTATAAAGAGAAAAGATTTGATTGTTTAAATTTTTAAAACCTTGAAGATTTTAATATTTAAAAGGCGAGTAAAAGGAAATGCGGGAACATAGTGAGAATATTCACTATCTCTATCGTATGTTCGCTTCTTAACGACGATGACGTCACAATTCTATAGTGCATTATTTTTCAGATATTTGATATTTGCTACTACCTACCAGATTTAAATGTTTTTTATTGAACGGATTAATAATATTTTTTCTATCTCAGTTTTCAGATAACATTTTTAAACAGTGGTTACTTATTCTTGCTGATGCTCGTTTAGGTTGAAACACCAACAGGTCAGCTAAAGCGCACTGGTACCACTAATAGAAAAACGAAGTAAAATAACGGTTTCGCTATTACTTTTCGTTCAGTAAGTGCGATTGCCGAAGACCCTAAAGCTAGTGGAACGACGTTTGCATCCGCCGGAATAGCATCTAATGTGGACGATGATGGAAGCCCTCTCATAATGTCCGACGCAAGTATACTGCGTTCTGGATTCGGCCTGCGCGAATTCAGCTTCGAGTAAGCCGACATAAATGTGCCAAGCGAGTGGACCAAATGATATTATTGTACTTTTATTGCACTACATTTACTGTCTAGTTAATAGTACGTAAATATAACAGACTAGTACCTAGTCAGCAGTGGCGAAGGGTGACATTTTTTAAAAGGGAAGCCGAAGCTCAAGTCACAAAATATGTTTATTTTCTTTATCCTGTTACTAGCTTCTGCCCGCAAACTTCGTCTGCGTGGTTAATTTTATTTGAAATCTACCATCCCGTCCCGTCCCATCCCGTTATATCCCGCCCGCCCCGTCTCATTCTCACTAATGGAATGTAACTCAGTCCCATCCCATCTTTTTGAGTATGAAAAAGTAGCAAATATATCGGAATTCCTTCTTCATCCCACGGAAACACTAAACTTTTCGGGATAAAAAGTAGCCTTTGTTACTTCTTATACCTCCAAGAATATGTCTACAAAGTTTCATGATGATCGGTTGAGTGGTTTTGCGTGAAAGCGTAACAAACAAACTTACATTCACATTTATAATATTAGTGGGGTTAAGGGATTACGAAATGACTACAATGCGACTGATAGTAAGCGTAGTGCAGTCCGAATAGAGATCAAATTTACTGTGTGATGTTTCACAGAATGAACGCAAAACGCGACACATTTATGCACGTGTGTCCTTATATTCGGACCTTTGCGAATATCCTCCCACCAGCAAATTATTGCTCCGAGAATCTTACTCACCAAACCAAATTATTGGGTTTCATTTGGTAAGTGATATTGTGGCATCTGCCTATTGCGGCCGTCAATTAAATTTTAATATTTTCGTTACCTATGTACTTATACAATATTTACAATGTCCATGAAATAAAAACTAAACCATGCTTACATAATGAGAAAAATAAAAAAGTATATTTCTAAACCGCACGTGAATATAAGATTAATATAAAAGAAATAAAAACCTAGACTCAATGTTAACAAGTACGGTAGCCCCGCATTAATCAGTTGTAACAATAGTAAGACAATGTATTAATCAGGCGAGGGTCGAGCACGTCCTAAAATCTAAACACTAACTTTATTTGTAAAATCGACAATCTAAACATATTAGTACGCTCCTAACGATTAGTAATTTCCATTAAAACCATAATATTAATATTACACAGTTTGTAATTAAAAACATTTAAAACTAATTGCATGAACCATGAATATATTGTAAAAATGTAAATACAACACTTATAAATACATTAGACTCCGCATTTCGCTATTATAATAAGTAATATCTATACGTAAGTACACACGAAATGCCGGAGAAGCTCCGGCTTATTTCTTGCTTTTTTAACGTAAATTGAACCTTAAATCATTATAAATTTAAGGTACAAATTTGCGTGGTTTGTTGCATACTATACAATGCGTAAGGGGCGGCGCGGCGGCGGCGCGGTGGCGGCGGGGCGGCGGCGGGCGGCGGCGCACGGGCCGCGCTAGTGTTATTGAATAAGCCGAACAATTTTACAGGAATTCGCCAGAGGTCGCAGCGCGTCGCAATGTAAAAAGGGCTTACTGTGCCGCTTCCTAGTAATATTTACGTATCTGGCCGACAGATGTCGTTGAATGTAAAAAATAATAATTGAGTTTTGATATTAAATAAATAAGTTTGAATATATTGCTTGTTTATAGTGTAATGATAAATTACAAAAGGGAACCCGGCGGGAATTGGCTTCCATGGAGCCTTCGCCACTACTAGTCAGAAATATCAGTGTCGCGAACTAAAAAAAACTACATTTACATAAAATCAATATTACCCGTATTGTCTAGTAACGCCATCAAGTTAGTCCATGCGAGATCATGTTTAGAGTTAAGATTAATAGCATCAAACCATTTTTCCATAGCAGAATTTGTGTCATTTCTTTCTAAATACTGTAACAACAAAATTTTTGCATAATAAATGATAATTTATAAAATAAAAGATTTTATTGTTGGGACAAATTGAGGACATACCAAATTCCCTAGATTGTAAAAACAATCGGGATATTGTTTTCTGTATTCTATAGCTGTATTGTAAGCTATCTCAGCTTCATCGTAGCGTTTAGTATTCGCCAACACTATTCCCAAGTTCATCCAAGCTGCTGGAAAATCTCGTCTACAACCAACACAATAATTAAACAAATGAATTCACACAGTGCAGAAAAAACTATAAAGGTGTAATATACTATACTTCAACTTAACAGCAGTCGTAAGGTAAAATTCTGCCTCTCTATATTTCTTCTGATTTTTCAATAAGTTGGCTAAATTGTTCATCGCCTGATAATACTCTGGGAATAACCTGAAAGTTTAAATATTTTTAAAAAAACAGTACGTATATTATATGAAAAATAATATAGACCACTAGCGTCCATTTTTGGGCGCGTCCTCCATGATATTTATGTGAATGTTATATGTATATTTCTATACTTATACATAAAGGTGAAGTTTGTTTTTTTGATCGCGCTAATTTCAGAAACTACTGATACGAATTGAAAAATTATTTTAGGGCTATATGGATTATATATCGAGGTAGCAAAACTGTTGCAAAAACTTTTCCCCATTAAAAAAAAAATTCCTGATATTCTACATTGATAGTCAGAAATGAAAATTGTTGTCGCCATTTTCAACTTTGTACTTAGTCAATATTATATCTCATTCTCTCGTAGACTAAATCCTATTTATGAATATGTTTGTCTTTTTTTGGTGCCGCTTTTATAAATTGTATATTTATGTAATTCTCTTGCAGGCTACTTTCCTTGAGTTTCACTTCTACCGTGTGTGAATTGCACACACACACACACTTTTTTATTGCATAGGTCCGGCACAGTTACAGGTCACCTGGTAAGTGATCATTGCCGCCCGTGAACATCCACAACGCTGCATCATAGATGTGTTGCCGGCCCGTCAAATTAGTAGGAGAGCAGGAACATAAAATGATGGGAAGAGGCAAGGGGGTATTGGGCATCAAGCAATCTCACTCACCGAACGAAACGAACAGAAAACCTGTCGCTTCACATCGATCTCATGTGAGTCAGTAATACTGACCAGGAAGAGCCTGCCCATTCACGCTGAGTCATGAATGTCAAAAGCGCGGCTCTACCACTTCCACTTCTAAGTTCTACTAATTGTGGTATAAATAGAACTAATGTATCCGATAAATCTTACCTGATTGCCTCCTTATATTCCGCTAGAGCCCATTCAGTCTGGTGCGCGACATCAGCTACTTTTGCAACATTATAGTGAACTTTAGCATTTAGTGGACATACTGCCAATCCCTTGATAAAAAGTCTGTACTCATTTTGCCAATCTTGAGATCTCAGTTGACTTCTTATCACATAAATTGTTATGAGTGTTATATAGGCATATGTTCCTAGCTGAAAAAATATCTTATAAGAAACACGACAACCAGGCTCTTTCTAATTTCAATAAAAAAGTATGAACAAACCTTACATATATATTCACTTCTTTTATTCATTAGTTTGCTAAAACTTATCGCTATTAGAAGGCAGTAACCAGCAGAGGGTATGTACAATATTCTCTCGGCAATGACAAAGCCAACTGGGTAGAGTATATTGGTGGCTGGTAGAAATGGTATAATTATAAGAGACACTGCCAGAATTGTAAGTCTGAAAAGGTTTTTCATCTGTTATTCCAATGAATTATTATAAATGTTGCTTGTAAAATATGTTTATATCCACCTGCATAGACCTGTGGTCTCGAATTATATGCACTGAATATCCACTACAGTGACCCACTGAGTGAGTAGTGTGTAGCATACAGCTTGTGTAAATATGCTTTCAAACGGGCTTGTGTAATGATGTCAATACATGAAAGAATGTTATTTCTTCCTGGTAGATATTCTATCTGGATGATATTGTGTTTACCATCAGGTACATTGTAGTCATTTTATCATATTTTAATAAATTTTACATCATTCATATATGGTATAAAACAATTTTCATACCAATTTAACATAACATTAATGTATTCTGAAGAATGAATACAGCTACACTCAATAAACTTTGTATAACATATTTAAAACATATTACCTTTTCATAGTTCTATTCTTATTGACAGCTATCATTCTTAAAACTGAGAATCCATATACATAAAATAATACTATGCAGATGTTTCTATAATCTTGAAATGTTTCTAAAAGTGGAATACATCCCATTGACCAGTCATAGCATAACCATTGAGGCCATATAAGTAGTAGAAAGTTTAAAAAGTATATGTAGTTATATGTTCTTATCTGAAAAAAATAAGAAAAGTTTTACAAACAATAAGAGACCAAAAGCCCATGACCGCCAGACTTTCATCATAGTATAAAAGCTAAGTTTGTTTGCGCATGCCTCCAACATAAGCAACAATCAATCATCAATTATGAAGTTTGGGTCATAGTGTTTTTGGAAATTATCAGCTTCAATGTGTCTGACAAGTTGCAAGAACCATCAAAAGCGTTTAGCTGCCAAGAAAACATCTTTTGATAGTTGCCCAAGGAATAAATAATTTAAAAATACCACAAAAGATAGATATTACCTTTGTAAAAAAGTCATTTGAAAATGAGGCGGGATTGTCAATGGGTTTGAAAACAGGCTTAGTTCCTCCCATCACAGTCCACCTCCCATATAGCAGGATCATGGCAGATAAACATACTAATACAATTCTGGATATAAAGTGTAATATATCATTTGTATGCTTACATGTCCTGGGTTTGTTTCTATTCTTATAAGCCACTGTTAGATCATATACTATACAAAATCCCTGTAAAGATATAATACACATTTGGAAATAATGAATGCTGTGTAAATGATATCCTGGATGGCATCAATATTTTTGGATAAGATGAAAAAATATATCTTCATGCTCACACACAGTTCACTGTTGAACATCAGCCTTCCCAAAGATCTTTAAATCACTTGTTTTTAAATGGTCTGTATCCAACGACTTTCTGTGATATTAATGACTTAATACAACACAAAGTAATTATAACTCACCAAAACAGTAATACCATTTTCTTTAAACAACATTGAGATTCCTGATATTAATATTGAACTTAGTAGGTAGTAATTTTTCCATTTTGATTCAGACATGGCTTTAATATAAAGTAAAAATGATATAAAAAATGTGTTAGCTGCTAGAATGTCAGCTCTCCCAACAATGCCACTAACTGCTTCCACATGTACGGGGTGCACAGCAAACAGTAATGTTGACAAATAGGGTATATCCACATTTGAACTATTCAATGGCTCCTCTATTTGTTTAATACTAATCCACAGAAGTAAGCAGCAACACATGTGTAACAATAGATTTGTGATTTTAAATGTTGTTGGTGAGAGTTGTTTTCCATTTAATAAATAGTTCATTCTAAAACAAAGGTAGACATGGTTATTTCATATTATTAGTTTCATAATATTTATTCAAAAATTAGGAATAGTATTAGAGCAAACATCATAAACAAAATTTAGCAATTTCAAATGTTCCCACAATTGTATAGACATTATGTAAAACACATTATTTTGTGTGCTAGTATGTATTGCACATGTTTTCAAACATTTAAACGGTCAAGGCTCAATGGACTGAGACAGCAGTCCACAGGGTCCACAGTTTCTGTTATAAATATTTTGTTCCTGGTGTCCGCCCCAGTATTATTTATTTATACTGTTTATTGTCATATCAAGTTAGATAGGAATTAGATAAGAAATACAAATTAAAATGGTACAATGGACGACCATATTGCATTGAGCGATTTCTTCCTACTACTTTAGTACTGCAATAACCAAAACAAAGGTATAATACCTGAATGTAAGCACCGTCAGCGGTCGATAAGACTTGTGACTGAGATTGCTCGTTATACTCATTCCCCAAAAATCATTATAAAACGGCTCCAACCAGGATCCCGAAGTCACATCTTTATTTTTAACTATAGCTTCAGAATCATCGAACACAAAATCACCGTTCAAAGTAAATAAATATGGTAAACTAGATATTAAGATGATACTCAACGGTTTAAACATCTTTCTAATATAATAAATAATCGTGATCTTCCTGAATTAAAGACATTTATAATTTTATGTTATGATACTGTTATAAATCATTGTTTACTGTTGTGTTTTAGGAATTTTCATTCTCCCATTACTATGCGAAGGCAAAGAGTTCTAGCCCGTACAGCCTCGTCTTTTATATTAAAATTAAAATCCGGTGTTTTATTAAAAGTAGGCCGAAGCCAAGTCTTCATAGTACATTTACATATTTTTTTTCCTTTATAGTCAAAACCAAGTCTTCGTCTTAATATTTGTTTTTGTTTAGTCCATTTAAGTTTTTCGGCAGAAGTCCGAATAAAGTCAATATTAATTGTCTTTTCTTTTGTGTCCATTTTTGCTTTAAAGGTCAATAATTGTGTTAGATATAAATTCATAAATAGGATCATATGTATCAGGTTTCTTCATCAACTCTTCAATAGAGCGCGGGATGAGTTCTGATTTACCATATATATTAATTAACTTATCAATAAGTAAGATTCTTGTCAAGTTAAATGCAGCACATTCAAATAAAATGTGATTTAAAGTTTCATCAACATTTTGATTACAATTTGTACATATGGGGGACGAAATAATGCGCATTCGGTTAAGGTGGGCCTTAAAACGACCGTGCCCAAATCTAAGTCTATTCATTATTGTGTAAAATTTTCGTTTCCTATTACATTTGGACTTGCAGAACCAAGGTGGTTTTCCTACTTTCATATTTATTGATGCATAATGTCTACCTTTGCTATTTATAGTGTTCAGCCAATATTCATTCCACTCGTTAAGTAACGACTGTTTAACTATTAATTTTAAATCCGAAATTGGAATGGAGACGTCGTCAACAGGGCTGCCGCTATCCCTGTCAACAATTTCTCTAGCAAGATAATCAGCTCGTTCGTTTCCTGCAACTCCCACATGTGAAGGTGTCCAAACAAAATCCACTTTTTTGCCTTCATTCTTCAATTGAAGCCAACGACTCTTTATATGGTACACTACGTAATTTACTTTGCAGTCCAAAATATTGTTCTGTAACGCTCGCAATACACTCATACTATCCGATATAACAAGCCAATGTTGATCATTTGTTTGGGCTATATATTGCAAAGCAACTAAAATGGCCATAGCCTCTGCAGAAAATATACTTAATTCACATTGAAGTTTACGGGCAAAACCAAAACGTAAATGAGGAATGTAGCAAGCCATTGATACATTGTTCAACGACGATTTGGAAGCATCAGTGAAAATCTTTTTACATCCATCATATTCGGCTAAAATTGCGTTTACCTCTTCTTTGTTTTTTATTTCATTGTTTATATTGATTGGAATAAGTATAAATTTACTTTCAAAACTGCCACTATAACAAGACCAATTCTCAGGTCTATGAATTCTATATTTTTCATCAAGATGTGACATAAATGAGAAATCATGAAGTACATAGGGCACATTACTAGTAGATAAACAGGGATGGTGAGTATGAAGGTATTTTAATTTTTTCCATAATAAATTAGTTATTGTAGATAATAGTTTGAGGATAAAACAATATTTCAAATATTTAAACCTATATATAAGAGGAGGAGTATTACACTCAACTTGTAATGAATTTATTGGAGTAGTTCTCATTGCACCGGTAATTAATCTAAGATTTTTATTTTGTAAGATATCCAATTTCTGAACAAGTTTCTTATTAGATGCAAAACAGAGATAACCGTATTCAAAGTGACTGCGAACTAATGATTTATACAACATAAGTAAAATTTTAGGATCTGATCCCCAATATGTTCTTGCAAGTGATTTTAAGATATTAAATGCTTTACTTGCCCTTCCTATGATATAATCAACATATTTTTTCCACGAAAGATTAATAGTCAAGATTACTCCTAAGAATTTGACTTCCGACACTTGTGGTATGGCTATCTGATCATAAAAAATGTTAACCTTATAAGGTCGAATTTTGTTAAAAACAATCATCTTGGTTTTATCAATATTAATGTCAAGATTGAGATATTTAAAGTAACTATGGAGTTTG
Organism: Deilephila elpenor; assembly: GCA_949752805.1. Taxonomy (NCBI): domain Eukaryota; kingdom Metazoa; phylum Arthropoda; class Insecta; order Lepidoptera; family Sphingidae; genus Deilephila; species Deilephila elpenor. The sequence continues at coordinate 8,764,009 of OX457097.1, forward strand.
ATCAGAGCCGAATTAAGATTACTGACTATGGTATTTAAATTATTCCCCGATGCATATACTGCAAGATCATCAGCAAATTGTAAATTGCTAACATCCGATCCTAATATTATGTTTAGTCTATAAATATATAAAATGAATAGTAAAGGACTTAAAATTCCTCCTTGACAAACACCTTTGAAAGACTCTCTAGGTCCAATAAGACGGTTTTGAAATTTAATATATACTATTCTACCATGTAAAAAATTAAAAATCCACCGAACAATTTTTTCAGGAACTCCTATGGTCATTAATTCTGTTGCCAAAATATGATGATTAACATTATTAAATGCTCCAACAATATCGAAGAAAATACCTATTAAAATATGATTGTTCTTAAATTCATTAAATATATCTAAATGTAAGTGGGAAATACTTTCACGACAAGAGCGACCTTTACGAAATCCAAACTGATTTGATGGCAATATATGATTACTTTCTATAAAAAATTCGATTCTTTGCTTTAGTAACTGCTCAAAAATTTTTCCTATGCATGAACTTAACGCTATTGGCCTATATGAATCAACATGTTCTCTCTCTTTATTAGGCTTTAGAATTGGCACTAGACAATCTGTTTTCCAACTTGGAGGAATTACTGAATTGTTCCATAACAGATTATATATATTCAACAAAACGTGTTTTGAATTAACTGTCAAATGTTTTAAGACTTTGTACGGAATACCATCGAGGCCATGCATTGTATCTCGTCTGGAGGAAATAGCTGAATTTAATTCCGAAATAGAAAATACTTTTGTGAGATAGTCACTGTGAAAAGCTGTAAAAGAACTTTTATTTAAATTTAATTCAACCTCGACAGTAGAAGGTGTGTATTTTCTGAGAAAGTCATAAATCCAATCCAACTTGTTACAGGTTTTAATATTGTTTACATTAACTTTTTTAAAAATTCTCATATAGTACCAGATTTTAGATAGAGGAGTGGTTCTGTTAAAGCTTTCACATAGATTTTCCCAATTCTTTTGCCTCTCCTGTTTCAGGGTCAACTTTTTAATAGCCTGCATCTTTTTAAAATGTATGTAATTGTCTTCAGTTGAGTTACGTCTAAAATTTACGTAAGCAAATTTGGCCTGTTCAACGGCAGAAGCACATCTGGCATTCCACCAAGGTAGGGGCTGCCTTTTCCTATTAAAATAGACATTTGATAGACTTTGAGTGTTATTGCCACTCCCCTCAGTTGGCATGGACAACCGAACCGCTGTATCTAATAAATTAATTAGTTCTTCATATGAATTTAAAGGATTCTCCTGATCATAGTGGAAATTAAGCAACAAACTATCCATAATAACACTGAATGTATCCCAATTAATAAACCGAAAATTATGTTGTTTTGGATATGGCTGACTATCAGTTATAATATGTTTATTATTAGAAACATTACTAATATATATTTTCGTGATTACAGGCAAATGATAACTTCCTAGAGGGTCATCATGCACAGACCAATCACAAGAAAGTGCTATATCCGGAGAAACTATTGTGAGATCAAGTGCATTTTGTCGCCATTTATGAGAGCCTACTGTTGTCATTTGACCATCATTTAAAATAATCAACAAGTTATCATCTACACATTCTAATACATCGCATCCACGAGTATCCGAAGTCAAACAACCCCAGTTATGATGCAAAGCATTAAAGTCACCAGCAATGAGCAAAGGCTCTGGAAGACTCTGAATTAGATTATTTAATTTATGTTTAGTGAAAGGTGGGGAACATAACTTAGGACTGTAGAAACTTACTAAGGTAAGTTCCTTGTTGTTACCATAAAATAGTCGAATGGCAATATTTTGAATAGAGTTATCGCTGAAAGTATCTAATTTTTTAAAATTGAGGCGTTTATGAATCAATATAGCAACTCCATTATGATCATTTCCACTGTCTAACCTAACCATTTCAAAATGTTTAAAAGCAAAGTGATGATATGACTTAAACCAAGTCTCACATATAATTGCAATGTGAATATTTTTGTCATAAAGAAAATGTGAAAAAATATGTCGATTGCTAACCAAACTTTGGGCATTCCATTGAACTATATTTAAATTATCCATAAAAAAGAAAGAGAAAAAAATAATCAAGACAGAACTTTCTGTTCTTTTAGTATGTTTTGACTGAAGATTTCCTTAACAGTTTTACTGCAAATTTGTATCTCGTTGGTTTTGCTCATAGTAATTATTTTAACAATAGAATCAACTAATAACTTCATAAAATCATCAGATTTTAAAAGTGATTTAAAAAGATCAGTTGGATTATTTTTTTTGGCATCTAAAGAAGGAAATGATTTCTCATTCACAATGTCCACATATGATTTTTTTAATAACTTTTCCTTGTTTTCTTTTATTTTATTTTGTTTTACTGGGCATTCTGAGGAAATGGCGATATGGTTTCCTTTACAGTTATAGCAAGAAGCGCTTGATGGAGCAACAGAGCAGCTCCTAAAGCTGTGACTGCCAGCGCAGATTGAGCATTTCTCTGAATTTTTACAGAATTTTGCCAAATGACCATATCTAAGGCAACGTAAACACTGTTTAATTGGAGGAATGTAAGGAGTAATTGCAAAGCGCCAACTATTCAGGTCAACACTATCTGTAAGACTAGGACAAGAAAACGTAATACATACAGTCTTTGTGGGTTGCAGCTGGAAAGTGTCATCATCCTTTTTGATTCTCCTCATTATTCTACGAATAGAAATAATATTTTTAGTGCTAGTGAGAGCTGTGTAAATATGTTCATTCGACAAGTCTATTGGAACATGCTGTATGACACCAGTAGTTTCTGTAGCGGCAGCCGGAATATTAGCTTTGAGTTTATTTAATTCTAGAAATTTCTTATTAGCAAGTGCAGCATTTGCCATGACTGCACTGTCGAAAATAACGCCAACCTTGTATTTATTCATACGAATCAATTGCTTTATTCCTTTATTGTATCTTTTTAGATTATTAGCAAGGAACATCATGTCACGGTCTCCAAGGGGTTTGTTCTGCTCAATGCTTTCAATAAATATTATATAATTAAAATTTCCACCATTTTCCGGATACTGTCGGTGATAATTAGGAACTTGAAAAGTTTTATACTTATCTGCTGCATCAACAGATTTGAATGACGATGTTTCAGAGGCATCATCTACCACATCATTCTCTGGCCCTTCTCGTTTTTTACGCTTTTTTGTCCCCCCCATCCTGGACGATTTCTTATTTTTCTTTGTAAGCTATTTATAAGTTATTTACAATGTTTTTTAAATATTTACAACTTATTATAAATAAATAATTTCTATAAATTATAAAATCGCGCCTTTTCTTTCTGAGCGTTCCCGCGCTTTTTTTCTTAGGAATTTTCAGTTTTGTAACTGTCAAGTGTCAACAGTCAAAAGTCGCAAGGGAGTAGCCATAGACGAATTATCTATAATAATAGACGTAGTGACCCCGTGCCACCGAAAGGGACAACAAATAAAGTACTTAATTGGTTTAGGGTTGCCAAGTATGGTACAATTACCCACTATTAGGTAACGGCTTTTTAGAATGATACAAAATTTGCAAACACGGAAGAAGGAAGGATAAATAAAAATGCAACAGTTTGATAGGTTTGTTTTATTTATTACTGTATACATATATTTACAAAGTGTACAAAATTACGTATGATAGATCAACAATATATAACTATACGGGTTACTATACAGGGTACGGGGTAATACTACAATCTCACTCTTGCCACACTGACATTTTAGGTTATAAAGTGGACTTTTTGGCGGGAAGTCAAACAAGGCGGACTTTTTAAATTTTTCATTTTATAAAATATTTTATATACTTGAATAAAAATAGTAATAATGGGCACCCACAGTGATGGGGACCCAATTAAAGAAAATAAGAAGAGAAAATTCGAGCGGATTTCTTCTTCTTCTGCAACAAATTCTGCAGTAGATATGGCTCTTAAACCTTATTATAAATTGGGTTACAAGAGACAATATTCAGACAATTTGAATAGTACAAACTTCCCAGTATACATAGAGAGTTCTGGGAATGAAGCTATTGGAAACAAGGATCCGATGTTCATATTAAATATATTAGGAGAATTTATTAAGGGACAGTATGAGATAAGTAGAGTGAATGCTCATAAAATTCAAATTATTTTCAATCAAGCCAGCTCAGCCAATGATTTCCTTGATAATAATTCTAAATTAGAAGCACATAATATAAAAGCGTACATTCCAGCATCTTCAGTGGAAGTCATTGGTGTCATCCAGTTTGTTCCCCCCGACATATCCAATGAAGAACTATACAGGAAACTCACATGTGAATTTGAAATGGTGGCGGTGAGAAGATTCACCAAAAAGGACAATGATGGAGTTAGACAAGCTTTGAAGACGGTAGCTATAACATTCGTTAGTAACACCTTGCCTGAATTTGTATTTTTAGATCACTGGCGCTTCAAAGTTAAACCATATATTAAACCATTATTACAATGTTTCAAATGCTTAAAATACAATCATTCAGCTAGAATCTGTAAAAATAAACAAGTTTGCTCAATCTGTGCTGGTGAGCATAACTACACTGAATGCACTAATAAGGAGGACATTAAATGCATTAACTGTGGGGGTGCTCATTTAGCTATTGCTCGAACATGCCCAATGAAGGAAGCCAAATTGAAACAGAAAAAACTTTCCTATGCAGCTACAACTGCCTCTTATGTTAATAATGTAAGTAATAATAGGAATTTCCCTCCTCTACCATTACCTAAGCAAGATACTTTAAAAATCCAAAATTCAGGACATAACAAATTTAAACAACCATCTCCAATTAAAGAAATTAATGAAATAATAAATAATGATAGAATATTAAATGCATTAGTAAAAACTTTGATTTCATTAGGTAATAATAAAGACACTCCAAAGACCACAATTAAAATTAAAGAAATTTTATTAAAACATTTACATAATGGATAGATTTATAAGAATTGTTCATCATAATATTCAGAGTATTAATAACAAAAGGCCACTAATAACGTCTTTATTAACAGAATTTAATATTGATATTATGTTGCTAAATGAAACTTGGTTGAATGCAAAAAATTGTTGTAATGTGAAATTTCCAGGGTATAACTTCATCTACAGAAATGCTAAAAACAACCATGGTGGTGTTGCTATTTTGATTAGAAATAATATTAAGTATGATAATATTCAACTTCCTTTCTACCAGGATATCCAATCAGTTGCAGTTCTGTTCAGACTCAAGCTGGTCCTTTATCCATTTTGACAGTGTATTGTCCTCCTAAAAGTAATAGATTTAAAATTAATAAATTAAGACATTTAATTAATACATTACCAAGACCTTGCTTTATATCCGGAGATTTTAATGCACACCATATAGCTTTTGGTTGTGCAACAACAAAATCAAGGGGTACACAACTATTTAATCTCTTTGATGAAGCCGACTTGTGTATTTTAAATGATGGCAAGCCCACAACAGTTCAGGCCCCAAATAGAAATCAATCAGCAATAGATGTCACTTGTGTTAGTCCAGACATAGCTCCACTTTGTGAGTGGAGGGTTGGTGAGGATCCATTAGGGAGTTATCACTTTCCTACCTTTACTGACATTCTGATCTCCCCCTGTAAATATCAAATAAATTATAATATAGAAAAGTATTTGTTTCATAAAACTGATTGGACTAAATATCAAATTGAAGCTGAGAAACTATTTAATGATTTTGCTTGTTCAGAATCTGACCCTCTTACACAATATAATAAATTTTGTGAATTAATATGTAAAGTAAGAGACTTGTGTACACCCATGTTTAAAAGCAATAATAAATCAAACATAAGGAAAATTCCGGCACCGTGGTGGAATGATGAATGTGCAGAAGCTGTCAAACAGTCTAAAATGGCTTTATTAGCATATAGGTCTTCAATGACAATGGAATTGTTTATAGCATATAAAAAAATTGATGCAAAAAAGAAAAAAAATATCAGTGAACAGAAACGTAATAGTTGGAAAACCCTATGTTCATCCCTAGATAGATACACTCCTGTTTCAAAAATTTGGAATTACATTCGGAGATTTAAAAGGGTAAATGTAATAACTAAACCTAAACAAGATGAATGGTTACCTGAATTTATTAATAAGATTAGTAATGGATCAAATAGTAATCTATTGTTGAATGATAAACTTTTTGATAAAAATAACGACTCAGAAATTAATACTTTTTTATTAAGAGAATTTACATACAATGAACTTTGTGTAGCATTAGACTCAAGAAGAGATTCGGCTCCGGGACTAGATAACATTCCTTACATTCTGTTAAAAAACCTTCCAACCAATGGTAAAAATAAATTATTAATGGTTTTAAATGATCTTTGGATGAATCAAATTATTCCTGAATCTTGGAAAACTCAGTGCATAATTCCAATTTTGAAACCAGAGAAAGCACCTCAAGATTATAATTCATACAGACCCATATCACTCACCTCATGCATAGGTAAATTAAAAGAACAAATGATTAAATTAAGACTTGATTATTATGTAGAACAGTATAATATTTTACCAGAGATTCAATTTGGCTTCCGTAAGGGTAAAAGTGCTCCAGAAAGCTTTGTTACGTTTATCACAGATATGAAGAAATGTCTCCTTTCAAAATCTGTTGCAGTTTGTGCCTTTCTTGATGTTCAGGGAGCATATGATAATGTAAATATTAACCAACTAATCCTTGTACTGTATGAATTAGGTTTACCTGGAAAATTATTAAAGTGGATTTATAATTTCTTATGTGATCGGTCGTTTTACGTTAAGTATAATGGTCTATTACATGGACCAAATTCTGTTTGTAAAGGTCTAATGCAAGGAGCATCTTTGTCTCCTATCTTGTACAACTTGTATACATCGCAGATCTTACAATATCTTACTAACAATGTTAAAGTGTTACAGTTCGCGGATTACATTTTAGTTTATTCAATTGACAGAAATGTTTCGGTTGCACAACAAAATTTAAATCTTGCTCTAAGTCAGTTGAATGCATATTACAGTAATAAGTTAAAATTAGACATTAATTCGGATAAAAGTTCTCTTGTTGTATTTGGTACTAACGATTTGGTAAATGTTCAATATAATAATTTAAGTATTCCTCAAGTAAAAGAAAAGAAATTTCTAGGGGCAATCATTGATAATAAGCTGAAATTTCAAAGTCACATACATTACATAACTAAAAGTGCCTTGAGGAATCTCAATATTTTGAGAAGCTTGGCAGGAACATTTTGGGGATCAGATCCTAAAACCTTAATAATGCTTTATAAAAGTATTATTCGTAGCCATTTTGATTATAGTTATCTTTCCTACATGTATGCCAGCTCTACTTTGTTGAAAAAATTAGATGTAATTCAAAATATGGCATTAAGAATTATAAGTGGTGCAATGAGAACCACGCCTATTCATGCTCTTGAGGCTGAGGTCTGCGTGCCTCCACTGGCTATCAGACGATTACACTTCGCGGAAAAGTTCTGCTTAAAAGCATTATGTAAAACTAGCTCTATAGTAGTGGATACTATTAAATTGCCCGAAAATTTATATGATGCCTCATTAGACGAATATATTCGTCCCTCTGATTTAATGTTTAACAAAATTCCTGAATTAGGTACTATAATGGCTCATACGAAAGAGCTTAGTGTAAATATGTATAAATTTACTAAGTACCCTGTATATAATTGTAAATATGATGCTCTATTAGATGTAACTCGTAAATTATATAACGTAGATAATTCAACTAATGTACGTTGGTATAAAATATACACTGATGGCTCAAAGTCCTCGGATTGTGTATGTTCTGCTTTCTATGACTCTTATAAGAAAATAAGTAAAAATTATAAAATAAATAATGATTGTAGTATCTTCACAGCAGAAGCATACGCAATTTATAGAGCCTTATTGTACATAAAAGATGTAGAAAATGCTAATAGAATACTTATTTTATCAGACGCTCAAAGTGTTATTAAAGCAATATATGGTTCAGCTTTGGCCTATAAGACTAACTATATCGTTTATAGTATAAAAGAATTGTTATATGACATGAATAAGAGCAAGGTGGTTGAGATTGAATGGGTTCCCAGTCATTCGGGGATTCGGGGTAACGAATTAGCTGATAAAGCAGCTAATTCACTTTGGGATGAAGATCACAGTTATAAACTGAAAATACCATATACTGATTATTTTGTGAAACTAAAGGAAAAAACAAGATATAGATGGGAGTGCTACTGGAGGGAAATAAATAAAAGGAAAGGAAAATGGTATGCATCAATACAAGAAAATCTACCCGCCCGCCCATGGTTTAATAATAATAAAATGCAGTTTGAGGAGAGAAAATGCATAACTATAATAAATAGATTAAGACTTGGACATTGTCAGACTCCAGCACATCTATTTAGAATGAAAATAATATCAGAAGATTGTTGTCAATATTGTGGCGTTCAGCCTGCAGACTTGGATCATATTATTTTATCTTGCCCTAAGTTTCACCTTTTACGTTTAGGTTTAATATCAGAGTTATTAGAAATATCATCACACATTCCTTCATCAGTTCAAGAGATGTTAAAGAATACATTAATGTATAAACCGTTATATAAATATGTATGTAGTACAGTTGAGAAATTGTAAATTCAAAATACTTGATTCATGAATGTTTTAAAATTTGTACATATGTTTTATAATATTATAAGAAATGGCTAAAAGGACTTGTATCCATAGCCGTAAAATTTTAATAAAAAAAAAAAAAAAAGGTTATAAAGTTTACGTGTTTATTATAATTACAATAACATTGAGATAAACAAATGTATAACTACAATGTATTACAGTGTTATCTCTTTTATAAGATTTTATAGCAAACTAGTTAATTTAAATACTGCTGGATACTATTAATTGTTACTAAAGTTATTTACTTACCCATGGAATGATAATCCTGTTATTTTCACACCACTGTCGCTTTTACAACCAAGTACGCTACACCGCACCATTTTGTGATGGATTTAGCAAAGATTTTAGAATTTAAACAATTATAAATCACTTTGAAAATTTCCGACACTAAACACAAACACGATACGACAGTCTTATGCACAGACTAAGGTGGTCTTATGTCAAAATTTGTTTAGCAATTTCAATTCCGACCTTGAAAAAAACCGGCACGCGGTGCAGGACAGAAAATGTATATTTCGATCTCTTTCTATCTTATAGCAAAACCTATAAGCGGCATCTCTTTCTGTGGGACTGAATAGGCACTATACAGCAGTCTATTAGATTTTTCGTCTATGGGAGTAGCTTTTTTGCTTTTTTTACATTCGTTCGGCTAAGGTCAAATACAATGCTGCCAAGTCATAATTGGCTATTTGACTAATTTCTGAAAAGTGTTTTAAAGTCTAGATATAATCACTCTATACCTCTTCAAACTATTAATTTATTTTTAAAGAGTTGTTTATAACGAATAAACATATTTTTCAGTTTTATCATCATATATGTCACCAAAACGGTAGGTCACGTGACTTTGAAAAAGTTACGTCACGCTTTATAAATGGTGAATGATATTAGTGGCAGAGATGAATGAAAATTGTAAATCGTGACATCACACGCTGCACAATGACAGCTTGTCGTGTTTTGTTACATTTAATCAACAGATAAAAAATGGCAAAATATATTTTAGACAATTTAAATATTTATAATTTAGATAAATGTAAATAAAAATACCTATAATTATTGTTTACCAATAAGCTATCATATGCAACACATTTTATAATTTATTGCCACAACAGTCAAATACCCAATTGGCTATTTGACTAATTTCTGAAAAGTGTTTTAAAGTCTAGATATAATCACTCTATACCTCTTCAAATTATTAATTTATTTTTAAAGAGTTGTTTATAACGAATAAACATATTTTTCAGTTTTATCATCATATATGTCACCAAAACGGTAGGTCACGTGACTTTGAAAAAGTTACGTCACGCTTTATAAATGGTGAATGATCTTAGTGGCAGAGATGAATGAAAATTGTAAATCGTGACATCACACGCTGCACAATGACAGCTTGTCGTGTTTTGTTACATTTAATCAACAGATAAAAAATGGCAATTGGGTATTTGACTGTTGTGGCAATAAATTATAAAATGTGTTGCATATGATAGCTTTTTGGTAAACAATAATTATAGGTATTTTTATTTACATTTATCTAAATTATAAATATTTAAATTGTCTAAAATAAGTTTGCCATTTTTTATCTGTTGATTAAATGTAACAAAACACGACAAGCTGTCATTGTGCAGCGTGTGATGTCACGATTTACAATTTTCATTCATCTCTGCTACTAAGATCATTCACCATTTATAAAGCGTGACGTAACTTTTTCAAAGTCACGTGACCTACCGTTTTGGTGACATATATGATGATAAAACTGAAAAATATGTTTATTCGTTATAAACAACTCTTTAAAAATAAATTAATAGTTTGAAGAGGTATAGAGTGATTATATCTAGACTTTAAAAACTTTTCAGAAATTAGTCAAATAGCCAATTACTTATCAAGTGGGTAGCGTAGACAGCTGTGATACGAAGCTAAAAAAATAGGCACCGATTTGTTAGCCTCTATTAATCGATTCTTATAAATTTATTTGATTCCAGTTTCTTAAAAACGGAGTGGCTTAAACGGCTATCCATGCACCATTAACTTCAATGCATTTACTTCGTACTCGTACAAATTAAATATGTTTACAGTCTAAGGTTTACAGTTATGTTTGATGCAAATAATTCAGTCCTTTTAATTTTTATGTAACTAATGTTGCACAAATAGGGGATAGGCTCGGCCCCTATCACATCGTGGGACGGAACATACAAGGCGAAATGTGGGTGTCCTGGGGGCGCTACTGCCTACCCCGTCGGGGATAAACGCGTGAGTTTATTTATGTATGTAATGTTTCACAAAAACGAGTAGTGAGAACTGAACATGCACTAAATTATGTTTGTGCCAAAAACGGTAATCGCAACACGGCTTTAAATAAATAACACAGGTATAATTTATTAAGATATACTTATTTAACTTTAGAAGACATGGAAAGCATTCTTGTGTGCATTTTTTCCTAATGAGACATAGACGTGACAGTGAAATTTGCAGCCAGTGGTTGTAAAGTATGTTTAATATCAAAGGCGGTTCTCGGGTCTCGCAGCGCAGCGGCAGCGTGCGCCAGTTGGAGAGCGCATTCTGGCGGCGCGCTGGCCGGCAAAGCAGCGCACTCTCGCTCCAAAGCACTTCCCACACACGTTAAAAGTTCGGAAAAACCGAGCGATATGGCTGCTCGACGAAGGCGATTTAGTTCCTGATAAGAAAACGAAACAAGTTTGATGGTTTTACTAAAAAGGTTGCAGAAGTTGTTGGAGGTATCCAACCAGAAAAACTTGGGAGATGTCAAATTTTTAAAAGTAGACTTCCTCTAGTCAAGGATGATAATGATGACAATAATATAATAATAAGTCGTATTAATATACTAGAACTAGGTAAGTGCGATTTTGTATGCCAGGTAGAATACCGAATTTGAGGAGATGGAACGAGTGGTGGAGAAAGCAAGTTGGAGTATTGATAAATACTGCCGTAATAGCGGAAATAGACAAATCGGTGGCAACTACCAAGTGGCCACTCGAAATTTCAAAACACTCATTTCACCGTTCCATTTGACTTTACTTTTAGTTGCGGTGAAAATGGGTAACGGAATTTAAGTATTTATGTTTTATTTCAAATAAAAATGATTATTATTCTGTCTATTCAGGGCCCACTTAAAATCCGCTTGCGACCCATGAGTGAGTCGCGACCCAGTTTGGGAAATGTTGTTCTAGATTGAACTCCGTTAGCGCTTTTGTCGGCAGGTGTAGAGTGCAGGGTGTAGGTGTAGTGTACCTTGTACAAGTGTAGCGTCTTGTCGGGCAGCTTCCTGGCGTGGCGCAACACCTTCTGCACGTCGGCGAGCAGCGCGTGCGGCCGCGCCCACGCCACGCCCGCGCCGCCGCCGCTGTACGAGCGCCACGACCGCACCGGGAACGACTCCGCTGCGGGCAACTCACACTCTACTCCACACGCTAAACTATGCTTTTTCATTACATCCATTGCTTATACGGAATGTTAGGGAATCGCATCAAGACTACGCTTCTATTACCACATCTATTGCTTATACAGGGTGTTAAGGAAAACCTTCCCAAAACGATGACAAACGATAGTTTTGATGACGGATCGAACAAGTAGACCCGGTGAAAATAGTTCATCTTTTTACAACTTTTTAATAATGTTACTTACGCCCCATGATTATCGAAGGTATCATGAATATAATCGTCTGTCTTCGTTTTAAAAGCGTTTCCCAAACAGCCTGTATTATCTATATTAAGTACTAGCTTTTGCCCGCAAACCTAGTCTACGTGATTAACTTTATTTGGAATGTCCCATCCCGTCCCGGTATATCGCGGCCGTCCCATCTTATTCTCAATAAAGGCATATAATCCATCCCCTTAAGACTAAAAAAGTATGTATCATCATTAGTGTAAATGCACTGTTGTGTTCCGGTTTGAAGGACATTGTAACCAGAGTAACTATTTATTATACTTGATATAACGAGACGTGACACCTTTTGTCTCAGGATGGCGAGCGCAGTGGAATGCCAAGTATGGGTTTGTAATTCATGGTGTTGTTTGGTTTTGCTACTGTCGATGAGCGGTCGTATCGCTTACCATCAGGCGATTGGCAAGCTGGTCTCGCCATTGATTGCGATATAAAATAGAGTAGTGATGGCGAGTTACCGGGCTCGGCGGCGTCGTCGGCGGGCCCGAGCTGGTCGAGCGGCCCGAGCCAGGGCGCGGCGCCGGCGCCCGGCCGCAGCACGCTGAGCAGCAGGCACGAGCGCCGCGCGCGCGCCGCCTCGCACCACGCCGCCAGCGTGCCCCACCACTCCGTGCCCAGCTGCACCAGCGCCGCCATGCCTTCCACCTGACAAGTGTCAACGACTCACCTGCATCTATCATCTCTTAGACAGCCTCTGTGGCGCAGTTGGCTAGACGCCGGCTGTGAAACGAGAGGCCGCGGGTTCGAGTCCCGCACCGAGACTTTTTTTTTTGTTTCGGATCTGGGTGTTTGTGGGACCGAAAAGTCTCTCGTAGTTTCTGATACTTGCGACACAAGACTTGATCTTAGTGTGGAGTCAGGAGGTGTGTATGTGTGTGATTGTTGGGTCATGGGTGTATCCATTTATTATTTGTATCAACCCATATACGTCTGCACGGGCCTCCAACAATCAAGAGTAAGTTAGTGTTAGGCCGTGTAGTCCACTACACAGGCCTAGTGCGGGTTGGCGGGTCTGGGGTATCTATTTAATTGATTAATGGCTGTACTTACAAGTTACAACATACAATAATAATAAATCTATTTAAAATTGAGCAAGTTCGAAATTGTTCCAATGTAGTAGAATTACCTTAAGGGCACCATGGAGCAATACGCAAAAGTTGGGGACCTTGCTGGGGTCCGACATATCCTCCTCACTATTTGCACTGTCTGTGCTAGAACCCTCCTGTAAAATTCAATTCAATTGTTAATAAATTAACTTTAATATTAATACAAAACATAAATAATCAGATTTACTTTAGTCGGTGTTTTCGATCCCGCAGTATTGGCGCCAGGTTGTGCTTGTGGTATGACTAGATGTTTACTTGTAGCGATAGGCGTACCTGTAAATATAATAATGGAGATAAAATTAAATAAAAATACAGCATGAGTCAATACAAAAATCAAAATTTTAACACAAATTTAGTAAATCATGTCTACAGTAAATAAATATCTAGTACCTATAACACTGAATATCATTGATTTAACAAATAACTAATATCCGTCGCGGCTTCGCGTGTAAAAGCTTTGCCGGACTAAGTTCCGCTATATTCCTGGGATGTTTATTACTGTATAGCTTTCCTGGATAAATGAGCTATACAACAATAAAAGATTTTTTAAATTGGTGCCAGTAGTACCGGGGTTGAACGCGTTCAAACAAAAATCTTCAGCTTTAATAAATTACTATAGATTGATATATAGCTTTTTTTATGGCGATGAATGGCGAGACGATCATGGCATTCGCCTGATGGAAAGCGATATGACCGCTTGGCATTCCAATGCGCTCGTCATCCTGAGACGTAAGACATAGCTACCCAGATCCTGCTGTGATATGAAGCCGATGACGTGCAGCTGGTTGGCGAGCGTGTAGGTGGTGGGCAGGTCTTCGTGCACGACGGGCTGCGGCGCGGGGAACAGCTGCACGCGCGCCTCCAGCTGCCCGCACTTGAGCGAGCACCACCACTCCTGGTAGTGCTGCTCGCACAGCCGCGTCACTATCGACACCACCTGACACCAAATACCCATGCTTTTATTTTTAGTTATTTTTATAGAAACGATTAACGAACAAACAAATTACCTGATGGCAGGTGACCATTGTTGCCATGAACATGGACAACCTTTGGTTGCCGGCTCATCAAATCGAGAGGGGTAAAGGAAAAAGGATGGGAAAAGAAAGGGGGGGCATCCAGCAATCTTACTCACCGGACGAAACGCGACATCAAAGCTGACGCTTCACGTCGACTATACCATGTGTTATTGACACATTATCATTTAAGCTGTATTTGCATGAGCCCATATACGTATTACTGTAGGGCACGGGCCTCCTCTACAAACGAAAGTAAGTTTGAGCGGGTTAAGCCATATAGTCAACGTCACTAGCCTAGTGCGGGTTGGTGGAATCTACGTACCACAGAAAATTTTACAAATCACTATGGTGTGCAGGTTCCTTAAGATATTTCGTTCACCATGATAGTGTACATTTGATCTACATGTTTCTAATCACAGGTAACATTGTATAAATATAAAAAGCCTGGTACTTTTGTCGATTTTAGATTTCATTATTATGTTCACACTTCACGCCATATATGCACGAGTTTTTTAACGCTCAGCTAAGACCCGAATCGAGGTTCAGGTAAGCAAGACCTGGGGTGATGAGAACAATGTGGATTAAATAAATGATCTTATATCAATATCACACAGATCATACTGGATACTTATACTCATACATAATATGCATACTCACACCAGGCACAGATAGTTGTTCAGGGCAGTAGATGGAGCCCCTCGAAAGTGCTCCATTTGCATGATTTGATACATTGTTGGCCGAGTCTACAATTTTTTGATAAAGTGGCATTGCTGAAATAACAAACATACACATAATTTAATCTGCAATCCAGTTAAGAATAAATATACACCACAAACAAATCTTTGCATATGGGATACATTACAAAAGGCTGGCAAGATTGTATCTACTAGCGAGAAAGAGCTATTTTGGATTCCTATTCACATACGTACATACCATCAAGTGCTTGGCAATCACTTTGTACAAAAGAGAAATTCATAGGAATAGGAAAAATCTACCATTCTATACATGTTACACAGATATAGAATACATCAAATGTGAATCCACCATACAGAACAAAAAGGTCATTCACCTGCCACATCACTCAATTGTATATTTATATTATATTATACTATAATGTATATCACTTGTTCGTCTCACACCTTGTATACTATAAGCATTTAATTAAAGTTTTTCTACACATGTATTGCAATGAGATATAATACCATGTTGTAGAGCAGCATCATGTGGGGCAACAACTGGTATAATGTGTATTTTCGCCGGATATGGAGGTGGCAATGGTAAGGCTTGAATGATGCGATTTCTACCAATAGAACCAACTCCACTGCTTCCATCTGTTACCTGCAATTAATATTAATACTGACTCCACTTCAAGTTAAATCAAGTTTTGTGTCACATGTATTAAGTTTCAGAAAATATTAGACTTCTAGTCTGAAAATACTCAAATCCAAAACAAATATGTGAAATAAATTTGGATACATTTCAAATATTTTTAGGCAGATTTTTTGTCTGAATTACCTTTTAAGCTACAAAACAATATTTTTTGGTTTAGTTTTCCCTAAAACATATCAATGTAGCGTGCTTTAAGCACCAAAATAATCTGTTTACCAATCATTGGCAGATTATTCCAAGTTTCAATATGATTATGCTAGGAGTTACCACAATAATCTGCACTGGAGTTTGGCATCCCCACTCACTTAGCACCAACTGATTCACTCCTAGAAGAGCGGTGTCTATACATGTTCTGTCCCCTTCTTCCAGGTGTAATAATTTACTTCGGATGCTATCAAAGTCTCGGGTAAATGGTACTGCAACTGTAATGCAAATTAGGTTATTGACTAAACTTAAAAAAATATGTAAATTTTTTAACAAGAAAATAATCTTGATGTTGAAAATTAATTAGCTATGGTTGTAATTCATTGTAGACTTACTGCACCAATCCACCAAGACAGAATATGAGTGTGTCCTATGCAAGGGCGGATCCAGCTTTCAAGTCAGGGGGGGTCATATAGTTCTAGTCAGAACACTGGATGTACTCGAACTCGTAAAGTTATAATAAAGAAAATTATTATTTACCTTCGTATACTGATGAGTACGATACCAATGAAACATATTCGAACTTTGCGTGAATAGTTAAATAATCCAAGAAGGAGTTTATAGCCGCTGTAGCTATCGTGTATCGTGTGTGACTCTCCGTAGTGTCTGTTGTCGGAACAGGCCTCGACATAGACAGAGACACATCAATTAATATTACCGTAGGCATTATTGATAAATATCCATTTAATTTTCTTGTTAAAACCAATTCGGCAGATTTGTTTTGAAACTATCGTATTTTTTTCCTACTTTGTTGACACTTGACACTGACAACTGTAGAGCTGAGACTTATTTACGATACTACGTTTTAAAACCAGGTTTTCACTTCGAAGTACGGCGCGGCGCGGCGCCCTAGTACGAGCAGAAAATACTTGCAAGTATGAAAGTATTGTCATATGTCGATATGCGAAGTGTTTTGAACACTATATACACATGAATATACTTGCATTGGAAAACGATCCATATCTTAAGATAAATAAGGAACATAATCGTATTTGTGAATAGAAAATACTTAAAACTTATCATTATAGTACTCATTTTATTTAAACCATTTTGCTCCTTGGTCATCACTGTATACGGATGCCGAAAGGGATGCGCGAAGGGATGCCGAATTATACAGCATACTAACAAAATCCTTTGAAGTATTTTAAAACCTGGTGTTAAACCCTAGTATTTTAGCGTAGTCGTACTTAGAAGCCCTGGTACTTATCATTGCAAGTATATCTCAATTCTCATCCCTACTGACCAATGAGTAGTGACAACTTGACGGTGTTACATAATAGTATTAGGTATGGTATTAGGCTAATACCTTGGGTGTTACCAAAATAAACTGAAAATGTTGTGTTAAGCTCGGTTAAACTCTAATACCTCCAAAATAAATATTATTTTAACGATTGAAATGGTATAAACATTTTATTCGCGGAGTCTTCTTAGGGTTGAAGGGAAGTAAGAGGCTCCAACTGACACCTTCACTTTGAGATGTATATGTATCTACCTATTTCTACTATATGAGCTATGGACTCTCTACAACCGGGAGTTCGACCGACACTGAAAGAGCTACTTAATGTAATAATGCTAAAAATAATTGTTAATGAAAAAGCACCAATGTGAATATACTTGTTTTTTTTTAAATATATTATAGGGGGCAAACGAGCATACGGCTAAATCTAGTCCGCGGAACATGTAATGATGTACCTATGCCTACGAGATTTCATCGAACAATCACTTTTACAAGAACTAATGTAACAATGGACGAAAATGTTGACGAAAACAATAAAATCTTGGAAAATAACTGTGACCCCGAAGATATTGAATTCGAGTATAACTTTATAACGATTCCATGGGATGATCGTTCGAATAGAAGTAAAATTGGCGTAGTTGCATTGTTAATAGCTATATTTGTAGCAACTATGGCTTGTGTCGTTAATAGTTTCATAATGCATTATCGGGGCATAAATACGATAAAGAAATTGAATATGAATGAAATAAGTTGCATTTTAGTCAAATTTGATGATTACCGATTCGTTGCTAGAATACATTCCGTGCCGTCAAAGGAGTTACTGTGCGTTGGTGCAGTAGTCAGCAGGACTTCTATTATTGCCAATGGAGCTTGTGTACAATCCGGGCCGATTCGTGTTTTTCTAGGAAGTCCAACTGAGTATGCCTTTTAATTGCAAATATAATAGAAAGTATAATTAAGTATTATTTTTATTATTTATTGTTTTTGTTTCCTGTGCAAGCTTAGTTCGTTTACCCGTCACCTTTTCTATGTAGAATCTTATTTTTACTATATAGATCAGTGAAAAACGCTTGTCCTAAATTAATAAAAATGATACGTTCCGAAATAAAGTAATATAAAAAATTGAGAGAATAAGATTTTAAGTGTGAGTTTAAATCAGTTATTTAATTTAATTTTAGACAACGCTGCAGAAAAGGATTTACCCCGGATGTGATCGAATTCATCAATCATGATGGAACTGCATCCAAAAAATTAGTCCTCCTTTCTAGCTTTGGACATATTGGTGACTGCTCTGATGTCGTCAGTATTGGCCAAAACTTAAATTGGAAAGCAAAAGTACATGTCATTGGAAGACCTTCTCATATCGGACGATCATTTTCACGGCAACACGTCACCTTAGCCGACAAAGAAGTCTCCCATAATGGGATTTCTGTAAAACACTTAAATGCAAACAAAATAATATGTGTTAAAGACATTGCTAAATGTCCGGTGCGGGCAGGAGATTTATTAATACAAAGAGGACATTTATTTGGTCTGGCAGCTACCAGCGTAGTTAACTCCGACAAAAACAAATTAGTCTGTTTTGCTGATTTAAATAGCATTCAACAAGAGCTGAAAGATTTGGACGGCGAAATAAAATTTGATGCTACTAACTATGAAAACGCCGTCAAAAGATTTTAAATTTTCATAATCCTGGGCTAGCAACGTCTGTGGATATTCGGGTGTTTCCGTCGACAAGCATGTGAAGGCAGTCGTACTGTGCCCAAGTCCACTTCCTCCGGACATGTGAATCCTTTCCAGTCTTTGGTGCTGGCGTATATCACGAGGATAATGAAGAGACTCAGCATTGTGAAAATTAATAAAGTACTGCCTTGTTTCTTTAAGCTTGCAGTGTTAAACGCCAGAGTTGATTTAAATTTTCCTTTTGAAGACATTGTTACTGTGGTAATACTTATGTTTTTTATGCCTGCAAAGTAATAAATTCCAAATTAATTAAAGTTTTGTTAATATAATTTCATAACAGCACCTTAAGGAAATAGACGTAGCTACCTCAGACTATTTATTTTATTATTTTTGTACACTAAATAAATCTTAATAACTAAACGAATATTTAATATTAAAGTAGGTACAAATGGCAGTCGTATCGCTCGAGGCAATCTCTTACCGACTACCATGGAATGGACATAAGAGAAGGAAAAACATAGGGCAGTCTTAAGTGTACTTTTACAATAAAGCTTGAATGATAAAAATAGGACAAAAAAACTATTATTTATTGTTAAGCTTAAAATAGCTCCGATAATCAATTTTGCATTATATATACATTATAAAAACGTTATAGTTTATGTTTGTATATGCTAATTTAAATTGCGTTGTCAACTTTCTAGATAGGCCAGTCATTTGGGTTGTAGTTGAAGCGCGTTCAATTTAACGGATTTGCCCATCAACGATCGAAAATTATAATAACCCATTAACAACTCGTCACATGCACGATTGGCTGTCATGGGCTGATCGGTGATTTTCCAGAGAGATGCGACTTTGCGTCGATGTGGGTCTACCGGGACGTAGGCCAACGCACCGAAAACATTGTGGCGTATACAATTAAAATGTTAATTTGCCGCTAGTCGCTAGATACACTGGCACGCGTCATAATCAACATTGTACCTACTTGCTCTGTCAACAACGTATGCAAATTGACTACAGATTTTAACAGCAGTTTTTATTACTAGGTACTTATAATATGTCCATCCCAGGAGAAATTTTCCGTATTCGAAATTTCTTACTAATTAATATTCATGAATTTGAAACAAAGATATTAGTTTTATACACTTTATTTGTTTAAGTCATATAACTTTACTCACTTGTGTTATTCTATAAGCTTTATTACGGACTGCATACATAATGTGTTTATTCTTCTTTCATATTATGTTGAAATAATTTGATTTAGAGCATTAATGATAAAAGACGTAGACATGTTGTTGACATTATTGACTACGTCCATCATGACTTCCATTGATCAGAAATGATATTCTTTTATGAAGACCTTTTTACTTAATATTTGTAAATATACAGATCATGTAAAATCTATTAGCGTGTCGCAAAATTTGGAATTATATCTAAAATAAAAAAATATATAACTATTTAACGCATTGTTGTTTAACGCATAACGTTTAACGCATTATGTTTTCATAATATAAACATGTTCTCACAATCTAATAGTACCTAACTATTAATATTATGACCAATGTCTTATCATATCAAGAAAGAAAAAAATATTCTTTTATTTTCACATCAGCGCTTTAATAATTTATTTATTAAAATCAATATGAAGACCAAAGTACTTCAAGTAGAAACGATTGTCTGAAGATTCAGTAACTGTAATTACTTTGGGTTTCAAGTTGTATGGTGTTTTTGGTACCACGATGACATGACTCAGAAAATTCTATTAATTACACTTTGTTGATATACTACCATGTATCGTTATTTTATTATCAGCATAATTATATTTAAAATATGACTAAAGAAAGTTTGCTCAATTGTTAATTTACTGCTTTGTCATACTGGTGCGTCAGAAATACAAGTGGATTAGGATTTTGATCCACATTTGTTAAGCATTGGCTACTACAAACATTACCATTTAACACAAAATTTAAATTTTAGATTGTATTTGCAATACTGTTGCTGTATATTCGGGTTTTACTTGATTTGTATAGGTAGTTAAAGTCTATGCGATAATGTAGGTACGTAATGGCGTTTATTAATGAATAACACATCCATCAGCCACATACATCTTGTGTCGCGTGTCGTGGGAAAAAGAAACGAAGTACAAGATTTTTTTTGTCTCACAACACCCAGACCCGGAACAAATATTTGTGGGCCGCACAAATATTAGGCGCATTGCCGGGATCGAATATCAACTTCCCATAATATTACTAATAATACAAACATGAAAAAAATTACGTTCGCTCACGAATAAATGCAACTGTGGTACGAGCGTATTATAATACCAATCGCACATATCTCCTTTGGGAATCGTAAGATTCGATGGCGGTTCGGAGAGCTATATGATCATGTTAGTACTGGGCACACAGCACTTTAGGTTAAATGACCATGATAATAATAATGTAGCTTAGCTGGATAGATCCATGACCTTTTTTGTGTCACTACAAGTGTACTTCGTAAACTGTGGAAATGGTAGACTCTTGCTGAAACTCCTTAAAAAGCTAGCTAGAGATATAACGCTAGAGATATGACGTATAGGTTGGTAACATTGATAAACATTTTTGAGTTTACTGTGTATTTTATTTCAAAATAAAAATAATGTAATTAAGATGTACTTTAGGCGTAGATGTATTTATGGCGACAAACCTTAATAATTAACTTAGTGGAGAGTGATTCATATTGTAAAACCAGTACAGACAGTTCTATTGGTTGAATGCTATGTCTCTATCATTGAACTATAGATCATATTTTACGCAGAGGAAACTCTTGAAGACCGGCAAATGGCAATACATACATACATCTGCCATAGTAGGTATTGGTATTGTATATGCACCTAAGCGGAGATACGATTCGCCTAGCATTGTGACGTCATTCATAAACTTTGGTAAACTTGGATTTTAAACGCTATATTTGTATTATTGTAAATATTACAGTACAGGCTAAGGCTGACATACAAAATGTGTAACGGGATTATCCCAGCCCAGACAAAGGGTCTAATGTAAACAGTGCTTATTCAAAAGAACAACATTTACAGGTGATATGTTAGAGTTTTAACAAGAAAAAAGTTAAAGCTACACCGGTTTATACCTGTTTTCTTGTTTTATTTCTTTAAAGCATTATAGCAATGATTTTATTATGTCATTAAATAATTTAAATTAACATCCGGCTAGTTAGCGTAGTGTGTGGTGGCCTGTTGGTAAACAGATCAGACGCGACTGCCAACATGTTCACGGTGGTCGCGATTTCAAATCCCAGGGCACACCTCTGACTATTCGAACTCATGTTGTATTGATAGATATTACCACGCACTATAACGGTGAAGGAAAACATCGTGAGGAAACCTGCATACCACAGCGATTTGTGATCATTTCTATGGTATGTAAAGTCCGCCAACCCGCACTAGGCCAGCATGGTGGACTATATGACCTAACCCCTGTAAATTGTAAAGGAGGCTCGTGCCCTGCAGTGGGACGCATATGGGCTGATACAGTTTAGTACAGTAGTTAAAGTAAAGAATTAAATGTGTAACGATAACTAACTTTAAAATCATAGCAGTCGCTAACACGTGTAAAGTGCTCTGACCTGATATTCCAGCTGCTTCCGAAGTAAACTCTCATATTTCTTTAAAAAGATTTTCACCCTCCTGGAAGCCGTACTATAGGTACTTATACTCCGTATATAATATAAACAATAACATGCATAATAGCCAACTATTATAGAAAAAATCTAAACTCCAAAGTATTATATTTTTACGACTGCCTCGGTGGCGTAGTTGTAATATGGTGCGATTACATAGCTGAGGTCTCGGGTTCGAATACCGGGTCGGGCAAAGTGATATTGGATTTTTCTATTCATTATCAGCCCGGAGTCAGGTATTTGTGCCCGATATGGCGATAGGCTCGCCCCCTATCACATCATGGGCCGAAACATACAATGTGAAACGTGGGTGCCCTGGCGGCGCTACTGCCTACCCCTTCTGGGAAAGAGGTGTGAGTTTACATATGTATTATATTTATCTACTTATTTTTCAGTAGTTACGATTTTATTAGCATCGTTGGGGTAATTTTGGACAATTCTTGTTGATTAGATAAACTTGTTATGTTTTATTTCTTTATTTTTGTTTATTCTACGTGTAGTGTAAGTAGCTGTATGCAGAGTAGTAGCATAGTATAATGCCGCCTTAGTTTAAGCTGTTACGGTGTTTTGTTTAAGGTGACCTATCAGCAAATAAATTAAAATTTAAAAAATCTATAATAATAACCAGAAAATATAATAGTCTTAATTATAAATATCAGACTGGAAAAAAACATCAATGGTAGATTTTGTCAAACTTAGCGAAGTTCATATTCCAACTGAATATTCCATTCCTAGACGTCATTTTTGCTTACACTGCATAGTATCTCTATACACAATAAGACTAACTTAATTAATATTGAATGTTAAAAATATGGTGGGAAATTCCACAGAGCTTAATTATGAGCAGCAGATAATCGGGGCATAAAAAACGAATTCTAACGAGGTTTTAATATTGATGATCGACGGGCGCTAATAAAAATATTCATTGTCGTGTTTGCCTCGTAAACAATTTAGTTGACATGGAATATTAATGTTTACGCGTAGACATTAAGGTGAAATGATGACTACCTACGATTGTAACACTACGATATAGGCTCATTTTTTCCATGCTGTATTTTGACTGCCTCGATGTCACAGTTGTACTACGGCACGATTACAACGCTGAGGTCTTGGGTTCGAATCCCGGGTGGAGCAAAGTGATATTGAATTTTCTTTTCATTATCAGCTCGGAGTCAGGAATTTGTGCCCCACGTGGCGATACGGTCACATTGTGGGACGGAACACACAACGCGAAATGTGGGTGTCCTGGTTGCGCCTCTGCCTACACCTCATGTGACAACGGCGTTAGTTTATGTATATTATTGATGGCATCTGGACTTCACACCACTGACTATAAATTACATTTTCTAGTGCAAAAAAAAGACAGTGTTGCAATACAGCGAGCAAAATCGCAGGAAAAAGTAGGCATTCAAAGTTCCAAAGCATTTTCCACCACCCAAAGTGTCTAATGTAAATATTATGTTCGCTTGTGCGAAAACATGTTTATTATCTGTAATTGCTCATAATACACATTCTCATATAGTTTCCAAGTTGTGGAATAATAACAAATTGCATTAAGTTCGCTTTACATAGTCTCGTTCAAGTTTAGTAGTTCGTTAATGGAATATAAATAGCTACTTAAGTGGAATAGTTAATCTTATCTAGCCATTGTATACTGAAAATATTTTAGAGGTATGTTTATCTGTATCTATACCTACATCTATCTATATATTTATATAATTTACTAGCTTCTGCTCGCAAACTTCGTCTGCGTAATGGACAATGTTACTAGGTATGCCAAATCGCTTGAAATGTTGTCTCAGTAAAGCCTTTATGTATACAAACACACTAGTTTTTGTTGTAGTCAAAAATACCTAGTAGTTTTGATTTTATAGGTATTCAAAGTTTTGAAAAATATCGAGTCCCGCTACAGTCACGCGATCGCTTGTGACGTCATTTCACAACGCGCCGCACGGGCCACGACTCTCTTCGTATCAAATCGCCAGCGATTATAGTAGTTGTAATAGCTTGCGCAGTGTTTTGTTGTTGGTTTCCTTCGCGTATTAAGTTAATAGTTTAATAATAGTAAATATTATTCGATTAATAAAATGGATAAAGGATTCGAAAAAGGGCAATCGGATAATCTACCTAAAATAGATGGATTAATGGTTGCGCATTACTTATCAACAAATAGTGATTTCGTTGCCGCCGAAATGCTAGGAATAAAAATGCAACGGTAAGTGAAACCGTGCTACTACTTATGCTTAATAGTTTATCTGTTCTAAATTGTTTTATCAAAATAAAATACCCAACTAATGTCGTAATGGAAGAATGCAACTCAAATAGTAGAACTACCTACCTACCATTAAATTTGTAAGTTAAAGACAACAAATATGTATGTATTATAGTTTTGTAGCTATTGGTTGGCACAGCCTTTATCCATTTTTTTCGCATTTTAACGTCCTTTGGTACTATAAAAAACAACTTTTCTGGCGAATTGGTAGTTGTGTTTGTGCATTTAGGCACAACACATGATTTCCTAGTATTTGGATTGGACATTGTTAAAAGTCTTTAGGTATAAACGTAATATTATAGTACTCTGTGGGTATAAATTCAACGGCACGGGCGCGCGACCACGAGCGGACTGAGTGAGCCAGTGAGCGTGTTGTGCTATGACGTCACACCGTAACCGGCAGCCCGGGTCGTACGGTTACAACTTGTTTTACTTCTAAATCGGAATCTAATTGACATATCGAAGTAATTCTTTCACTAGTATTTTTTATTTTTGCCAGAGAATATGGAGTGCTAATAATCAAAATTAGTTAACATTCTTCATTAACTTTATTTGAAATTACCTTTTTTTGGAATTACCCATCACGTCTCATCGCATCCCGTCTCATTCTCACTCGAGGCATGCAATCCAGTCCCATTCCGTCCCGTTGAGTATAAAAGTAACAATTATCGGAATTCCTTCCTCATCCCACGGGAACACTATTTTATTCAGTTTCAAAGTAAGTATTGATCCAGGGTGTCAGCTACCTCCATACCAATTTCATCGAAATCGGTTAATGCGTTTCTGAGTTCATCGCGCTAAACCGCACAAAGAGGCGAACAGACAAAAATTCTTAAAATCATTGTTTTCTATTACGTTAATACAGACATAATAGTAAGAACGAAGTCACTAGAAGCAGATTAAAATATGAAGAATCGCACGATATATCGAATATCGTGTTACGTAGTACGTCCCCCTGGCCGGAAATCGATATAATTGTATTTCTCTGAATCAGCCCATATACGTCCCACTGCAGGGCACGGGCCTCCACTGCAGGGTACGTCTGAGAGTGGTAAGGCCATATAGTCCACCACGCTGGCCTAGTGCGGGTAGGCGGACTTTTACATACCAAAGAAATTTATACAAATCGCTATGGTATGCAGGTTTCCTCATGATGTTTTCCTTCACCGATATAATTGTATCGACTGTCTATAAACATCTGACGCCGGTTGATACTCTATCTGCATTGCACTACGCTTGTCTTCAGCTACATAGTAGTCACTCTAAAGAGCATCTAAAAAAAACAATTAAGCTAATTTTCTCAGATACTTCGATTAAAATTTTCCGTTTATTTTCAAAACCAATAAATTATCCAAATAGAAATTATAAGGTAATGGAGAAGTTAACCTGAATCTATCTATATTCAACAACTTTACCCATAATTTACTATCGATACAAAGCAGTTGATGACGTTGTTACGTCATAACTCATAACTCACGATGACTAGTTTCCCAGTAGTAGTGGCTCCGTTGGCCTATTATGACTTTAGCTTAAGTAGGTTTGGTCTTTCGGTAGTTAAGAGGAGAATGTTGCTATGAATAAATACACCCAATAATCATATACGTAGTCCTAAGTCCTGACCCCACACTAAGATCGAGTTTGCCTGTTGTAAATAGTTTTTTCTGTGATAAGTTTTGATATCGTGACAACATTTTGCAGTATTACGAGTTAGTATTTAGGAGACTAAAACCGTTTATAACAAAATGAAACAGATAGCTTGAATATAATGACACACGATACTTGAATGTAGGCTAATAGTACTTTACTCAAACTAGAGATTAATCAAAAAATGACGTCACAAACTGCCGCTATTTGTTGCCAATCTCCAATCGCCTTTATTTTTGGAGCGAGTGGAGATAAATAAAAATATAAATAAAATACACCCAACAGTCACAAACATAGTCCTGACCCCACATTAAGATCAATTAAGTCTTGTGTCGTAGGTATCAGAACTACGAGAGACTTTTCGGTCTCGCAAACACCCAGACCCGAAAGAAATATTTGTGGGCCGCACAAACATTTAAGAATTTTTGGAGATAAATGAAGAGTCTCTCTCTATATTGACAACTTTTTATCTACAACACTTTTTCCTCTTCCATTGAACTCAGATTTTCCGCATTTAAGAGGTTTTAATTTTTCGAGTTGCTGTTTTCTTTTAATGTTTACTATTTTATTTGAAGTTAAATGTATTGTTTTAAATAATATTGTAATTAATATTACCTGGTATTACAATACCAGGTGATATTTACGTTCCATTGCAACTTGCAAGGTACCAAGCCTCCTTTACGGTTCAGAAGAGCTGGATCCTACGACCAGTTCGATGGCTGTATCTTATCAATTATTATTTAATCACATTCCTACTTACTTTCTTGGTTACATTTATCTTTCATTATAATGCGGTGTAGATCTGTAATAGTTCGTTAACATATTGTTATAAAATGTGTTATATTGTTGTGTTGGTGGTCGCGGGTTCAAATCCCAGGGCACACCTCTGACTTTTCGAAGTTATGTGTGTATTGATAGTCAATCACCATGCACTTTAACGGTGAAGGAAAACATCGTGAGGAAACCTGCATACCGTAGCGATTTTAAAGAATTTCTACGGTATGTAAGTCCGCCAACCCGCACTAGGCCAGCGTGGTGGACTATATGGCCTAACCACTCTCAATCGATTCTCTCGATTGTAGAGTAGGCCCGTGCCCAGCAGTGGGACTTATATGGGCTGATACAAACAAACAAACATATTGTTATAATCAAGCAAATAATAAGTACCTACTGTATAAGCTCATAATATACACTACTAAGCACAGGACTCCTCTGTAACCGAGATTTAGATTGAGAAGGTTTAATAAATTCATTTTAATATATTTATAGCGTTGATGTGGAAAGTTTCAAACATTAACTATAGAATAACTGAGATATACAAATATTTATATTAATCTGTGAACAATTATACACATATTTAACCTCGATTCAGGTGGAATTCATAATAGGCAATGTACTCGATCCTGGCTGCTTCCAATTGCCGGTATCCGCTGGAATTCTTGACAGAAGACTATATTCAGCAGTGGACTTTCTGAGCTGATAATGAAAAAAAAAATGGTGCTTGTTCAACCTGATAAACTACTCCGTCGCTGACATCTTTTAGCAAGATCATAAACAGTTTAAAATAGAAAATACGCTCTCTTTTTAATACGCTTTTATTTTGTAAATATTTCAAAATAATGTTAATATATTCTTGTTACTTCGCTTAACAGTCCAATATCCGACGCTTTGTATTATTTTGAACTAACTTTAAAAATGAGATTATCACTTAAATTAAAATAAATATGGTAAGGCAAAAATATTGGCATTTAATATTTTGCAGTGTCTTGTAAAATAAGTTGTTTTTTATTTAATTCATTCAAAGTATGTATAGTAGAGTTGTAAATCATGCACATGTTTAGATGAGGGGACCTTGAAGGGTCATTGGCAACATGATCGATAATTTGCCTAGCCGCATAAAAAGCGAATCGTAATCATGCCTACTAGAACCAAGGTACTTTCTATGTTCGGAATAGCACACCGTTCACAAACAAGAAGGACTCAGGTTTTATTCCATTCTGTACTTATAACGCACAACGATACAACTAATTAAATAAAACTCATGTAATAGGTTCGTTTACGTTTATGAACGTTTTCATTTGCAAGAGCGTTCTGCAGAGGGTAGTAAAGTTAAATACCGGTGTTATAGAAGATTACAGAAGGTGAAGAGTGGCTGTTGTTAAACTCCGCTGAAAACATATCGTTAGAAAGGGATGTACATTTTAAAACCTTGGAACATTTATTTTATGAACAGCGGAAATAGATGTTGAATTTTCTTAGATGTGTTTAAGTATCATTTTAGAAGCGCGCGGCAGAGCTCTACTTTGTCTATTGAACAGACATTATCATGGAAATGGTCTTATTTTATCCGCAGTTGAGACTCTGCGGATCTGCAGTCGATTATTTCGTATCTTCGCGGATTTAGTGGTGGTAGTTTTCACATTACCCTTGAACTAGACTACATACTAGAGGATGAAAATAAATCAGAAATTTACGACGTGCAACTTTCAACTTGCCTAGTATGGAATGCATTATGGATGATTTTGACTGCGATATTGCACTAATAGAATTAAACTCTGCATATTTTTTCATCGCATTCTAAGAAATCTCCAGGTTAAAGAGCGGAGATAGTCGCAGGAAGGCCACCTGGAGATAGATGAGAGAATATGATAATTAAGTTTAGTGCTATACAATTTTAAAGGACTTTGGACATGCGTGAAATGGTGTAGGCCAATGGTACGATTTGAGGTAATAAATTGTTGATACTCAACAGGTACAAACTACAGTCAAACCAATTTTTGCTCAAAATGAAAGGTAAAGTTTAAAAAAGTTGCTTTTGTTTGTCTTTGATGAATTAAATTATTAAAAAGTAATTAAAGTAAGGATTAAGCAAAAATCAAGCCTTTTAATTACACATTTCTGAATTAATAGAATAAAATAAATCACCTCATTTAAGCCAATAGTACGATTAAGATCTCCAATTGTTTTGCTTAACATCCTTAAAAAGTTATATATTAAAAACCTACGTAATCTTTTTCGTAGATAATTTTGTTGTCTATGATTCGCGAAAAATATTTTCAAATCTTTTCGTAGACCAAATTGGGACAACGAACAATGTATTCCATTTTTTTTGTATTAAAAAAATAATAAAAATGTGACATTTGCGAAGGCGGTCATTCAGATTGAGAGTTGAATGATGGCGGCGCATGCGTGGAGGCTCCGCTTTCAGCAAGATATAAGCACGGCGCGCGGCTCCATCGTCACACAACTTTGGCGCGCCCAAACGTTCCAACGGAGAACTTCACGGCCTACAATCCATACAACTGACCGTATATTATTAAACCATCAAAAATATTTTTTTTTCACGCCGAAACTCCAGTGAGTCGTGTCCAAGTTTAAACTAGTGTAATTTTATTTATTTGCATTCTCGCCGCGCACTTAACAAAGTTCAGAAGTTTTAGCGTTGCAAAACAAAACTCCGTGTTTCCACGTAGGTGAGTATCGCATTATTTTCTAATTTGTCACTATGGTTAGTTACGTTAATGAATTAATCAGTTTTTGTATGAAAACAAACCAGATTTATATTGTTGCATAGTTTACACGGCGGAGCATGTTATTTTATTTATTTTGTACAATAATCAGTCTGTAAATTATGTACTTACCTAGAATTCTTTAAACATTTTGAAAACAAAAATGTTAAGGAAATAATTCCTCAACAAGTTTTTTTGTCTTTTACTGGTAATTATAAACTGTGTCACTCGAGCAAAATCAATATCTATCAATGTATGAGTTTGGAACTGTTAATAAACATGACCTATTTAAAACCTTTTGTTTCACGTTTTCGTGTAATTGGCACTGAAATAATGCTTTAAAAATATTTATTTTAAATTGTACCTATTGTTAATAAATTTCCGTCGCTGAATAGTTTTTGAGATATGGGTCGTGTTATGCACAAATTGAATTCTGAATTCCCGAAATGTACATATTTTTTCTGTAAATTCTCCTGACACCGTCCGATAAAAGCCAAACCTTGAATTTTTCGAGTATCATTACAAAGTAGCAAATGAATGCAGCACCTATTTGTTGCTTCTAATTTTGAATTTAGAATATTTTGTTTACTTTCACTATTAATATAGAAGTAGAATTTTTAACAGAATAAAAACTGAATTGTAAATTTTGTCAACGCAAACGACGGTACACTAACAATGATGAGGATTAAACAATAATGATTCATTTACTATATAGTTCCTTATCTCTGCAGGTATCTTGAAATGAATCAACGTTTAGTCTGCAGTTAAGATTACACATGAGATTTATTCTTGATTTGTAATGAAAATATTCATAGTATGTATTCAAATTTACCTTAAATAATTATAGTTTATTCTATTACACATCAGGG